>CM077154.1:24412233-25612233 GCA_039583875.1 Platanthera guangdongensis | reverse complement strand
TCAAAGCTTGTCAAGCTAAAGCCAGAAAATTTGTCTAAGCCAAAAGCGCTGAGACTTCTAAGAAGAAGGCGTTGACACTGCTAAGACAGCTGGGAAGATAGCGTTGAGACCGCAGAGACAGCTGAGATAGATGAGAAGATGGCGTTGAGATGGCTGAGATATCAGAGACAAAATTAGTTGGAAATTTTCTAAGTCCAGAAGCGTTGAGTGAAGCAGGTTCACTCAACGCTTCTAAATAAAGTAGGAAGCGCTTAGACAGTTAAGAGGTAAACAACTGAGAACAAATCTAGCTGGATTTTTTCTAAGTCTAGAAGCATTGAGTGAAGTAGGTTCACTTAACGTTTCTAATGAAGAAGGAAGCGCTGAGACAGTTAAAAGCAAAAAACCGCTGAAACCACTGAGACAAAGGCTTGTCTCAGCTGATAATGAAAAACTGCTGAGACCGCTGAGACAGTTAAAGTGCAAAAACCGCTGAGACAGCAGATAAGAAGAAAGCGCTGAGATATAGGCTTGTCTCAGCTCATAATGAAAAACCACTGAGACCGCTAAGACAAAACTCCTGAAACAAAGCCAGGAAAATGTCTAAGTCCAGAAGCGCTGAGAACCAAGACTGATGGCATTGAGTGTCTTAACACCTCTCAACGCTTGATGGTATTCTGGAATATTTTCTAAGTCCAGATATTGATAACCACTGCTGACGTTATCAAAGTCAAAATTGCAGGAAACTGTTACGGGAAAGCTGCTACAGCGCCGAAATATGTTTTGTCCCTTTCTGATGGAGTTGGCGCTCACCAATCCTTGGTGGGCCCACATACTATGGTGTCATTGATTCAAATCAACGCATATAAAAGGGGAAATAAAAAAGGAATTAGGGTTAACGAATAAAACACATATAGAAAGAGAAAAATTGAAAAGAGGCGGCTGGACATTTTTCTTCTGATCAAGCTTGAAAGCCAAAGTCCAACCAAGTTAACCTGACGGCAAAGAAGGATAGCTGAAGCACTTCAAGCTCAGCAAGGTTATTCTCAACAGAACAGTTTAGCTGATTCATCTCATCAGCAAGGTGGAAGATGCTCATCTGTGCAGCAGGAAAAAGTGATAGATGTAGAAGAAGGATGATTCCTTCTACAATAAGTGTGATGGACTGAAATCTGCTCAGTCCAGCAAAGTTGACTCAGAGATATTTATCTGAGTCATTTGTTTTATTTTCTTCAACTTATTGTATTTATTCTTATAGGATTCAGGTTTTGTGAATATGAATGTATGACACTTTGTGCCTGAGGTAGGTGACAAATTTATCACTGAGGTAGGTGCCCTGTTGGGGCACTGAGGTAGGATCCAAGTGAGGATCTGAGTTAAAGGGCTTAAGTTCCTGAGGTAGGAGAGTGCTGCTCTCTGAGGTAGGATCCAAGTATGAATCTGAGATAGGGCTGCCCTCCCAGCTTGAGTGTAGGGCCTTGTGCTTGAGGTAGGTGACTGAAGAGTCACTGAGCTGTAGGTGACAAGTTTGTCACTAAGATTGTAGGCCTTAGAGGAGGCTGAGCTGTAGGTACCTGTAAGGGTACTAATTTATAGGAGTGATGCAGCACTCTGAGAGTAGGGTTGTGTGCCTGATGCTATAGGGTTGAAAAGCCTGAGTGTAGGCTTTAGAAATAAGGCTGAGGTAGGTGATCAGTGGATCACTGAGCTGTAGGAGTTCTGCAGAGCTCTGAGGTAGGAACCCTTTTGTTTATGAGTTGGATTTTGAGAAGAATCTGTGTATAAGGCTAATGGTCTAAGGTGTAAGCTCTAAGGATCATAGTGGAGAAGTTGTGCCTAGTCCAATAAGTAAGTTGGATAGGTGGGAGGGAAAGTGGATGTACCCAATTAGGGAACCACTATAAATCCTTGTGTTTGTTGTGTGCTTGTTTTTCTTTGTTATTGCAGGATTTAAGGACAAGCTCTAGTTAGCATAATTAGAAATCAGCAAAAGATTTAATAAAAGCTCAAAGACCTATTCACCCCCCCCCCTCTAGGTGATTAGCTAACCTTCAGTTAAGTAACTGTCAAGTGGTATCAAAGGGAGGTTACTCAAAATGGATTTAACAATCTGAGTATACCTCTAAGGTTAACTAAAAGGGTTACTCTTGTGGGTTCAAAAGAGAACCACAAGGAATGGAGCTTCAAGTTTGCAATAAGAAGAACTTTAAGACTTGGAAAGAAAGGGTCAAGCAAATTATGGAAGGCTTTAATCCTAGGGTCCTTGTAACAGTTCAAGAAGGACCTTTCAACCCCATGAAGGTCTAAACATCAGATGCAATCATCCAGACTCCAAAGAGTTTTGTAGAGATGTCTGAAGAAGAAATCAACCTTGCATATATGGCTAAAAGGGCACAACACATCATGGTGAGTGTCATGGATGACTCAACCCTCATGAGAGTGGTCCACTGCAAGTCAGCCAAATAGATGTGGGATTCTCTCACTAGCTATATGGAAGGGACAGAGAAAGTTAGTCTTTCTGACAGTGGGTCAGAGTCTGAAGATGAGAAGAAGAAGAAGAAGAAAAAGTCCTTTGTGGCTAAGAAGGAGAAAAGATGGACAGATTCTTCATCCTCAGATTCTGAAGATAAAGAGGAAGAATCCTATATAGGGATGATATCTGTTGCTACAGATCTAGGAGAAGCGGAGGAATATCATGCTGTCAGGATAGGAATCAGGGCCCCTCTGTCACACTCAGACAGTGACAATGAGGAGGATGAAGAAAATAATGGATGTCATGGGTTAATGGCAATGTCTGCAGAAGAAAGAAGTTAGGAAGAATCAGAAGCAATCAAGGTACAATATCTCTCAAATTCTGCATCTTCCTCTAACTTTGAATCCAGTCCAGATACTGGTACATCTTCATCCTGTGATGAAGATTGTTATGAATCTGTGACTGATGTCAATCAATTGATTGACAAGTTTGGACTACTCCTAATTTCTCTAAAGGAGAGCAGAATACTTTCCAAAAGGCAAGCCAAGGAAATAGAGGTCCTAAAGCCTTATAAAACTCTCTATAATAATAAATCTATTGAGTTTTATAAGAAAAGTCATGATATGTCTGAGCTCAAGAAAAATCTTGAGTGTCAGACCATGCTTCTAGAAGAAAAGAAGAATCACATCAGATATCTGGAACAAAAGTTCTCAGAGAGGTTGGGGATTGTGATTAACCCTTCTCAGTCATAGGGTAAGTTGCCAAAAGCTGCAACTTGTCAAGTCTCTGAGAAGCTGGGTATTGACCACATCAATCACCATTTCAAATCTGATTTCCCTAATAAGAGGACAGTGTTTCAGAGGGCAAATACACCTTCTAAAACTATCAAGTTTGCACCACTCCAGAAGGATCAATCAAATGTGTGCTCCACCAGTGGGGTGAAGGAACATGATTCGAGAAAGAGTGACACTGTCCACTCTAGCCAAAAAGTTCAGGAGAAGATCTTTAAATTTGGATCCAAGTATCCTCTATCTAAGGAAATAAGAATGTCCACTAGATGGTAGGCTCCAAAAATACATCAGGCCCATTTTGGACCAGTTGTATTTAGTTCTTCAGCACCTTCACTCAGGAAGAAGGGGGCAGCATCATGCAATGCTCATCTAGCAAAGTCTGGTGTAGCTCACATCTCTCATGGATAGCAAGTCTGTGTCGTCCTAAATAGAAGGTACAACATTTATAAATGTTTGTGTTGTGGAAAAGTGGGTCACTTTGCCATTGACTGTTGGCATAACCTGAATGTGACTAGGAGACAGAAAGGTGCTCAGCCCAGGTAGAGAGTTGGGCAGATGTTTTATGATTCTAACAAGAATCTAGGACCCAATTATCATTGGGTGCTTAAGGGAAAATGAATTTTGTTTTGCAGGTTAGTCCAAGTACATGTCCACTTAAGACTTGGTATTTAGACAGTGAGTGTTCTAGACAAACATCTTGGACATGGTAGTTGCCTTAGAAATGTTCTCCAGAAAAAGCAACAAATTAAGGTTGAGGCTGTCAAGTAATTAATTCTCAAAAGCTAGAGGAAGCAAGCCTCAAGGCATATATATATATCTCTCTCTCTCTCTTATATAGAGATTTAGTTTGTCATTTGTTAAGTTATGTTAGTTGTGCTCAGATGGCTCGGGATGAATCTAATCAAATTATTAGTAAGCTTAAGGGCAAAACAATGCATAAATTGGGTGTCAATAGAACTGGCTCATTAACATGTTAGGTCCCCTTCTACTTTACTTGACAATTTACTAAGTCAAGTAAATTGTACAATCAATCAGTAAGGGAAACCATAAATTAAACATGTATGGAACAAATAAAAGAACAGATGAGGATATAGTAAAAGCACTAAGTGTCATATATCATAACAGGAATCGCTGAGTAAGCCGTAAAGTCTAAAATACTAAATTTAATATTCAAATGAAAAATTTAATTAAATTAATTAAATCTTTTCATTACATATATAAAGACGACAAGAAACTAAAAGCCACATCGATCTCTAAAGCCTTAACCCTAGCCGTCGAGACCAAAACTGTCTCAGCGTCTTGCCGCTCTGTTACAATGGCACCAAATGTCATCAAGGAGCTTCAGGATGGATACAAAATAGTGAGGGATGGATTCAATCATGCCTATCCTGAGATTAAAGCCGTGTTAGGGATGATTGAGGTCGCAGGCATAGAATACACCCTTTCTGAACCCTCCACCATTCTTAGAAATGAGGCTGTGGTATTCTTCTCAAACATTAAGATGTCCCCATCTGAAAACTCTCTCAGGTGTAAGATTGAAGATATAAAAATAAAGATAAACCCTAAGAGGCTAGAAAAGGCACTTCATATCCCCTCCGTCAACCCTAGCGAGGAAGAAGAGCTCGCCGACACAGACAGAGACAGTACTCTCTCATGGTGTGGATACAATGAGACCAAATCTATATCTCTGAAAAGGAAATTCTTCAATCAGAGAGGAAAACTGCTAGCATACATTGTAGGGAAAGCCCTTATCTGCAAACCTAGATCACATGACACCATCTCCAGGTTCATGTTTGAAGTCATGACCAGAATTATACTGACTAGAAAGACCTCATGGACTTCTCTCATCTATCAGAGAATAGTAGAATGTATATCATCTCCAAATATGGGAAGAATCATTTCCTTATACCTGGTGACCACCTATCATGACACTTTCAAACAGGAACATGGGGTGAAGATTCACTACTTAAAAAGAATGGATATAAAGACTTTAGACAGATTCTCTAGAGTCCTACCAATTAGCCAACCCACAGGAATAAAGGAATCCTCCAAGGGTACAAGGAAGAAACCTACTAAGGAAGAAAGAACTTCCAACCCTGGACCAGTGCTTGGATCATCCTCTCCAGCTGATGTTGGTCTACATGTTGACTTGTCACTCAGTCAATCCTCTGCAAACATTCAACTCCAGGATGTTGTTGTGCATGTTGATAAAATCCATGCCTGCCCAAGGTCAGGACAAGTGTCCAAGAATGCTGCTGAAGAAGAGGTTAGTGCAGAAGATGAGGCAGACATGGGTGATACTGATGGTATTACATCAAGTGAAGATATCCCTGTTGCAGAAGATAATAGAGAGCCACCTGAGACTTTAGATACTTATCTTAATTAGTCAAGCCCAGAGAAGGATGCTTAGTCTGAGGGGACATGATAAAATGGAGTTGACAAACCTAGATCAAGTTGTCAATAAAATAGTTGAATCTACACCCACTACAGGTAAGTCATATACAATGTTAGTTAGTAATGTTAAAACAGCTTTAGCTAAGGAAATATTTCCTTCTATAGGTGCTATAATTGATGGGGAGACTTCTCAGATCCCTGCTCAGGATGTTATATCTCCTCCTATGAGCCATACTTCATCTTCTGCCTTCTCCAATGAGGAATTTCTAAAACAACCTAAAGCACTCATGGATGCTAAGGCCACAACCCTCAAGGAGTATGTTGATTTATCAGTTGCCAAACTGAGGGATGAAATGTCAGCTAAAGTAAATAAAACTAAAGAAGAAATTTCACACTTAAACAAACAGGTCACCACCTGGTTTGATGATGACTAGTTTTAGTCATCCCTTTTGGGGTAGTTTAGTATTCATAATTCTTAGGTTTTATTATAGTTTTATGTATTTATATGCTTGTTATGTTGTTATTTTATTTTAATGTTTTGTTATGTTATGATATAAAAATTCATAGTTTTATTTATATGTTTTATGTATTTTCACTTTTATTATTTCATGTTCTATGTTTTATGTTTACCTATGTTATGTTATAAAAATTTGACTAATATTATTAAGTTTTGTTTTGCTTTATTTGTAGGTTCAAGTTCAATGCTCAAGACCAACTCAACCTTTCAAGTGCAGCCCCTCTACATAATGCATCCCTCAACAATGAAGACCAACCCGAGCCCTCAAGTCATGGTGCAGCCTACATGGAGCAGCCCGACCCCTTCTCATCAAGTCAAACCGAGCCTCCTCCTCAACATGCAACCCGAGCAGCCCATGTTGCGGCCCACCAAACCAAAGCAGATCACCTAGCCTTCCCGAGCCCTCATCAAAGCCCACTACAAAACATCCCATTTATCTATGCATAGGCGGCCACCTCATGTCCTCTCTCTCCCCTCCTCATTAATTTCTGCATGCATGCACCTTGCCACTTTGCATGGCCGACCACTCTCTTTCCCCCTCTTTTATTTATTTTTTTATTCTACATTCATCCCCCTCTCTATTTTATATTTTCCACTTTCATTTCCATTAAATACCATGCATTGAACTCCACCTCTTTCTCTCTCCCTCATTAAATGAAATGCATCCACCCTCCCCAATATGCATGGCCGGCCACACCATTGCTCCCTTCATATTCCCTTCATTCTAGATCCTTCTCCTCTCCTATAAAAGGAACCCATGTCTCATGCATTGGAAGGTTGGATTGGAGAGAGAGCAAGTGAGATAGCTAGTTCAAGTGCAAGTTTTATTCTTTCTTTGTTGCTAAGTAGATTTCTTTTTCATTATTGTAATAGTCTTTTTATTACTGTAATCTTGTCATATTTTTATTATTGTGTACTCCATTTCTATTAATCAATGAATATGAATTTTCTTCATCTTATTGTGTTTTCTTCCTCCACTATGCGTAGCTAATTTCCTTTAGTATTCGATCATGAGGATCCATGAAATGGGATGAAGTTTTCCTTTATTTTTTTATTTTTATTTTTATCTAAATTATTCTCGATCCTTCTTTGATTTATCTTGTGTCGACTCCGTATTTCCGGTATACGGTAGTAGACAATTTGATCTCATTTCATAGTAGTCGAGAGACTCGTTGATTTGAAAGATCACTCATAGAAGGAAGGAGTTGATCGCAACCCTAGAGATAGGATGACGTAAATCCTCCGGATTGGAATCAAATCCAATAGTGCGGGTCAGTTCGGTAATGCGACTTTTGGCCATTTTGACTTGTAAAGATATTTCGGTCAAAACGTCTATAAGTTAGGGGATTTAATGCTCTAGCGAGATTACTTCCTAATATCGGATCCGTCACGGTCGAGGTTAATTTGCAAATTTAAATCTATATTTTTCCTTCTCGTCTCATTCCATGGTGAATCATTGATCGAATGCTAGCTTTTTATCATAAGTTTTCGTTTCAAAAATTATCTTTAGTTTTAATTTAAAATTCTCAAAGACCCAACAATCTTTCGGTAGGATAATAGTACAAGCGTGAGTAGCAGTACTTGACAGCCCCGAGTTTAAATACGACCTTGGTACTACAATTCGATAGGTACACTTGCCTTTTCGGGTTGATAGCAATCAATACACCAAGTTTTCGGCGTCGTTGCCGGGGACGCTTTTTCGTCAATATTAAGAAAACACTTTCGCTATTACTTCTGCAAAAATCAAAAAAATTAAATTTTTTCTTTCTTTTTGGTAACAGTTTTTTTAATGGAATCGTATTCTTTTGGCGTTTTTTGTAATTTTTGCGGGTCGCCCGACCACTTTTATTCTAAATGTCTTTCAGGAACCCCTCCCTCTTTTGATTTCAATTTTTTAGGAGCAGGTCAAAGTGGCCAATTTGACCCTTACTCCAATTTTTATCCTACTTGGGAGGTGGGGAACCCGTATTCGTTTTCGCATGACTTTGCCCCGCAAAGCGCCATGCCTCTAAATTTTAATTCAATCGATAATCGGTATGTTGAATTGCAAACTTCTCTTGATAATATTAATTCATATTTAAAAACTATTTCTGATTATTTTTCTCGTGAGGCCGCTTTGTTTTCTTCGTCTTCTTCTCCGTCTTCTCCAATTTCATCGTGTAATGAGTCACCGGATATCCCGGCTTGTCTTTTTCCTCTCGAGGAGGATAACTATTCAGATATTCCGGATTGTTTCCTTCCTCCTTTGTATGACACCCCTATGGATACTTCGGCGTGCTTCTTACCTTTTGAGGATGACGAGACGTCTCATCATTCTCTTTCTTTTTCCGAAGACATTTGTGATTCCATTTCGCTTCAAATTTCAACTGTTCCAAATTTTTCTATTTTTAGCGAATCTTCTTCTTCTATTTTAGATAATTCTTCTTTTGTTCTTTCTACCCCTCCTTCTCCCGAAATTTCACAAGTTCCTCCTTCTCCTTGTGAAATTTTCGTTGATGAAATTTCTTTTTCTACTTCTTTTATTCCTCTTTCTATTTTTTCTTCTTCTTTTGACGACCCCTTCTTTCCCATTTTACATACGGCGGAGTTCTTCTATAACTCCATCCGTTCATTTTAGGGTGTCATTCCATTGCAGATTCCACCCCATGTCGGTGTGATTCTTCAAATTTTCTCTTTTTTGATGTACTCTCCTAAGCGCATACTTAGGGATTTACCTCTTCACTTTAGTTTTTATTTTTCATTTAGTTAACTAATAACGTCGGGCTCAGACGACGTTAAACAAAGAGCGCTCTTAGGAGGCACCCCTTGCTTATCCCTTTTGTTATTTCTTTTTTTTTTGCTTATTGTGTTTTGCAGGAATAAAACCTCCGGCGGTTCGTTTGGCTCCATCATTTTTCTCTTCCTTAGGCCTGAGCTGGTGTCCAGCTTAAGCATGGGGGAATGAAATCAGCATTCAGCCTCACGACTCTGGGGGAGTCTTGTTTTTTTATTTATTTACTTTATTGCACAACCCCCTCCCCCCTTCTTCTTTTCTTCTTGTCTTTTTCTTTCCTCATACTTACTCTTCAACATTGGGGACAATGTTGAACTTTAAGCACGTGGTAGTGTTTTCCCTTTCTTTTTAAGTCTTTCAAAAAAAATCCAAAAATTGCTAAAATCTATTTGAAAATCAAAATCAAAAATTATTTTATATCTTTATTTTTTTGTTTCTTCTAGTGATGTGTAGGCCCATGCGGTTTTGTAGTTCTATGTAGATTTTCTTGAATTGGTTTTCTAAATTTATCATTCTCACATAGTTTAGTTTTACTAATTTCTTGTTCTTAAATATAGGCATCTGTTTTTTAAGTTGTAAGTTAGCAATTTGTAGTTTTTTCTTTTTATTCGGTTAGTTGCGTACGGATGGTTGCTAGGTAAGGTTATCTCTTTTTCATTTGTGGGGTAATACTTTCTTGGTGTGTAGAACTTGTCCCTAGCTACTCTCGAAACATTTGCGTCATTTTTACGTACTTTAGAAATGATTTAGGCCACCCTTTGACTCGTTTGAACCTTTCTTTCCCACCAAAAATTTCACCGTTACAAAACAATTTTTGGTCATTTTTCCATGTTTCTTTGTTTTTAGCTCCACCTTTCATTTCATTATTTCGCCAAAACCAAAATGCCTTTCCTACTTCACACTAAACTTTTAGCTTAAATATTATCTTTGTGAAGGGTTATTATCTTTGAAAATGAAAAGGAAAAATATTAGTTTGCATTTGGAGCTCTCTTTTATGAAAGAAAAAAACGTTATTATCAAAATGTTATCAAATCAAAAAAAAAAAAACAAAAAAGAGAGAAATAGTTTATTTGTGGCCAAATTTTGAAAAGAAAAAATTTCATGGCCTTGTTTTGTAGTTTGAATTGGAGAAATGATGTACTTGTCATTTCTCATTTTCATCATTTTTTTGTTTTATTTTGAGCTCACCCTTGGTTTAGTGTGGTTTAAACGCCGATTTTTATCTTTGATTTCCAATTCCTAAACATTTACCAAAGCCAAGTCTTAACGCCTGATTAAAGTCCTTTTGATCTTTAGACGTGAATTCGCGTAGTGGAGATAGTGTGAACGGACAAGCATATGACCACCATCATTGATGGATTTCTTTGGAGGTTATCTTGAGGTGTTTTAGGGTTAATTGTTATTTAGCAACCTAGTAGTTCGTCAATGCGCCGTTTATTTAGAATTTCTACTCTTCTCTTTCCTATTTTCATTTATTTTGGATGCCTTGTTTTAGGGATTTAGAAATGTGTAATTCTTCCTTATGTTCTAATGATATTTTTATATCTCCATTTTTCAAGTTTTCTATTGTGCACTTCTCACCCCACTAGTTGATAACATAGAAATTAGGATAGTTTAATTTTTCATGTTTTGGTTTTCTTAATCTATGAAACCTAAATTTGCTTGTTTACTTTTAATTCCTCTTCCCTAATTTTCATTTTCATTTGCTTAAGGGAAAGCAAATACTCTAGCATGGGGGAATTTGATACTAGTTTTAGTCATCCCTTTTGGGGTAGTTTAGTATTCATAATTCTTAGGTTTTATTATAGTTTTATGTATTTATATGCTTGTTATGTTGTTATTTTATTTTAATGTTTTGTTATGTTATGATATAAAAATTCATAGTTTTATTTATATGTTTTATGTATTTTCACTTTTATTATTTTATGTTCTATGTTTTATGTTTATCTATGTTGTGTTATAAAAATTTGACTAATGTTTTTAAGTTTTGTTTTGATTTATTTGTAGGTTCAAGTTCAATGCTCAAGACCAACTCAACCTTTCAAGTGCAGCCCCTCTACATAATGCAGCCCTCAACAATGAAGACCAACCCGAGCCCTCAAGTCATGGTGCATCCTACATGGAGCAACCCGACCCCTTCTCATCAAGTCAAACCAAGCCTCCTCCTCAACATGCAACCCGAGCAGCCCATGTTGCGGCCCACCAAACCCAAGCAGCTCACCTAGCCTTCCCGAGCTCTCATCAAAGCCCACTACAAAACAGCCCATTTATCTATGCATAGCCGGCCACCTCATGTCCTCTCTCTCCCCTCCTCATTAATTTCTCCATGCATGCACCTTGCCACTTTGCATGGCCGGCCACTCTCTTTCCCCCTCTTTTATTTCTTTTTTTCATTCTACATTCATCCCCCTCTCTATTTTATATTTTCCACTTTCATTTCCATTAAATACCATGCATTGAACTCCACCTCTTTCTCTCTCCCTCATTAAATGAAATGCATCCACCCTCCCCAATATGCATGGTCGGCCACACCATTTCTCCCTTCATATTCCCTCATTCTAGATCCTTCTCCTCTCCTATAAAAGGAACCCAAGTCTCATGCATTGGAAGGTTGGATTGGAGAGAGAGCAAATGAGATAGCTAGTTCAAGTGCAAGTTTTCTTCTTTCTTTGTTGCTAAGTAGATTTCTTTTTCATTATTGTAATAGTCTTTTTATTAGTGCAATCTTGTCATATTTTTATTATTATGTACTCCATTTCTATTAATCGATGAATATGAATTTTCTTCATCCTATTGTGTTTTCTTCCTCCACTATGCGTAGCTAATTTCCTTTAGTATTCGATCATGGGGATCCTTGAAATGGGATGAGGTTTTCCTTTATTTTTTTAGTTTTATTTTTTGTCTAAATTATTCTCGATCCTTCTTTGATTTATCTTGTGTCGACTCTGTATTTCCGGTATACGGTAGTAGTCAATTTGATCTCATTTCATAGTAGTCGAGAGACTCGTTGATTTGAAAGATCACTCAAAGAAGGAAGGAGTTGATCGCAACCCTAGAGATAGGATGACGTAAATCCTCTGGATTGGAGTTAAATCCAATAGTGCGGGTCACTTCGGTAATGCGACTTTAGGCCATTTTGACTTGTAAAGAGATTTCGGTCAAAACGTCTATAAGTTAGCGGATTTAATGCTCTAGCGAGATTACTTCCTAATATCGGATCCGTCACGGTCGAGGTTAATTTGCAAATTTAAATCTATATTTTTCCTTCTCGTCTCATTCCATGGTGAATCATTGATCGAATGTTAGCTTTTTTATCATAAGTTTTCGTTTCAAAAATTATCTTTAGTTTTAATTTTAAAATTCTCAAAGACCCAACAATCTTTCGGTAGGATAATAGTACAAGCGTGAGTAGCAGTACATGACAGCCCCGAGTTTAAATACGACCTTGGTACTACAATTGGATAGGCACACTTGCCTTTTCGGGTTGATAGCAATCAATACACCATTTGACAAGTCTGGAATTGCTGGAATCAAGCTGAACACCCTCATGGAATCTTTGGACACAAGCCAAAAACTCACTACAGCTGACATAGGATATGTAAAGAATTATGTGAGTACAACTAATGAAGTGATCAAAGGTGCAGTAGACCATGTCAATCAGCATGTTAACAAGGTTTCTCTCCACTCCATAGAGCAGGCAATTCCCTTGAGGAATGAGCTGCTTACTGACAATGAGAGAATACTCCAATCTTTATCAAACAAAACTGAAACCAACACCTCATTACTGCAAAAGACAATATCTGAAGAAGGTAGAAAGGGGGAGAGCGGTCATGCTAAGATAGCATCACTCATTGAAGATCAATCTTTCAATGTTATTCAAGGCATCAGGGTGGCGCTACACCTGCCCCTCCTAGATAGAAAGAGGCAAGAGAACCTAGACTTCACTGCACAAGCCAGAATTGCACAGGATGCACAGCTTGATGCTAGAAGAAAGAGGGAAGAAACTGAAATGGCTGAAGAGTTCATGGCAACGAGGAGAGCTGAGAACAGAGATGACCCAGAATATGAACAGCTAAGTGAGGCCTCTGAATCCATAATTATCAATGCCTGGGTAAGCCATGGACAAATCTTGAAGAACATTAATAGTGTATATCCTTCTGAGGAATGGATAAAATATTTGAAAAGAAATTCCCTAAGGGAAAGAGTGTTGAAGGAGAATTTGGTAAGGAAGTGCAATCCCGAGAAAATACCTTCCAGAAATATTCCAAAGCCATTCCTTTACTTTAAGAGGCTGAAGAACAAAACTGATAACTTGAAGAAGACTGTTGCAATCAAGGATGCTGGTGAAAGTTCTTCAAAGACTAACTGATAAAAGACTGCAAGACTTAAGTTTCTTTTATTTTGTCTAATCTTTGTCAACAGTGTAAAAATTTCAAATATTTATCAATAAAATTAATATGAGTTGACCCTGACTATATTGATGTGATAAATGTATATCTGTGATAATTAAAAATGTTGTTCCTTCATATATATCCTGAAATCACAAGTTTGTTACTGTTTGGCTAAAGTTAATGATTAGGTTCATCTTGATCATAATGTTTACCTTGTAAATGATTACTAAAAAGTTCTTGTTGTTAATCATACCTTCATATTGTCAATGATTGTAAATTCACCTGTACCATTAGTCTATCAATCATAGTGTTAAGCCATCTCATCTAGGGGGAGTTATCCTGTACTGGGATGGCTAGTTGTCATGATATTGTTTCATTAGACCTATCATGATATTTTTTTGTGTTGATGCACCTTAGCATGGATGTGTGTTCCGTCATCTTCAAATATGGGGAGATTATTGGGAATTATGCCTTATAATGTTCCTCGGGATTTGAAGTGGCATCACCAATCATGCTAAGGGGCATAATGTATTTGATACATGTTCTAGTTCTTACATGCAGGTAGTCCATGATTGTACAGGTGAAGAAAGATGAGTTGGGCAGTAAACTCAAATTTCGTCGAACTGAGCTCAGAGTTCGTCGAACTCAGCTTGCTGATCGTCGAGCTCAACTCAGTATTCCTTGGGTTAAGCTTAAGAGCTCAGGTCTCAATTTTCGTCAAGCTCAGTTTGCAATTCGTCGAGCTCAGGTTACAGTTCGTCGAGCTCAGCCCAACACTTGTCAAGCTAAAGCAAGAGAATAATTGACTAAGGCAAAAAGCACTGAGACCGCTGAGAAGATCAAAATTCGTCGAGCTCAGTTTGCGGTTCGTCGAGCTCAGCTCAAAGTTTGTCAAGCTAAAGCCAGAAAATTTGTCTAAGACAAAAGCGTTGAGACCGCTGAGAAGAAGGCGTTGAGACCGCTAAGATAGCTGAAACAGCTGGGAAGATAGCGTTGAGACTGCTGAGACAGCGGAGAAGATGGTGCTGAGACATCTATGACAGCAGAGACAAAATTAGCTAGAAATTTTCTAAGCCCAGAAGCATTGAGTGAAGCAGGTTCACTCAACGCTTCTAAATAAAATAGGAAGCATTGAGATATTTAAGAGGTAAACAGCTGAGAACAAATCTAGTTGGATTTCTTCTATGTCCAGAAACATTGAGTGAAGCAGCTTCACTCAACGCTTCTAATGAAGAAGGAAGCGCTGAGACAGTTAAAAGCAAAAAACCGCTGAGACCGCTGAGACAAAGGTTTGTCTCAGCTGATAATGAAAAACTGCTGAGACCTTTGAGACAGTTAAAGTGCAAAAACCGCTGAGACAGCAGATAAGAAGAAAGCGCTGAGACATAGTCTTATCTCAGCTCATAATGAAAAACCGTTGAGACCGCTGAGACAAAGCCAGGAAAATGTCTAAATCCAGAAGCACTGAGAGTTAAGACTGATGGCGTTGAGTGTCTTAACACCACTCATAACTTGATGGGATTCTAGAATATTTTCTAAGTCTAGATGTTGATGATCACTGCTGACGTCATCAAAGTCAAAATTGCGGGAAGTCGTTGCGGGAAAGCTGCTACAACACCGAAAGATGTTTTGTCCCTTTCTAATGGAGTTGTCGCTCACCAATCCTTGGTGGGCCGACATACTATGGTGTCGTTGATTCAAATCAACACATATAAAAGGGGAAACAAAAAAGGGATTAGTGTTAACAAATCAAACGCATACAGAAAGAGAAAAATTGAAAAGAGGCGGCTGGACATTTTTCTTCTGATAAAGCTTGAAAGCCAAAGTCCAGCCAAGTTAGCCTGAAGACAAAGAAGCATAGCTGAAGCACTTCAAGCTCAGCAAGGTTGTTCTCAACAGAACAGTTTAGCTGATTCATCTCATCGACAAGGGGGAAGCTACTCATCTATACAACAGGAAAAAGTGATAGCTGTAGAAGAAGGCTGATTCCTTCTACAGTAAGTGTGCTGGACTGAAATCTGCTTAGTCCAGCAAAGTTGACTCAAAGATATTCCTCTGAGTCATTTGTTTTATTTTCTTCAACTTATTGTATTTATTCTTATAGGATTCAGGTTTCCTGATTCTGAGTGTAGGGCACTTTGTGTCTGAGGTAGGTGACAAATTTGTCACTGAGGTAGGTGCCTTGTTGGGGCGCTGAGGTAGGATCCAAGTGAGTATCTGAGTTGTAGCAATTAAGTGCCTAAGGTAGGAGAGTGTTGCTCTCTAATATAGGATCCAAGTGTGGATCTGAGGTAGGGCTATCCTCCCAGCCTAAGTGTAGGGCCTTGTTCCTGAGGTAGGTGACTGAAGAGTCACTGAGATGTAGGTGAAATGTTTGTCACTGAGATTGTAGGCCTTGGAGGAGGTTGAGCTGTAGGTACCTGTAAGGGTACTGAGTTATAGGAGTGATGCAGCACTCTAAGAGTAGGGTTGTGTGCCTGAAGCTGTAGGGCTGAAAATCCTGAGTGTAGGCCTTAGAAACAAGGATGAGGTAGGTGATCAGTGGATCACTGAGCTGTAGGAGTTCTGCAAAGCACTGAGGTAGGAACCCTTGTGGTTCTGAGTTGGATTCTGAGAAGAATCTATGTGTGAGGCTGAGCGCCTGAGATGTAAGCTCTGATGAGCATAGTGGAGAAGTTGTGTCTAGTCCAACAAGTAAGTTGAATAGGTGGGAGGGAAAGTGGATGTACCCAATTGGGGAACCACTATAAATCCTTGTGTTTGATGTGTGCTTGTTTTTGCTTTGTTATTGCAGGATTTAAGGACAGGCTCTAGTTAGCATAATTAGAAATCAGCAAAAGATTTAATAAAAGCTCAAAGATCTATTCACCCCCCCCCCCACCCTCTAGGTGATTAGCTAACCTTTAGTTAAGTAACTTTCAAGTCTGTATGTTGGAATGATGGGAATGTTGGTGGAATTACTAGTGGTATTTCGGTAGGGATTTCTTCCTGGATGGGGGAATGATGTGGAGAGAGGTTTGGAGATGGAGATGGAGATGGTGATGTCAGACTGAAGGTTGGAGATGTTTGTGTTGGAATTATAGAGGTGGATGGGATAGTCTCTGGGTGGTGTGGTAGAGGAGGTGGAGATGGTATGTGTGAAGCTAGAGGGATGACAGTGGATGGGGTTTCTTCAGTAACAATGGTAGATTCTTGTTGTTATGGAGGAGGTGAAGGTAGTCTTGAAGATGGTGGTGGAGGAGAAGCAAGAACTTCTACAGGGTTTGGAGGAGTGACATCTCTTGTCCTTGTGTCCTCTGAAACTCTGGAGGAAGAGACACTGGAGGGCTTTGAGATTACTCTCTCCCACTTGCCAGAGAGGGATGAGGTCAGCCTCTTGGAAGCATTTATGAATATAGTCTGAGAGACTAACAGTTGTGGGCATCTGGCTTGTAGAAATAAGCACAGAATCCTCCCATAACAAACATCCTTCTTGGTGTTCTTCTGCTTGATGGAATCAAACAAGATACAGCCCTAGTTCACTGACTTTTTGTTCACCAAGACACTCATCAGTAGAAACTGATGCCTTGTAATGTAATCGTGGGCAGTATGTTTACCCAGGATTACTTTCCCAACTTTGTAAACCAAAAACTTGTACTCCACTGACAAGTTTTTCTTCAACAGCTTGCTAGGGTTTCCTTCATAGTGACCCATCTTAATCAACATATTATTATACTCAGAACTATCCATCTCTATATCATCATTTCCATTAATAAGATCAAAAATTTCAAATAAAATTACAGGCGTCAGGGGAACTATTCTCCAGATATTGTGCTGATGAGGGTTGTTGCATCTGGTGAGGAGGATGTATCGACCTATTCTTTAATCTCTGTGACTGAAAGCTTGATGCGAGTCGTCATAAACTTCCTTAGTTGTTGCTCCTCAAATAATCTCAGAATATCAGTGAAGATTTGATCAGAGTGAGCGAATGAATCAATGTCTATATCAAAACCGGCATAGAACTTCATGTTGGAGAGTACCTCCGCGGAGATCGCAATTATTTTCTTGCAAAAATGGGAGAAAGATCAAATGCAAGGGAACAAAAATGCACGGGATTGAGTTCGATGAAAACTTAGATATAAGTTTTCATAAGGAGAAAAGTCAAACTCCGTCCAACGAGAAACACAAACTCCGAGCTCAATTAGACGAAATTCTCAAAATAGAAAATAAGATCATCGATCTAAGCCGGAAGAAGAGAAAACATATCATCGTTCTCCGTGCGATGGAATATTTTCTGAAACAAATTCGTTCATCTCTGTTCGATGAAAAGTTTCATAAAGAAAAGTTCGTCGATCTCAGTTCGACGAACTCTTCACGAAGAGTTCACAGATCATCGATCTCCATTCGACGAACTGTGACCTAATCGTTGAACTCAGAACAAAAATTAAATTATGCCTTCCCCATTTATCATGCCTAGCTGATTTAGGAAAAACAGATGTTTCTTATCATCTAAAGGCTTAGTGAAGATGTCTGCTCTTTGTAAATCAGTAAACATAAAGACAAGGTTAATTTTATTTTTGTCCACACAATCTCTAATAAAATAATATTTAATTTCTATATGTTTGGTCCTACTATGATGCACCGGATTTTGTGCAATGGAAATTGCACTGGTACTATCATAAAATATAGTTAAATTATTTAGATTGAAACCAAAATCCAGGAGTTGGTTTTGAATCCACAAAAATTGTGAAAAACAACTACCAGCTGATATATATTCAGCTTCAATAGTTGAAGTTGACATAAATATCTGTTTCTTACAAAACAAAGAAACAAGCCTATCACCAAGGAACTGCTATGTTCCTGATGTGCTTTTCTTGTTAACTCTACATCCAACAAAGTCAGCATCTGAGAATCCAGTTAATTCAAATTCTAACTCAGTTGGATACCAGAGTCCTAGATTTGGCCAACCCTTTATATATCTCAAAATTCTTTTAAGTAAAATAATATGAGATTCTTTAGGGTTCACTTGGAACCTAGCACAAAGACATGTAGCAAACATTATATCTAGCCTACTAGCTGTGAGATACAACAGGGACCCAATAATAGCCATATATGTTTTCTTATCAACTGTCTTGCCCTGTTCATCAGAATCATTCATAGCATTGGAAGCCATGGGTGTTTTCATAGCTGAGGCATCAGACATCCCAAATCTCTTAATTAGCTCCTTAGCATATTTAGATTGGTAGATGAAAATGCCATCAATGGATTGCTTCACTTGAAGACCAAGGAAGTAGGAAAGCTCACCCATTCTACTCATTTCAAACTTAGAACGCATCAGGTCAGAAAACCTTTTGCATAGTTTGGAATCAGTAGAGCCAAATATGATGTCATCTACAAATATTTGTACTATCAAAATTTTTTTTATGATGCCTAATAAACAAAATCCTATCGACAATGCCCCTAGTGAATTTATACTCTAAGAGAAAGCTAGCTAGGGTCTCATACCAACATCTTGGAGCTTTCTTTAAACAATAGAGAGCTTTATGCAACTTAAAAACAAAAGAGGGATGACTTGAAGAGATAAAACCTGGTGGTTGCTCCACATAGACTTCCTCTTTGAGTTCGCCATTAAGGAATGCACTTTTGACATCCATTTGGTAGACTTTGAATTTCTTATATGTTCCATATGCACGAAATATTCCGATAGCATCCAGCCTTGCAACATGGGCAAAGTTCTGGTCATAATCAATTCCTTCCTCTTGTGAATAGCCTTGAGATACCAATCTTACTTTGTTCCTCACAATTGATCCTTGAGCATCCAACTTGTTCCTGAATACTCATTTAGTTCCAATGACTGGGTAGTCTTTGGGTATTGGAACTAAATCTCAAACTCTGCATCTCTCAAATTGATTGAGCTCCTCTTTCATTGCAATAATCCAGTGGGGATCTTACTCTACATCTTTCATGGATTGAGGTTCAATCTGGGATATGAAGTAAACATGTATTAAATCTTGGTTGAGTTGATGCCTTGTTTGCACACCAACTGATGTCTCCAATCACTTGAGATATGGGATGATCTCTAAGTGTGACAAGATCAGTAGGAGGAGTTGGTTCATCAATAGCTTGGGGAATTAATTCCTCTTGTGAAATTATGTTAGCTGTTGTTGGTTCAATTGTTCCAATAATTTATTCTTCACTCTCTTTATCAATCGGAGAAGAAAGATGCAATGTAACCTCTTGGGTGAGGTTTAAGTCATCAAATTTCTCACACAGAAAGGGTACCTGCAATGTATCTCTGGTAAAAGAATCCTTCTCCGTGTAATACATATTAGCATCATCAAAAGTTATATTGACAGACTCTTTCATTTTTAAGGTTGATTTGTTAAATACCCTATAAGCCTTGCTGGCTTGGGAATATCTAAGAAAAATTCCCTCTACAGCTTTGGCTTCAAACTTTTTAAGATGTTTCTTGTTATTATTGTGAATATAACATCTACAACCAAATACGCTAAAATAATCTATTTTAGGTTGCTTCCCTTTAAGCAATTCATAAGGAGTCTTACCCTTAAGTTTATGTATTAAACTTCTATTCAGAACATAATTTGTTGTGCTTACAGCCTTTGCCCAAAAGGATAGGGGCAAGTAAGCATCTATAGGCAATGTCCCTACAGCTTCAATAAGGGTTCTATTTTTCCTTTCTATTATCTCATTTTATTGAGGAGTTCTAGGAGCAGAGAAGCAATGTCTGATATCTTCCTTCTTACAGAATTCTTGCATAAGAAGAGATTCAAACTCAGTACCGTGATCACTTCTAATCAATACAACTGGAGTAGAGTACTCAATCTTTATGCTCCTAAGAAAGTCTGTAAGAACTTTAAAGTTATCTGACTTGTTTCTCAGAAAGAATACCCAAGTGAATCTAGAGAAGTCATCTACAATAACGAGAGTGTAAGATTTCCCTCCCAAACTTTGTACAACAATGAGTCCAAAAAGATCTAGGTGTAACAAATACAAAATTCTGGGTGAATTACTCTTATGAATTAATTTAAAACTATTTTTAGTTTGCTTGTATAATTGACAAGCCCTGCAGAGACTTTCCTTCTTGTAGGGGCCAGAAGGCAATCCTTTTACAAGGTTATCCCTATATTATTTAGCAATATTTCTTAAATTTACATGTCCTACTATTTTATGTCATAAATCATTAGTATTAATAATCTGATTAAATAGACAGATTTTTATACTAGCTGATTTAAAATTTACTACATAAATATTTCCTTGTCTAATTCCATTTAAAACAATTTTATTTTTATCAGAAGTAATGGTACAACAAGATTGATTAAATGATACCTGATAACCTTCATTACATAACTGGCTTATGGATATCAGGTTATGCTTGAGACCTCTCACATAGGCTACCATCCTGAAGGTGACAGCTCCAACTTTGACATTCTCATCCTTTTGTTTGGCCACAGCTGGAGTCTCCAAAAATCACCTTTGGTCCAAGTTTGCTTTGTAATCAGTTAAATTTCTCTTGTTGACTGTCCTATGTTTTGAACACCCACTATCCAAGTACCACTGTTACTTTGTGGTTGGATAGTCCATCACATGCATGAAAATAGATTAGGTGTTCTTGACCCAGGTAACCTTGGGTCCTTGATTCTTCTCAAATTTATAACTAGAAATGAAAGAAAATTCGGGTTGGTCTTTATATCCTATGGGGTGAAATCTTCTAGGTGGAATTACCCACTGGGTAAAGGGAATAATAAAAGATCTAGGTTGATTAAAATTTTTAAAGGAATTTAGGTTTCTATTATAATTTTTTGGGTACGATGAATTGCAGTAAGTTCGTCGATCTACATTCGACGAATAGGGATGAGTTTGTCAAACTACGCTCATAGAATGAAAATATTCATTTTTTGTGCCCCAATTTCATCGATCGCAGTTCGACGAACCATATTGATTTCGTTGATTGCAGTTAGAAGAATAGTTATATAAAAAATCTTTGTTCATAGTTCGTCGATCTGAGTTCGACGAACCATATACATTTTGTCGATCTTGGTTCGACGAGAAATGTTGAACATTGTTTTTATTAAAATTTTCTTTTTCTTTTTCTTTTGTTTAGGTTGAGTTTTAGATAAGATTTCTGTTTCTTTATTATTAACTTCTACTTTTTCTTTGCCTTTAGCAGAAAGAAATTTAATATGGGTAGAAAGAATGTTTTTCTTAAGAAGAGGAGGCTGACTTGATGAAGCTCCCAAACCCAGATTGCCATTAAGCCTGACATTGACTGTGCTTGTGATATTCATCAATTTGATGCTTCTCCCATTAAGGGATTCTTCAAATTTTTGGTCTCATTTAATTTAGTTTTTAATGAAATAATTTGTTCAGAAGCTAAGTCTAATTCATCTTTCAGTTTGATGTTTTCAGAAAAAAGATTGTCATATTCAATTTATTTTTCTCTGAGAAGTTTGATTTCCTTCTCAGATTTAATTAAATCATTATATAGGAGTTTGAATTCAGTTTTAAATTAATCAGAAGTGAAATTAAAAGAAGTTATTATCTGGTCCGCTTCTGATTCAGATTTTGTTGCTGATTCTTCAGCTTCTGATTTGTCGCATGATTCATCAATTGCCATCAGGCAGATCTCTCTGGCTTTTGCCTCTTCTTCATCCTCACTAGAACTGGATGAAGTTTCTCTTCTGAGTCACTTCAGGTCTCAGCCACAAATCTCTTCTTCTTCTTGTATTTGTTAGACGAGGGCTTGATGGAGTGCTTCTTAGACTCTTTCTCTTTTCTCTTGTCCTTCTTTTAAGCCTCTGGACATTCTGTGAGAATGTGTCCTGGCTTCCTACATCCATAGCAAACAATTTTCTTAGTAGGAGTCTTGTCATACCTTGGCTTGTCCACACTTCTGGTTGACCTTCTCCTAAAGTCCTTCTTAGCCATTTTGTAGAATCTTTTAGCTAATAGACTCATTAGCTCTTCACTGGCAGGTAGTGCTTGTAATGTCCCCTCGACCCAAGGAAACAATCTCCCGCCAAAGCGGAGCTAACCTGGTCAGGCAGACCGTTACTGGGCTACAGCCTAAGCACCCCAACCCCTCTCCCTCAGGCGGGTTATTGGTGGCCATAGCCTCCCTTTGATGAGCGAACTCGAAGGTTAAGCTGGGCCATACGGGGACTTCCCAGGAGGTCACCCATCCCAGTACTACTCGCGCCCAAGCATGCTTAATAAAAGTGCACCTTTTTGTAACGTCCCCTCAACCCAAGGAAACAATCTCCCGCCAAAGCGGAGCGAACCTGGTCAGGCGGACCATTATCGGCTACAGCCCAAGCACCCCAACCCCTTTCCATCCAGGCGGGTTGTTGGTGGCCACAGCCTACCTTTGATGAGCGAACTCGACAATTATACTGGGTCGTACGGGGACTTCCCAGGAGGTCACAGCTCAATTTTTGATGAGATGTTGAAGAACTCCATAGTTAAGCGTGCTTAGGTGAGAGTAGTATTGGGATGGGTGACCTCCTGGGAAGTCCCCATGGTGCGCGCTTGGCTATCGAGTTTGACTCATCAAAGGGAGGTTGTGGCCACCAACAACCCACCTGTGATGGAGAGGGGTTGGGGTGCTTGGGCTACAGCCTGGTAACGTCACCTAGAGAGGAGTCGTGACATTATCTCATTGGATCGGCTCGGGGCATTACAGTGCTTTTGATTCCTCAAATGCCTTGAAGGCAATATTTTGCTCCTTCCTTCCTGAGGTAGAAGTCTTTTGTTCAGCTGCTTCCCTGGTTTTGATAAGCTGCTCATAAGACTTGAGCTTGCCTAATAATGACTCAGTAGAAATTTTATTTAGGCTTCTCGCCTCCTTGATTGGCTTGATCCTAGAATCTCATATGCTGGGGAATTTACTAAGTCTTTTGATCGGGAGAATTAACAGCCAAAGGGATAACTTTTGAAGGGAGTTAAAACCCTGTACACGGTGAGAAAATAAAATTGATATTGTCTTCTCTTTCTCAATGTTCTGAGAAGACTAGTGGATTGTTGTTATTGTCAAAGCTTCCCTGAAATGTAGAATAGTTCAGGAGAATGGAAGCTTTGCTCATGGTGTAGATCTTCAGATTGCTTGTTGATCTTCAGGAATCTTTTATAAGGATGTTGATGGAATGTCTCTTGAAAGCCCTGAAACAAAAACTGATGAAGAACTTGAGTTGTATAAGAGCTATTCTTCTTTCAGCTTTCTATAAAAAATTCTTTGTCATAGCTAAGCGACTTTTTTCCTATCTTTAAAAAATAATCCTTATAGATATTTTATGTAGATTTCAACCTTTGAATTTTGAATTCCTTTCTTTTGACTGACTGCAGAAATTTTGGGAGTTTAACGACTGGAATTTATCTTTAATTAGTTTCCCCAACTGTCCCTATAAAATAAGCCAAGTAATAACTCTGTGAATACCATAATTAATGCTGCCATAGAATGACTATATTCATAAGAATATTGTGCATTAATTATCAGAGCATTAGAAACATATTATAATATAATTTGAAAATCATCTGCCTTAGTCGAACTAAAATCAATCAGAGAAATAGTCGAACTGAACCTGGGAGAAATTAGTCGAACTCAGCAAATTCTTATCGACCTGAGATCCAGATTCGTCGAACTGAAACTGGGAGAAATTAGTCGAACTCAGCAAAATCTCGTCGACCTGAGATACAAATTCATCAAACTAAAACCTCTCCTTCATCGAGCTGAGCTCCAAGATCGTTGACCAGAAAATTAACTTGTCAAACTGAGATCCAAGTTCGTCGAACAGAGATATTCTTTTGTCGAGCTGAACTACTGAGGTGAGATCGGAGTTCGTCGTTCTCAGCTAGGCTTTCGTCGAACTCAACTCAGAGAAGAAATCTGAGTTTGTCGATCTGAGATCGACAAAAGTCAGGCTCTGTTCAGCTAATCTTCGATGACTTTCTGTCTCTTAGAAAATTGCTTATCTCTGGAGGTCTTTTGTCTCTAAGTCTTCTGAAGGTGAGAACCAATCAATCTAGGTTGTTGACTGACCTTGACCCTGATAAAAACCTATGATCTTATACTATATGTGTTGGGTCATCTAATAATCATAATAGCAAACCTAGCCTAAATCAATCCTAAACATAGGTGGGGTTCCAGCAGAAGGCGAACACCATGGCGGATGCCTTGAGCAGAAGAGTCGACACTACTGGACTGGAGCCCCGGGTGATGGCTATGGAGCTAGTACGAATGATGGAAGAGATATAGATTAATATGGTTTCCAGGGTTGTGCCGGATGTTTATGGGGAGTACTTGAACTCCTTGGTCAATGAGTGTGACATACGGGAGCGTATCGGGATACGACAGAGACTGGATGCAGCTTTGGAGCCAGTATTCAGAGCCCTAGAAGTGGGCGAGTCAGAGGATTATTCATTGTGTGACAACCTCATTCATTTTTGTGGCCGCATTTATATACCCGCAGGAGGTGGTATCCGAGAGGACATACTCAGGGAGGCACACTGTTCTTAGTACTCGGTACACCCTAGTATCACCAAGATGACAGCGGACCTGCAGAGGAGCATGTACTGGCCGGGGATGAAGAGGAAAATCATATATTATATGACATATTGCGAGACCTACCAGCGGTTAAAGGGAGAGTGCAAGAGCCCTGGAGGACAACTACAGTCATTGTCGGTGCCAGAGTGGAAGTTCGAGGATATAGCTATGGACTTCGTGCAGGGTTTGCCTCGCTCTCACTCTGGGCATGATTTTATTTGGGTCAATGTCGATAGACTGACCAAAGTGGCCCGATATATACCGATCAGGAAGGACTGCACAGTTGTTGTTTTGGTGAGGTTGTTTGTGGAGCAGTTTGTCAGGTACCATGACATCCCTAGGATGATTATCTCGGACTACGACAGTCGATTCACCTCTAGGGAGTGGAGAGTGGTGTGGGCGTACTTAGGTTACCAACTTGCTTTTAGCACCGCTTTCTATCTGCAAACCGACGGCCAGACAGAGCGTACAAACCAGACTATGGAGGATCTATTGCGTTTATGTATACTGGACATAGTGAAGCCCTGGGAGAGACTGTTTCGACTGATTGAGTTCTCCTATAACAACAGTCACCAAGCGAGCATTGAGATGGCACCATATGAGACCTTATATGGAAGAAAGTATCGGACACTAATATCTTGGGTCCAAGATTAGGACCCCAGGACACTTGGATCAGATTATATTGAGGATACATATGCTCAAATATTGCTGATCAAGGATCGGATGCTGGAGGCACAGAGTATGCAGGTCAAGTACTATGATGCGAGGCATCGGAAGGTGGAGTTCCAGGTAGGGGATAGGGTGTTCTTAAAGATACGTCTGGTGCATGGTGTCTCACGGTTGTGGAGGCACAAGAAGCTCAACCCTTGATATATGGGACCATACTTGATCCTAGAGCGGATCGGCCCCTTGGCTTACCGGCTGGAGCTGCCACCAGAGTTTGGGACTCTACACGACGACTTCCACATCTCCTCACTTCGGAGAGCTCTCATTCGGTCGGAGCAGCATATTACCACCACAGCAGGCCCGGTAGCACCTGATAGATCGGTTCGTTTGGAGCTGGTCTGGATCGATGATACAACGATTTGAGTGCTATGGAAGAAGAATGTTCCCTTGGTCAAGGGGTTGTGGTCCAACCATGGACGAGAGGAGCACACCTGAGAGCTGGTGGATCTGATGTAGGAACGATATCCGAGAATCTTTGCCTCAGGTATATTTTAATTATGTTTGAAAGTTTCTTAAAATTTGGGTACATTGAAACCTTGTAGACCCGAACTTGAATTTTGGGGACGAAATTAATTTTTTTTTGTTTGTTGGGATTTATAACATCTCATTTCCTACTAGACCCCTTAACTAAATTAGGGTAAGACATGTCGTGGATGAATGGGGATAGACTATGTTTGACCCAAGGGTTAGGGTGGATTCACATAGGACCCACTATGGGGTTCAATCAACTCTAACTTAGGAAAACAATGTCCTAGAGTCAATAGGCATCGAGTGCACTTTACGCCATTCGACGAGGCTTCGAGTGCGTTGAGTGAACTCGATGTCATTCAACGAGGCGTTTAGTGGACTCAACGCGACATTGAGTGGTCTCAATGCCACTCAACACTTTTGACTTAGAAACATTCTGGATAATGAGGCGTTGAGTGGACCCAACGCGGCGTTGAGTGGACCCAACGCGGCGTTGAGTGGACCCAACGCGGCGTTGAGTGGACCCAACGCAGCATTGAGTGGACCCAACGCGGCGTTGAGTGGACCCAACGCGGCGTTGAGTGGACCCAACGCGGCGTTGAGTGGACCCAACGCGGCGTTGAGTGGACCCAATGCGGTGTTGAGTGGCCTCAACGCCACTCAATTCTTTCGACTTAGAAACATTCTGGATGTTGAGGCATTGAGTGGACTCAATACGGCATTGAGTGGACTCAATGCGGCATTGAGTGGACTCAATGCGGAGTTGAGTGGTCTCAATGCCACTCAATGCTTTTGACTTAGAAACATTCTAGATGCTGAGGCATTGAGTGGACTCAACGCGGCGTTGAGTGGTCTCAACTCCACTCAACGTTTTTTACATAGAAACATACTGGATGCTGAGGCGTTGAGTGTGTAAGACCCCTCCCCCTTACAAAGGAGGGCCCCGGTCTTATGCCCAGAACCGCCGTCTTACAGTGGCACTAACACACGGGTTAGTCGACACCGCAACACGCCGATTCTGCCGGCTAATACGATCATATAAGCTGTAGGCCAATATGAGGAATAGAAGTATAGCAGTATATCAAATCCACTAGTCCACAAGTCACAGAGTACATATCATATATATAAATGAAGAGTACAGAAACATAGTCCACAATGAGTACAAATGAAAGAGTAATAAGGGCTTATGCCCAGTATATCATATCAACTCTCTCTCAAATCAAAGCGGAAGCTAATCTAATATATCAAAACTCGTCCCACCTGAGGACGTGCAGTAGTAGTAGTAGTCTGCGGTAGCAGTATCTGCTCCTCAAGTCCTGCCTCCTCGTCGTGCTGGTGCTCCATCTCCACGAGCTCCTAAAATAGTATGGTCACCGACCATTAGTCAAAAAGACTAAGTCGTTTCCTCCGCACCTCGCCCCGCAGCTCCTAGGCACCGAGTAGAAGGACAAAGCGGAGGACAACAAGGGGTAGCAAAAGTGGAAGCAGGTGACAAGAGCTAACTAGTAGTTGTAATAGATATTATTATTCTACTCTAGCAGTTCTAAGTATATAGTACAAGTAAGTAAAGTGTCGTACTAGTAAAGGAAAGAACTGAAAGTAAGAGCAGAAAAGTAAAGTAAAGCTGAAAGGTAAAGCTATCTACCATCACAGAGTACCCTAACTTATATAAATGCCCATACAAATATATAAGTTAGGATTTCCAAAATAACTTATCATATAAAAGAGCCCATATTAATTTATATGATAATGATCTATGAAGCGTATGTCCTAATGAAAATGGATGATATGTTATGAATTATGAAACATGCAAGTGCAACACACGCACACGACTCTGAGATCCCAGACCTTTATTTCCCACTTTTTGAGAGCTAGCTTCACTCTCGGGTACCACCGTTGTGGCTACGACAGCAGCGGAGCGTGCATCTCCATTTCTAGGTCGGTATGCACACTAACAAACCTTAGACCCCTCTCATACGCCTATGTACACGTCTAAGGTGCACTCTAGAGTCTATGCGTACGTACTTTGCTGACAACCCGTCAGTCTTTTTGGGTCGGATGTGCGTTATCGGGGATCGTCCTCCAGACCGTAGTGTAAAACAACCCACTGGCCCCTCTAACCCTCACACCCGCCTGGTGCATCGTACTTCCATCGGTGTGACGAACGACCAGTACCGCATGCCCCGCCTCTAAATTTATGCACATGCAAGTATTTCATCTCGAGCCTTCAGCTCGTAGGAACAAACCGTCCTGAATCCCTCCAACCCATCACGGGTGAGCATATTACACAAGTCTCCCTCCAACCCATCACGGGTGAGAATAAACCGCAATCCCTCCAACCCTACATGGGTGAGAATGAACCACAATGTCTTAACCTATTAGACTACTCTTGTCTACGAGTTATTATACTTAGTGATTTAAGGTTAATCCCAGGACTGTCCAGGGTATACCCGGTGAAGGGTTCTCGGGGGCACTAGAAACTACGATGAGATTACGCCTAAAGTTCCCTTTCTCAAGGATAATTACTTTTATTGGTGTCTACCCAGGATTTATACCCCAACTCTCGTATTACTTTAGAACGACCCTAAAGACTTAAGGTGTTATTAGGAATGCGGCGGTCTTCCGCTGGTCCACGTTATCGTTGTTATTACGGGACTTGCACTCTTCCACACATGGTTAAGGAATCCTCTAGGAGACCAACCAGGGTTAATTCCTCCACTAAGATCCTCACTTTACTAGTTACTCAGATTCCTCCCCGTGTGGCCCTACTAGTACGAACATCGGTGTTAGACCCTTACCCATGTCCCGATACCACCCACAAATGTGACCTTCTAATTCCTCTGGCCATATGCCTCAAATTATTTATCTTAGGATGGTATGGACCTATATGATGAACAAGATGAATTCCATAATTTTTTTCCAAATTACTTACACCATTAAATTAATTTCTTTAAATGTAATCCCTAGTCGTTTTGCACATGAAGTATTGCCAATATTAAACCTACTGACCTAGGGATTCTTCCAGGTATATAATGTGACAATTAATGGGTCCTACCAAAATTTCATGCTTTTTCAATTCAGATTTATAATTAATTCATATTTAATACTATATCCACAAATCTAGCATTTTCCAAATGAAGTACATAAAATATTATTTCAAAAATTCTAATTAAATTACATAGCCTTGATAATAATGAAATAATGCTATGTCCAGATTTCCATTTACATCTAGATTGAAATGGCCTATCCATGATCAATTTGAGTTATTTACCAAAATGCCATTATGGGGCATAAGTACATTATTTGGCACTCCAAAATTCTGAAATAATTTCCCAAGTTATAAAACATACAATTACAGAAATATGAATTTTCTCAGATTTTTCAAAGGAATATACCCATCATTTCTACAGAAAATTCCATAAGGGTAAAATGATCATTTTGCTCCTTAAACTACCTAAACTTCATCCAACAGAGATATAATTTATTTCTAGTGCTTATTATCTCACTCCTTAGTCCTCAACAGAAA
Organism: Platanthera guangdongensis; assembly: GCA_039583875.1. Lineage (NCBI taxonomy): Eukaryota > Viridiplantae > Streptophyta > Magnoliopsida > Asparagales > Orchidaceae > Platanthera > Platanthera guangdongensis. The sequence goes on along the minus strand of CM077154.1, from coordinate 25,582,659 downwards.
TTGAACTTTTTATGATAAGGGTAAACCTATTTTAAATTTATTTCCTAAAAAGGACCAAATTTTCAGAAATTCAAAATAATGGGATTTTTGTTTCCAAAAATCCCACAATTGCTATGAGAGGTGTATTACACCCTCATGTGTCTCCATAATGAAAATCATGATTTTTGAATGTTCCAAGTTGGTTGAATACACATTATTTCATTTTAGGCTAAATGCACACCAAGCCTATAACAAGCCAACACATGCAAGTGGGTTTACCCAACATGCAGTGTTCCAAATTAGCGAAAATTCAAAACCTAGACTTATAATGTCCCTAAGGACATGCCACCAAAAGTTGGGGCCATTTGGAGTCCCACAACTCCAAATATGTCATTTATTTCATTTTGGGTATTTTAGTAAAAACTATAGAAACATTTTCCCAACAATTCTCATTTTTGTACAGGGGTTAACCAAGCCATAAACATATGTGCACCCAAAATTGTGGGATTTGGATGAATGGTTTGACTTGGGCATCATTTTGAAGTTCTGCCCTAGCTAAGGACCAACCCTAGAAAATGGTCCTACAGGTCAGACCACTGGACAAAATCTCAAGTTAAGGGTGGAAAATTAAAGTTAACACAATGGGCTACATTTTTAATGTTCATGTCATCCTATGGAAATGGCTTTAAGAGTCCTATGTTTGACAGACAAGATTACTGAATAAATGTGACAGAAATGTAATTTTATTTCATTAACTTATAACAAAAATTAAATTGATTTTAATAAAATGCAGTGCACGAATATTAAAGTTAGATTGGACGGCATCCTTTCATCTTCCCCAAGTGTTCAACGGCTGAGATCGAGCCGACCTGGGGGATATTACGGGGCCATTTCCGGCCACCTGAGGCGGCGCCACCCCCGGCCAACGGTACCATCACCTTCACGGTGGTGGTGGCTATCCTTTTCCGGTGATGAGGCGGCGGGAGACGGCGGCGATGGCGATCCCGAGCGGTAAGAAAAAGCTTGAAAACTCTCCCATTTCTCCCATGGCATCGGGCACAATTGAGCCTGATATGTCCCCTAGTTGATCTAGGATTCTAGTACAGGTAGAGGGACGGTGAAATGAGCCTGTGTTGGTGGCTGGCGGCGAGGATGGAGGCGGGTGGCCATTCCCGACCTTGCTCCGACGACACCTCTTGGATTCATGGTTCCTGCACCGTTTCCTTCACTCCGGCTATCGATTTCTACTCTCCTTTGCCCTCTGAAGCTAATGGAATCACTATTTCTGGCTGGGAGGGGGTATATGGGGAGATACAACCAATGCAAGCTCGGTTTGGAGCTTTGGTTGTATCACCCTTCATGCCAAGTGGGCACCATGCAGTCAAATTCTCTGGAAATTCTCTGAGGAGGCCAGCCAGCACAATTTTGGGCTGATGGAGCCAAGGCCAAGTGACCTCTGCCTCTTTAATTCACCTGTCTGCATCAAGCCAAAATCTGCCCGAGAAGGACATGGCTAGTGACACGCCCTTGACATGCCTGTGTCACAGGCCGTCTACCTCTTACTTGACACTCGACGATTGTCGAACGCAGGGTTTCACGATCGTCGAACGAGCAAATTTCGTCGATCGTCGAACGCAGGGGTCACTCGACGATCGTCGAGCAGCTTTTCGTCGATCGTCGAACGCAGGGGATACGCGACAATCATCGAGCAGCTTTCATCGATCGTCGAACATAGAGGGACATTCGACAGTCGTCGAGCACCTTTCACCGATCGTCGAACGTAGAGGGACATTCGACAGTCGTCGAGCACCTTTCGTCAATCGTCGAACGCAGGGGGACACACCCTGGGACACGCCCGTGTCACAGGCCGTGTCATCCAAAATTTTTTTCTGCTGAAAAGTTGGGATGTTACAAATCCCAATAAACAAGAAAATAATTTCGTCCCCAAAATTCAAGTTCAGGTCTATGGGGATTCTACTTGAAAGAGTTATAAGAAATTTTAAACGTATAAACTAAAGTATACCTGAAGTGAACAGCTCCGGGTGTCGCTCCAGCATTAGATCCCTCGGCTCCCAGGTGTGCTCCTCCTGTCCATGATTGGATGACAACACCTTCACGAGAGGGACCTTCTTCTTCCGCAACACACGGACATCTGTATCATCAATCCGGATCGGCTCCAGTCTGACGGATCTATCTGGCGCTATCGGACCGGCTGTAGTAGTAACATGCTGCTCCGGCCATAGGAGAGCTCTTCGCAAGGAAGGGGCCGATCCGCTCCAGGATCAAGTATGGCCCCATGTATCGAGGACTGAGCTTCTTGTGCCTCCGCACCCGAGAGACACCATGTGTCGGACGTATCTTTAAGAAAACCCTGTCTCCAACCTGGAACTCCACCTTCTGGTGCCGAGCATCATAATACTTCGCCTGTCTGCTCTGGGCCTCTAGCAGCCGATCCCTGATCAAATGTACCTGAGCCTCCGTATCCTTCACATAATCAGAACTGAAAGTGCAGCTAGATCTGATATACTCTAGAGGGGGGTGAATAGAGTATATGGTGCTTAAAAACTTTTTACAATAATTGTTGTAATATGAGTGAGCAGGGAAGCAGTAATAAATCTAATCACAGAACTAAACTAATCAAAAGCTAATCACGGAATAATCACAGCCAGAAATAAAAATAAAGACAAGAAAAACCAGATGACACAAGGAAATATAGTGGTTCCCCTAAACTTGGGTACATCCACTCTTCTACCACCCTAGGTAGGAATCCACTGCAGGATGAGTTGATCAGGTGTCCTGGGCACCAATGACCTTTTAATATGGTGCTCAAAAACCAAATCAGATTTTTTGATCAGGTGTCTTGCCACCAATGAGCTTTTGACAAGGTGCTCAAAAACCAAACTCAAACTTTTGAAGGGAGTTTGAGAAACCCTTTACAGAGATGGGGGTGAGAGAGTGATGGAAGTCTTCTCTTTCTCAGATCAGCTGAGAGGACTATGTGGATTGATGGTGTCAAAGCTCCCCCTGAGTCCTTGAGATCTTCAGGAAAAGAAGCTTTGCTGTAGGGTGATAGGCCTTCAAAAGTTGAGCTCCAGCAAAAGATGATTTCAGCAGCAACTGAAATGTTAGGTGTCTGGAGTCTTGAAATATGTTGGCCTTGAACACTTGAGACAAGAGAGATCTGAGGAAGTTTGATCTCCTTGGATGTGTGTTCTTCAGAATTCTTTGAGACAGAATATTTTTGTTCTTGTTCTGAAGATTACTGATGTCTGTCTGTGTGTGTCTGTATATATGTCTGAGAGATTCAAAAATTCTTCTCTTTTATTCTCTGATACTGAATGAAAAAACATTCTCTGTCAAGAATAGTCGTTGGCCTGCATTAATTGCATCCTTAATTGCAAAATGTCTTCTGGAGGAAAGTCCATAGAAATATTCCTTGAAAATCCCTTGAAACTTGGTCCAGAAATAAATGAAAATGGCTAGGAAATCTTCTGAATTAATTGCAGAATAACTCCTTAACTGATTTGAATTTGAATCTAGAAACATCCTTGAAGTTATCTGAAAACGTCGAACTGAGCTCTGCTATCGTTGAACTGAGCTTAGTGATATGGATATATACAGCAGCAGAACATCGTCGATCTGAGCTCAAGGATCGTCGAACTGAGCTCAGAGATAGAGATCCAAAGCTGAGTCAAGATCGTCGAACTGAGCTCACCGATCATCGAATGGAGTTCGACGATATGAAGAAGTTGAGCCCAGCGATCGTCGAATGGAGTTCGACGATCTGTCGAAGTTGAGCTAGTCGATCGGAGTTCGACGAATCGTCGTGCTGAGCTCGACGATATGACTTGGTCTCAAACTGAAAAAGTCTTGGTCTTGAGGTCAGCTTCCAAACTTAGACTTCTAACCCTTAGACTCAATTCTAATTGACCTTTTGAGCTATACAGGAGGTCAAACATTGGTTTCCTAGAGACATAGTGATCCTGACCCAAATTAGTAATAGGGTGTTCCAACAATCTCCCCCTATTTGGGTTAGGATTACTATTTACAAAGTTTGGAAAAATTAAATAACATACAAGCAGCAATACAGAAAAACAAAAAGAAAAGCTGGACAGCAGAACCATAGAGATATATATATATATCATCCCAGATAATAATCAGAAATCACAGAGATTGTCACCTTACATTGTCATTTCCTTTCCTTGTCCTTAACAAGTTTGATTTCTCTGTTGGGATTGAGGGCTTCCTTCTTTGATCTAGTATCATCTGCTGCACCTAAAGTGGTTTGCTGTTTGGGCCTGGGAACTACAGCTTCAGGATGCAGTTCCATGTACCTGTCAGAATCAAAAAATTTGCTTGATGCATATCTTTCTAGCTCTTTTTTTCTATGTTCAGACATTGTAGAGATGTTAGAGGAATCTCTTCCTTGCTCTTTAGCCTTTTTGATCTGATCCAGTGCAGCAAGTTCTTTCATCCTTGCAGTCCAAGCAGCTGGATTGTTCTCAGGGTCTTCAAAAGGTACTGGTGGCTCATATCTATTAGAAGGATTGTCCTGAGGAGGCCTAGATGACACAGTTTTCTTTAATTTATAGGGAAAAGGACCAGAGGTGGTATCAGATGAAATTTGTCCTTCCCTGGAGTATGGATGTTGCCTTGAGTATCCTTTGGAGTAGACCTGGAGATCTCTTTGATTGCCTCTGTATCCTCCTCTCCTGGATTGAGAACCCCTGGATTGACTTCCCCTATGGTAGGATCTGGCATGAGGCTGATAGGGGGATTGACTTCTAGCAGGGGGTTGAGTAGCTGAACTTCCACCTGCACCTGCATCAGGAGGAGGTGGTGGAGGAGGATGAGAGTGTTGGAATTGTGAAGAACCCTTTTCATATTTCCTTTTTCTTTTTCATTGCTTTCAGTTGATTCTTAGAGTACTGCATCCAGTGCTCAGTGATAGGGCAATCATGAAGAATATAGTATGGTATATCATTGTTATCTTTGACCTTGGCAGGAGGTACTCTCTTCATGGCTTTCCTCCTAGCCTTTCGTTTCCTGGCAATGGTAGCAGAAGAATCATCAGAGTCTGTTCTGTACTCATCACTTTCAGAACTCTGATCATCATACAGGGCATTAATTTTCTTCATCAAATCTTTCTTGAGCTGTATAGAAGCAGATGAGGCAGCAGAGGGTGTAGCAGCAGAGGTTGAAGCAGTAACAGTAGTGACAGCAGCAGATACAGAAGTTGTTGTAGTTGAAGTAGAAACAGTAACAACAGCAGTAGATACTACAGGTTCTGGAGAAGTAACAACAGCAGCAGCAACAGATTCACTAACAGTAATATCAGTAGCAGAAATATCAGCAGAAATTTCAGAAGTCTCAAACTCATGTGTCTCTGTCATAAGGATCTCCTTAGTGATTGGCTCAACAGCAGTCACAGAAGTATCAGCAGTAGTATCAAAGCTTTCAGCAGCAGTAGGGGCAGCAACATCAGAAACAACAGCAATGCTTTCATCAGAAGAGGCAGCAGCATATACTGAGTGGACAAATGAGGTGATGATGCTGGGGTCACAGTAAGAGAATGGCACAAGGGCCTTGGACAGATCCTCTAGGGGCTGGACAGTAACTGTCTCTGGCAGACATCTGAAATATATAGAATCAAAATTTGAAAGCAAAGACCTGAGGTCTATTGCAAAGACTACAGAAGGAGGAACTGGATCTTGAGACACAGCAGCAGGAGCAACAGTAACAGGAGCTGAAGAAACAGCAATATCAGCAGCAGCAAACAGGCTCACTGAAACATCAGTAAGAGCAGTAGCAGGCAGACTCACTTCATAGGGCATCTCCCCCTGCCTAGATTCAGACATGGCTGGATCAAGGCACACTGCTGAAGGGGCTGCCTGAGGGAAGAGAGAGGATAGCCTGGCAGAAAGGGCTGCCACTGACAGGAGTAATGGAGCCAAGGAGGTCTCCAAAAGAAGAGATAGCCTGGGGGCTAGCAATTCATACAGCCTGTCAGCAAGGGCTGGAATGTCTACTTGCTCAGTAGTGACTGGAGCAGAGGTAGAGGATGGAGGAGTAGCTGTTGGTGAGGGTAGTGGAGAGCTGGAGTAGTGGGACAGGGATGGTTGAGGTGTGGGTAAAGTGGATATGGAGGACAGTGGGATGGAGATAGATGGGGTGAAGGTGGGTTGGTCAATGATGCCTTGCAGAAGAGCTTGATAGGAAGTTGAGGATGAGGGTAGCTCAGGAGGAGAGGATGGTGAATCATCCATAGAGGAATCATCAATGAGGGTGAACGAAGTAATGGAGGGTGATGAAGTGATATCTGGTTGAGGGTAGGAGAATAATGGATGGAATTGGTCTTTTGTGGTTGGAGGAGTGGGGATTGGAGATGGTGTGGATGTTGGAGAGGGGCTGGAGATGATGATGGTGGATGGCGTTGGAATGGTAGATGGAAGGGGAAGAGATAGAATTGGAGGAGGAGGAGGAGAGGCATCAACAGGCAGGTCATCTGCAGGGGCAGAGACCTGTGGGGAAGTGACTCTGAGAGTCCTGTTGCCTGAAGGAGTGCTGGAGGAGGGCCTGCTGGGCTTGATGATTTGTCTGTCCCATTTACCAAACAGGGCACAAGACAGTCTCTTGGATGTATTGATGTGGATTCCAGAAGAGACCAGCAATGCAGGGCACCTATGCTGCAGAAACACCCCTATAATTCTTCCAAAGTTTACAAAACTTTTGTTTATCTTCTTCTTAATGAGGTCAAAGAATACCTCTCCCCAATTCAAATTCTTCCTGTCTACTAGGGCTCCCATGAGGCAGAGCTGATACCTTGAGATTGTATCATGAGCAGAGTGCTTAGCCAGTAGCACTTTCCCAACTACATCAGCCAGGAATCTGTATTCCACAGAAAGGTTCTTTTTCAAGAGCTTGCTAGGGTTAGCCTCAGAATGACTCATTCTGGCAAGCAATTCAGTATACTCTTCTCCAGACAAGTCAGCAGTTTCTCCACCAGTTCTTAACTCAAAAACCTCTGTTAAAATTGCTGGGGTTAAGGGTGTTGGAATTACCATTGTGATCTAGAAGTGGTCAAACATGTAATCTCACTGCCAACGCGATATGAGCCTGCAGGGTCGCACATAACAGATGTGGAGAAGTTGAATGATCGACTGTGTTGGTAAAGGTTACCAATCACCGACCTGAATGGGGTTATAGGCAAAGTGTTACCTTAAAGGATCGTCGGGTTGGGCAAATGTTACCTTGAAGGATTGGTAAGCATCGTCAACCCAAATTCGGCGTGAATCGACGAGTGTCGTTAACCCAAGTTTGACGAGTATCGTCGACCGCGGCTCAACGATCGACGAGAATCGTCGAGTATCGTCGACCGCGGGTCGACGGTCGACGAGTATAGTCCACCCATGTTCGGCGAGAATCGTCGAGTATTGTGCTCTGATTCTCGCCGATCCTAGGTGATACTCGCCGACTGATTCTCGCCGATTCTTGGTGATACTCGCCGACTGATTCTCGCCGATTCTTGGTGATACTCGCCGACTAATTCTCGCCGAATCTGCAAGATGATTCTCGCTGATTCTCGCCGAATGATACTCGCCGATTCTGGAACCCTAATTTTCTTGGTGGTCTGCGGATAGTGATATTCCTAAGACTATTTATGCCTTTGGTATAAAAGGACACTTAGGTTTTTCGGGAAGTTAGATCTGTGCGTGCTGATCGAATCGAAGCCGACGGAAGTGTTCCGACGTTCGTTCGCTCCGCCGATCCCGAATCCCACCGACGGAAGGGTTCCGCCGCCGTGCTCGCTCCGTCGACTCTCCGGCGATCGTCGCTGGTGTTGCTCTTCCTGGCGCGGGCCTAGCAGTCCGTGGAGAAGCAAGGTGCAGTCTTTCTCCTCCCTGATTTTCCTTGCGATGGAAAGATTGGTGTTCTCCCGCTCGTATGGATTTCCGCAGAGACGTGGATATCATTCCACGTAGAACTCGCCACCAGCAAAAACAGGAAGCTTGGAGCATCTCCGTTGAGTTGTGACTCAACGCCACCGAGGTAATTTTTGCCTAGTTGTATGTTAACTTCTTGATTCAACTACCATGGCCCGATCCCATCTCTTTTGGGTTTTCTTGATGTTTTATTCTTCCACTGCGTGCACAAGCGTTGTGTCATCCTCATAGAGAAACCCAACAGTGGTATCAGAGGGAGGTTCAGGCCATGACTGTTGTATTGGAAGTTTTGTTATTCCAGTGCGTGTAAACCTAGGGATTTAGAAGTGTTCTAAATGTCTAGATTTAGTCTTGGTACCCCGCCAAGAACTTCTGGAATTTCGTGGAAATTTTTAATTGTTAGAAATTGTAGTCTCCTTAGCAGTAACCATCCCTCGAGTTTGTTTTGGATTTTGAATCCAGCATAGAGAGATGAGCTTGTCTACTGCTTTAAGTTGAGTTGTCTTTGCTTTTGTCCAATGCATGTAAATCTGAGGATTTGGAAGTTTCCGGATGTTCAGATTTAGCCCTTCCTTCTATCAAATGTTGATGGTGTCAGGTTGTGCACATAAGGGATGCATGTGGTTTTAGAAAAATTGTTTTTCTTTGGATGTGCACATTGATCAAATGTTGATCATGGTTAAATGTTAACCCATAATCAAAATCCCTTCATCAAATATTAAGTGTTCGGATGCCTTCCGATGGATGACACTCTTCCTGCCTCGATCGATGAAGTGTGGGCTTGCCAAAGCAAGGTGCATTAATCTATCTTGGTAAGGGTGCGAGCGGATAATTGTGATATCCCACTGTCGACATCGGGTCCAGCTTAACTAGGTGACCTCAAAGGTTGAGTGCCTAGAGGCATAGGGTTGGCATGCACCATATGATGGATGCGAGTAAGGATTTATTCACCAACCATACAAGAATTGCATGAGGATGCAATTGGCAAGCGTTGCCTACCTAAATAACCGCATCGTGTGAGGAAAGCCAAAGCTGACTCATTGTGTTGGTGAAATACGGATCTTGTCCACTAAGAGAGTAGCTCGCATGAACTCTCCGAATTGTTAGTGAGGGCTATCATTTCGAATAAAATAGTGGGAGTGTTTTAATTGAAGTCCAAATTAATATAAATTGTATTTGAAATTTTGGTACTGATTTTATTCTGCATAAATTCTTGTAGAATTCCATGGCAAGTGTTTCACACTCCACGTTGTCTCTGAGAGCCATCCTTGAGAAGGATAAGCTCAGTGGGACTAATTACATGGACTGGTACAGGAACCTGAGAATTGTTCTCAGGCAAGAGCGAAAGCTCTATGTCTTGGAAGAAGAAGCCCCCGAGGTGCCGACCGGGAACTCTTCCCGTACTGAGAAGGATGCTTATAAGAAGTATATTGATGATGCTTTAGATGTCGAATGCCTTATGCTTGCCACTATGAACTCTGAGCTTCAGAAGCAATATGAGAACATGGGGTGCAAGGAGATTGACGAGCATCTCAAGAAAATGTTTCAAGGGCAGGCTCGTCAAGAGAGGTTCGACGTCACAAAAGCGTTGTTTCAGTGCAAGATGGGAGTTCGAGACTCAGTAGGGACTCACATACTCAAGATGATTGGGTATATAGAGAACCTTGAAAGGCTGGGTTTTCCTCTTGGTCAAGAGTTGGCCACAGATCTGATCCTGCAATCGTTGTCGGACAGTTATGAGCAGTTCGTCTTGAACTACAACATGAATGAAATAGACAAGACACTGCCCGAACTCCTAGGCATGTTGAGAACTGCCGAAATCAATATGAAGAAGGCCAAACCTGCCACCCCCATACTGATGGTGCATAAGGGCAAGGGCAAGGCCAAGGGCTCTAAGAAGACGAAGGTGGGACCTAAGTCATATCTTGAGCCCAAGTCTTCTACACTGATGAAAAAGAAAAACACGGTGAAGGAAGGGAAATGCCACCACTGTGGCAAGACTGGTCATTGGAGGAGGAACTGTCCTTCGTACATTAAAGGTCTGCAGAAATTGAAGGGAGGTATGACTTCCGCTTCAAATGTTTACGTTATAGAGATAAACCTTTCTGCTCCTTCATCTTGGGTATTGGATACCAGATGTGGTTCTCACATTTGTACAAATGTGCAGGTGTTGGGTACATTAGTTAAATGTACCTGATTTGAAGAAGCCTCACCTAACTCAATGATATACATCATAATGTATTTGATGTATGTTGAGTTTACTTGTGCAGGTTATGTAATCACTGGACTGAAGCAAAAAGTTTCTAAGTCCATGTGTCGACACCCAGAGAGAAAGTATCGACACTTAAGAAGGCTTGTGTCGACACCCAGACAAGCAGTGTCGACACTTGGAGTCATTGTGTCGACACCTGGGATGCAGAGTCGACACCAGACAGAAAGTGTCGACACTTGGAGCTGTGTCGACACTCAGTGAAGAAAAGTGCAGACAGAAAGTGTCGACACAAGGAGCTATGTCGACACCCAGTGAAGCTGAGTCTACACCAGAAAGTGTCGACACTTGGAGCAGTGTCGACACTCAGCAAAAGTCTGCAGAGACTAAGTACAAGTGTCGACACTCAACACAATGTGTCGACACTAAGCAGAAGAGTCAGTACTTGAAGTAAGTGTCGACACCCAGCACAATGTGTCGACACTCAACAGAAGTGTCAGCACTTGAAGTAAGTGTCGACACCCAGCACAATGTGTCGACACTCAACAGAAGAGTCAGCATTTGAAGTATGTGTCGACACCCAGAACAATGTGTCGACACACAGCTGAAGACTCAACACTTGAAGAAAGTGTCGACACAAGGAGCTGTGTCGACACTTAGCAAAGAACAGAATTATCACCAAAATATTCTAAGTACAAGTGTCGACACTAAAGGAATGTGTCGACACTCAGCTGAAGTCTCGACAGAAGAATCAAGTGTCGACACAAGGAGCTGTGTCGACACTTAGCAAGTATCAACATAGAAGACTATGTGTCGACACCAAGAAGCAGTGTCGACACTTAACAGATTCAACACAAGAAGTTGTGTCGACACAAAGGAGATGTGTCGACACTTAGAAGAATACAGTTAAAGATAGAAGATCAAGTACTTGTGTCGACACTCAATTTCAGTGTCGACACATGAAGAAGAATCTGTGTCAAGACATACAAGGAGTTGTGTCGACACCTTGTAGACTTGTGTCGACACTTATCGACACTTGGTCTATAAGTGTCGACACTTAAAGACAGAAAGTCTCGACACTATCAGACAGTTAGAGATTTTCAAGAAATGACTGGATGACATGACAGCTGCCGTTCCAGCCGGTCTACAGCACCTGTCAGAGATGTCAGAAGACAGTTATGAACCGGATCAGCCGGTTACCATGAAGAAGGCCTATAAATAGGCACATACAGTCTACAGAAACTGTGGTTGATGATCAGTGATCAACAAGTGGTTCAGATTATTGTTGAACAAGTTATTTAAGTGGTACACAAAGTATCAAATCAAGAAGATCTTGCAGTCCAAGTGCAGATCTAAAAAGTTGGAGAGAGAGGGCTCCATCCAAGAAATCAGCCTCTAGAACTAGGCTGAGAAGAAGGATTCAGATTCATTCTGGATCTTAAGTGGCAGAGGTCAAGGAACTACTGCAGGAGGATTCAGTCTTATTCAGTTCTACTCAAGAAGCTTTGAAGAAAGTTAAGTCAGATTGAATCCAGCTGAGTTCTTCCAAGAACTCATCAAGAAACTCTCAACTCCCCTCTTTTATTTCTGAGTTGTTGAGTTAATATTTGTAATACATTTTTATCTTGTAGGATCCTTTGGATCTGAGTGAATTGTAAGCCTATAATTATAAAGGCTGAGGGTAGGGCTTGAGAGCCTGAGTGTAGGAGATTGAGATCTCTGAGTGTAGGCCTTGTTGGCTGAGTGTAGGCCTTGGTTGGCTGAGTGTAGGCCTTGATTGGCTGAGTGTAGGCTTTGGGATAAAGCTGAGTTGTAAGGCTTTGGGCCTGAGGTGTAGGAACCAATTTGGGTTCTGAGACAGTGGAGAAGTTTGGCCGAATCTAGTACACTGCTAGATAGGCGAAGGGGGAAAGTGGATGTACCCAAAGATTGGGGAACCACTATAAAACCTTGTGTATGCTGTGCTGTGATTGTGCTGTGACTGTGTATGCTGTGTTATTGCTGTGCAAAAGTAAAGTAGATTTTGTGATAGAACTGTTTGCTGCCATTAAAGTGTAAAAAGGATTAGGTCACCTATTCACCCCCCCTCTAGGTGTTTAGGTACCATATCTTTCAAGTGGTATCAGAGGGAGGTTACTCAAAACAAGGACTAACAGTCTTAGGAGATCCTGTTTGGCAGATTCAGTGTAAGGCAAAATACAGATTCAAGAAATTCAAGAAAATCAAGAAACATGGGTTCTTCTGAGAATCACAAGGAATTGGGTTCCATGAAATTACCTATATGCAGGAAAGAGATCTTTGGGATCTGGAAGGAAAGGGTAAGGCTATTTATGGAGGCCTCAGACCCTAGAATCTACATCACAGTAAAAGAAGGGCCTTATGTGCCCATGAAGATTTCAGTTCTAGATGCAAATCAGAGAACTCCAAAGGATTTCTCTGAGATGACTAAGGATGAGATTGTCCTAGCCACAATGGACAAGAGGGCACAGAACATAATAGTGAGTGTCATAGATGATGCAACTTTTCAGAATCTTATACATTGTAAGACAGCCAAGGAGATGTGGGACACTCTTATAGTGTATATGGAAGGATCTGAAGAAGTTAGACAAGATAAAAAATCCTTGCTAAATCAGGAGTATGAGAGTTTTAGACAAGGTAAAGGTGATAGCATAACTGAGTGCTACAAGAAGTTCTACAGAATAGTTAATGAACTCATATCTTATGGAAGAGAGTTCAGTAATTATGAACTAAATGACAAGTTCTTAAGGTCCCTAACCAAAGATTGGGACACCAAGATCTGTGCCATAAGAGAAATGGCTAAGTTGGGGGAAATTCCTCCTCCTACACTGTTTGGCAAGTTATTGTCATATGAGATGCAGTTGACAGTGAGGAAAGAGGAGGAGAAATCAACAAGGACTGAGCACAAGGAAAGATCAGTTGCTTTCAAGACAGATGTCCCCAGGAAGTGCAGGAATAAATCACCAACTCCACCTCCAAAGATTGCTAAATCAGAGTCAGATGAAACAGTCAGCACCAAGTCAGAAAGCAGTGAAAGTGATGAAGACTTTGCTGCTTTCACTAGACACTTTCAGAAGTTTTTGAAAAAGAAACAGTGGAGGTCAAGGCCTTCTACATCACAAGGAAAGGAAGACTCTTATCAGAAAAAGAGGTCTTCAAAGAATGACAAGAAAAGTACAAAGTCAAGCAAGTCAACTGGTTCAAAGATAGTGTGCTATTGCTGCAATAGACAGGGCCATGTTATTGCAGATTGTCCAGAGAAGAGAAAGGAATCTGGTGACAGGAAAAAGGCTCACTTCAAAGGCAAGAAAGAGAAGTCTTTTGTTGCCAAGAAGGAGAAGACTCTATCAGATATCTCTTCTTCAGAAACTGAGTCTGAGGCTGAAGCCTACATAGGGCTGTTTGCTGAAGAGGAAGAGGAAGAATTCATGCAGATTTTGGAGTCTATTTATGAACAAGAAGACAGTCAATGCCAAGGGCTAATGGCTTTGACAGAGAGTGCCAAAATCCTGGAGCAGCCAGGACCCAGTCAGGTACAAAGTTCAAGTTTAAATTCAGTTTCTTGTTCTAGTTCAGATTCAGATTCTTCTTCATCAAGTGATGAGAATGTATCTGAGTCTGAGGATGATATTCATCAGCTTATAGATGAATATAAGGTGCTGTTGCAGGCTTACAAGAAAAACAAATCCCTTGCCAAAAGTCAGGCAAAGGAAATTGCTGATCTTAAAGCTGCAGCAACAGATTTTGAGAAGTCTTTTGATCAAAAGCTTAATGAAATAGCCAGGCTGAAACACATAACAGTGATTCAAATGGGTACTATATCATTTAAAAATGATCAAATCAAGAGTCTGGAGAGCAATCTTCAGAAAGAGAGAGAGCTTGTTGCTAGGTTTTCTAAACCTAAGTCAGTGCTACCTTTAATTGATGAATTTGTTCATCATAAAGGCAAGGCTAGACTGGGCTTTATTAGACCTGCAGGGACTGAGCAGTCCAAGTCTAAGTCCAAGGGCAAAGCCCCAACATTCAACAAGCCTGCTGTAGACAAGACAGCCAAGGCAGTACCTAAGCAAAGGTACAACAAGTTTGAATGTTGGTGTTGTGGCAAGGTTGGCCATTTTGCAGTGGATTGTTGGCACAATGTCAGTGCCAAAGTGAGTACCAAACTACCTGTTGGAAAGCCAGTGGGTAGCTTTGTCAGATTGCAGACTAACAAGTTCCAAGAACCCAAGAATTCTTTGGGTTCTAAGGTTCATTAATCTGTTTTGCAGGTGAGTCCAAGTTGCCATACCCCAACATGGTACTTGGACAGTGGATGTTCCAGACATATGACTGGAACAAGGGGACTACTAAGGGACTACATTCCAATAAAAGATGGTCCAAAGGTTACCTTTGGTGGTTCTGAAAAAGGAATCATCAAAGGGTTTGGTAACATTTCTACAAACTTGGTTACCATTACTCAAGTGGCTTATGTTAAAGGGTTGAAACACAACCTAATAAGTATAAGTCAATTAAGTGATGTAGGGTATGACATGTCATTTGTTAAAAATGGTTGTCATATCAAGAGGTCAAGTGATCAAGAGATTATTTTGACAGGTTATAGGAAGAGGAATGTCTACTGTCTAGACATTATGGTTGAGAACAATGGTTCTCCAGTTTGTCTTGTAGCTGATGAGACAGTCTCTCATTGTGTCAAATGGCACAAGAGGCTAGCCCATCTTAACTACAAGACTATTAGCAAACTCTTTAGCAAAGAGTTAGTGAGGAATGATCCTCAAGTTAAGTGTGTTAAAGATGGTATTTGCTCAGCTTGTCAAAAGGGCAAGCAGACTAAATCCACCTTTAGAAGCATAGAAAACAAAGATGCTGTGAGGTGTTTATACCTCTTGCATATGGATCTCTTTGGTCCAATGCCAGTTCACAGCTTAGGTAGGAAGGTCTATACCCTTGTAGTTGTAGATGACTACTCAAGATTTTCCTGGGTGTTCTTTTTAAGACAGAAATCTGAAACACCTAGTGTCTTCTATAGCTTTGTCAAGCAAATTCAGAATGAACTAAATAGTACAGTGGTCAAGATTAGAAGTGACTATGGTACTGAGTTTCAGTCTGAAAGCATGACAAAACTATGTGAAGACTTTGGGATATTTCAAGAATTCTCTTCACCTAGAACACCTCAGCAAAATGGCATTGCTGAGAGGAAAAATAGGACCTTGATAGAGGCTGGTAGGACCCTATTAAGTGATACATCACTGCTAGAGTATTTCTGGGCTGAAGCAGTTAACACTGCATGCCATGTTATAAATAGGGCTACCATCACTAAAGGGCTAAACAAGACCCCATATGAAGTTGTGAAAGGCAGGAAACCAAACCTATCCTACTTCAGGATCTTTGGTTGCAAATGCTTCATACTTAACAATGGGAAGTCTTACTTAACTAAGTTTGCTGCCAAATCCCAAGAGGGAATTTTTGTTGGGTACAGCAATAATAGTAAGGCATATAGAGTCTACAACTTGTCTACACAAGTTGTAGAAGAATCAGTGCATGTAATTTTTGATGAGACTAAGCTTATTAATAATGAGTTGTTTAGTTCAGTATGCAGCCCCACAGGTTTAACAAAGAAAATGGACAAGCTTACTATAGAAGAAGTGTCTGCTGCAACACAGCAAGGAGAGGAGAGTAGCTGTTGTCCAGGGGGAGAACTACATGTGCCAATTGCTGAAGAAATACAAGGAGTACAGCATGATGAAGATGCTGAAGAGGTTCAACCAGAAGTGAGGATGCCTCCAGCCAACAGGCATCTAAGAGATCATCCAGTAGAGCAGATTATTGGAGATCCAAGACAAGGAGTACAAACCAGGAGTAGAAACATGAATGCAGCAATCTATTCCAGCTTTCTGTCACAAGTTGAACCTAAGAAATTTGAAGAAGCAATACAAGATCCACAATGGACTGAAGCAATGCAAGAAGAGCTTAATCAGTTCAAGAGGTGCAAGGTCTGGGAACTTGTTCCTAAACCTAAAGACCACAATGTAATAGGAACTAAGTGGATCTACAGGAATAAGATGGATGAACAAGGGGTCATCATTAAGAATAAAGCTAGACTGGTTGCTAAAGGATATAGGCAAGAAGAAGGTATTGACTTTGATCAAACCTTTGCTCCAGTAGCCAGACTGGAAGCCATAAGGATGTTCTTGGCCTATGCAACCTATCAAGGATTCAAGGTATACCAAATGGATGTCAAGTCAGCATTCCTAAATGGTAATCTTAAGGAAGAAGTCTATGTGGAGCAGCCTTCAGGTTTTGTTGATCCAACTCTACCTCATCATGTCTATAGACTTAGGAAAGCTTTATATGGGTTAAAGCAAGCCCCTAGGGCTTGGTATGAAACCCTATCTAGTTTCCTCATTGAGAACAAGTTCTCAAAGGGGAAAATAGATAAGACTCTATTCCTTAGGGAATCTAGAGGCAAAGTCATACTAGTCCAAATATATGTAGATGACATTATATTTGGGTCTACTGAAAGCAGCCTTTGCAAAAAGTTTGCAAAACTTATGCAAGGTCAGTTTGAGATGAGTAGTATGGGAGAGCTGAAGTTTTTCTTGGGTCTCCAAGTTAAACAGACTGAAAGTGGTTTATCCATATGTCAGTCCAAGTTCACCCTAGAACTCATAAGGAAGTATGGTATGGATTCATCCAGCACCATGAAGACTCCTATAGGGTCAAGTATGTCTCTTAGTAAGGATGATGCAGGGAAACCTGTAGATGAAACCTTGTACAGAGGGATAGTTGGCTCCCTATTATACTTGACTGCTAGTAGACCAGACATCATGTATGCTACATGTGTTTGTGCAAGGTATCAAGCCTGCCCTAAAGAGTCTCATTTGACTGCAGTCAAGAGAATATTGAGATATCTAAAGGGCACTCCCTATCTAGGCCTCTGGTACCCTAGGAATGGAGATTTTGATCTAACAGGTTATTCAGATGCAGACTTTGCAGGATGCAAAGAGTATAGAAAGAGCACTACTGGAACCTGTCAATTCCTAGGTGGGAGACTAATTTCATGGAGTACCAAGAAGCAAACTAGTGTGGCTATCTCCACAGCTGAGTCAGAGTACGTGGCTGCAGGAAGTTGCTGTGCTCAACTTCTGTGGATACAACATCAGCTAGAGGATTATGGATTTCAGGTAAGTAGAACTCCACTTTTCTGTGATTCTACAAGTGCTATTTCAATATCTAATAACCCTGTATCCCATAGTAGGACAAAATATATTGAGATTAAATATCATTTTCTTAGGGAGCATGTAGAAAGAGAAGATATTTTGTTAGAATATGTTAAAACAGATGAACAAGTAGCTGATATGTTTACTAAGCCACTAGAAGAAGCTAAGTTCAATAGATTCAAAATTGAACTAGTAATGATAAACTTAGAGTAAGTTTACAGATTTGAAAATGACTAAGTAAAAAGGTGTCGACACATAGACAAGTCTATGTCGACACAGAATAGTGGTGTCGACACTTCAGTAAAAAGGTGTCGACACATCTAGGAAGTTGGTGTCGACACTTCAGAATGTTAGTGTCGACACATGCCAAGTTGGTGTCGACACATCCAAAGTGGTGTCGACACTTAAGTTTTACTCAGAATTTTTCTAAGTAAAGTCTCGACAATGTGTCGAGTTATGTTGTGTCGACACATAACCAAGTGTCGACACATAAAATCTGTTGACTAAACTTGTGTCGGCACATATGTGTCGAGACATTATAAGTCAGTGTCGACACTTATAGCCAGTGTCGACACATTTTTAGTTAGCTGTCCCATCTGTTCATCTTCAAAATTAGAAAGGTATAAATAGGGTTCTGTCTTTGTTTGTCGACACGCTTTCAAAGTTTCGAGACCAAAATTACTGTGTCGACACCTCTCTTTTCTAAATACAAATTCTCCAAACCCTAATGGCACCTAAGCTTGAGGAGAACATTGACGAAGGCTATGAGCTTGTGCGCGACGCGTTCGACGATGCAGATCAAGAAATCAGGTCGGTAGTAACCCTAGTCGCCGACTCTGGGTTAGAGTACTTAGTTTCAGAACCAACTAAGATATGGAAGGAGGTTCTTGAATTCCTTAATGGAGCTGCAGTAGATGAATCTGGATACAGAATCAAGTCCAGAGTTCATGGAACTAAGGTCAAGGTTTCACCAAAGAGTTTGAGGAAGGTACTCCAGCTACCAAAAACTCAAGATGAAGAAGAAATTACTGTATCCAAGACCAGGGAAGCTCTTACCTGGTGTGGACTTGATCCAAAGATGAAGCTAGGTTCTGTATTTAACAGGAAAGGCATGAATAATCAAGGAAAGTTCATGTCTGAGATTGTGGGAAAGGTCTTACTCAGCAAACCTGGAGGGCATGACAGAGTGTCTGCCTATATATTTGGAATCATGACAAGGATCATATTCACTCTAAAAACAGACTGGTCAATAGTGGTTTATGAGAAGATTAAGGAGAGCTTGAAGAAGCCCAATCTGGGCAGGATCATTAGTCTCTACCTAGCTGGTGTGATACCAGAAGTAATGAGTACTGCTGCAGGCAGCAAGATAAATCACATGAGGAAAATGGATCTAAGGATCTTTTCTAGATGGGACAGGGTGTTGTCCAAGGATGTGCCAACCCCTGAGAAGGCAGTTACTGAAAAAGATACTCCTCCAAAGAAGAAAAGGAAGATAGCTCCTGTGGAACAAGTATCCACTAGCAGTTCTGGGAGTGAAGAACATGTTGTCTTCACTCCAGATGAGCATGAGGAAGAGCCTGTAGTGAAGACTCCTGCTCCTCCAGCTGATGTAGAGATCCAGGGGGAGCTGCCTCCAGCTAGCCTCATCCACAGGGATCAAAGCCAGGGGGAGCCTCCAGTTGTAGAAGCACCATCTATACTGGAAAGTGAGCAAGCCACCACCATCATTCAAGAGGTACTCACTGAACTCAACACCTTAGATTTTCTTATAGAAGATGCTGATTTGTCTGATGTTCCTCAGCAAACTCAGCTGCCTAGTCAAGCTCCAGATGTTGTTATAGAAGACACATCTGCTGTTGAAGTAATTCCTGATCCTGTGGTTGAAGAACCAAGAACTTCTCCAGCTTCTTCACCACAAGAATACACAATGGAAGACTTGTTCCTAAATCTGGATCAAGCAGATTTTGACAAGGAAATTGATGCTGCTGAAGGAGAGAATGCTGCTGCTGAGGGGGAGCAAGTGCAAGTTATGGAAGAGCCTTTAAGGCCAGAAAATGAGAAGGCACCTGAAGTGCAGAAAGAAAAGCCTCAAAGCCCTAAGGATAGGGTTGACATAGCCAGCACTTCTGCCTCTGAAGATGAGGAGAGTGCTAGGGCAAAGAAGAAGAAAGTGTATGTCTTTAAAAGGAGAAGTCAGAGTTATAAGAAAGCTCTGCAATCTATAGCCCAACAGCCTATAGTTCAACAAGCTCCAACTGTTGATTATAGTGCATTAATGATTGCAATGCAGATTAAAATGGATGAACAAAGAAAAGCCATTGAGGCTTATGTTGATGCAGGGCACAGATCATTACAGTTTGATCTTGCCCAAGATATAAAATCTATAAGGTTTGAAATGAACCTTAACAAAAAGGAGATGACTGATTGCTTCCACAAAGGTGGAAATGCAGTGGTGTATTTGGCAACACACCAAGATAAGATAAAGGCACAGGTGGATGATATAGCATTGAAACAAGGATATGTTCTTGAGAATCAATTAAGAATGAATGACAATTTGACTGCCTCCCATAATGCTATAGTCACTGAGTTGAAGAACAAGGCTGCTGAACCTTCTACATCAACTGCTGCTATTAAAGCTGATTTTGATAAAGTATTCCAAGAGGAAATTTCTGCTGTAAAGACTGCAATCCAAGCATCCCAGAAAGCCATCTCTGAACAACTTACAAAGCTCAAACCTTACTTTAAAGAAGGAATCAGATACTTGGATGCTCAAATCAGATTTCAAAAGGATGATGTCAGAGATCATATGGCTAGAGAAGTCATAAAGGGGGAGAGAGTGTTAGTCAAGGCAAGTTCTGATCATGCAAAATGGATATCAAATTCAATCAGGGCTACACTTGGATACCCTCCTCTGTGTGATGACCAAGATGTTGCTGAATCAGGCATTAACCCTGCCTATCTTGGAGGTGAGCAACCATAAGTAGCTCAGGTCATTTATCCACCTCCAGACTTTGAAATGATTCAAGCATATGTGAGCACAATGTATAGCCCAACTGAAGGGAAGTCTAATGTTATTCTGGATAAAGTGGTTTAGCCTATGACTGAAGCTATGCAAGCAGCTCTTCAGAAAGAAGAAGAAGCTCTACAAAAAGAAGAAGAGACAAGGTTGTCTAAGAAGAGGTTTAGGGAACAAGCAGAACAAAGGCCAGACTTTGAACAGTGGAGCCCTACCTCTAGGAATATAATATTAACTGCCTGGAAAGCTGCCAAAGACAATACTCATGACAGGAACAAATGGTTTTCTGAAGCAGAATGGAGAAAACATGAGATCAGGCAGGAAGCAATAGTTCAATACAGAAGGAAGGCAAAGATGGGAAAGCTACCTCCTACTGCAGTGGAGCCTAGCAAGTACTTTCCTAAGCCATACCATTACTTTGAGTGGCAGAAGATCAAGGCAGAAGAACTCAAAAAGAAAGATCAAAAAGGCAAGAAGCCTGCTGATGCTGAAACTGTTGATGCCCCTGTCAAAGCTCAAGTTCAAGCTGGCAAGGGAATAGTTATCAAGGAAACTGATCAGAAATAGATTAAGATTTTACTTGAAGATTATTTTGTAATCTTTTAAATGAAAAGCATTTTTGTAAACTACTGAAAATGTATAAGAAAAATGTTAGAACAATATATGATCTATATATTTCATGATTGTTCTGTGAATGTGTCTATTTCTTACTTGTTCTGAAATGATGATTGTGTATACATGTGTGATTTAATACATGTTATGTTTACCATGTTATACATTATCCTGCTTTACATCATTTTGTAATTTTTATTATGAATGGTGTATATCATTGACTAAGGGTTATGACTTCTCCAAATAGGGGGAGATTGTTGGGTACATTGGTTAAATGTACCTGATTTGAAGAAGCCTCACCCAACTCAATGATATACATCATAATGTATTTGATGTATGTTGAGTTTACTTGTGCAGGTTATGTAATCACTGGACTGAAGCAAAAAGTTTCTAAGTCCATGTGTCGACACCCAGAGATAAAGTATCGACACTTAAGAAGGCTTGTGTCGACACCCAGACAAGCAGTGTCGACACTTGGAGTCATTGTGTCGACACCTGGGATGCAGAGTCGACACCAGACAGAAAGTGTCGACACTTGGAGCTGTGTCGACACTTAGTGAAGAAAAGTGCAGACAGAAAGTGTCGACACAAGGAGCTGTGTCGACACCCAGTGAAGCTGAGTCTACACCAGAAAATGTCGACACTTGGAGCAGTGTCGACACTCAGCAAAAGTCTGCAGAGACTAAGTACAAGTGTCGACACTCAACACAATGTGTTGACACTAAGCAGAAGAGTCAGTACTTGAAGTAAGTGTCGACACCCAGCACATTGTGTCGACACTCAACAGAAGTATCAGCACTTGAAGTAAGTGTCGACACCTAGCACAATGTGTCGACACTCAACAGAAGAGTCAGCATTTGAAGTATGTGTCGACGCCCAGAACAATATGTCGACACACAGCTGAAGACTCAACACTTGAAGAAAGTGTCGACACAAGGAGCTGTGTCGACACTTAGCAAAGAACAGAATTATCACCAAAATATTCTAAGTACAAGTGTCGACACTAAAGGAATGTATCGACACTCAGCTGAAGTCTCGACAGAAGAATCAAGTGTCGACACAAGGAGCTGTGTCGACACTTAGCAAGTATCAACATAGAAGACTATATGTCGACACCAAGAAGCAGTGTCGACACTTAACAGATTCAACACAAGAAGTTGTGTCGACACTTAGAAGAATACAGTTAAAGATAGAAGATCAAGTACTTGTGTCGACACTCAATTTCAGTGTCGACACATGAAGAAGAATCTGTGTCAAGACATACAAGGAGTTGTGTCGACACCTTGTAGACTTATGTCGACACTTACACAGCATGTGTCGACACTTGGTCTATAAGTGTCGACACTTAAAGACAGAAAGTCTCGACACTATCAGACAGTTAGATATTTTCAAGAAATGACTGGATGACATGACAGCTGCCGTTCCAGCCGGTCTACAGCACCTGTCAGAGATGTCAGAAGACAGTTATGAACCGGATCAGCCGGTTACCATGAAGAAGGCCTATAAATAGGCACATACAGTCTACAGAAACTGTGGTTGATGATCAGTGATCAACAAGTGGTTCAGATTATTGTTGAACAAGTTATTTAAGTGGTACACAAAGTATCAAATCAAGAAGATCTTGCAGTCCAAGTGCAGATCTAAGAAGTTGGAGAGAGAGGGCTCCATCCAAGAAATCAGCCTCTGGAACTAGGCTGAGAAGAAGGATTCAGATTCATTCTGGATCTTAAGTGGCAGAGGTCAAGGAACTACTGCAGGAGGATTCAGTCTTATTCAGTTCTACTCAAGAAGCTTTGAAGAAAGCTAAGTCAGATTGAATCCAGCTGAGTTCTTCCAAGAACTCATCAAGAAACTCTCAACTCCCCTCTTTTATTTCTGAGTTGTTGAGTTAATATTTGTAATACATTTTTATCTTGTAGGATCCTTTGGATCTGAGTGAATTGTAAGCCTATAATTATAAAGGCTGAGGGTAGGGCTTGAGAGCCTGAGTGTAGGAGATTGAGATCTCTGAGTGTAGGCCTTGTTGGCTGATTGTAGGCCTTGGTTGGCTGAGTGTAGGCCTTGATTGGCTGAGTGTAGGCTTTGGGATAAAGCTGAGTTGTAAGGCTTTGGGCCTGAGGTGTAGGAACCAATTTGGGTTCTGAGACAGTGGAGAAGTTTGGCCAAATCTAATACACTGCTAGATAGGCGAAGGGGGAAAGTGGATGTACCCAAAGATTGGGGAACCACTATAAAACCTTGTGTATGATGTGCTGTGATTGTGCTGTGACTGTGTATACTGTGTTATTGCTGTGCAAAAGTAAAGTAGATTTTGTGATAGAACTGTTTGATGCCATTAAAGTGTAAAAAGGATTAGGTCACCTATTCACCCCCCTCTAGGTGTTTAGGTACCATATCTTTCAAGTGGTATCAGAGGGAGGTTACTCAAAACAAGGACTAACAGTCTGAGGAGATCCTGTTTGGCAGATTCAGTGTAAGGCAAAATACAGATTCAAGAAATTCAAGAAAATCAAGAAACATGGGTTCTTCTGAGAATCACAAGAAATTGGGTTCCATGAAATTACCTATATGCAGGAAATAGATCTTTGGGATCTGTAAGGAAAGGGTAAGGCAATTTATGGAGGCCTCAGACCCTAGAATCTACATCACAGTAAAAGAAGGGCCTTATGTGCCCATGAAGATTTCAGTTCTAGATGCAAATCAGAGAACTCCAAAGGATTTCTCTGAGATGACTAAGTATGAGATTGTCCTAGCCACAATGGACAAGAGGGCACAGAACATAATAATGAGTGTCATAGATGATGCAACTTTTCGGAATCTTATACATTATAAGACAGCCAAGGAGATGTGGGACACTCTTTTAGTGTATATGGAAGGATCTGAAGAAGTTAGACAAGATAGAAAATCCTTGCTAAATCAGGAGTATGAGAGTTTTAGACAAGGTAAAGGTGATAGCATAACTGAGTGCTAGAAGAAGTTCTACAGAATAGTTAATGAACTCATGTCTTATGGAAGAGAGTTCAGTAATTATGAACTAAATGACAAGTTCTTAAGGTCCCTAACCAAAGATTGGGACACCAAGATCTGTGCCATAAGAGAAATGGCTAAGTTGGGGGAAATTCCTCCTCCTACACTGTTTGGCAAGTTATTGTCATATGAGATGCAGTTGACAGTGAGGAAAGAGGAGGAGAAATCAACAAGGACTGAGCACAAGGAAAGATCAGTTGCTTTCAAGACAGATGTCCCCAGGAAGTGCAGGAATAAATCACCAACTCCACCTCCAAAGATTGCTAAATCAGAGTCAGATGAAACAGTCAGCACCAAGTCAGAAAGCAGTGAAAGTGATGAAGACTTTGCTGCTTTCACTAGACACTTTCAGAAGTTTTTGAAAAAGAAACAGTGGAGGTCAAGGCCTTCTACATCACAAGGAAAGGAAGACTCTTATCAGAAAAAGAGGTCTTCAAAGAATGACAAGAAAAGGACAAAGTCAAGCAAGTCAACTGGTTCAAAGATAGTGTGCTATTGCTGCAATAGACAGGGCCATGTTATTGCAGATTGTCCAGAGAAGAGAAAGGAATCTGGTGACAGGAAAAAGGCTCACTTCAAAGGCAAGAAAGAGAACTCTTTTGTTGCCAAGAAGGAGAAGACTCTATCAGATATCTCTTCTTCAGAAACTGAGTCTGAGGCTGAAGCCTACATAGGGCTGTTTGCTGAAGAGGAAGAGGAAGAATTCATGCAGATTTTGGAGTCTATTTATGAACAAGAAGACAGTCAATGCCAAGGGCTAATGACTTTGACAGAGAGTGCCAAAATCCTGGAGCAGCCAGGACCCAGTCAGGTACAAAGTTCAAGTTTAAATTCAGTTTCTTGTTCGAGTTCAGATTCAGATTCTTCTTCATCAAGTGATGAGAATGTATCTGAGTCTGAGGATGATATTCATCAGCTTATAGATGAATATAAGGTGCTGTTGCAGGCTTACAAGAAAAGCAAATCCCTTGCCAAAAGTCAGGCAAAGGAAATTGCTGATCTTAAAGCTGCAGCAACAGATTTTGAGAAGTCTTTTGATCAAAAGCTTAATGAAATAGCCAGGCTGAAACACATAACAGTGATTCAAATGGGTACTATATCATTTAAAAATGATCAAATCAAGAGTCTGGAGAGCAATCTTCTGAAAGAGAGAGAGCTTGTTGCTAGGTTTTCTAAACCTAAGTCAGTGCTACTTTTAATTGATGAATTTGTTCATCATAAAGGCAAGGCTGGACTGGGCTTTATTAGACCTGCAGGGACTGAGCAGTCCAAGTCTAAGTCCAAGGGCAAAGCCCCAACATTCAACAAGCCTGCTGTAGACAAGACAGCCAAGGCAGTACCTAAGCAAAGGTACAACAAGTTTGAATGTTGGTGCTGTGGCAAGGTTGGCCATTTTGCAGTGGATTGTTGGCACAATGTCAGTGCCAAAGTGAGTACCAAACTACCTGTTGGAAAGCCAGTTGGTAGCTTTGTCAGATTGCAGACTAACAAGTACCAAGGACCCAAGAATTCTTTGGGTTCTAAGGTTCATTAATCTGTTTTGCAGGTGAGTCCAAGTTGCCATACCCCAACATGGTACTTGGACATTGGATGTTCCAGACATATGACTGGAACAAGGGGACTACTAAGGGACTACATTCCAATAAAAGATGGTCCAAAGGTTACCTTTGGTGGTTCTGAAAAAGGAAACATCAAAGGGTTTGGTAACATTTCTACAAACTTGGTTACCATTACTCAAGTGGCTTATGTTAAAGGGTTGAAACACAACCTAATAAGTATAAGTCAATTAAGTGATGTAGGGTATGACATCTCATTTGTTAAAAATGGTTGTCATATCAAGAGGTCAAGTGATCAAGAGATCATTTTGACAGGTTATAGGAAGAGGAATGTCTACTGTCTATACATTATGGTTGAGAACAATGGTTCTCCAGTTTGTCTTGTAGCTGATGAGACAGTCTCTCATTGTGTCAAATGGCACAAGAGGCTAGCCCATCTTAACTACAAGACTATTAGCAAACTGTTTAGCAAAGAGTTAGTGAGGAATGGTCCTCAAGTTAAGTGTGTTAAAGATGGTATTTGCTCAGCTTGTCAAAAGGGCAAGCAGACTAAATCCAGCTTTAGAAGCATAGAAAACAAAGATGCTGTGAGGTGTTTATACCTCTTGTATATGGATCTCTTTGGTCCAATGCCAGTTCACAGCTTAGGTAGGAAGGTCTATACCCTTGTAGTTGTAGATGACTACTCAAGGTTTTCCTGGGTGTTCTTTTTAAGACAGAAATCTGAAACACCTAGTGTCTTCTATAGCTTTGTCAAGCAAATTCAGAATGAACTAAATAGTACAGTGGTCAAGATTAGAAGTGACCATGGTACTGAGTTTCAGTCTGAAAGCATGACAAAACTATGTGAAGACTTTGGGATATTTCAAGAATTCTCTTCACCTAGAACACCTCAGCAAAATGGCATTGCTGAGAGGAAAAATAGGACCTTGATAGAGGCTGGTAGGACCCTATTAAGTGATACATCACTGCTAGAGTATTTCTGGGCTGAAGCAGTTAACACTGCATGCCATGTTATAAATAGGGCTACCATCACTAAAGGGCTAAACAAGACCCCATATGAAGTTGTGAAAGGCAGGAAACCAAACCTATCCTACTTCAGGATCTTTGGTTGCAAATGCTTCATACTTAACAATGGGAAGTCTTACTTAACTAAGTTTGCTGCCAAGTCCCAAGAGGGAATTTTTGTTGGGTACAGCAATAATAGTAAGGCATATAGAGTTTACAACTTGTCTACACAAGTTGTAGAAGAATCAGTGCATGTAGTTTTTGATGAGACTAAGCTTATTAATAATGAGTTGTCTAGTTCAGTATGTAGCCCCACAGGTTTAACAAAGAAAATGGACAAGCTTACTATAAAAGAAGTGTCTGCTGCAACACAGCAAGGAGAGGAGAGTAGCTGTTGTCCAGGGGGAGAACTACATGTGCCAATTGCTGAAGAAATACAAGGAGTACAACATGATGAAGATGCTGAAGAGGTTCAACCAGAAGTGAGGATGCCTCCAGCCAACAGGCATCTAAGAGATCATCCAGTAGAGCAGATTATTGGAGATCCAAGACAAGCAGTACAAACCAGGAGTAGAAACATGAATGCAACAATCTATTCCAGCTTTCTGTCACAAGTTGAACCTAAGAAATTTGAAGAAGCAATACAAGATCCACAATGGACTGAAGCAATGCAAGAAGAGCTTAATCAGTTCAAGAGGTGCAAGGTCTGGGAACTTGTTCCTAAACCTAAAGACCACAATGTAATAGGAACTAAGTGGATCTACAGGAATAAGATGGATGAACAAGGGGTCATCATTAAGAATAAAGCTAGACTGGTTGCTAAAGGATATAGGCAAGAAGAAGGTATTGACTTTGATCAAACCTTTGCTCCAGTAGCCAGACTGGAAGCCATAAGGATGTTCTTGGCCTATGCAACCTATCAAGGATTCAAGGTATACCAAATGGATGTCAAGTCAGCATTCCTAAATGGTAATCTTAAGGAAGAAGTCTATGTGGAGCAGCCTTCAGGTTTTGTTGATCCAACTCTACCTCATCATGTCTATAGACTTAGGAAAGCTTTATATGGGTTAAAGCAAGCCCCTAGGGCTTGGTATGAAACCCTATCTAGTTTCCTCATTGAGAACAAGTTCTCAAAGGGGAAAATAGATAAGACTCTATTCCTTAGGGAATCTAGAGGCAAAGTCATACTAGTCCAAATATATGTAGATGACATTATATTTGGGTCTACTGAAAGCAGCCTTTGCAAAAAGTTTGCAAAACTTATGCAAGGTCAGTTTGAGATGAGTAGTATGAGAGAGCTGAAGTTTTTCTTGGGTCTCCAAGTTAAACAGACTGAAAGTGGTTTATCCATATGTCAGTCCAAGTTCACCCTAGAACTCATAAGGAAGTATGGTATGGATTCATCCAGCACCATGAAGACTCCTATGGGGTCAAGTATGTCTCTTAGCAAGGATGATGCAGGGAAACCTGTAGATGAAACCTTGTACAGAGGGATAGTTGGCTCCCTATTATACTTGACTGCTAGTAGAACAGACATTATGTATGCTACATGTGTTTGTGCAAGGTATCAAGCCTGCCCTAAAGAGTCTCATTTGACTGCAGTCAAGAGAATATTGAGATATCTAAAGGGCACTCCCTATCTAGGCCTCTGGTACCCTAGGAATGGAGATTTTGATCTAACAGGTTATTCAGATGCAGACTTTGCAGGATGCAAAGAGGATAGAAAGAGCACTACTGGAACCTGTCAATTCCTAGGTGGGAGACTAATTTCATGGAGTAGCAAGAAGCAAACCAGTGTGGCTATCTCCACAGCTGAGTCAGAGTATGTGGCTGTAGGAAGTTGATGTGCTCAACTTCTGTGGATACAACATCAGCTAGAGGACTATGGATTTCAGGTAAGTAGAACTCCACTTTTCTGTGATTCTACAAGTGCTATTTCAATATCTAATAACCCTGTATCCCATAGTAGGACAAAACATATTGAGATTAAATATCATTTTCTTAGGGAGCATGTAGAAAGAGAAGATATTTTGTTAGAATATGTTAAAACAGATGAACAAGTAGCTGATATGTTTACTAATCCACTAGAAGAAGCTAAGTTCAATAGATTCAAAATTGAACTAGGAATGATAAACTTAGAGTAAGTTTACAGATTTGAAAATGACTAAGTAAAAAGGTGTCGACACATAGACAAGTCTATGTCGACACAGAATAGTGGTGTCGACACTTCAGGAAAAAGGTGTTGACACATCTAGGAAGTTGGTGTCGACACTTCAGAATGTTAGTGTCGACACATGCCAAGTAGGTGTCGACACATCCAAAGTGGTGTCGACACTTAAGTTTTACTCAGAATTTTTCTAAGTAAAGTCGCGACAATGTGTCGAGTTATGTTGTGTCGACACATAATCAAGTGTCGACACATAAAATCTGTTGACTAAACTTATGTCGACACATATGTGTCGAGACATTATAAGTCAGTGTCGACACTTATAGCCAGTGTCGACACATTTTCAGTTAGCTGTCCCGCCTGTTCATCTTCAAAATTAGAAAGGTATAAATAGGGTTCTGTCTTTGTTTGTCGACACGCTTTCAAAGTTTCGAGACCAAAACTACTATGTCGACACCTCTCTTTTCTAAAGACAAATTCTCCAAACCCTAATGACACCTAAGCTTGAGGAGAACGTTAACGAAGGCTATGAGCTTGTGCGCGGCGCGTTCGACGATGCAGATCAAGAAATCAGGTCGGTAGTAACCCTAGTCGCCGACTCTGGGTTAGAGTACTTAGTTTCAGAACCAACTAAGATATGGAAGAAGGAGGTTCTTGAATTCCTTAATGGAGCTGCAGTAGATGAATCTGGATACAGAATCAAGTCCAGAGTTCATGGAACTAAGGTCAAGGTTTCACCAAAGAGTCTGAGGAAGGTACTCCAGCTACCAAAAACTCAAGATGAAGAAGAAATTACTGTATCCAAGACCAGGGAAGCTCTTACCTGGTGTGGACTTGATCCAAAGATGAAGCTAGGTTCTGTATTTAACAGGAAAGGCATGAATAATCAAGGAAAGTTCATGTCTGAGATTGTGGGAAAGGTCTTACTCAGCAAACCTGGAGGGCATGACAGAGTGTCTGCCTATATGTTTGGAATCATGACAAGGATCATATTCACTCTGAAAACAGACTGGTCAATAGTGGTTTATGAGAAGATTAAGGAGAGCTTGAAGAAGCCCAATCTGGGCAGGATCATTAGTCTCTACCTAGCTGGTGTGATACCAGAAGTAATGAGTACTGCTGCAGGCAGCAAGATAAATCACATGAGGAAAATGGATCTAAGGATCTTTTCTAAATGGGACAGGGTGTTGTCCAAGGATATGCCAACCCCTGAGAAGGCAGTTACTGAAAAAGATACTCCTCCAAAGAAGAAAAGGAAGATAGCTCCTGTGGAACAAGTATCCACTAGCAGTTCTGGGAGTGAAGAACATGTTGTCTTCACTCCAGATGAGCATGAGGAAGAGCCTGTAGTGAAGACTCCTGCTCCTCCAGCTGATGCAGAGATCCAGGGGGAGCTGCCTCCAGCTAGCCTCATCCACAGGGATCAAAGCCAGGGGGAGCCTCCAGTTGTAGAAGCACCATCTACACTGGAAAGTGAGCAAGCCACCACCATCATTCAAGAGGTACTCAATGAACTCAACACCTTAGATTTTCTTATAGAAGATGCTGATTTGTCTGATGTTCCTCAGCAAACTCAGCTGCCTAGTCAAGCTCCAGATGTTGTTATAGAAGACACATCTGCTGTTGAAGTAATTCCTGATCCTGTGGTTGAAGAACCAAGAACTTCTCCAGCTTCTTCACCACAAGAATACACAATGGAAGACTTGTTCCTAAATCTGGATCAAGCAGATTTTGACAAGGAAATTGATGCTGCTGAAGGAGAGAATGCTGCTGCTGAGGGGGAGCAAGTGCAAGTTATGGAAGAGCCTTTAAGGCCAGAAAATGAGAAGGCACCTGAAGTGCAGAAAGAAAAGCCTCAAAGCCCTAAGGATAGGGTTGACATAGCCAGCACTTCTGCCTCTGAAGATGAGGAGAGTGCTAGGGCAAAGAAGAAGAAAGTGTATGTCTTTAAAAGGAGAAGTCAGAGTTATAAGAAAGCTCTGCAATCTATAGCCCAACAGCCTATAGTTCAACAAGCTCCAACTGTTGATTATAGTGCATTAATGATTGCAATGCAGATTAAAATGGATGAACAAAGAAAAGCCATTGAGGCTTATGTTGATGCAGGGCACAGATCATTACAGTTTGATCTTGCCCAAGATATAAAATCTATAAGGTTTGAAATGAACCTTAACAAAAAGGAGATGACTGATTGCTTCCACAAAGGTGGAAATGCAGTGGTGTATTTGGCAACACACCAAGAGAAGATAAAGGCACAGGTGGATGATATAGCATTGAAACAAGGATATGTTCTTGAGAATCAATTAAGAATGAATGACAATTTGACTGCCTCCCATAATGCTATAGTCACTGAGTTGAAGAACAAGGCTGCTGAACCTTCTACATCAACTGCTGCTATTAAAGCTGATTTTGATAAAGTATTCCAAGAGGAAATTTCTGCTGTAAAGACTGCAATCCAAGCATCCCAGAAAGCCATCTCTGAACAACTTACAAAGCTCAAACCTTACTTTAAAGAAGGAATCAGATACTTGGATGCTCAAATCAGATTTCAAAAGGATGATGTCAGAGATCATATGGCTAGAGAAGTCATAAAGGGGGAGAGAGTGTTAGTCAAGGCAAGTTCTGATCATGCAAAATGGATATCAAATTCAATTAGGGCTACACTTGGATACCCTCCTCTGTGTGATGACCAAGATGTTGTTGAATCAGGCATTAACCCTGCCTATCTTGGAGGTGAGCAACCAGAAGTAGCTCAGGTCATTTATCCACCTCCAGACTTTGAAATGATTCAAGCAGATGTGAGCACAATGTATAGCCCAACTGAAGGGAAGTCTAATGTTATTCTGGATAAAGTGGTTCAGCCTATGACTGAAGCTATGCAAGCAGCTCTTCAGAAAGAAGAAGAAGCTCTACAAAAAGAAGAAGAGACAAGGTTGTCTAAGAAGAGGTTTAGGGAACAAGCAGAATAAAGGCCAGACTTTGAACAGTGGAGCCCTACCTCTAGGAATATAATATTAACTGCCTGGAAAGCTGCCAAAGATAATACTCATGACAGGAACAAATGATTTTCTGAAGCAGAATGGAGAAAACATGAGATCAGGCAGGAAGCAATAGTTCAATACAGAAGGAAGGCAAAGATGGGAAAGCTACCTACTACTGTAGTGGAGCCTAGCAAGTACTTTCCTAAGCCATACCATTACTTTGAGAGGCAGAAGATCAAGGCAGAAGAACTCAAAAAGAAAGATCAAAAAGGCAAGAAGCCTGCTGATGCTGAAACTATTGATGCCCCTGTCAAAGCTCAAGTTCAAGCTGGCAAGGGAATAGTTATCAAGGAACCTGATCAGAAATAGATTAAGATTTTACTTGAAGATTATTTTGTAATCTTTTAAATGAAAAGCATTTTTGTAAACTACTGAAAATGTATAAGAAAAATGTTAGAACAATATATGATCAATATATTTCATGATTGTTCTGTGAATGTGTCTATTTCTTACTTGTTCTGAAATGATGATTGTGTATACATGTGTGATTTAATACATGTTATGTTTACCCTGTTATACATTATCCTGCTTTACATCATTTTGTAATTTTTATTATGAATGGTGTATATCATTGACTAAGGGTTATGACTTCTCCAAATAGGGGGAGATTGTTTGGTACATTGGTTAAATGTACCTGATTTGAAGAAGCCTCACCCAACTCAATGATATACATCATAATGTATTTGATGTATGTTGAGTTTACTTGTGCATGTTATGTAATCACTGGACTGAAGCAAAAAAGTTTCTAAGTCCATGTGTCGACACCCAGAGAGAAAGTATCGACACTTAAGAAGGCTTGTGTCGACACCCAGACAAGCAGTGTCGACACTTGGAGTCATTGTGTCGACACCTGGGATGCAGAGTCGACACCAGACAGAAAGTGTCGACACTTGGAGCTGTGTCGACACTCAGTGAAGAAAAGTGCAGACAGAAAGTGTCGACACAAGGAGCTGTGTCGACACCCAGTGAAGCTGAGTCTACACCAGAAAGTGTCGACACTTGGAGCAGTGTCGACACTCAGCAAAAGTCTGCAGAGACTAAGTACAAGTGTCGACACTCAACACAATGTGTCGACACTAAGCATAAGAGTCAGTACTTGAAGTAAGTGTCGACACCCAGCACAATGTGTCGACACTCAACAGAAGTGTCAGCACTTGAAGTAAGTGTCGACACCCAGCACAATGTGTCGACACTCAACAGAAGAGTCGGCATTTGAAGTATGTGTCGACACCCAGAACAATGTGTCGACACACAGCTGAAGACTCAACACTTGAAGAAAGTGTCGACACAAGGAGCTGTGTCGACACTTAGCAAAGAACAGAATTATCACCAAAATATTCTAAGTACAAGTGTCGACACTAAAGGAATGTGTCGACACTCAGCTGAAGTCTCGACAGAAGAATCAGTGTCGACACAAGGAGCTGTGTCGACACTTAGCAAGTATCAACATAGAAGACTATGTGTCGACACCAAGAAGTAGTGTCGACACTTAACAGATTCAACACAAGAAGTTGTGTCGACACAAAGGAGATGTGTCGACACTTAGAAGAATACAGTTAAAGATAGAAGATCAAGTACTTGTGTCGACACTCAATTTCAGTGTCGACACATGAAGAAGAATCTGTGTCAAGACATACAAGGAGTTGTGTCGACACCTTGTAGACTTGTGTTGACACTTACACAGCATGTGTCGACACTTGGTCTATAAGTGTCGACACTTAAAGACAGAAAGTCTCGACACTATCAGACAGTTAGAGATTTTCAAGAAATGACTGGATGACATGACAGCTGCCGTTCCAGCCGGTCTACAGCACCTGTCAGAGATGTCAGAAGACAGTTATGAACCGGATCAGCCGGTTACCATGAAGAAGGCCTATAAATAGGCACATACAGTCTACAAAAACTGTGGTTGATGATCAGTGATCAACAAGTGGTTTAGATTATTGTTGAACAAGTTATTTAAGTGGTACACAAAGTATCAAATCAAGAAGATCTTGCAGTCCAAGTGCAGATCTAAGAAGTTGGAGAGAGAGGGCTCCATCCAAGAAATCAGCCTCTGGAACTAGGCTGAGAAGAAGGATTCAGATTCATTCTGGATCTTAAGTGGCAGAGGTCAAGGAACTACTGCAGGAGGATTCAGTCTTATTCAGTTCTACTCAAGAAGCTTTGAAGAAAGCTAAGTCAGATTGAATCCAGCTGAGTTCTTCCAAGAACTCATCAAGAAACTCTCAACTCCCCTCTTTTATTTCTGAGTTGTTGAGTTAATATTTGTAATACATTTTTATCCTGTAGGATCCTTTGGATCTGAGTGAATTGTAAGCCTATAATTATAAAGGCTGAGGGTAGGGCTTGAGAGCCTGAGTGTAGGAGATTGAGATCTCTGAGTATAGGCCTTGTTGGCTGAGTGTAGGCCTTGGTTGGCTGAGTGTAGGCCTTGATTGGCTGAGTGTAGGCTTTGGGATAAAGCTGAGTTGTAAGGCTTTGGGCCTGAGGTGTAGGAACCAATTTGGGTTCTGAGACAGTGGAGAAGTTTGGTCGAATCTAGTACACTGCTAGATAGGCGAAGGGGGAAAGTGGATGTACCCAAAGATTGGGGAACCACTATAAAACCTTGTGTATGCTGTGCTGTGATTGTGCTGTGACTGTGTATGCTGTGTTATTGCTGTGCAAAAGTAAAGTAGATTTTGTGATAGAACTGTTTGCTGCCATTAAAGTGTAAAAAGGATTAGGTCACCTATTCACCCCCCCCCCCCTCTAGGTGTTTAGGTACCATATCTTTCAGCAGGAACTGGGAAGGAAAAGATTGCTGAGTAAAGGGGAGGTGGACCTCCGCGTCGGCAATGGAGCAAGAGTTGCTGCTGTAGCCGTAGGGGTTTACCGTCTTTCTTTGCCCAGTGGGCTTGTAATAGAACTAGATAATTGTTATTTTGTTCCGGCCATAACTAGAAACATTATATCTATTTCATGTTTGGACATGATTGGATTTTCTTTTATAATTAAGAACAACTGTTGTTCTATATTTAAGAATGATGTTTGTTATGCTGTAGCCCAATTGTTTAATGGTCTTTATGTTTTGAACTTGGACCATCTGATATGTAATGTATAAAATAATAAAAGACTAAGAACAAATGACTCGAACCCTACATTTCTCTGGCATTGTCGTTTGGGCCATATCAACGAGAAGCGCATATCCAAACTCCATAGAGATGGACTTTTGGACTCATTTGATTATGAATCATTTGAGCGATGCGAATCTTGTTTGTTAGGCAAAATGACTAAAGCTCCTTTCACTGGTTATACTGAGAGGGCTGAGGATCTCTTGGGTGTTGTACATAGTGATGTATGCGGACCAATGTGTTCCATGGCTAGAGGTGGGTATTTCTACTTTGTTACATTTACTAATGATTTCAGTAGATACGGATATGTGTATCTTATGAAGTGCAAATCCGAGACCTTTGAAAAGTTCAAAGAGTTCAAGAATGAAGTAGAAAACCAGTTGGGTAAAAGGGTTAAAGCCCTCCGATCTGATCGAGGTGGCGAATACCTGAGTCATGAGTTCCGTGATCATCTGAAAGAGTGTGGTATTGTATCACAGCTCACTCCACCTAGAACACCACAACATAATAGTGTGTCTGAGAGGAGAAATCGTACGCTGTTAGACATGGTACGTTCGATGATGAGTCATGCAGACCTGCCTGTTTCCTTTTGGGGTTTTGCTTTAGAGACTGCAGCAATGACATTGAATCGCGCTCCAACGAAAACGGTCCTGAAGACACCATATGAAATATGGACTGGGAAGCGTCCTAGTATGTCGTTCATTAAAATTTGGGGCTGTGAGGCATACGTGAGACGTCAATTGCCTGACAAGCTGGAACCCAAATCGGATAAATGTTGTCTAGTGGGATATCCTAAGAAAACAAAAGGGTATTACTTTTACCTACCGTCTGAGGGCAAAGTGTTTGTCGCAAGGACTGGTGTCTTCTTGGAGAAAGAGTTCTTATCAAGAAAGACTGAAAAGGTAGAGCTTGAAGAAGTTCAAGAACCACATGTAGTGAATGAACCGGAATTGGATTCTGAGACAGGACTACAAGATGTTGTAGCTAGAGAACCTGCTCAAGGAACACAAGTCCTACGTAGATCTGGTAGACCGAGGTTTGAGCCTGAGAGATATGGATTTCTCATGTCTCAAATAGGTAATGTGTTGTTTATGGATCATGATGATGAACCAGCAACCTACCAAGAGGCTATGAATGGACCGAACTCCGACAAATGGCTTGAGGCTTTGAAATCTGAAATGGACTCCATGTATGCAAACTAAGTTTGGAACTTGGTGGAACCACCTGAAGGGGTACGACCCATAGGGTGCAAGTGGGTCTTCAAGAAGAAGACCGACATGGATGGGAATGTACAGACATTCAAAGGGCGACTGGTGGCTAAGGGTTTCAAGCAAATTCATGGTATTGACTATGATGAGACCTTTTCCCCTGTTGCCATGGTAAAGTCCATAAGGATATTGCTTGTTGTTGCTGCGTACTATGACTACGAGATCTGGCAGATGGATGTCAAAACGGCTTTCCTTAATGGAAACCTCCTTGAGGAAGTGTATATGACACAACCCGAGGGTTTTGTATCCCCAGATGAAGCCACTAAAGTATGCAAGCTGAATAAGTCCATATATGGACTGAAACAGGCCTCTCGAAGTTGGAATCTTCGTTTTGATGATAAAATCAAAGAGTTTGGTTTCATCAAGAATGAAGATGAGTCTTGTGTTTACAAGCGAATCAGTGGGAGCATTGTTGTCTTCCTGATATTATATGTAGATGACATACTGTTGATTGGGAATGACATTCCTACCCTGAAAGTTGTTAAGAACAACCTAGGGAAATGCTTTTCAATGAAGGATTTGGGTGAAGCGACTTATATACTCGGTATTAAGATCTATAGAGATAGATCGAAGAAGTTGCTGGGTTTGACCCAGAGTACGTACATCGAAAAGGTGTTGAAGCGGTTCAACATGCTTGAGTCCAAGAAAGGATTTTTGCCCATGTCTCATGGTGTGAATCTCTCTAAGGACCAGTGTCCGAAGTCTTGTGAAGATAAGGACCGCATGAAGTTGATTCCATATGCTTCGGCAATTGGATCAATCATGTATGCGATGTTATGTACTCGACCCGACGTCTCCTTTGCTTTGAGCATGACTAGCAGGTATCAGTCAGACCCCGGTGAGTGTCACTGGATTGCAGTAAAGAATGTCCTGAAGTACTTGAGAAGGACTAAGGATGTGTTCTTGGTGTATGGTGGAGAGGAAGAGCTCGTTGTAAGTGGTTACACGGATGCTACCTTCCAAACTGATAGAGACGACTCCAAGTCTCAGTCAGGTTTTGTGTTTTGCCTGAATGGAGGAGCTGTGAGCTGGAAGAGTTCCAAGCAAGAGACAGTTGCTGATTCTACAACAGAGGTCGAGTATATCGCCGCAACTAATGCAGCGAAGGAGGCTGTATGGATTAGGAAATTCATCGGCAAGCTTGATGTAGTTCCTAGCATTGTTGGTCCCGTAGTTCTCTACTGTGATAACAATTGTGCAATTGCACAATCTAAGGAACCTAGATCCCATCAGCGCTCCAAGCATATACTTCGGCGGTTTCATCTTATTTGTGAGATTGTCGAACGAGGAGTTGTGAACATTTGCAGAGTGCCGACTGAGGAGAATATTGCGGATCCACTGACAAAGCCTCTCGCGCAGAGAAAGCATGATGGTCATACTAGATCGATGGGTATACGATACCTAAATGATCAACTCTAGTGAGAATCTTGTGGATTGCATGTAAACATGTATTTTGTTGGCCATTTGTTCATATGATGAACAGTGTACCTAGTTTTTCTCTTACAATTAATGGCAAGTTCTTTTATTATGAGTTTTTCTATATGATAGTTAAATGTTAACATAATAGATACCCTTAGAATGTTCGCTTCCATGGGATATCAAGTACGTGACTTGAATGTGAGAGCCTATGATTTATTTGAAGCTTCATTCTTAAAAGGTCCCTGGTCGAGTATCATCATAGAAGCTAAGGGTGATGATGGTACATGAAGGCTAGCACGTGCGTTGACTGATGACCGGTTCTCACAGGTCATGATATTGTGATATCAAGTCGTCACGTGGGTACTTGTTAGTGAACAAGTTGTACTGGACAGACCAAACCTGAGACTACTCTGTGGATTGTCATCCAATCGTGTCACGAGTAGGTCTCAATTGACAATGGTGTTGTGGTCCTTTAACCTGAAGTCACATCATTCATCAAGTGAGGAAGAGCGTGCTTTGATGTCATCTAAAGTCTTCCTTGAGAAAGGTTGATGATAAGGGTGGTTGTTGGGCATGTTACGAATCATTTGGGTGTTTGTGTGTGAGCAAATATGGGATTTGTCCTCCTGTATGACAGGAGTTGCATCCATGGGCCCCTTGATGGAACTGGACTGAGAAATGCATGGCCATGCTTGGTTGAGTCAATATGTGATATTGGACTCACCATTCTCTGGAAGTCCGTCCTGGATCAAGAAACTTGGATTGAGCTATTACGAGGGTGACACGGTCCATGCCTCTAGTTCTTTCCGGATGTAAGGGACAAAGGGACAAAGACAACGCTGATACGTTGGTCATAAAGGCTTATGAGTTATAAACTCTTATTGCTTGGGGAGCAATGATGCATTGCTAGATGCCGCTCATTATTTATGAGGTTTTTGGTTTGATACTTTCAAGATCAAGTGGGAGTTTGTTGGAGTTACCATTGTGATCTAGAAGTGGTCAAACATGTAATCTCACTGCCAACGCGATATGAGCCTGCAGGGTCGCACATAAGAGATGTGGAGAAGTTGAATGATCGACTGTGTTGGTAAAGGTTACCAATCACCGACCTTAATGGGGTTATAGGCAAAGTGTTACCTTAAAGGATCGTCGGGTTGGGCAAATGTTGCCTTGAAGGATTGGTAAGCATCGTCAACCCAAGTTCGGCGTGAGTCGACGAGTGTCGTTAACCCAAGTTCGACGAGTATCGTCGACCGCGGCTCGACGATCGACGAGAATCGTCGAGTATCGTCGACCGCGGGTCGACAGTCGACGAGTATAGTCCACCCATGTTCGGCGAGAATCGTCGAGTATTGTGCTCTGATTCTCGCCGATCCTAGGTGATACTCGCCGACTGATTCTCGCCGATTCTTGGTGATACTCGCCGACTGATTCTCGCCGATTCTTGGTGATACTCGCCGATTGATTCTCGCCGAATCTGCAAGATGATTCTCGCCGATTCTCGCCGAATGATACTCGCCGATTCTGGAACCCTAATTTTCTTGGTGGTCTGCGGATAGTGATATTCCTAAGACTATTTATGCCTTTGGTATAAAAGGACACTTAGGTTTTTCGGGAAGTTAGATTTGTGCGTGCTGATCGAATCGAAGACGACGGAAGTGTTCCGACGTTCGTTCGCTCCGCCGATCCCGAATCCCGCCGACGGAAGGGTTCCGCCGCCGTGCTTGCTCCGTCGACTCTCCGGCGATCGTCGCTGGTGTTGCTCTTCCTGGCGCGGGCCTAGCAGTCCGTGGAGAAGCAAGGTGCGGTCTTTCTCCTCCCCGATTTTTCGTGCGACAGAAAGATCGGTGTTCTCCCGCTCGTGTGGATTTCCGCAGAGACGTGGATATCATTCCACGTAGAACTCGCCACCAGCAAAAACAGGAAGCTTGGAGCATCTCCGTTGAGTTGTGACTCAACGCCACCGAGGTAATTTTTGCCTAGTTGTATGTTAACTTCTTGATTCAACTACCATGGCCCGATCCCATCTCTTTTGGGTTTTCTTGATGTTTTATTCTTCCGCTGCGCGCACAAGCGTTGTGTCATCCTCATAGAGAAACCCAACAAAGGGTACCTGAGTGCCAGATATTGATACAACAATGGTGTTGTTGTCTTGATTGTGGGCAGTGTAGACCCATTCCTTAATCTCATCAGATGCAAGCTTAATCCTTGTGGTCATGATTGCAGTCAGGTTCTGCTCTTTGAATAACCCCAAGATATCCTGAAAAACATGGTCGGTTGTGCTGAAGGATTCCATGTCTATGTCGAAGCCAGCATCAAACTTCATGGCGGCGAGAACAGCAACAGACACAGCCATAGTTACCTGCAAAGATTCAACAAACAAAACGACCAAGTACAGAAATGTTTGGAGGGAAAGAAAGTTCTTGCAGAGAAATCGAAAGCGCAAAGGAGAACGACGACGAAAAATGAATTTTATATTAGGGTTCGACGCAGAAAAGGAAAGATCGTTGAACTCAGTTCGACGATCGAGGCTTCTATGGAATCTGAAGAGTCTTCAACATTGTCGATCTCCGTTCGACGATATTGGATAGCGTCGAGCTCTGTTCGACGATCGTTCAGAGAACAAAATCGTCGAGCATTGTTCGACGATCGTTGACCGGAAGAGATAGTTCATACTATCTGAGAAACGCTGAACTCAGGTCGACGATTTCAGAAATCGTCGATCTCCGTTCGACGATCTGGGGGAAAATCGTCGAGCGCAGTTCAGAGATCAGAAAAACTCTAGACACTAAGAAAAATCAAGATGTTTGCCTAGTCTTGGTCAATTTTTAAGCTTTTAAGATCTTGTATATTATTTAAGACTTCCTCCATCTAACATTCCTAACTGATTTAGGAAGAAGGTGTGTTTCTTTTCTTCCAATGGCTTGGTGAAAATATCTCCCCTTTGTAAATCAGTTGGGATATATTGTAGTTCAATTTTGTTCTTTTCAACATTATCCCTTAAGAAATGATGTTTAATCTCTATGTGTTTTGTCCTACTATGGAGGACTGGATTTTGAGCTATAGAAATAGCACTGGTGTTATCACAAAAGATTTTAGACTTCTCTAAGTTGTAGCCATAGTCTAGGAGTTGGTTTTGAATCCACAAGATTTGTGAACAACAACTGCCTGCAGCCATATATTCAGCTTCAGCAGTTGAAGTTGACACAGAAGTTTGTTTCTTACAAAACCAAGAGACAAGTCTGTCACCAAGGAACTGACAAGTTCCACTTGTGCTTTTCCTGTCAATTCTGCATCCAGC
Organism: Platanthera guangdongensis; assembly: GCA_039583875.1. NCBI lineage: Eukaryota > Viridiplantae > Streptophyta > Magnoliopsida > Asparagales > Orchidaceae > Platanthera > Platanthera guangdongensis. The sequence continues at coordinate 25,541,762 of CM077154.1, read as the reverse complement.
ATAATCAGCATCAGAAAATCCAGTTAAATCAAATGCTGAATCTTTTGGATACCAGAGACCTAGATTTGGACAACTTTTAACATACCTGAGAATCCTCTTTACTAGTGTTAGGTGTGACTCTCTAGGGCTTACTTGGAACCTAGCACATATACATGTAGCAAACATTATATCTGGTCTACTAGCTGTAAGGTACAGTAAAGAGCCAATCATTGCTCTATATGTTTTCTGATCAACAGGTTTCCCATGTTCATCAGCATCCAATACAGCATTAGTAGGCATGGGTGTTTTCATACAAGATGCTTCAGACATGCCAAATTTTTTAACCAATTCATTTGCATATTTTGTTTGAGAAATAAAGATGCCTTCAGCATGTTGCTTGACTTGCAATCCTAGGAAGAAGGATAGCTCACCCATACTACTCATTTCAAATTTAGAATGCATTAGGTTGGAAAACCTTCTGCACAATTTGGAGTCAGTAGAGCCAAAAATAATATCGTCTACATAAATCTGCACTAATAGGGTATCGGACTTATGGGTTCTAATGAAAAGAGTTTGGTCTACTCTACCCCTTATAAATCCATTTTCCAAGAGAAAGCATGCTAGGGTCTCATACCATGCTCTAGGAGCTTGCTTGAGACCATATAATGCTTTGTTCAATCTAAAAATATAATCAGGATAAGTTGGAGAGATAAAACCTGGAGGTTGTCTAACATATACTTCCTCTTTGATGTCTTCATTTAGAAATGCACTTTTGACATCCATCTGATATACCTTGAAGCCTTTATGTACTGCATAAGCTAAAAATATTCTGATGGCTTCCAATCTTGCAACTGGTGCAAAGGTCTGGTCGTAGTATATCCCTTCTTCTTGAGAATATCCCTAAGCAACTAGCCTTGCCTTGTTTCTTTACAATTACTCCTTGATCATCCAGTTTGTTTCTGAATACCCACTTTGTTCCAACAATGGAGTGATCCTTAGGCTTTGGCACTAGTTCCCACACTTTGTTCCTTTCAAATTGATGCAACTCCTCTTGCATTGCAATGATCCAGTGTGGATCTTGCTCTGCATCTTGAATGGACTGAGGTTCAATTTGAGATAGGAAGCAGGTGTGCAACAGGTTTTGGTTGACCTGATTTCTGGTTTGCACACCAGCTGAGATGTCTCCAATTATTTGGGAAATTGGATGATCTCTTGATGTTACTAAATCAACAGGGGGTGTTGATTGTTCACCAACCTGTGTTGTTGTTTCCTCTTGTGGTACAACAACTGGCTCTTCAAGTTGTTCTTCAATATGTTGAGCACTTTCTTCATCTTCACTGCTTTCATCCCTTTGGGTAACCTGTAACTTGTTCAAGTCTTCAACAAGAGACTATTCCTGCAAAGGTTCTATGGTAGAAGGGATCTTCTCCTTGAAAGACATGTTAGATTCATCAAATGATATATGAACAGATTCCTCAATTTTTAGAGATGATTTATTATAAACCCTATAATCCTTGCTGATCATAGAGTATCCCAGAAACACTCCTTCATCAGCTTTAGCTTGAAATTTTGCTAAATATTTCTTGTCATTGTTATGTATGTAGCAAATACAACCAAAAACTCTAAAATAATCAACTTTAGGTTTCTTCCCTTTGAGTAATTCATAGGGAGTCTTTCCCTTTAGTTTATGTATCAAACTTCTATTCAGCACATAGTTGGAGGTGTTCACTGCCTCTGCCCAAAAGGATAGAGGAAGGTGAGTATCTGATAACAATGTAGTGGCAGATTCAATAAGGGTTCTATTTTTCCTTTCAGCTACCCCATTTTGTTGAGGAGTTCTAGGAGCTGAGAAAGTATGCCTGATCCCTTCACTCTGACAGAACTCTTGCATAAGAAGAGAATCAAACTCTGTCCCATGATCACTTCTGATCAGGGCAATGTGAGTATTGAACTCAATCTGTATACATTTGAGAAACTCTGTCAGACACTTAAAGTTATCAGACTTCTTCCTTAGAAAGAACACCCAAGTGAATCTAGAGAAGTCATCTACAACTACTAAAGTGTAAGATTTCCCTCCTAGGCTTTATACTGTGATGGGTCCAAAATGATCCATGTGTAATTGATACAATATCCTAGGTGAATCACTCTTATTAAGTGACTTAAAGCTGTTTTTAGTTTGCTTGCCTAATTGACAAGCCCTGCAGAGTCCTTCCTTCTTGTAAGGGCCAGAAGGTAGTCCTCTAACAAGGTTGTCCTTGGATAGCCTAGCAATAGTTCTAAGGTTTAGGTGTCCTAGTCTCTTATGCCATAAGATATTTGGTATACAGACAGAATTAAACAGGCAAATATCTACATCAGTTGAAAGAAAATCTACTAGATAGATGTTACCTTTCCTTTTACCTGTCAACACAGTTGTGTTGTCCTCTGACTTGATTTTGCATAATACTTTGTTGAAGGTCACCTGGTAGCCTTCATCACACAGCTGACTGATGCTTATTAAGTTGTGCTTCAGTCCTTCCACATAAGCTACCTTCTTGAATGTTACTGATCCAATCTGGACTGCACCATATCCTTTAGTCTGTCCAAAGTTTGAATCACCAAAGATAACTTTGGGTCCAAGCTTGGCTCTAAAGGATGTGAGGTTGTCCTTGTTCCCTGTCATGTGCTTAGAGCACCCACTATCCAAGTACCATTGCTGGTTAGATGTTGGATAGGTCTTCACCTGCACATAAGACAATTCATTTGTTTTTGACCCAGTTTACCTTGGGCCTAGGTTGATAACCTTTAAATTCTGAAATAAAAGACATCTCAGGTTGACTCTTATATCCTTCAGGATGATATCTCCTTGGAGGTATAATCCATTCAGTATAAGGGTTAAAGATTTGGGATGTAGGACCCTTAGGATTGGATTTTGATTTGCCCTTGAAAAACTTTCCAGAGCTCTGACCTCTGTTCGACGATCTTGGAGCTGTGTTCGACGATCTTGGGTCAGATCGTCGAGCTCCGTTCGACGGTCGACTATAGCAGAGTTCAGGAACTTGAGACCGTCGACCTGAGTTCGACAATTTTGCCTGAGATCGTCGATCTGCATTCGGCGATCGTCGATCTCCGTTTGGCGATCGTCGACCTCCGTTCGACGATTTTTGCTGGGACTTAGTTTTCTGGGGCAGATCAGAATTTTTCCTAGCTACATCTACAACTCCCTTTCCTTTGTCAGAAATGAATTTGATTGTAGTTGTTAGAACTATGGGTTGGCTGGATGAAGCACCCAAGCCTAGTGTACTATTAAATCTGGAGTTCACTGTGCTTGTGATGTCCATCAGCTTGATGCTTCTCCCATTAAGGGATTCTTCAGGCTTCTTGGCCTTAGACAGCTCACTTTTTAGTGAAGCTATCTGCTCCCTACAGCACTCCAACTCCTGAGAGAGTTTGAGGTTTTCTGACTTTAAAGTATTATGTTCAGATAGATGGTTTCTGAGAGAGATAATTTCTTTCTCAGATTTTAGCAGGTCTAAACACAATGCTTTAAATTCAGATTTAAAGTCCTCTGAGTTAAAATCATAAGAACTGATTACCTGATCTTCTTCAGGTTGAGTCTCTGAGTCTGACTCTGACTCCTCTTCTTCTGAATTGTGTTGTGAGGCATTGATTGCCATCATGCAGAACTCTTTCTCTTCTGCATCATCTTCATCATCACTGGAGCTGGAAGAGGCTTCTGACTCCTCTTCAGTCTCACTCCAGGATTCAGCAACAAACCTCTTTCTTGTATGTTTGTTTTTGCTTGATGAGGGTTTGCCATTGCCATTCCTCTTGGATTCTTTCTCCTTTCTTCTTTCTTTCTTGTCCCTTCTGTCCTTGTTTTTGTTTTCTGGACAGTCAGGAACTATGTGCCCTGGTTTCCTGCAACCAAAGCAAACAATGTCTTTATTATTATTAATGGACTTGTCATACCTTGGCTTATCATGCTCCTTGTATGATCTCCTTCTGAAGTCCTTTCTGGCCATCTTGTAAAATCTTTTGGCCAAGAGACTGAGCAGTTCATCATTGCCTGTGACTTTGTCTTCAGGCTGATCTTCAGTTGCCTTGAAGGCTATGGTCTTCTCTTTTCTTGTGGCTGGTGAGGTAGCCTTCTGTTCTTCTTCTCTATTCTTGATGAGTAGCACATAAGATTTGAGCTTACCCAATAGAGCTTCAGTGGTGATCTCATTCAAACTTATGGCATCCTTGATTGGCCAGATTCTTGAATCCCAAGTGCTAGGGAAGCACATTAGAATTTTGTCATTGAGTTCAGTTAGTGAGATCTCTTTATCCAATGTCCTGAGTTCACTGACAATTAGACTGAGCCTGTTGTACATTTCTCCCACTGACTCAGTTTCTCCCTTCTTGAAATTCTCATATTGAGATATGAGGTGGGATCTCCTATCCTTTCTCTCATCAGCTGAGCCTGAGACTATTTCAGAGAGTTTGTCCCAAATTTCCTTTGCTGAATTGCATTCAGCCACCTTTTGAAATATATCATCAGACATTGTCTGGGCTAAGATGTTCATAGCCTTGGCATCAGCTACCTTCCATCTCTTGATGTCAGCATCTGTTCCTGATGGAGGTGGAACAGCATTTGTACTTCAGTTCTCTGGAGGTCTTGGACATACTGTCAAAACAGAGTTAAAAATATCTTCGTCAATAGAATTCATGTACAGTCTGATCCTTGCTTTCCAAAGTGCAAACTTGGATAGATTGCACACTGGAGGTCTGGTGCTAGCATAATCTTTGTTTTGGGCCATGATTTGTGAAAACAAAATCTAATAATAAACTACAAAAGAAAACAGATCTAACTAGGGATCTTTTGGGTTCAGGTGTTAGCCTGTGCAACCACCAATGTGTGGTATGTTTAACCAACCTCGCTCTGATACCAATTGAAAGTGTAGCTAGATCTGATATACTCTAGAGGGGGGTGAATAGAGTATATGGTGCTTAAAAACTTTTTACAACAATTGTTGTAATATGAGTGAGCAGGGAAGCAGTAATAAATCTAATCACAGAACTAAACTAATCAAAAGCTAATCACAGAATAATCACAGCCAGAAACAAAAATAAAGAGAAGCAAAACCAGATGACACAAGGAAATATAGTGGTTCCCCTAAACTTGGGTACATCCACTCTTCTACCACCCTAGGTAGGAATCCACTGCAGGATGAGTTGATCAGGTGTCCTGGGCACCAATGAGCTTTTGATAAGGTGCTCAAAAACCAAATCAGATTTTTTGATCAGGTGTCTTGCCACCAATGAGCTTTTGACAAGGTGCTCAAAAACCAAACTCAAACTTTTGAAGGGAGTTTGAGAAACCCTTTACAGAGATGGGGGTGAGAGAGTGATGGAAGTCTTCTCTTTCTCAGATCAGCTGAGAGGACTATGTGGATTGATGGTGTCAAAGCTCCCCCTGAGTCCTTGAGATCTTCAGGAAAAGAAGCTTTGTTGTAGGGTGATAGGCCTTCAAAAGTTGAGCTCCAGCAAAAGATGATTTCAGCAGCAACTGAAATGTTAGGTGTCTGGAGTCTTGAAATATGTTGGCCTTGAACACTTGAGACAAGAGAGATCTGAGGAAGTTTGATCTCCTTGGATGTGTGTTCTTCAGAATTCTTTGAGACAGAATATTTTTGTTCTTGTTCTGAAGATTACTGATGTCTGTCTGTGTGTGTCTGTGTGTGTCTGTGTATATGTCTTAGAGATTCAAAAATTCTTCTCTTTTATTCTCTGATACTGAATGAAAAAATATTCTCTGTCAAGAATAGTCGTTGGCCTGCATTAATTGCATCCTTAATTGCAAAATGTCTTCTGGAGGAAAGTCCATAGAAATATTCCTTGAAAATCCCTTGAAACTTGGTCCAGAAATAAATGAAAACGGCTAGGAAATCTTCTGAATTAATTGCAGAATAACTCCTTAACTGATTTGAATTTGAATCTAGAAACATCCTTGAAGTTATCTGAAAACGTCGAACTGAGCTCTGCTATCGTTGAACTGAGCTCAGCGATATGGATATATACAGCAGCAGAACATTGTCGATCTGAGCTCAAGGATCATCGAACTGAGCTCAGAGATAGAGATCCAAAGCTGAGTCAAGATCATCGAACTGAGCTCACCGATCGTCGAATGGAGTTCGACGATATGAAGAAGTTGAGCTCAGCGATCGTCGAATGGAGTTCGACGATCTGTCGAAGTTGAGCTAGACGATCGTCGATCGGAGTTCGACGAATCGTCGTGCTGAGCTCGACGATATGACTTGGTCTCAAACTGAAAAATTCTTGGTCTTGAGGGCAGCTTCCAAACTTAGACTTCTAACCCTTAGAGTCAATTCTAATTGACCTTTTGAGCTATACAGGAGGTCAAACATTGGTTTCCTAGAGACATAGTGATCCTGACCCAAATTAGTAATAGGGTGTTCCAACAAGAACCAAGAGCCTTGGTATCCACATCCTGAACCCATGACAGCAGTGTCCGGCATTTTCTCCCATAAAGTGCCTCATAAGGAGCCATCCTGATGCTAGCCTGGTGGCTGTTATTGTAGCAGAACTCGATCAGTGGTAGTAGCCTCTCCCAAGGCTTCCACGTATGCAATATGCACAGGCGGAGTAGATCCTCCATGGTCCGGATAGTCCGCTCGGTCTGTCCGTCGGTCTGCGGGTGGAAGGCCGTACTAAAAGTGAGTCGAGAGCCCAAGTAAGCATGCACGGCCCTCCACTCGCTCGAAGTGAACCGACCATCACGGTCCAAAACAATCGTCCTGGGAATGCCATGGTATCTGACAAACTGCTCCACGAATAGTCTCACCAAAAGTACAACTGGAGCATCCTTCCAGACTGGAATAAAGCGCGCTACCTTGGTCAGTCTGTCTACTATGACCCATATAGAATCATGCCCAGAGTGGGAGCGAGGTAGTCCGTGCACAAAATCCATAGCAATGTCCTCGAACTTCCACTCTGGGACTAGCAGTGGTTGTAGTAAACCTCTTGGGCTCTTATATTCCGCTTTCACGCGCTAATAAGTCTTGCAATGTGTCACAAAATAGGTGATCTCCCTCTTCATCCCAGGCCAGTACATGGTCCTCCGTAAATCTGCCCACATCTTGGTGATGTCGGGATGCACTGAATATCTGGAGCAATGAGCCTCTCTGAGTATGTCATCCCGGATATTGCCCCCTGCTGGTACGTAAATGCGTCCACGGAATCGAAGGAGATCATCCTGCAGCGTGTAGTCCTCGACCTTTCCCCTTTCCAGGGCACTGAAAATCGGCTCTAATGCAGCATCCAGCCTCTGATGTGTTTGGATGCGCTCCCATATATCATCACCACTGATCACTGAGCTCAAGTACTCTCGATATACCACTGGTTCGGTCTCAGATACCATGGTAATATGCATGTCGTCCATCATCTGTATTAACTCTATAGACATCAACCGAGGCTCCGGTACAGAAGTGCCATCTCTCCTACTCAAAGCATCTGCTACTGTGTTTGCTTTCCTCGGGTGGTAGTGGATCTGGTAATTATAGTCATAGAGGAATTCCATCCATCTCCTCTATCGCAGGTTCAGGTCCTTCTGCGTATTGATATATTTAAAATTCTTATGATCTGAATAGATATCACAATGAATCCCGTATAAATAATGTCTCCACATCTTTAGGGTGAATACCACAGCCCCGAGCTCTAAGTCATGTACTGGATAGTTATGCTCATGCTTCTTCAATTGTCTTGAAGCATAAGAAATAACATGTCCATGCTGCATCAGGACAGCACCCATCCCCTGGTAAGAGGCATCTATGTAGATCTGAAATCCTTCATTCCCAGATGGGAACGCAAGAATAGGGGATGAGGTGAGTCGATCCTTCAGCTCCTGAAAAGCTATCTCGCACTGCTCTGACCAAACAAAATCTGCATCCTTCTTCGTCAAGGACGTGAGGGGGAGGGCTAACCTCGAGAATCCCTCCACGAACTTGCGATAATAACCTGCTAACCCCAAGAAACTGTGTATGTCTGACGCTGTCTTCGGTCGTGGCCAATTCTGTACTGCCTCTATCTTGGCTGGATCCACTGCCAATCCAGCCCCACTGATAGTGTGCCCCAGGAAAGCCACCTCCTGTAGCCAGAACTAGCACTTAGAAAACTTTGCATACATCTGGAATTCTCTCAGTCTCTGCAAAAACTGTGTCAAGTGTTCAGTGTGCTCCTCTTGAGTCCGGGAATAGATCAGAATATCATCGATGAACACAATGACGAAGCGGTCTAAGTAAGGTTCTAATACACGGTTCATTAGGGTCATGAATGTGGAGGGGGCATTCGTGAGCCCAAAAGGCATCACCGTGAACTCGTATAACCCAAATCGTGAACTGAATGCCGTCTTCGGTATGCCCTCTTCCCATATGCGGAGCTGGTAGTAATTGGATCACAAATCTAGCTTAGAGAACCAGAAGGCTCCCTGCAGCTGATCAAATAGCTCGTCTATCTGAGGCAGTAGATAGGTATTGCGGACCGTTAACCGGTTCAGCTCCCGGTAATCTATGCATAGTCGTAATGACCCGTCCTTCTTCTTCACAAAAAGAACTGGCGCTCCCCACGGCGATGAACTGGGCCGCACAAATCCTGACTCAACTAGCTCCTGAAGTTGAGTCCTGAACTCTGCAAACTCTCTGGGAGCCATCGTGTAAGGTGTCCGAGACACTGGCCTCGCTCCCAGTACTAGCTGAATCCTGAAATCCAAGTCCCTGGCTGGTGGTAGCCCGGGCAATTTCTCCGGGAACATACCGGAGAAATCCCGGACCACCGGAATATCTGAAATAGAAGCCTCTGCTCCCACCATCTCAAAGCAGATAAGGTAAACCTCCTCTCCCTGCTCGTGGGCCTTCACAGCCTGTACAGAAGATAGTAATAGGTGGGAGATAGGTTTAATACCTGCGATGATGACATGGGAGTCGCCATGTCTTAGTGTGATCCTCCTTGATGGGCAATCTATCTGAGCATGGTTCCGATGTAACCATGTCATGCCCAAAATCAAATCGAAATCCTGCAGCTTCAGAATAGTTGTTGGCGCCTCAAATTCCTTACCGCCAATCTCGGCCTCCATATTGCAATGGGCAGTGGTCCGTAAAAGATATTGTACCTAATCACCTAGAGGGGGGGTGAATAGGTGACTTAAATCTTTTTAACTTTTTAGGCAGAATTCAGATTATATTACAGCTTTATAACTAATTCTACACAGCAGTCAATCAGCAATCACAGCAATCAATCAAGCACACAATGAACACACAAATTTATAGTGGTTCCCCAAGGTTTGGGTACATCCACTTTCCCCCTTCGCCTATCTAGTAGTGTACTAGATTCGGCCAAACTCCTCCACTATCTCAGATCCTCAGATCTTACACTCAGAACCCCAAAACAGGTTCCTACAGCTCAGGCCCAAGGCCCTACAACTCAGTCTTCTTCAAAGACCTACACTCAGCTTCTTCACAAAGCCTACACTCAGCCACAACAGGCCTACCCTCAGCCACAACAGGCCTACACTCAGAGATTTAGATCTCCTACACTCAGGCACACAGGCCCTACACTCAGCCTTTATAATTACAGGCTTATAACTCAGATCCCTAAGGATCCTACAAGAAATTAGAATACAAAGTTTATATACCTACAACTCTGAATAGAGAGATGAGTTGATAGGTTCTTGATGAGTTCTTGGAAGAACTCTGCTGAGAACAATCTCACTTGGCTTTTCTTCAAAGCTTCTTGAATGTAGAACACAATAGGATTAGTTCTCTGCAGCTGATCTTCAATCACTGCAACTTAAGATTCAGAACTAGGTCTGAACCCTTCTTCACAGCCTGGTTCCAACGGCTGTCTTCTTGGATGGAGCTCTCTCTCTCCAACTTCTTAGATCTTCACTTGATTCTTCAAGGAATAGCTAGATCTTCTTCTGTGTTTTTCTTGTGAATGATCATCTATTTATGTAGACAGTATAAGCCTATATATAGGCATTCTTCATGGTAACCGGCTGGTCCGGTTCATAACTGATTTCTGACAACTCTGACAGGTGCAGTAGACCGGCTGGAATGGTAGCTGTCAAGTCATCCAGTCAGTTCTTGAAATAACTATAACTGTCTGAAAGTGTCGAGACCATCTGTCTTTAAGTGTCGACACTTATAGACCAAGTGTCGACACAAGTTGACTGAGTGTCGACACTAGCCTTCAAGGTGTCGACACAACTCCTTGTGTTGTAGAATTTATATCTCGACACTGCTTCTTCATCATGTGTCGACACTGATATTGTGTGTCGACACAACTTCTTGTTCTTTAGCACTTAGTAGAATTCTTGTAAGTATCGACACAACTCCTTTGTGTCGACACATCTTCATGTATTGAACTTGTTCAGTGTCGACACATCTTCTTGGTGTCGACACATTCCTTCTGTGTTGATACTTGCTGAGTGTCGACACAGCTCCTTGTGTCGACATATTCTTCTTTTGTTGAGACTTTGACTGAGTGTCGACACATCTCCTTTGTGTCGACACTTGTACTTAGAATTTTTGTTGAACTTCGCTGAGTGTCGACACAGCATCCTAGTGTCGACACTTTCTTCATGTGTTGAGTCTTCTGCTGTGTGTCGACACATTCTTCATTGTGTCGACACTTTCTTCATGAGCTGAGTCTTCTGCTGTGTGTCAACACATTGTTCATTATGTCGACACTTATACTTAGACTCTGCTGACTTTTGCTGAGTGTCGACACAGCCTCCAAGTGTCGACACTTTCTGATGTAGACACAGTTTCTCTAGGTGTCGACACTGTTGTTAAGTGTCGACACAGCTTCACTGAACTTTTCTTCATTGAGTGTCGACACAACCTGTAAGTGTCGACACTTTCTGTCTGGTGTCGACTCTGCATCCCTGGTGTCGACACAAGTACTCCAAGTGTCGACACTGCTTGCCTGGGTGTCGACACAAGTCTTCTTAATTGTCGACACTTTGCTCCCGGGTGTCGACACATGGACTTAGAATCTTTTCAGCTTTCCCTGTGAATACTTGACCTGCACAACTAAACTCAAAATACATCAAATACATTTTGATGTATATCATTGAGTAGGGTGAGGCTTCTTCAAATCAGGTACATTTAAACTAATGTACCGAACAATCTCCCCCTATTTGGAGAATTCATAACCCTTAGTCAATGATATACACCATTCATAATAAAATTACAGTATGATGTAAAACAGGATTATGCAATCAGGGAAAACATAAACATGTATTAAACAAACATGTAAACATAGACATCATTTCAGAACAATTATGAAATAGATTTATCACACAGCACATTATTCTAACAACTTTGTCATATTCATTTTTCAAAAGTTTACATGGTGTTTAAAAATCAAAAGATTACAATTGTAAACTGAAGAAAATTCTATTCTATTTTTGCTCAGCATCTTTGATCACTATTCCCTTTCCAGACTGTATCTTGGCTTGCACAGGGTCTTCAGCATCTTCAGTATCAGCAGGCTTTTTCCCTTTCAGCTCCTTCTTCTTTAGCTCTTCAGCTTTAATCTTCTCCCTCTCAAAGTAATGATAAGGCTTGGGAAAGTACTTGCTAGGCTCCTGAGTAGTAGGAGGTAGCTTTCCCATCTTTGCCTTTCTTCTATATTGCACTATGGCTTCTTGCCTTGTCTCATGCTTCCTCCATTCCAATTCAGAAAACCACTTGTTTCTGTCTTGTATATTATCTTTGGCAGCCTTCCAAGCAGTCAAAATAATATTTCTTGAAGTGGGGCTCCACTGCTCAAAATCAGGCCTTTGTTCAACTTGCTCTCTGAACCTCTTCTTAGACAGTCTGGATTCTTGTTCTTTCAGTAAAGCTTCTTGCATAGCCTCATATACTGGCTGAACCACCTTCTCTATGATGACATTTTGCTGACCCTCGGGTGGGCTATACATGGACTGTATATCTGCTTGTACCATATCAAAATCTGGAGGAGGGTAGATTACTTGAGCCACTTCAGGTTGCTCCCCTCCTAGATATGCAGGATGTATCCCAGATTCTGCTACATTGTCATCATCACATAAAGGAGGATAACCAAGAGTTGCTCTGATAGAATTAGAAATCCACTTTGCATGATCAGAGCTGGATTTGACTAACACCCTCTCCCCCTTTATGACTTCTCTTTTCATGTGATCTCTTAGATCATCCTTTTGAAATCTTACTTGGGCATCCAAGTAGTTTACCCCATCCTTAAAGTAAGGTTTCAACCTTTGGAGTTTTTCAGTCATGAGCTTCTGAGTGTCTTATATAGCAGTTGTAACAGCAGTTAAGCTCTCTTGCAAGTGCTTATCAAAAGTTTCTTTGGCTGTGGCACTTTCTGCAGACTGTGCAGTGGCTATATTCTTTATCTCAGTGACAATAGCATTGTGAGAAGAAGTCAAATTATCATTCATTCTGATTTGATTCTCCAGTATATAGCCTTGCTTAACTTCAAGTTCATCCACTTGAGCTTTTATTTTCTTTTGATGAGTAGCTAAGTAGACTACTGCATTCCCTCCCTTGTGGAAGCAGTCAGTCATCTCCTTTTTATTTAGATTCATTTCAAATCTTATAGACTTAATGTCTTGGGCCAGATCAAACTGTAAAGACTTATGCCCCTCATCCACATATGTTTCTATGGCTTTCATGTGCTCATCAAGCTTAATTTGCATAGCAACCATCAAAGCACTGTAATCTACAGTTGGTGCTGGCTGTAGTGCAGGCTGTGGTGATATGGTTTGTAAAGCCTTCTTATAATTCTGGCTCCTTCTCTTGAATACTTGAAATTTCCTTTTCTTTGCTCTTGCAGCCTCCTCACCTTCAGAAGCAGATGTACTTGTTATATCTACTCTCTCCTTAGGTAGCTCCTCAACTTCCTTTGGCTTCTCAGGCTCTGTCCTTGTAGTTTCTTCTAGAATTTCCACATGCTCCCCCTCAACTTGTGCATTCTCCCCCTCAGTAATAGCACATTCCTTCTCAAAGTCTGTCTGATCCAGATTAAGGAAGAGATCTTCCATAGTAAATTCTTGTTGAGGAAGTGATGGAGATTCTCTTATCTTATCAGTTACTTGATGTGGTTCCCCTTGAGCTTCAACAGATGTGTCCTCCATGACAACATCTGTGGGTTGACTATTAATCTGAGGTTGCTGATTAACATCAGATAAGTTGTCAATTATAACTTCACTCTCAATAAGGAAATCTAAGTGATTGATTTCTGAGATTACCTCAAGAATGGTTTGAGTGGCTTGTTCACTTTCTAGTGGAGTTAGCTCTTCCACTACTAGAGGCTCCCCCTGGATAGAATCCTGGTGAAGTGGGCTTGCCTGTGGTAGCTCCCCCTGCCTCTCAGCATCATCTTGTCTTGCTGGAGATTGTCCAGCATTTCCTTCTGCTTCCTCATCAGGAGTGAACACTACTTGTTCTTCTGAACTGCTAGATGAATCATGTGCCACAGGAGCTATCTTCTTTTTCTTCTTTTGTGGAGTTATTTTCTCAGGAGTAGGCAATTCCTTGGTCAAGACCCTATCCCATCTTGAGAAGAGTCTCGTGTCCATCTTCCTCATATGATTGATTTTAGATCCAGTAGCTTGACTCATAACCTCTGGTATACTACCAGCAAGGTACAGACTTAGTATCCTACCCAAATTGGGCTTCTTCAGACTTTCCTTAATCTTCTCAAGGACTACTACAGACCAATCAGTTTTTAATGTGAAGATAATCCTGGTCATAAGATTGAACATATGGGTTGATACCCTGTCATACCCTCCAGGCTTGCTCAAGATCACCTTGCCAACAATTTCTGAGAGAAATTTTCCCTGGCTGTTCATCCCCTTTCTATTGAATACTGATCCAATTTTCAGCTTGGGATCAAGTCCACACCATGTTAAAGCTTCTCTGGTTTTAGAAGCAGTAACTTCATCTTCTTCCTTTGTCCTTGGTAGGTTAAGTATCTTTCTTAAACTTTTAGGTGAGACCTTCACCTTTTCTCCATGAACCCTTGACTTGATCTTGAATCCAGAGTCGTCTAGGGTTGCTCCATTTAGAAATTCCAATACTTCTTTCTTCCAGATCTTAGTCGGCTCTGAGACAAGCAAATCTAACCCTGAATTTGCAACTAGGGTTACTACAGACTTGATTTCTGATTCTGCATCGTCAAACGTATGCCGCACCAGTTCATAGCCTTCGTTCACGTTCTCCTCGAGCTTTGGCGCCATTAGGGTTTGAAGAATTTGAATTGAGAGAAGAGAGGTGTCGACACACAAGTTTGATCTCGAAACTTTTGTGAGCGTGTCGACAGACAATGTTGAAACCCTATATATACATTTCTAGGATTGAAGATGAAAGGGCGCGCTAACAAACTCAAATTGTGTCGACACTGTTGATAAGTGTCGACACCGACTTATAATGTCTCGACACCTATATGTCGACACAAGTTTAGTCAATAGAATATATGTGTCGACACTTGTTTATGTGTCGACACCACTTAGCTCGACACATAGTCGAGACTTTACTTCACTAATTCTAAGTAAAGCCTAAGTTTCGACACCACCTTGGATGTGTCGACACCTACTTATCATGTGTCGACACTAATTTTCTGAAGTGTCGACACCAACTTCCTAGATGTGTCGACACCTTTTCTCTGAAGTGTCGACACCAATTTTCTGTCTCGACACAGACAACTCTGTGTGTCGACACTATTTTACTTAGCCATTTCTATAAACTTATTCTAAGTTTATCATACCTAGTTCAATTTTAAACCTATTGAACTTTGTTTCTTCTAAAGGCTTAGTATACATATCAGCTAGTTGATTATCTGTTTTAACATACTCTAGTGAAATATCTTCTTTTTCTACATGTTCCCTTAGAAAATGATATTTTATTTCAATATGTTTAGTTCTACTATGGGAACCAGGATTGTTTGCAATAGATATAGCACTAGTAGAATCACAAAACAGTGGTGTTCTACTTACCTGAATACCATAATCCTCAAGCTGATGTTGTACCCATAGAAGTTGAGCACAGCAACTTCCTGCAGCCACATATTCTGATTCTGCAGTGGAGATAGCCACATTTGTTTGCTTCTTGCTACTCCATGAAATCAGTCTTCCACCTAGGAATTGACAGGTACCAGTTGTACTTTTCCTATCTTTCTTGCAGCCTGCAAAATCTGCATCTGAATAACCTGTTAGTTCAAAGTCTCCATTCCTAGGGTACCAAAGGCCTAGATAAGGAGTGCCCTTTAGATATCTCAGTATCCTTTTGACTGTTGTCAAATGAGACTCTTTAGGGCATGCTTGGTACCTAGCACAGACACATGTAGCATACATGATATCTGGTCTACTTGCAGTCAAATAGAGTAGGGATCCAACTATCCCTCTATACAAAGTCTCATCTACAGGTTTCCCTGCATCATCTTTGCTAAGAGACATACTTGACCCCATAGGAGTCTTCATGGTACTGGATGAGTCCATACCATACTTCCTTATGAGTTCTAGGGTGAACTTAGACTGGTATATGGATAATCCATTCTCAGTCTGTCTAACTTGGAGACCCAAGAAGAACTTAAGTTCCCCCATACTACTCATCTCAAATTGTCCTTGCATTAGTTTTGCAAACTTTTTACAAAGACTACTTTCAATAGACCCAAATATGATGTCATCTACATATATTTGGACTAGTATTATCTTGCCTCTGGATTCCCTAAGGAATAGAGTCTTGTCTATTTTCCCCCTTGTGAATTTATTCTCAATGAGGAAACTAGACAGGGTTTCATACCAAGCCCTAGGGGCTTGTTTTAACCCATACAAAGCTTTCCTAAGTCTATAGACATAATTAGGTTGAGTTGAATCAACAAAACCTGATGGCTGTTCCACATAGACTTCTTCCTTTAGATTACCATTAAGAAATGCTGACTTTACATCCATTTGGTATACTTTAAATCCTTGAAAGGTTGCATAGGCCAGGAACATCCTTATGGCTTCCAGTCTGGCTACTGGAGCAAAGGTTTGATCAAAGTCAATACCTTCTTCCTGCCTATATCCTTTAGCAACCAATCTTGCTTTGTTCTTGACAATTACTCCATGTTCATCCATCTTGTTCCTAAAGATCCACTTGGTTCCAATTATATTGTGATCTTTTGGTTTAGGAACAAGCTCCCAGACTTTGCACCTCTTGAACTGATTCAGCTCTTCTTGCATGGCCTCAATCCAATGAGGGTCTAGGATGGCTTCTTCAAACTTCTTTGGCTCTACTTGGGATAGAAAACTGGAGTAGAGTACTGCATTTAGATTTTTGCTCCTTGTTTGTACCCCTTGTCTTAGATCACCAATGATTTGATCTGCTGGATGATCTCTTAGATGCCTATTAGCTGGAGGCATCCTTTCTTCAGGTTGAACTTCTTCAACTTCTTCAACTTCTTCATCTTGCTGCACTCCTTGAACTTCTTCTTCATTAGGTACATGTAGTACTCCCCCTAGACAGCAGCCACTATCTTCTACTTGCTGTCTTGTAGTAGGTCCTTTTTCTATAGTGAGCTTGTCCATCTTCTTAGTTATACATGTGGAGCTGCATATACTACTAGACAACTCATTGTTAATAAGTCTAGTTTCATCAAATACTACATGTACAGACTCTTCTACAACTTGAGAAGACAAGTTATAGACTCTATAAGCCTTACTATTGTTGCTGTACCCAACAAAGATCCCCTCTTGGGACTTGGCAACAAACTTAGTCAAGTAAGACTTTCCATTGTTAAGTATAAAGCACTTACAACCAAAGATCCTGAAGTAGGATAGGTTTGGTTTTCTGCCTTTCACAATCTCATAGGAGGTCTAGTTGTGGCTTTTAGTAATGGTAGCCCTATTAATTATATGGCATGCAGTATTAACTGCCTCAGGCCAGAAATATTCTGGTAGAGATGTGTCACTTAATAGGGTCCTACCAGCCTCAATCAAGGTTCTATTTTTCCTCTCAGCAATGTCATTTTGCTGAGGTATTCTTGGTGAAGAAAACTCCTGAAATATCTCAAATTCTTCATATAGTTTTGCCATACTATCAGACTGAAATTCAGTACCATGGTCACTTCTTATCTTGACAACTGTACTGTCTAGTTCATTCTGAATTTGTTTGACAAAGGTATAGAAGATACTAGGTGTTTCAGATTTCTGTCTAAGGAAGAACACCCAGGAAAACCTTGAGTAGTCATCTGCAACCACAAAGGTATAGACCTTCTTACCTAGGCTGTGAATTGGCATAGGACCAAAGAGATCCATATGCAAGAGGTATAAACACCTCACAGCATCTTTGTTTTCAATGCTACTAAAGGTGGATCTAGTATGCTTGCCCTTTTGACAAGCTGAGCATATTCCATCTTTAATACACTTAACTTGAGGACCATTCCTCACTAACGCTTTGCTATAGAGTTGGTCAATTGTCTTGTAGTTGAGATGGGCTAGCCTCTTGTGCCATTTGACACAATGAGAGACTTTCTCATCAGCTACAAGACACACTGGAGAACCATTGTTCTCACACATAATGTCTAGACAGTAGACATTTCTATTTCTGTAACCTGTCAAAATGATCTCTTGATCATTTGACCTCCTGATATGACAACCATCTTTAACAAATGAGACGTCATATCCTAAATCACTCAATTGACTTATACCAATAAGGTTATGTTTCAAACCTTTAACATAGGCCACTTGAGTAATAGTTATATGGGAGCTAGAAATGTTATCAAAACCCTTGATGATTCCTTTTTCAGAACCACCAAAGGTGAATTTAGGACCATCTTTAATTGGAGTGAAGTCCTTTAGCAATCCCCTAGTTCCAGTCATGTGTCTGGAACATCCACTGTCCAAGTACCATATTGGGGCACGGCCACTTGGACTTACCTGCAAAACAGATTAGTTGACCTTAGAACCCAAAGAATTCTTGGGTCCTTGGTACTGGTTAGTTTGCCTTCTAACAAAGCTACCTGCAGATTTTCCAACAGGCAGTTTGCTACTCACTTTGGCACTTGCATTGTGCCAACAGTTCATGGCAAAGTGGCCTACCTTGCCACAGCACCAGCACTCAAACCTATTGTACCTTTGCTTAGGTACATTCTTAGCTGTTTTATCTACAGCTGGCTTGTTGAGAGCTGGGGCTTTGCCCTTGGACTTGGACTGAACAGTCGTAGCAGGTTTAGTAAACCCCAGTCCAGCTTTACCTTTTTGATGAACAAATTCATCAATTAAGGGTAGAACTGACTTTGGTTTAGAAAACCTAGCAACTAAATCTCTCTCCTTCTGAAGACTAATCTCCAAACTTTTGATTTGATCATTCTTAAAAGTTATTTTCCCCATCTGAATCACAGTTATATGCTTCAGTCTGGATATTTCATTTAGCTTTTGATCAATCATCTTCTCAAAATCAGTTGCAGCAACTTTGAGACTAGCAATTTCCTTTGCCTGACTCTTGGCTAGGGACTTGCTCTTCTTAAAAGCTTGCAACAGGACTTTATATTCATCTATCAATTGATGAATATCCCCTTCAGACGCAGATGCACTCTCATCACCTGGTGATGATGAATATGATTCTGAACTAGCACAAGAAATTGAACTTAAAGAACAATTTTGTACCTTACTAGGTCCAGGCTGCTCCTGGATTTTGTCATCTTCTGTCAATGTCATCAGTCCTTGGCACTGACTGTCCTCTTGTTCATATATAGAGTTCATTATCTAGATGAACTCCTCTTCTTCTTCCTCAGCAAACAGTCATATGTATGCTTCAGCATCTGACTCAGTTTCTGATGAAGATATGTCTGACAGGCTCTTATCCTTTTTGGCAACAAAAGACATTTCCTTCTTGCCCTTGAATTGAGTCATTTTCTTATCATTAGACTCTTTCCTTCTCTCAGGACAGTCAGCAATAACATGTCCTTGTCTGTTACAGCAATAGCAAACAATTTTTGATAAAGTTGCTTTGCTTGACTTGGTCTTTTTCCTGTCTTTCTTTGATAACTTTTTATTCTGATAATAGTCTTCTTTACCCTGTGAAGTAGATGGATTTGTCCTCCACTGTTTCTTCTTTAAGAACTTCTGAAAGTGTCTTGTGAAAGCTGCAAAGTCCTCATCACTTTCACTGCTTTCAGAATTTCTGCTTTTTGAATTATCTGACTCAGTCTCAGCAATCTTTGGAGGTGGAGTTGGTGACATACTTCTATATTTTCTGGTGGCTTCTGTCTTAAATGCCACTGTCCTTTCTTTATTCTCAATTCTGGTAGACTTCTCCTCTTCTTTCCTCACCATCAACTGCATTTCATAGGATAGCAGTTTTCCAAACAGTGTTGGTGGAGGGATATCTGCTAACTTTGTCATTTCCCTTATGGCACAGATCTTGGTGTCTCAATCCTTTGTTAGGGACCTTAGAAACTTATCATTTAGCTCATAATTACTGAACTCTCTTCTATAGGACATTAGCTCATTGACAATCCTATAGAACTTTTTATAGCATTATGTGATGCTATCAGATCTACCTTGCCTGAAGCTTTCATATTCTTGGTTTAATAAGGACTTTCTGTCCTGCCTCACTTCTTCAGAACCCTCCATGTACACTATAAGAGTATCCCACATCTCCTTAGATGTCTTACAGTGTATCAAATTCTGAAAGGTAGCATCATCTATAGCACTCACAATGATATTCTGAGCCCTCTTGTCCATTGTGGCTAGAATTATGTCATCTTTTGTCATCTCAGAAAAATATTTATGTGTTCTCTGATTTGCATCCAAGACTGAAACCTTCATGGGCACATATGACCCTTCTTTAACTGTGATGTATATCCTAGGGTCTGAGGCTTCCATGAACAGTCTCACTCTTTCTTTCCAGATGCCAGATATTTCTTTTTTGCAAATGGGCAACTTCATGGATCCAAGTTCCTTATGATTCTCAGTTGAACCCATGTTTCTTGATTTTCTTGTTTCTGCAATTTACTTAGACTGAATCTGCCAACAGGATCTACTCAGACAGTTATGTCCCTTTTTGAGGAACTTGGCTCTGATACCACTTGAAAGATATTGTACCTAATCACCTAGAGGGGGGGTGAATATGTGACTTAAATATTTTTAACTTTTTAGGCAGAATTCAGATTATATTACAGCTTTATAACTAATTCTACACAGCAGTCAATCAGCAATCACAGCAATCAATCAAGCACACAGTTAACACACAAATTTATAGTGGTTCCCCAAGGTTTGGGTACATCCACTTTCCCCCTTCGCCTATCTAGTAGTGTACTAGATTCGGCCAAACTCCTCCACTATCTCAGATCCTCAGATCTTACACTCAGAACCTCAAAACAGGTTCCTACAGCTCAGGCCCAAGGCCCTACAACTCAGTCTTCTTCAAAGACCTACACTCAGCTTCTTCACAAAGCCTACACTCAGCCACAACAGGCCTACCCTCAGCCACAACAGGCCTACACTCAGAGATTTAGATCTCCTACACTCAGGCACACAGGCCCTACACTCAGCCTTTATAATTACAGGCTTACAACTCAGATCCCTAAGGATCCTACAAGAAATTAGAATACAAAGTTTATATACCTACAACTTTGAATAGAGAGATGAGTTGATAGGTTCTTGATGAGTTCTTGGAAGAACTCTGCTGAGAACAATCTCACTTGGCTTTTCTTCAAAGCTTCTTGAATGTAGAACACAATAGGATTAGTTCTCTGCAGCTGATCTTCAATCACTGCAACTTAAGATTCAGAACTAGGTCTGAACCCTTCTTCATAGCCTGGTTCCAACGGCTGTCTTCTTGGATGGAGCTCTCTCTCTCCAACTTCTTAGATCTTCACTTGATTCTTCAAGGAATAGCTAGATCTTCTTCTGTGTTTTTCTCGTGAATGATCATCTATTTATGTAGACAGTATAAGCCTATATATAGGCCTTCTTCATGGTAACCGGCTGGTCCGGTTCATAACTGATTTCTGACAACTCTGACAGGTGCAGTAGACCGGCTGGAATGGCAGCTGTCAAGTCATCCAGTCAGTTCTTGAAATAACTGTAACTGTCTGAAAGTGTCGAGACAATCTGTCTTTAAGTGTCGACACTTATAGACCAAGTGTCGACACAAGTTGACTGAGTGTCGACACTAGCCTTCAAGGTGTCGACACAACTCCTTGTGTTGTAGAATTTATATCTCGACACTGCTTCTTCATCATGTGTCGACACTGATATTGTGTGTCGACACAGCTTCTTGTTCTTCAGCACTTAGTAGAATTCTTGTAAGTGTCGACACAACTCCATTGTGTCGACACATCTTCATGTGTTGAACTTGTTCAGTGTCGACACATCTTCTTGGTGTTGACACATTCCTTCTGTGTTGATACTTGCTGAGTGTCGACACAGCTCCTTGTGTCGACATATTCTTCTTTTGTTGAGACTTTGACTGAGTGTCGACACATCTCCTTTGTGTCGACACTTGTACTTAGAATTTTTGTTGAACTTCGCTGAGTGTCGACACAGCATCCTAGTGTCGACACTTTCTTCATGTGTTGAGTCTTCTGCTGTGTGTCGACACATTCTTCATTGTGTCGACACTTTCTTCATGAGCTGAGTCTTCTGCTGTGTGTCAACACATTGTTCATTATGTCGACACTTATACTTAGACTCTGCTGACTTTTGCTGAGTGTCGACACAGCCTCCAACTGTCGACACTTTCTGATGTAGACACAGTTCCTCTAGGTGTCGACACTGCTGTTAAGTGTCGACACAGCTTCACTGAACTTTTCTTCATTGAGTGTCGACACAACCTGTAAGTGTCGATACTTTCTGTCTGGTGTCGACTATGTATCACTGGTGTCGACACAAGTACTCCAAGTGTCGACACTGCTTGCCTGGGTGTCGACACAAGTCTTCTTAAGTGTCGACACTTTGCTCCTAGGTGTCGACACATGGACTTAGAATCTTTTCAGCTTTCCCTGTGAATACTTGACCTGCACAACTAAACTCAAAATACATCAAATACATTTTGATGTATATCATTGAGTAGGGTGAGGCTTCTTCAAATCAGGTACATTTAAACTAATGTACCCAACAGTCCGCAGTTCTGACCCATCGGGTAGACGCACCCTCATCTCTAGTCCCGGAAATCTTTCCACGCCTTCAAGTCCGTGTATGAAGGCCTCAGATACGAACGAGTGTGAAGCACCCGTGTCGAAGAGGGTATATGCGGGCTTGTCGCTGATCATAACTATGCTTGAGATTTATTTGAGGTATAATGGACGTTATTTCGATGGTTTTCAAGGCACTACTAAGGTTGAAATATCTAAATTAAAACAGTTTAAGTACCTGTAATCACCTCCTCGGGGTTCCTCTGCTCCGTGAGGTCCAAAGCATACATTTGCTCCTGATTGCGTTCTCTGTCGTGATATCCCCGGCCTCGGCCTCGACCTCGTCCTCGGCCTCAGCCTCGACCATGCTGTACTGGGCTACTAGAGGTGGAGGAGGAGGAGGTGGATGGAACCGATATGGACACTCTGATCTAATGTGCCCAGGATGGCGGCATCCGTAACAAACTGCTGGCTGGTGTCCATGGTCATCCTGTCTCCTCGGATCATGCACCTATAAAGGTCGGGGAGCTAATGCTGGAGGAGGTCCCTGCTCCTGCCTGTAGTTGGGACGACGACGTCCCCCACCCCTCTTGTATCCAATAGTCCTGCCTCTCTGAGAGCCCCTGCTGCTCTCTCCTGATGTCGACCCATCATACGGTCTCTTCCTTCTGCCTTGCACCATCAGTTGGTCAGCCTCCAGCTTCTTCGCCATCTCGATAATCTGGGTAGACGTGCCGTGAGAAATGAACAACAAAGCCTGCCTCAAATCATCCCTGAGGCCCCGGTAGAACCTCTTTGCATACCTCTTATCATCAGTATCTTGTATCCCTGCGAACCTAGCAAGGTGGGAGAACTCCCTCTGGTACTCAATCACTGATCTGCTCCCCTGCCGGAGGTTCAGAAACCTCTCCTCCAAAGCATCTCTGTCTGTAGTAGATACGAAGTCATCCAAAAATACATCTTCGAACTCCTCCCAAGAAATGTCTGACAGCTCCCAATCAGCATATGTAGACTCTCGTACCGACTTCCACCATCTCTTCGCATGAGCCTCTAGTGTAGAGGTGGCTAGAGGTACTGCCTGGCCGACCGGGCAGCTGATGCCTGCTAAAATCTCGTGTATGGCCTCCAGCCATTCCTCCATCTTTACTGCATCCTCTGTCCCACGGTACATCGGTGGGGACAGGCTCTTGAAGTCACTTAGCCATCTTGACCCCGGATTTGGCTGCGGGGCTGGGACTTGCTAGGCTTTGAAGGCATCCAGAATTGCCGTCAAAGTCTGCCCCATCTCCGTCTGTAGAAATGGAGTGGCAGCTGGAGGGGGAGGAACCATGTTTTGCGGCGCGGTGACCTGTGGAGGTTGCATAAAGGTAAGGTTAAAACAGAACTGGCCTACCTCATTATACTTAATGGACTGTTTTATGTGACTTTTTACATATGGGCACACCACTGCTTCCGCTGCATAGTTTGTCCGCAAACTAATGCTCGCGCGGGGTGGTCCAGTGTTGTGGACTTCTTTCTCATATGATCGTTTATTCAAGTGATACCAGTTTGTAAGACCCATCCCCCTTACCAAGGAGGCCCCCATTCTTATGCCCAGAACCGCCGTCTTACGGTGGCACTAACGCACGGGTTAGTCGACACCGCAACACGCCGATTCTGCCGGCTAATACGATCATATAAGCTGTAGGCCAATATGAGGAATAGAAGTATAACAGTATATCAAATTCACTAGTCTACAAGTCATAGAGTACATATCATATATATAAATGAAGAGTACAGAAACATAGTCCATAATGAGTACAAATGAAAGAGTAATAAGGGCTTATGCTTAGTACATCATATCAACTCTCTCTCAAATCAAAGCGGAAGCTAATCTAATATATCAAAACTCATCCCACATGAGGACGCGTAGTAGTAATAGTAGTCTGCGGTAGCGGTATCTGCTCCTCAAGTCCTGCCTCCTCGTCGTGCTGGTGCTCCATCTCCACGAGCTCCTAAAAGAGTATGGTCACCGACCATTAGTCAAAAAGACTAAGTCATTTCCTCCGCACCTCGCCCCACAGTTCCTAGGCACCGAGCGGAAGGACGAAGCGGAGGATAACAAGGGGTAGCAAAAGCGGAAGCAGGTGACAAGAGCTAACTAGCAGTTGTAATAGATATTATTATTCTACTCTAGCAGTTCTAAGTATATAGTACAAGTAAGTAAAGTGCGGTACTAGTAAAGGAAAGAACTGAAAATAAGAGCAGAAAAGTAAAGTAAAGCTGAAAGGTAAAGCTATCTACCATCACAGAGTACCCTAACTTATATAAATGCTCATACAAATATATAAGTTAGGATTTCCAAAATAACTTATCATATAAAAGAGCTTATACTAATTTATATGATAAGGATCTATGAAGCGTATGTCCTAATGCAAATGGATGATATGTTATGAATTATGAAACATGCAAGTGCAACACACGCACACGACTCTGAGATCCGAGACCTTTAGTTCCCACTTTTTGAGAGCTAGCTTCACTCTCGGGTACCACCATTGTGGCTACGGCAGCAGCGGAGTGGTCATCTCCACTTCTAGGCCGGTATGCACACTACCAAACCTTAGACCCCTCTCATACGCCTTTGTACACCTCCAAGGTGCACTCTAGAGTCTATGCGTACGTACTTTGCTGACAACCCGTCAGTCTTGTTGGGTCGGATGTGCATTATCGGGGATCGTCCTCCAGACCGCAGCGTAAAACAACCCACTGGCCCCTCTAACCCTCACACCCACCTAGTGCACCGTACTGATATCGGTGTGACAAACGGCCAGTACTGCATGCCCCGCCACTAAATTTATGCACATGCAAGTATTTCATCTCGAGCCTTCAGCTCGCAGTAACAAACCGTCCTGAATCCCTCCAACCCATCATGGGTGAGCATATTACACAAGTCTCCCTCCAACCCATCATGGGTGAGAATAAACCACAATCCCTCCAACCCTACACAAGTGAGAATGAACCACAATGTCTTAACCTATTAGACTACTCTTGTCTACGGGTTATTATACTTAGTGATTTAAGGTTAATCCTAGGACTGCCCAGGGTATACCCGGTGAAGGGCTCTCGGGGGCACTAGGAACTACGATGGGATTACGCCCAAAGTTCCCTTTCTCAAGGATAATTACTTTTATTGGTGTCTACCCAGTATTTATATCCCAACTCTCGTATTACTTTAGAACGACCCTAAAGACTTAAGGTGTTATTAGGAGCGCGGCGGTCTTCCGCCGGTCCCCGTTATCATTGCTATTATGGGACTTGAACTCTTCCACACATGGTTAAGGAATCCTCTAGGAGACCAACCAGGGTTAATTCCTCCACTAAGATCCTCACTTTACAAGTTACTCAGATTCCTCCCCTAGTGGCCCTACTAGTACGAACATCGGTGCTAGACCCTTACCCATGTCCTGATACCACCCACAAATGTGACCTTCTAATTCCTCTGACCATATGCCTCAAATTATTTATCCTAGGATGATATGGACCTATATGATGAACATGATGAATTCCATAATTTTTTTTCAAATTACTTACACCATTAAATTAATTTCTTTAAAATGTAATCCCTAGCCATTTTGCACATGAAGTATTGTCAATATTAATCCTACTGACCTAGGGATACTTCCAGATATATAATATGACAATTAATGGGGCCTACCAAAAGTTTATGCTTTTTCAATTCAGATTTATAATTAATTCCTATTTAATACTATATTCAGAAATCTAGCATTTTCCAAATAAAGTACATAAAATATTATCTCAAAAATTTTAATTAAATTACAGAGCTTTGATAATAATGAAATAATGCTATGTCCAGATTTTCATTTACATCTAGGTTGAAATGACCTATCCATGATCAATTTGAGTTATTTACCAAAATGTCATTATGAGGCCTAAGTACATTATTTGGCACTCCAAAATTCTGAAATAATTACACAAGGTATAAAACATACAATTACAGCAATATGAATTTTCTCAGATTTTTCAAAGGAATATACCCATCATTTCTACACATAATTCCATAAGGGTAAAATGGTCATTTTGCTCCTTAAACTACCTAAACTTCATCCAACAGAGATATAATTTATTTCTAGTGCTTATTATGTCACTCCTTAGTACTCAACAGAAATGGAACCTTTTATGATAAGGGTAAACCTATTTTAAATTTATTTCCTAAAAGGACCAAATTTTCAGAAATTCACAATAATGGAATTTTTGTTCCCAAAAATCCCACCATTGCTATGAGAGGTGTACTACACCATCATGTGTCTCCATAATGAAAATCATGATTTTTGAATGTTCTAAGTTGGTTGAATACACATTATTTCATTTTTGACTAAATGCACACCAAGTCTATAACAAGTCAACACATGCAAGTGGGTTTACCCAACATGCATTGGTCCAAATTGCTGAAATTTAAAACCCACACTTATAATGTCCCTAAGGACATGCCACCAAACTTTGGGGTCATTTGGAGTCCCACAACTCCAAATATTTCATTTATTTCATTTTGGGTATTTTAGTAAAAACTATAAAAAGTTTTCCCAAAAATTCTCATTTTTGTAAAGGGGTTAACCAAGCCCTAAACATGCGTGCACCCAAAATGTTGGGCCATTTGGATGACTGGTTTGACTTGGGCATCATTTTGAAGTTCTGCCCTAGCTAAGGACCAACCCTAGCAAACTGGTCCTACAGGTCAGAACACTGGACCAAATCTCAAGTTAAGGGTGACAAATTAAAGTTAACACAAAGGGCTACATTTTTCATGTTCATGTCATCCTCTGGAAATGGATCTAAGAGCCTTATATTTTACATGCAAGATTACTGAATAAATGTGACAGAAATGTAATTTTATTTCATTAACTTATAACAAAAATTAAATTGATTTTAATAAAATACAGTGCACGAATCTTAAAGTTAGATTGGATGGCATCCTTTCATCTTCCCCAAGTGTTCAACGGCTGAGATCGAGCTGACCTGGGGGATATTGCGGGGCCATTTCCGGCCACCTGTGGCGGCGCCACCCCCGGCCAACGGTACCATCACCTTCACGGTGGTGGTGGCTATCCTTTGCCGGTGATGAGGCGGCGGGATACTGCGGCGATAGCGATCCAGAGCGGTAAGAAAAAGCTTGAAAACTCTCTCATTTCTCCCATGGCATCGGGCTCAATTGAGCCCGATATCTCCCCTAGTTGATCTAAGATTCTAGTACGGGTAGAGGGATGGTGAAACAAACCTGTGTTGGTGGCTGGCGGCGAGGATGGAGGCGGGTGGCCATTCCCGACCTTGCTCCGATGACACCTCTCGGATTCATGGTTCCTGCACCGTTTCCTTCACTCCAGCTATTGGCTTCTACTCTCCTTTTCGCTCTGAAGCTAATGGAATCACTATTTCTGGCTGGGAGGGGGTATATGGGGAGATACAACCAATGCAAGCTCGGTTTGGAGCTTTGGTTGTATCACCCTTCATGCCAAGTGGGCACCATGCAGTCAAATTCTCTGGAAATTCTCTGAGGAGGCCAGCCAGCACAATTTTTGGGCTGATTGTGCCAAGGCCAAGTGGCCTCTGCCTCTTTAATTCACCTGCCTGCATCAAGCCAAAATCTGCCCGAGAAGGACACAGCTGGTGACACGCCCTTGACACGCCTGTGTCACAGGTCGTCTACCTATTACTTGACACTCGACAATTGTCGAACGCAGGGTTTCACGATCGTCGAACGAGCAAATTTCGTTGATCGTCGAACGCAGGGGTCACTCGACGATCATCGAGCAGCTTTTCATCGATCGTCGAACGCAGCGGATACGCGACAATCGTCGAGCAGCTTTCGTCGATCGTCGAACGCAGAGGGACATTCGACAGTCGTCGAGCACCTTTCGTCGATCGTCGAACACAGAGGGACATTCGACAGTCGTCGAGCACCTTTTGCCGATCGTCGAACGCAGGGGGACACGCCCTGGGACACACCC
This sequence comes from Platanthera guangdongensis, assembly GCA_039583875.1. Lineage (NCBI taxonomy): Eukaryota > Viridiplantae > Streptophyta > Magnoliopsida > Asparagales > Orchidaceae > Platanthera > Platanthera guangdongensis. The sequence continues at coordinate 25,513,638 of CM077154.1, read as the reverse complement.
GTGTCCCAGGCCGTGTCACCCAAAAATTTTTCCTGCTGAAAAGTTGGGATGTTACAGAGTGGACTCAACGCGGCGTTGAGTGGTCTCAACGCCACTCAATGCTTTTGACTTAGAAAACTCGGGACTGAATAAGGTGTTGAGTGGTCTGAACACCACTCAATGCGTCGTTGAGTGGTCTCAACACCACTCAATACTTTTGTACTTAGAGTATTTTTTGGTCTAAAAATTGTTTACTGGTTCATATGTACAGGTTGAACAGCTTTTCGTGGATAAGTGTTGAAGGCTCATTAGACCCCATTTACTCGATCAAGACCTAGTTAAAGCAATAAATGGCATTCCAATATTAGAGTGTTTCGACGCCAAGATCGGCTTAAAGTGATGATTGACGGTCCACTATTAGGGTGACACGTGGCAAGCCACTTAAACCCTAACTCTTCTTATAAAAGGAAGAAATGAGAAGCCCACTGTCACCTTCATTCTTGTCAAGCCCACCACCACCTTCATTGAACCCAGAGGAGTGGAAAATGAGTACTGGAGCTAAGCTTTTGCTGGAGAAACCAGAAATCGAGCTAACTCGCTGGAGCAAGGGTCGGTAATGGTTCACCACTACCGTAACTGCCTCCAAACTCGCATCCAGGTCCGTTTCTCCTCCCTTCCCTCTGTGCTAGTCTTCTAGATCCACTAGGAGAGATATTGGGCTCAATTGAGCCTAATTCCATGTAAGAAAGAGGGAGAAATATGAGCTTTTCTTCTTGCTCTGGTTTGCCGGAGGAGCCTCCTCCGACGGCCAAGTCGCCGGAAAATGCCAGCTGCCACCTCAACGGATGTGGTGGTGATCATCACCGGCGGTGGCAGTGGCTCAGTGGCCGGGAAATAAAGTTTGAAGTTGGTACCGTCAGGTTAATCTAGATCGTCAGCTAGAGGAGGAAGATGCATCGATGTCGTTGATTTACATCTTATAAACTATAATATTGTATTATTATTATGTGTATTTCTGTCACATGTTAAACAACCACTTACATGATAATTTTAGGCCTTGTTGAAGCACATTCAGAGGAAACTTTCAACATAGAAAATGTAGCACTATAGCTCCTTATATGGTAATTTTCCTAGGACTGTTCCTATACTAGGGCAGGACTTCAAATGGATGTCTAGGCTAATCTATAAGTGCGCATGCAGTATGTTAGATCCCTAGTTGGATTTGGGCTAGGTTCACTAAATTATGATGTTTGACCCAACATGTATAACTAGGGTCATGTGTGTGTCCTAGAGTCTAGGCCATGTCCTTAAAGTCAACACTATATGGACCAGCCATCAACAGACTGCAAAATACTCAAGACTTAGAGAAATTTCAAAGACTCGGAAAATGAGTTCGACGTTCGTCGAACTCAAGTCGACGAAAGTCGTGCTCAGCTCGACGAACTCAGAGAAAATTCTCTAAGCTGAGCTTGACGAACTTGAATCTCAGGTCGACGATTTCCAGAGTATACTTCCAACATTCCAAGTCCAGAATTCTTCACACTTAACTCCAGTCGACGAACTTAGTTCTCAGGTTGACGAACTTAGTTCACAGGTCGATGACTGCTGGGTATTCTACTTCAACATGTTATTCCAGAAACATCTAAGTATTCTAAGTTCAGGATCACACTCCAGTCGACGAACTCACCTTCTCAGCTCGACGAACTTAGACCACAGTCTTGGCAAGATTTATCAAGTAGCAGTTAGAAGCTCTCAGCTCGACGAAACTAGTTCTCAAGTCGATGATTTCTGGACACGTTACTTCAACATTCTTAAGTCCAAGAAACATGGAATTCTGAACTCCAGTCGACGAAGTTATACTCTCAGGTCGACGATCTTGATGCACAGAATTGGCAAGGGTCTAGAGAAAGCAGTTATCAGTTCTTAGGTCGATGATCTTACATCTCAGCTCGACAAACAACTATTATCTGGTTGACTAACTTGACTTCTCTGCTCGACGAACTCTGGACACAGATCGACGAATTTTTTTTTCTGCTCAACGAATTCTGTAAAGTTCCAGACTTGGAAATTTCCCTCCCTCTGTCCCTTTTCTATTGTAATAATTGATGAGTAATTAATGCTTAAATATTCTCTGAATATTACCGTTAGAAGCAAGCATTGATTACGGTCTTCATCAGGATTATTACTTGTCGCTTTTCAATGGGACAGTTGGGGAAATCAATCAATGCAAATATTCTCCAGGTCGTTAGCATTGAATGAAGGAAGAAATTCAAATTCAGAAGGAAGATGACACAGAAATATAAAAACGATTTTTCTTTTGCTTCCCTCAGAAGAGAATAGACAACAACATAGTGAATATGCTTTTCTTCTTCCTTCTCGTCTGAACGCAGAAAAAATACACAAGGCAATAACACAGAAAAATCTGAAGCCCTAGACCAGAGAAAGAACAACAAGCTGAAGAAGAAGAAGAAGAACCATTTAAATCAAGAGTCTTCTTTTGTCTTCATCTCAGGATTCTTCAGAGGAAAACAAATATTCTATATTTCAAAGAAGTTCCGGGATACCATCTGGTCAAAGCTGAAAAACTGAAGACCTACTTACCCTGCAGCAAGGCTCAAATATTCCTGAGTTCAATATCTCAGTGGGAGCTTTTGTGATGTAGGCTAGGCCTTTGGGATCCTACACGGAGGGCGTGACTACAGCCTAGGCAACGTTATCGCTCCCTAACCAGCACACAAACGCAACGCAGCGACCACAATGATTGTTTTTTTATCGTTCGCGCTAACATACGGATAGCCGATCCGCAAATGGAACGGAGAATGGCTATAGGCCAAAATCCTTTCCGGCTAAATGGAATAATATTAATTCCGATCGAGCTTTGGAGTTGTACCAAAATAGATCCACCAAAAAAAATTCACGATTCGAAAAAAAAACGGTAGGATCTATCCCAACAAAACAAAAGCGAGGAGCGCCAATCCTCTTGCGAGATCTTTTCGGAAAAACCAACTGAAAATCTCAAATCTATTTTTAGGAACACCGCGAAAATTTAGCAATTCGAGAATTCACGCAAAATCCGTCCACCACAAGAATTAATCAAAGAAGAGAATCTTTTAGGTAGGAATTTCGTTACCCCACTCGGAAACGTAGATCCGAGATGTTGGATCCACCAAGTACGATCGCTCTTCCCTTTTGGAATCCACGAGAAACGCGCCACGGATGAAGATCTTGTTCGCCTCCTTCGCTTCTCGCCGTGGTTGATTACCCCAACCTTGATTCTTCCTTGCACGAGATCTTCCTCCTCCAAGGTTGGCCGACCACCTTTGAAAGAAAAGGGATGGACACGTAGATGAGAGGATGTAGTTGGAAGAGGGATGAGGGAGGGAATGAGAAGATGAAGAGAGAGAGAAGGGGGGGTGCGGCCAAGAAGAAGAAAGAGGGAGAGGATGGGGGGCCGACGGCTAGAAGAGAGGGAGGGGAGATAGAAAATTTAGGGTTGGAGGAATTTTCAATTGATTTCAATATTAGCCTTCATAACAAATGATAATGTGGCCTTTTATAAGGCTTACAACCATGTGGCTATTAGCAGCCCAAAATAAGAATGTTGCAGGAAATGAAATGACAAAATAACATAGTGTCAAATACTACATATAACCAGATAAAGGCAGACCAAATAATAAAATAAATTAAAATCTTATTTTTGTTGCGTGGGCGAAGATTGTAGCCGTGCCCGCTACGGCGCCGCAAGTCTCTTGATGGTGGAGCATCGTCGTCATCTTCTGTCACGGTCACACCGCCATGGTCGTCATCTTCATCACCCAATTGGCCGTCGTGGTGGCCGTCGCCATCAATCGTAACACCGCCATGGTCGTCGTCTTCATAACCCAATAGGCCGTCGTGGTGGCCGTCGCCATCATTTTGCTAACATCAAGATCCACTAAAGTCTTCTCAGTTGTATTTGAGAAAGAGAAGACTTAATCACTCTCTCATCCCCCACTGTATAAAGGTTTCTTAACTCCCTTCAAAATTTATTCCTAGTTGCAAGTCACCTGATCAAAATACTTGAGTATTGGTTTTTGAGCACCTGATCAAAAGCTCATTGGTGGCAGTCACCTGATCAAAAACCTGAGTGGATTTCTACCAGGGTGGTAGAAGAGTGGATGTACCCAAGTTTAAGGAAACCACTATAAAATTCTTGTGTTGTCTGGTTGCTCTTTTTCTTTTGTTCTTACTATGGCTGTGCTAGCTAGGTTGTTGTGTTTGTGATATGATGTGCTAGATTACTTTATCTTAGGTTTGTTTATATTTATAGCAAAAAGTTTTAAGTTTTCAAGATACTCTATTCACCCCCAACCCCCCCCCCCCCCCCCACCACCCCACCCCCCCCCCCCCCCCCCCCCCCCCTCTAGAGTATTTCAGATCTAACTCTTACTTTCAATTGGTATCAAAGCAAGTTACCTTTGGTTGTACAAGTTAACCCCTTAAACCAAAGATACTATGTTGGATCTGACCTTTACTTCTATTAAGTTTATATTCACAGCATGGCACAAAACAAAGACTATGCAAGAACCAGACCTCTAGTGTGCAACCTAAATAGGTTTGCCATCTAGAAGACAAGAATAAAATTATATATGAATTATATTGATGAGGATATCTACAATTTCATCTTGACAGGTCCTCCTCAAGCTACTGCCTCTACATCAACAGTAGCTTCAAGCACTAATGCAATTCCACCACCTGAGTGGACTGAAGCCCAGAAGAAAGCTAAAGTTGTTGATGCCAAAGCCATGAATATTCTAGCTCAAACAATGTCAGATGACATCTTCCAGAAAGTGGCAGAATGCACATCAGCCAAGGCCATTTGGGATTCCCTTAATCAAATGGTGGCTGGATCTGCTGATCAAAGAAAAGACAGACGATCCAATCTCATATCACAATATGAGAACTTCAAGAAGGAGGAAGCAGAATCTGTTGCAGACATGTACAATAGGCTGAGCTAAATCATCAATGAGCTGAAAAACTTGGACAAGGACATCACCCTCACTGAGGTGAATGATAGAATCCTTATGTGCTTCCCGAGCTCATGGGATTCAAGGATCTGTCCAATCAAGGAGGCCAGAAGCCTAAATAAGATTTCCACTGAATCTCTTTTAGGAAAGCTCAAGTCCTACGAGCAGCTCATTAAATCCAGAGAAGCAGCAGAGCAAAGGACACCTCCACCAGCCAGGAAGGAACACAACCTGGCATTCAAGGCTGATAAAGAGACAGAAACTTCAACAGTGAATGAAGAGTTAATGAGTCTGCTTGCCAAAGGATTCTATAAAATGGCAAGTAAAGACTTCAGGAAGAGGTTATCCAGGCAGGATGACAAGCCAAGGTATGATAAAACCCCTACTAAAGAGGTAGTGTATTTTGGCTGTAGGAAACTTGGACACTTCATCTCAGATTGTCCAGAGAATCAGAAGAAAGAGAAAAGAAGAGAGAATGATACAAGAAGACAACAAAGTTCAAGACCTTCCTCCAGCAAATACAAGAAGAAGGAGAAAGGCTTTGTAGCTGAATCCTGGAGTGAAACTGAGGATGAATCCACATCCTCCAGCTCCAGTGAAGATGAAGAAGAGGCAAGGTCCAAGGAAGTATGCCTCATGGCAATTGATGCCTTCAGAAGTCAATCAGAAGAAGAAGATTCTGACAATGAAGAAGCTTCAGATACAGAAGCTGATCGGGTACTCTTATCTTTTGACTATAATTCTGATGCTTGCAAATTTGAATTTAAAACTATGTGTATTGATTTAATAAATTCTGAAAAGGAAATCAAAACACTTAGGGAAAAATTAGTTAATCAAAAAACTCTGATTGCTGAAAACACTAGGTTAAAGGAAGAATTAAATCTAGCTAATGAACAAACTAACTCCTTAAAACAGAGCTATGTGAGGCCAAACAACTTGAGGAATCTCTCAATGGGAGAAGCCTTAAGCTGATGGACATCACAAGCACATTCAATGCCAGACTAAATGGCAAGCTGGACTTGGGTGCTTCATCAAGTTTACCCCCCATTCTCAAGAAAAACATATTAACAACCCCCATAAAATTTGTAGCTGCTAAGGGTAAAAAAATAGATAGTAACAATCTCAATCAACATGAAACTAAACTCAAAAATAAGGAAAGAAGAAATGATAAGAAAATTAATATGCAGAATAATGTTCAGCAGCTTTCGTCGAACTCATATCGACGAAATGTGGCAAGTTCGTCGAACTCAAGTCAACGAACATTGAACGCAAATCTATATAATAATCATTCGTCTTACTGCGATCGACGAACTGTGTATGGTTCGTCGAGCAGAGGTCGACGAACATGGGGCATAGAAAATGACTATGTTCATTCTCTGAGCAGAGATCGACAATCTCATCTCATTTCGTCAAACTCTGGTCGACGAACTCACAACATTTCGTCGAACCCAGTCAGACTTGATAAAAATTATAACTATAATAGCAACCCTAATCAAACTAGGAAACCATTTAACCCTCTTGCTGATTGGATAATACCACCTAGAAGATATCACCCATTAGGATATAAATCACAACCTGAATATTCTGTGATTTCAAGTTTTTCCTATCAGCAAAACAAAGGATCCAAGGTAACCTGGGTCAAGAACAATTAATTATTTTCTCTGCAGATGAAGAGCTGTCCAATTGTTAATCAACTATGGTATCTGGACAGTGAATGCTCCAAGTGAAAGAACTAGTGCCTAATCACCTAGAGGGGGGTGAATAGGTGACCATTATCTTTTAAACTTTAAAGGCAAAAATACTATACAGTAAATGCAATTCTACAATTATCACAACACAGCAACCATATAATTAAACATACACAGAGTGCACACAGGATTTATAGTGGTTCCCCAAGGTCTGGGTACATTCACTTTCCCCCTTCGCCTATCTAGTAGTGTACTAGATTCGGCCTAACTTCTCCACTTCTTCTCAGATCCTCATATCTTACAACTCTGAACCCCAATCAGGTTCCTACAAATCAGAGTGTCCCCACTCCTACAACTTAGGCACAAAGCCTTACCACTCAGTCTTCACCAAGACCTACACTCAGGCTAAACAGCCCTACCTCAGCCTTCAATCAAGGCCTACACTCAGAGAATAGAATCTCCTACACTCAGGCACAATAGCCCTACCTCAGCCTTTATAAAATAGGCTTACAGCTCAGATCCCTTAGGATCCTACAGAAAATAAAGTTTACAAAGTGTTTAACCACAACTCTGAAAGAGAGAGATGAGTTGACTGGCTTCTTGATGAGTTCTTGGAAGAACTAGGCAGAGATCAACCACCCTTAGCTTTCTTCAAAGCTTCTTGAATTAGAAGACAGTAGGGTTGAGTCTCCTCTGAAGATGATCTTCTATCAACTTCTGTCTTGAGAATCAGATCTCAATCTGAAACTTACTTTTCAGCCAGGTTCAACAGCTGTTCTTCTTAGAAGGAGCTCTCTCTCTCCAACTTCTTAGATCTTCTCTTTAAGGTCTTCTTCTTTGTTGTGTTGTTTTTTTAATTCATTGATCATTCTTTTTGTCGAAGGAGAAAGGTCTTTAAATAGTCTTCCTCCAAGGTAACCGGCTGATCCAGTTTCTAACAACCTTCCGACAGCTCTGACAGTTGCAGTTGACCGGTTGAAATGGCAGCTGTCAAGTCATCCAGTCACTTCTTGAAATCTCTGTCACTGTCTGAAAGTGTCGAGACAGATAGTCATTATGTGTCGACACAAATATACTAAGTGTCGACACAAGTAGACTAAGTGTCGACACTAGTCTTGATGGTGTCGACACAACTTCTTGTGTTGTTGTAAAGGCTTCTCGACACTACTTTTTCAGAATGTGTCGACACTGATTCTGTGTGTCGACACAAGCCTTCTGTAGAATGTGTCGACACTGATTGAGTGTGTCGACACAAGTACTTCTTCTTCAATACTTAGTTGATTTCTGTTGTGTGTCGACACAACTCCTTTATGTCGACACATCTTCTTGTGTTGAGACTTGCTGAGTGTCGACACATCTCCTTTGTGTCAACACATGCCTTCATGTGTTGAAACTTTGCTGAGTGTCGACACATCTCCATTGTGTCGACACATGCCTTCATGTGTTGAAACTTTGCTGAGTGTCGACACATCTCCATTGTGTCGACACATGCCTTCATGTGTTGAAACTTTGCTTCTAGGTGTCGACACATGGACTTAGAAACTTTTCCTGCAATCCTGCAGTTACTTAACCTGCACAAATAAACTCAAAGCACATCAAATACACCTTGATGTATATCATTGAGTAGGGTGAGGCTTCTTCAAAACAGCTACATATATTCCAATGTACCCAACAATCTCCCCCTATTTGGAGAAGTCATAACCCTTGGTCAATGATATACACCATACATAACAAATTCTTAGTATGATGTAAAACAGTATTATATGACAGGGTAAGAACTAAACATGTATAAACAGAACATGTATAAACAATTATCTCAGAACAATAATGTAATAGACTGAACATATAACATTGTTCTTATAACTTCAAAAAGTTTTATTAATCAGAAGTTTACATGGAGTTTATTGTAAAAGATTACAAGATTGTAAACTTAAGAAGAATTCTATCCTATGGCTGCTCTGGCTCCTTGATAACAATGCCCTTTCCAGATTGAACCTTTGCTTGAACAGGAGCTTCATTATCATCAGCAGGTTTCTTTCCCTTAAGATCTTTCTTTTTCTGTTCTTGAGCCCTTATCTTCTGTCTTTCAAAATAGTGATAAGGCTTAGGGAAATACTTGCTAGGCTCCTGTGCATTAGGAGGTAGCTTCCCTAATTTGGCCTTCCTTCTGTATTGTACTATGGCCTCTTGCCTAGCCTCATGTTTCTTCCATTCCTGGTCAGAATACCATTTGCCTCTCTCTAGGAAATTATCCTTAGCATCCTTCCAAGCAGTTAATATGATATTCCTAGAGGTTGGGCTCCATTGCTCAAAGTTTGGCCTTAATTCAGCTTGCTCTCTGAACCTTTTCTTAGATAATTGGGCCTCTTGTTCTTTTAGAACTGCCTCTAGCACAGGCTGTACAACTTTCTCAAGAATAACATTCTGATTACCCTCAGGAGGACTATACATAGACTGTACCTCCTGATGTATCATGTCAAAATCTGCAGGAGGATATATCACTTGAGCCACTTCAGCTTGCTCTCCTCCAAAATATGCAGGATTTATGCCAGACTCTGCAACATTATCATCATCACATAAAGGTGGATATCCAAGGGTGGATCTGATGGAGTTTGAAATCCACTTTGCATGATCAGAGCCGGCTTTGACTAACACGCTCTCCCCCTTTATGACTTATCTTTCTATATGATCTCTAAGATCATCCTTTTGGAATCTTATATGAGCATTCAAATAGTTAACTCCATCATTATAAAAAGGTTTTAACCTTTGGAGCTTTTCAGTGATAGCCTTTTGAGAATCTGCAATGGCTGTTTTAACAGCAGTGAGGCTTTCTTGTAATTGCTTATCAAATGCAGCCTTGGCAGTAGCACTTGCTGCAGTCTGGGCAGTAGCTAGATTTTTCATTGTAGTTATTATCTCATTATGAGATTCAGTTAAATTTTCATTCATTCTAATCTGATTCTCAAGCACATATCCTTGCTTGACTGCCATGTCATCCACCTGTGTTTTTATTTGCTCTTGATGAGTAGCCAGATAGACCACTGCATTCCATCCTTTATGAAAGCAGTCTGTCATTTCCTTTTTATGTTGATTCACTTCAAATCTTATGGATTTTATATCTTGAGCTAAAGAAAATTGTAGCTCCTTATGGTGCTCATCCATATAGGTTTCCATAGCCCTTCTTTGCTCATCTAGTTTTATTTGCAGTGCCACCAACAGAGAACTATAGTCAGTAGTTGGGGCAGGCTGTGGAGTAGTTGTCTGCAGTGCCTTCTTGTAGTTCTGGCTTCTTCTTTTGAAAACCTAGAACTTCCTTTTCTTGGCTCTAGCAGGCTCTTCATCCTCTGAAGTAGAAGTACTGACAATGTATACCCTGTCCTTAGGACTATGAGGTAACTCCTTCTCAGTCCTTTGTATTTCCTCAGCATATCTTTGCTCCTCAGTCTCTTGTGTAGCAGGCTCCTCTACAGGCTCCTCTTCAAGATTTACCTTCTCCCCCTCAACAGCTGCTTTCTCTCCCTCAAGGTTTGTCTGTACAAGATCAGGGAACAGCTCTTCTAATGTAAACTCATGTTGAGGTTAAACTGGAGAATCTCTGATCTCAGGAGCAACTGATACTTATTTATCAGCAATAGATGTGTCCTCCATGACAACATCTTGTGGTTCACTATGTAACTGTGTTTGCTCTAGAATGGTTTGGGTAGCCCTTTCACTCTCTAAGTGAGTTGGCTCATCCACATGTAGAGTCTCCCCCTGGAGTGGATCCAGGTGAATAGGGCTAGCTGATGGTAGCTCCCCCTGCCTCTGAGCATCTTCTTGTCTTGTTGGTGACTGTCCAGCAGTGTCATCTCCTCCATCATCAGAACTAAAAACCACTTGATCCTCTGAGCTACTTGAGGATTCTTGAGCCACAATGGTTGTCTTCTTCTTCTTCTGAGGTGTTTCCTTTTCTGGAGTTGGCATTTCCTTTGTTAACACTCTATCCCACCTGGAGAAAATTCTTACATCCATTCTCCTCATATGATTTATCTTAGAACCAGCAGCTTGGTTCATTACTTCAGGGATACTGCCAGCTAAGTATAAACTCAGAATTCTACCCAGATTGGGTTTCTTCAGGCTCACTTTTATCTTATCAAACATGACTGCAGACCAATCAGTATTAAGTTTGAAAATTATCTTTGTCATCAAACTGAACATGTGAGCTGAAATTATATCATGCCCACCAGGCTTGCTTAGTATTACCTTGCCAACTATCTCAGATAAAAACTTGCTTGGCATGTTCATGTCTTTCCTGTTGAACACTGATCCAATCTTCAGGCTTGAATCAAGTCCACACCAAGCCAGTGCCTCCCTTATCTTTGAAGCAGAAACATCTTCCTCTGCTTTAGTTCTAGGGAGGTGTAGAATCTTTCTTAGAGTCTTATGGGAGACCTTCACCTTTTCCCCATAAACTTTGGACTTAATCTTGAGTCCAGATTCATCAAGAGTAGCTGCACTCAAGAATTCAAGGACCTCCTTCCTCCAGATCTTGATTGGTTCTGATACAAGATACTCTAATCCAGTCTCGGCAATTAGGGTTACCACACCTTGGATTTCTGGTTCCGCGTCATCAAAGGCGTGTCACACGAGCTCATATCCTTCATTAATGTTCTCTTCTAGCTTGGGCGCCATTAGGGTTTGAAGAAATTTTGAATTTAGAGAAGAGAGATGTCGACACACAAGTTTGGTCTCAAAACAAAGGTGAGCGTGTCGACAAATAATGGTGAAAACTTATTTATACCTTTCTGAAATTGAAGGTGAAAAGGCGTGTCAAATTACTTGAAATGTGTCGACACTGTTGAAAAGTGTCGACACTTACTTCTAATGTCTCGACAACTATGTGTCGACACAAGTATAGTCGACAGAATATATGTGTCGACACTTATATATCTCAGCTCGACACTTAGTCGAGACTGTTGGAACACCCTATTACTAATTTGGGTCAGGATCACTATGTCTTTAGGAAACCTGTTTTGACCTCATTGTATAGATCTAAAGGTCAATTAGAATTGAGTCTAAGGGTTAGTAGTTAGGTTTGGGAGCTGCCCTCAAGACCAGGTTTGTTAGTTTGGAGACTAAGTCATTTCGTCGAGCTCAGTACGATGAATCGTCGAACGCCAATCGACGATCGTTGAGCTCACTTCGACGGATCGTCGAACTCCATTCGACGATCGCTGAGCTCAACTTCAACAAATCGTCGAACTCCATTCGACGATCTTCGAGCTCAGTTCGACGATCTTGACTCCAGTATTGATTCTCTATCTCTGAGCTCAGTTCGACGATAGTTGAGCTCAGATCGACGATCTCTGTTGCTGTCTAAGTCCAAATCGCTGAGCTCAGTTTGACGATAGTGGAGCTTAGTTCGACGTTTTTCTAAAGAGTTCAACGACTTTCAAGGTTCAAAATTCAGACAGTTAAGGAGTTATTGTCAGCAATTAATTCAGAATATCTTGTAGCCGTTTTTATTTATTCTGGAGCAAGTTTCAAGGGATTATCAAGGAATGTTTCATTGGACTTTCCCCCAGAAGACAATTGCAATTAAGGATGTAATTAATGACATGCTAACGACTATTCTGGACAGAGGATCATTTCTATTCAGAACAAAGCAATAAAAGATAAGATTTTTTTTTTGAATTCCTGACAAGAAGAGAGTGCACAAGAAGAAGAAGAAAAAAAAATATTCTCTGGAACAACATCTTTCTCAACAACAATCACTCAAGAGAAAAAGAAAGAGAGCTGTAGACATTCTCTGTCTCAAAGAATTCATACAAGAACACCATCACCAAAAGGAGATCAACAAATCTGAAATCTTCAGATCTCTTTTGATTCAAGTGTTCAAGGCCATCATCATTCAAGACTCCAGACACCTCACATTTCAGCTGTTGCTGAAATCATCATTTGCTGGAGATCAATTTCTGAAGGCCTATCACCCTACTGCAAAGCTTCATTTCCTGAATAACTACAGATCTCAGGGGGAGCTTTGACAACATCAACATCCACATAGTCTTCTCAGCTGCTTTGAGAAAGAGAAGACTTCCATCACTCTCTCATCCCCACCTCTGTAAAGGGTTTTTCAAATTCCCTTCAAAAGTTTGTGTGTGGTTTTTGAGCACCTTATCAAAAGCTCATTGGTGGCAAGACACCTGATCAAAAAATCTGGTTTGGTTTTTGAGCACCTTATCAAAAGCTCATTGGTGCCCAGGACACCTGATCAACTCATCCTGTAGTGGATTCCTACCTAGGGTGGTAGAAGAGTGGATGTACCCAAGTTTAGGGGAACCACTATAGCTCCTTGTGTCTTCTAGCTACTCGTGTTTCTTTTGTTTCTGGCTGTGGCTTGTGATTAGTTTCTTTTGTAGACTGTGATTATTCTGTGGTTAGATTTACTATTTGCTTCCCTGTTCACTCAGATTACAACAACTGTTGTAAAAAGTTTTTAATCACCATACTCTATTCACCCCCCTCTAGAGTATATCAGATCTAGCTTGCACTTTCAATTGGTATCAAAGCGAGGTTGGTTAAACATATCACACCTTGGTGGTTGCACAGGCTAACACCTGAACCCAAAGATTCCTAGCTAGATCTGCTTGTTGTAGATTTTGTTATTAAAATTATTTCTTCACAAAACATGGCCCAAAACAAAGATTATGCTAGCACCAGACCTCCAGTGTGCAATCTGTCTAAGTTTGCAATTTGGAAAGCAAGGATTAGACTCTACATGAATTCTATTGACGAGGACATTTTTAATTCTGTTTTGACAGTTTGTCCAAGACCTCCAGAGAACACAAGCACAAATGTTGTTCCACCTCCATCAGGAACAAATGCTGATATCAAGAAGTGGAAAGTAGCAGATGCAAAGGCTATGAATATCTTAGCCCAGACCATGTCTGATAACATATTCCAAAAGGTGGCTGAATGCAACTCATCAAAGGAAATCTGGGATAAGCTCTCTAAAATAGTCTCAGGATCTGTTGATGAAAGAAAAGACAGGAGATCCCACCTCATATCCCAATATGAGAATTTCAAGAAAGGAGAAGCTGAGCCAGTAGCTGAAATGTATAACAGGCTCAGTCTGATAGTCAATGAACTGAAGACTCTGGACAAAGAGATCTCATTGACTGAGCTAAATGACAAAATCCTAATGTACTTTCCAAGCACTTGGGACTCAAGGATCTGGCCAATCAAGGATGCCAGAAGTCTGAATGAGATTACAACAGAAGCTCTTTTGGGCAAGCTCAAGTCTTATGAGCTGCTTATTAAGAATAGAGAAGAAGAGCAGAAGGCTGCCTCACCAGCCACAAGGAAAGAAAAGACAATAGCTTTTAAAGTCACTGAAGATCAGCCTGAAGACAAAATCCCAGGCAATGATGAGCTGTTTAGTCTACTGGCTAAAAGATTTAACAAGATGGCAAAAAAGGACTTCAGGAAGAGATCATACAAAGAGCATGACAAGCCAAGGTATGATAAGTCAAATAATAAAGAAATTATTTGCTTTGGTTGCAGAAAACCAGGGCACATTGTGCCTGACTGTCCAGAAAACAAAAACAAGGACAGAAGGGACAAGAAAGAAAGAAGAAAGGACAAAGACTTCAAGAAGAATGGCAATGGCAAGCCCTCCTCAAGCAAGAACAAACACACAAGGAAGGGATTTGTTGCTGAATCTTGGAGTGAGACTGAAGAGGAGTCAGAAGCTTCATCCAGCTCAAGTGATGATGAAGATGATGCTGAAGAGAAGGAGTTCTGCATGATGGCAATCAATGCCTCTCAACACAATTCTGATGCAGAAGACTCAGAGTCAGACTCAGAGACTCAACTTGAAGAGGACCAGGTAATTAGTTCTTTTGATTTCAATTCTGAGGACTTTAAGTCTGAGTTTAAAGCATTATGCTTAGACTTATTAAAATCTGAGAAGGAAATTATCTCTCTCAGAAATCAATTGTCTGAACATAGTTCCTTAAAATCAGAAAACCTCAAATCTCTGAGGAGTTGGAGTATTGTAGGGAGCAGATAGCTTCACTGAAAAGTGAGTTGTCAGAGGCCAAAAAGCTTGAAGAATCTCTTAATGGGAGAAGCATCAAGCTAATGGACATCACAAGCACAGTGAACTCTAGATTTAATAGTACACTAGGCTTGGGTGCTTCATCCAGCCAACCTATAGTTCTAACAACCCCAATTAAGTTTATTTCTGATAAAGGTAAGGGAGTTGTAGAGGTAGCTAGGAAAAATTCTGATCTACCTAAGAAAACCAAGTTCCAGCAGAAATCGTCGAACGGAGCTCGACGATCGCCGAACGCAGATCAACGATCTCAGGCAAAATCGTCGAATTCAGGTCGACGATCTCTAATTCCTGAACTCTGCCACAGTCGACCGTCGAACGGAGCTCGACGATCTGACCCAAGATCGTCGAACGCAGCTCAACGATCGTCGAACAGAGATCAGAGCTCTGGAAATTCCTTCAAGGGCAAATCAAAATCCAATCCTAGGGGTCCTTCATCCCAAAGATTTAACCCTTATACTGAATGGATAATACCTCCAAGGAGATATCATCCTGAAGGTTATAAGAGTCAACCAGGGATGTCATTTATTTCTGAGTTTAAAGGTTATCAACCTAGGCCCAAGGTAAACTGGGTCAAAAACAAGTGAATTATTTTATGTGCAGGTGAAGACCTATCCAACATCAAACCAACAATGGTATTTGGATAGTGGGTGTTCAAAGCGCATGACAGGAAATAGGGACAACCTCACATCCTTTAAAGCCAAGCTTGGACCCAAATTTATATTTGGTGATTCAAACTTTGGACAAACTAAAGGATATGGTGCAGTCCAGATTGGGACAGTGCCATTCAAGAAGGTAGCCTATGTGGAAGGACTGAAGCACAATTTGATCAACATCAGTCAGTTATGTGATGAAGGCAACCAGGTGACTTTCAGCAAAGCCTTATGCAAGATCAAGTCAGAGGACAACACAACTGTGTTGACAGGTTACAGATTACTCAAAAAGAGGAAAGCAGTGAAGATGAAGAAAGCATTCAACATATTGAAGAGAAACAACTTGAAGAGCCAGTTGTTGTACCACAAGAGGAAACAACAACATAGGTTGGTGAACAATCAACACCCCCTGTTGATTTAGTAACATCAAGAGACCATCCAATTTCCCAAGTAATTGGAGACATCTCAGCTGGTGTGCAAACCAGAAATCAGGTCAATCAAAACCTGTTGCACACTTGCTTCTTATCTCAAATTGAACCTCAATCCATTCAAGATGCAGAGCAAGATCCACACTGGATCATTGCAATGCAAGAAGAGTTACATCAATTTGAAAGAAACAAAGTTTGGGAACTAGTGCCAAGGCCTAAGGATCACTCCATTGTTGGAACAAAGTGGGTGTTCAGAAACAAATTGGATGATCAAGGAGTAATTGTAAGGAACAAGGCAAGGCTAGTTGTTCAAGGATACTCTCAAGAAGAAGGCATAGATTATGACCAGACTTTTGCACCAGTTGCAAGATTGGAAGCCATCAGAATCTTCTTAGCTTATGCAACACACAAAGGCTTCAAGGTATATCAGATGGATGTAAAGAGTGCCTTTCTAAATGGAGATATCAAAGAAGAAGTCTATGTCAGACAACCTCCAGGTTTTATCTCTCCAACCCATCCTGATTATGTTTTTAAGCTGAACAAAGCATTATATGGTCTCAAGCAAGCTCCTAGAGCATGGTATGAGACCCTAGCATGCTTCCTTCTGGAAAATGAATTTATAAGGGGTAGAGTAGACCAAACTCTTTTTATTAGAACTCATAAGTCCCATACCCTACTAGTACAGATTTATGTGGATGATATTATTTTTGGCTCTATTGATTCAAATTTGTGCAGAAGGTTCTCCAACCTAATGCATTCTAAATTTGAAATGAGTAGCATGGGTGAGCTATCCTTCTTTCTAGGATTGCAAGTCAAACAATATGCTGAAGGCATCTTTATTTCTCAAACCAAGTATGCAAATGAATTGGTTAAGAAATTTGGTATGTCTGAAGCATCATGTATGAAAACACTTATGCCTACCAATGCTGTATTGGATGCTGATGAACATGGGAAACCTGTTGATCAGACAATATATAGAGCAATGATTGGCTCTTTACTGTACCTTACAGCTAGTAGACCTGACATAATGTTTGCTACATGCATATGTGCTAGATTCCAAGTAAGCCCTAGAGAGTCACACCTAACATTAGTAAAAAGGATTCTCAGGTATGTAAAAAGTTGTCCAAATCTAGGTCTCTGGTATCCAAAAGATTCAGCATTTGACTTAACTAGATTTTCTGATGCTGATTATGATGGATGCAGAATAGACAGGAAAAGCACCAGTGGAACTTGTCAGTTTCTTGGTGACAGACTTGTCTCTTGGTTTTGCAAGAAACAAACTTATGTGTCAACTTCAACTGCTGAAGCTGAATATATAGCTGCAGGCAGTTGTTGTTCACAAATATTGTGGATTCAAAACCAACTCCTACACTATGGCTACAACTTAGAGAAGTCAAAAATCTTTTGTGATAATACTAGTGCTATTTCTAAAGCTCAAAATCCAGTCCTCCATAGTAGGACAAAACACATAGAAATTAGGCATCATTTCTTAAGGGATAATGTTGAGAAGAATAAAATTGAACTTCAATATATCCCAACTGATTTGCAAAAGGGAGATATTTTCACCAACCCTTGGATGAAAAGAAACACACCTTCTTCCTAAATCAGTTATGAATGTTAGATGGAGGAAGTCTAAAATAATGTCCAAGATTTTGAAACTCTAAAAATGACCAAGACTAGGCAAACATCTTGATTTTTCTAGTGTCTAGAGTGTTTCTGGTCTCTGAACTGCGCTCGACGATTTTCCCCCCGATCGTCAAACGGAGATCGACGCTTTCGGAAATCGTCGACCTGAGTTCAGCGCTTCTCAGATAGTGTTCAACTATCTCTCTAGGTCAACGATCGTTGCACGGCGCTCAACGATTTTGTTTTCTGAACTATCGTCGAACGGAGCTCGACGCTCTCCAATATCGTCGAACGGAGATCGACGATATTGAAGACCCTTCAGATTCCTTCAGAAGCCCCGATCGTCGAACTGAGTTCAACGATCTTTCCTTTTCTGCGTCGAAACCTAATATAAAATTCATTTTTCGGTCGTCGTTCTCTCTTTGCGCCTTCGTTCTCTCTGAAAAAATCCTCTTTCCCTCCAAACTTCTCTACACTTGGTCGTTTGTTTGTTGATTTTTGCAGGTAACAATGGCCGTCTCAGTTGCCGTTCTAGCCGCAATGAAGTTTGATGCCGGATTCGATATTGACATGGATTCTTTCAACACCAGTGATCAGATTTTCCAAGACATTCTGGAACTGTTCAAGGAGCAAAAGCTAGTCACCATCATGTCCACCAGAATCAAGCTACCTGCAGATGAGATCAAGGAGTGGGTCTATACTGCCCATAATCAGGACCAAAATACAGTGGTTGGTTCAATTTCTGGAACCCAGGTCCCTCTGACTTCTACAATTCTGACAGAGATTTTTGGATTGAATTCTGGAGAGGATTCTGCTGAGTTGTCAGGAGAAGCATTTTCTGATTTACTTGTTAGAATGGGTCATTCTGATGCAAACCCTAGCAAGCTGCTGAAAAAGAACTTAGCTGTTGAATACAGGTTCTTAGCTGATGTAGTGGGAAAGGTTCTGTTGGCCAAGCATTCAACCCATGATACCATCTCTAGGTATCAGCTGTGCTTGATGGGTGCTTTAGTGGATAAGAAATAATTAAACTGGGGAGAGATCTTCTTTGACCTGATTAAGAAGAAAATAAATAAGAATTTTGTGAATTATGGAAGGATACTAGGGCTATTTCTTCAAAACAGATGCCCTGCACTGCTAGTCTCATCTGGGATGCACATCAATGCCTCTAAGAGGCTGTCCTGTGCCCTGTTTGGCAAATGGGACAGACAGATAGTGAAGCCCAGCAGGCCCTCTGCAAGCACCACTTCAGGCACAAGGACTCCTGCAGTCTCTTCCCCTCAAGTCTCTGCCCCTGCAGAAGACTTGTCTACTGCTTCTTCTCCTCCTCCACCTCTTATCTCCTCTCCACCAGTCACATCTACCATTCAAATTTCCCCCACAATCATTATCTCAACCCCATCTCCAACTTCAATTTCATCTCCAACTGCTATTTCCTCTCCAACTCTTCCAATAACAGAGGAAATCTTCCATCCTTTACATCACTACCCTCCACCAGATCTTGACACATCATCTCACCTCCCATCATTCAATCTTCTAGATGATTCCTTCATGGATGATTCACCTTCATCCCCTCCTGATCTACCCTCTTCATCCACATCTTACCAACAACTTCTGCAAGATATCATTGATCAACCCTCCTTCACACCTTCTATCTCCATACCACTTTCTTTCATTTCCACAATCCCCACACCTCAACCTTCACTTCTACCATCCACCAGCTCTCCACCAACATCTCCTCCATCCTTCTCTACCTCTGCTCAAGTCCCTACTGAGCATGTAGATATTCCAGCCTTAGCTGACAAACTATATGAGCTGATAGCTCCCATGCTCTCACTTCTGTTGGAGACCTCCTTGGCTCCACTCTTCAAGTCAGTTGCAGACTTATCTGCCAGGCTCTCCTACATCTTTACTCCTCAGGCAATCCCTTCCTTTGGGTGCCTTGATCCAGCTGTCTCTGAATCTAGGCAGGGGGAGATGCCTCATGAAGATATTAGATTGCCTGCTGCTGCTGCTGCTGCTGTCTCTTCAACTCAAGCTCCAGTTTCAACACCACCACAGGTTGCAGTTTTTTCAGTGGACCTCAGGTCCCTGCTTTCAGTTTTTGATTCAGTCTACTTCAGCTGTCTTCCAGAGCAAATTGCAGTCCAGCCATCAGAGGATCTCTCCAAGGCCATTGTGCCCTTTTCAAGCTGTGACACCAGCATTATTCATTCCTTTGTAAATTCAGTTTATGCTGTTGTCCCTACTGTTGCCCCTGCTATTTTTGTTGCTGTTGAAAGCACTGATGCTGCTCCTACTGCTGCAAATGTTGCTGGTTTTGTTAGTTCTGATGTGGCTGATGTTTCAGTTTCTGAGGATATGCAGACAGAGGCATATGACTTTGAGCCCACTGTCATTACT
Source organism: Platanthera guangdongensis (assembly GCA_039583875.1). Taxonomy (NCBI): domain Eukaryota; kingdom Viridiplantae; phylum Streptophyta; class Magnoliopsida; order Asparagales; family Orchidaceae; genus Platanthera; species Platanthera guangdongensis. The sequence goes on along the minus strand of CM077154.1, from coordinate 25,493,760 downwards.
GATGATATTGCTGCTACTGAAACTATTATATCTGTAACTGCTGCTATCTCTTCTAAGAGTGTTGCTCCTGAAAGTTCTGTATCTGATATTACTACTGCTGCTGCTACAACTTCTTCCAGTAATGTTTTTGATTCTACTGCTGCTGCTACAATTACTGTCACTACTATTTCATCTGCTCCAACCCAACTTCAAAAAGACTATCTGAAAAGGATTGATGCTTTATATGATGAACAAAGCTCTGAAAGTGATTAGTTCAGAACTGATTCTGATGATTCTTCTGCGACTATAGCCAGGAAAAGCAAAGCTATGAAAAGAGTTCCACCAGCTAAAGTCAAAGATACCAATAATATTCCCTATTATATTCTTCATGACTGCCCTATAACTGAACACTGGATGTAATATTACAAGAATCAATTAAAGGCTATGAAAAAGAAGAGAAAATATGAGAAAGGTTCCTCTCAGTTCCATCCTCCTCCTCCACCTCCTCCTCCTGATGCAGGTGCAGGTGGTAGCTCTGTTGTTCATCCTTCTGCTAGAAGTCAAACCCCCTATCAGCCTCAAGGGAGATCTCAATATAGGGGAAGCCAATCCAGAGGATATCAATATAGGAGAGGAAATTATAGAGGAAACCAAATGGAATTCCAAGTTTACTCCAAAGGCTATTCTAGACAGCATCCATACTCAAGGGAAGAATAAGCTTCATCTAATACAACTTCAGGTCCTTTTCCCTACAAGCTGAAAGAATTAGTCTCATCCAGAGCTCCTCCAGATAATCCTTCCAACAGATATGAACCTCCAGTGCCTTTTGAGGATCCAGAGAATAATCCTACTGCATGGACTGCTAGAATGAAAGAATGAGCTGCCTTGGATCAGATTAAGAAAGCCAGAGAGCAAGACAAGGACACCTCCAGCATTACTACCTTGTCAGAATAAAGAAAGAAGAAACTTGAAAGATATGCCTCCAGCAAGTTCTTTGATTCTGAAAGATACATGGAGCTGCACCCTGAAGCTGTAGTACCAAGGCCTAAACAACAAACTTCTCTAGGTGCAGCTGATGACAGAAGATCAAAGAAGGAAGCTCTTAATCCAAATAGAGAAATTAAACTTATAAAGAGCAAGGAGAAAGAGTAATTCTGTAAGGTGATAATTATTCTGATTTCTGATCTGTCTGAGATATTTTATTTGTGATTCTGCAATGTTGTTGTTTGTTATATTGTTGCTTTGTATGATGTTTTTAATTTCTCCAATTTCTGTAAATAGTAATCCTAACCCAAATAGGGGGAGATTGTTGGAACACCCTATTACTAATTTGGGTCAGGATCACTATGTCTTTAGGAAACCTGTTTTGACCTCATTGTATAGATCTAAAGGTCAATTATAATTGAGTCTAAGGGTTAGTAGTTAGGTTTGGGAGCTGCCCTCAAGACCAGGTTTGTTAGTTTGGAGACTAAGTCATTTCGTCGAGCTCAGTACGACGAATCGTCGAACTTTAATCGACGATCATTGAGCTCACTTCGACGGATCGTCGAACTCCATTTGACGATCGCTGAGCTCAACTTCAACAAATCGTCGAACTCCATTCGACGATCTTCAAGCTCAGTTCGACGATCTTGACTCCAGTATTGATTCTCTATCTCTGAGCTCAGTTTGACGATAGTTGAGCTCAGATCAACGATCTCTGTTGCTGTCTAAGTCCAAATCGCTGAGCTCAGTTCAACGATAGTGGAGCTCAGTTCGACGTTTTTTTGAAGAGTTCAACGACTTTCAAGATTCAAAATTCAGACAGTTAAGGAGTTATTGTCAGCAATTAATTCAGAAGATCTTGTAGCCATTTTCATTTATTCTGGAGCAAGTTTCAAGGGATTATCAAGGAATGTTTCATTGGACTTTCCCCCAGAAGACAATTGCAATTAAGGATGTAATTAATGACAGGCTAACGGCTATTCTGGACAGAGGATCATTTCTATTCAGAACAAAGGAATAAAAGATAAGATTTTTTTTTTGAATTCCTGACAAGAAGAGAGTGCACAAGAAGAAGAAGAAAAAAAAATATTCTCTGCAACAACTCTTCTCTGGAACAACATCTTTCTCAACAAAAATCACTCAAGAGAAAAAGAAAGAGAGCTGTAGACATTCTATGTCTCAAAGAATTCATACAAGAACACCATCACCAAAAGGAGATCAACAAATCTGAAATCTTCAGATCTCTTTTGATTCAAGTGTTCAAGGCCATCATCATTCAAGACTCCAGACACCTCACATTTCAGCTGTTGCTGAAATCATCATTTGCTGGAGATCAATTTCTGAATGCCTATCACCCTACTACAAAGCTTCATTTCCTGAACAACTACAGATCTCAGGGGAAGCTTTGACAACATCAATATCCACATAGTCTTATTAGCTGCTTTGAGAAAGAGAAGACTTCCATCACTCTCTCATCCCCACCTCTGTAAAGGGTTTTCCAAATTCCCTTCAAAAGTTTGTGTGTGGTTTTTGAGCACCTTATCAAAAGCTCATTGGTGGCAAGACACCTGATCAAAAAATCTGGTTTGGTTTTTGAGCACCTTATCAAAAGCTCATTGGTGCCTAGGACACCTGATCAACTCATCCTGCAGTGGATTCCTACCTAGGGTGGTAGAAGAGTGGATGTACCCAAGTTTAGGGGAACCACTATAGCTCCTTGTGTCTTCTGGTTGCTTGTGTTTCTTTTATTTCTGGCTGTGGCTTGTGATTAGTTTCTTTTGTAGACTGTGATTATTCTGTGGTTAGATTTACTATTTGCTTCCCTGTTCACTCAGATTACAACAACTGTTGTAAAAAGTTTTTAAGCACCATACTCTATTCACCCCCCTCTAGAGTATATCAGATCTAGCTTGCACTTTCAGAGACTCTACTAGACGAATTCTGTGTAAATCCTAAGTGTCGACACCACCCTGGATGTGTCGACACCTACACTGCATGTGTCGACACTAATTCTCTGAAGTGTCGACACAGACTTCATAGATGTGTCGACACCATTTCTCTGAAATGTTGACACCACTTCTATGTGTCGACACAGACAACTCTGTGTGTCGACACTATTTTACTTAGCCAATTTTGTAAACTATTCTAAGTTTATCATTCCTAATTCAATTTTAAACTTATTGAATTTGGTTTCATCTAAGGGCTTAGTAAACATATCAGCTAACTGATTATCTGTCTTAACATACTCTAGGAAAATGTCTTCTTTTTCCACATATTTTCTTAGAAAATGGTATTTAATTTCTATGTGTTTAGTCCTACTATGGGAGACAGGATTATTTGCAATAGAAATGGCAGTAGTAGAATCACAAAATAAAGGTGTCCTACTTACTTGAATACCATAATCTTCTAGCTGATGTTGAATCCATAGAAGTTGAGCACAGCAACTTCCTGCAGCCACATACTCTGACTCTACTGTGGAGATAGCCACACTGGTTTGCTTCTTGCTACTCCATGATACCAGCCTTCCACCTAGAAATTGACAGGTTCCTGTGGTACTTTTCCTATCCTCCTTGCAGTCTGCAAAATCTGCATCTGAATAACCTGTCAGTTCAAAATCTTCATTCCTAGGGTACCAAAGGCCTAGATAAGGAGTACCCTTAAGATATCTCAAAATTCTTTTGACTGCTGTCAAATGAGATTCTTTAGGGCAAGCTTGGTACCTAGCACAGACACATGTAGCATATATGATATCTGGTCTACTAGCAGTCAAATATAGTATGGAGTCAACTATCCCTCTATACAAAGTTTCATTTACAGGTTTCCCTGCATCATCTTTGCTTAGAGACATGCTTGACCCCATAGGAGTTTTCATGGTAGTGGAAGATTTCATACCATACTTCCTTATCAATTCTAGGGTGAACTTAGACTGGCATATGGATAATCCATCTTCAGTCTGTCTAACTTGGAGACCCAAGAAGAACTTAAGTTCCCCCATACTGCTCATTTCAAATTGTCCTTGCATGAGTTTTGCAAACTTTCTGCAAAGACTACTTTTTGTAGACCCAAATATTATGTCATCTACATATATTTGGACTAAGATAATCTTGCCTCTGGATTCCCTAAGGAATAGAGTCTTGTTTATTTTTCCCCTTGAGAATTTGTTCTCAATGAGGAAACTAGACAGGATTTCATACCAAGCCCTTGGGGTTTTTTTTAACCCATACAAAGCCTTCCTAAGTCTATATACATAATCAGGTTTAAGAGAATCAACAAAACCTGATGGCTGCTCTACATAGACTTCTTCCTTCAGATTTCCATTCAAAAAACCTGACTTAACATCCATTTGATATACCTTAAATCCTTGATATGTTGCATAGGCAAGGAACATCCTTATGGCTTCCAGTCTTGCTACTGGAGCAAAGGTTTGATCAAAATCAATACCTTCTTCCTGTCGATATCCATTTGCAACTAGTCTAGCTTTATTCTTTATGATGATTCCATTCTCATCCAACTTGTTCCTAAAGATCCACTTAGTTCCAATAATGGTGTGGTCCTTGGGTTTAGGAACTAGCTTCCAGACCTTGCATCTTTTGAATTGATTCAGCTCCTCTTGCATGGCCTCAATCCAATGAGGGTCTAGGATAGCTTCTTCAAACTTCTTTGGCTCTACTTGGGATAGAAAACTGGAGTAAAGAACTATACTTAGATTCCTGCTCCTTCTTTGCACCCCTTGTCTGGGATCTCCAATTATTTGATTGGCTGGATAATCCTTTAAATGTCTGTTTGCTGGAGGCAGCCTGTCTTCAGGTTGTACACCTTCAGTCTCTTCATTTAGCTGCATCTCTTGGTCTTCTTCAGCATCAGGAGTATCTTGTACTCCCCCTGGACAACAGCCACCATCTTCCACTTGCTGACTTGCAGAAGAACCTTCTGTTAAGGTAAGCTTGTCCATCTTCTCAATTACACCTGTAGAGCTGCAAACACTTCTTGGCAATTCATTATTAATGAGTCTAGCTTCATCAAAAACTACATGAACAGACTCTTCTACAACTTGAGTAATCAAGTTGTAGACCCTATAAGCCTTACTATTATTGTTGTACCCAACAAAGATCCCCTCTTGGGATTTGGCAGCAAACTTGGTTAGATAAGACTTACCATTGTTATGGATATATCACTTGCAACCAAAGATCCTGAAATAGGATAAATTTGGTTTTCTGCCCTTCACAATCTCATAGGGGGTCTTCTTGTGGCTCTTGGTGATAGTAGCCCTATTGATCACATGACAAGCAGTGTTTATTGCCTCAACCCAGAAATATTCTGGGAGAGATGTGTCACTCAATAGGGTTCTACCAGCCTCTATCAAGGTTCTATTTTTCCTTTCAGCAATACCATTTTGCTGAGGCATTCTTGGTGAGGAAAATTCCTGAAAAATTCCAAATTCTTCACACAGTTTTGTCATACTGTCAGACTGAAATTCAGTACCATGGTCACTTCTGATTTTGACCACTGTACTGTCCAATTCATTCTGAATTTGTTTAACAAAACTATATAAGATACTTGGGGTTTCAGATTTTTGTCTAAGGAAGAACACCAAGGAAAACCTTGAATAGTCATCTACAATCACAAATGTGTAGACCTTCCTACCTAGGCTGTGAACTGGCATAGGACCAAAAAGATCCATATGCAAGAGGTATAGACACCTCACAGCATCTTTGTTCTCAAGGCTATGAAAGGTGGATTTGGTCTGCTTGCTTTTTTGACAAGCTGAGCATATCTCATCTTTTATACACTTAACCTGAGGCCTATTCCTCACTAACTCTTTGCTAAAGAGTTAGTCAATTGTCTTATAGTTAAGATGAGCCAGTCTCTTGTGCCATTTAACACAATGTGAGACTTTCTCATCAGCTACAAGACAAATAGGAGAAACAATGTTCTCACACATAATGTCTAGACAATAGACATTTCTCTTCCTATATCCTGTCAGAATGATCTTTTGATCACTTGATCTTTTGATATGACAACCATCCTTGACAAATGAGATGTCATATCCTAAATCACTCAGCTGACTTATGTTAATGAGGTTATGTTTCAAACCCTTTACATAAGCAACTTGAGTAATTGTAATTTGGTTACTAGAAATGTTACCAAAGCCTTTGATGATTCCTTTCTCTGAACCACCAAAGGTAACTTTAGGGCCATCCTTGATTGGTGTATAGTCCTTCAGCAACCCCCTAGTTCCAGTCATGTGCCTGGAACATCCACTGTCCAAGTACCATACAGGGGCATGGTCACTTGGACTCACCTGCAAAACAGATTACTTAACCTTAGAACCCAAATAATTCTTGGATCCTTGATGCAGGTTAGTTTGACTTTTAACAAAACTACCTGTAGCTCTTCTAGCAGGTAGTTTGCTACTCTCCTTGACACTTAAATTATGCCAACAATCTATGGCAAAGTGGCCTATCTTGCCACAACACCAGCACTCAAACCTGTTGTACCTTTGTTTGGGTACAACCTTGGCTGGATTATCTACTGCAGCCTTCTTGTTTAGTGCTGGGGCTTTGCCCTTAGATTTGGACTTAACTGTCCAGGCAGGTTTTGTAAACCCCAATCAAGTTTTACCCTTATGAGGTACAAACTCATCTATCAAAGGTAAAACAGATTTTGGTTTAGAAAAACTTGCTACAATCTCTTTCTCCTTCTGAAGTCTAGCCTCCAGATTTCTAATTTGATCATTCTTAAATGTAATAGTACCCATCTGAATAACAATAATGTTCTTCAGCCTGGCTATTTCATTCAGTTTCTGATCAAATAACTTGTCTGAATTAGCAGTAGCCAATTTAAGACTAGCAATCTCCTTTGCCTGAGTTTTGGCTAAGGTTTTGCTTTTCTTCAAGGCATGCAACAAGTCCCTATATTCATCAATTAATTGATGAATGTCTCCTTCAGATTCAGACCCACCCACATCACTTGATGCAGATGTATCTGATTCTGACTCAGTACTAGAAATTGAACTAAAAGAACAACTTTGTACCTTACTTGGTCCAGGCTGATCCTGGATTTTGTCTCCTTCAGATAAGGCCATCAGTCTCTTGCATTGAATGTCCTCATGCTCATAAATTGAGTTCATTAGCTGCATGAACTCATCTTCTTCCTCTTCAGCAAATAAACCAATATAGGCTTCAGCTTCTGAATCTGTTTCTGAAGATGACTGATCAGTCAAACTTTTGTCTTTCTTGGCAACAAAGAATTTTTCCTTTTTGCCCTTAAACTGTGTCGTCTTTCTGTCAGTTGACTCCTTCCTCTTATCAGGACAGTCAGCCACTACATGTCCTTGTCTATTGCAACAATAGCATACAATCTTTGAAGATGTAGTTTTGCTTGGCTTGGACTTTCTTCTGTCATTCCTTGATGACTTCCTGTTCTGATAGTAGTCATCTTTTGTCTGTGAAGTGGATGGCTTAGACCTCCACTGTTTCTTCTTCAGAAACTTTTGAAAATGTCTTGTAAAAGCAGCAAAGTCTTCATCACTTTCACTGCTATCTGAATTCTTGCTTTCTGAATTATCTGTCTCAGCCTCAGCAACTATTTGAGGTGGAGATGGAGACTTGCTTCTATATTTCCTAGTGGCTTCAGTCTTGAAGGCCACAACTCTTTCCTTGTGCTCCACTCTAGTAGTCTTCTCTTCCTCCTTTCTTGCTAATAACTGCATCTCATAAGATAACAGTTTTCCAAACAAAGTTGGAGGAGGTATGTCAGCTAGTTTGGCCATTTCCCTAATGGCACAAATTTTGGTATCCCAGTCCTTAGTCAGGGATCTTAAGAACTTGTCATTCAGCTCATAGTTGCTGAATTCTCTTCCATAGGACATCAATTCATTGACAATCCTATAGAACTTCTTGTAACATTCAGTAATGCTATCAGACTTTCCTTGTCTGAAGCTTTCATATTCTTGATTTAACAAAGACTCCATGTCTTGTCTTACTTCTTCTGATCCCTCCATATAGACTATTAATGTGTCCCACATTTCTTTAGAAGTTTTACAATGAATTAAATTCTGAAATGTTGCATCATCAATTGCACTAACAATAATATTCTGGGCCCTCTTGTCCATAGTGGCCAGAATAATTTCATCTTTAGTCATTTCTGAATAGTCTTTGGGAGTTCTCTGATTTGCATCCAGAATAGATACTTTCATTGGCACATATGGCCCTTCTTTGACTGTGATGTATATTCTTGGGTCAGATGCTTCCATAAAGAGTCTAACCCTCTCTTTCCATATGCCAAAAATCTCTTTTCTACAGATTGGCAATTTCATAGACCTCAGCTCTTTGTGATTCTCACTAGAACCCATTTTCTTGAATCTTGATTATTCTGATTCTGCCTACAGGATCTTACTCAGACTGTTATGTCCCTTTTTGAGTAACCTCCCTCTGATACCACTTGAAAGAACTAGTGTCTAATCACCTAGATGGGGGTGAATAGGTGACCTTTATCTTTTAAACTTTAAAGGCAGAAATACTATACAATAAATGCAATTCTACAATTATCACAACACAGCAACCATACAATTAAACATACACAGAGTGCACACAGGATTTATAGTGGTTCCCTAAGGTCTGGGTACATCCACTTTCCCCCTTCGCCTATCTAGTAGTGTACTAGATTCGGCCTAACTTCTCCACTTCTTTTCAGATCCTCAGATCTTACAACTCTGAACTCCAATCAGGTTCCTACAACTCAGAGTGTCCCCACTCCTACAACTCAGGCATAAAGTCTTACCACTCAGTCTTCACCAAGACCTACACTCAGGCTAAACAGCCCTACCTCAGCCTTCAATCAAGGCCTACACTCAGAGAATAGAATCTCCTACACTCAGGCACAATAGCCCTACCTCAGCCTTTATAAAATAGGCTTACAGCTCAGATCCCTTAGGATCCTACAGAAAATAAAGTTTACAAAGTGTTTAACCAGAACTCTGAAAGAGAGAGATGAGTTGACTGGCTTCTTGATGAGTTCTTGGAAAAACTAGGCAGAGATCAACCACCCTTGGCTTTCTTCAAAGCTTCTTGAATTAGAACACAGTAGGGTTGAGTCTCCTCTGAAGATGATCTTCTATCAACTTCTGTCTTGAGAATCAGATCTCAATCTGAAACTTACATTTCAGCCAGGTTCAATAGTTGTTCTTCTTAGAAGGAGCTCTCTCTCTCCAACTTCTTAGATCTTCTCTTGAAGGTCTTCTTCTTTGTTGTGTTGTTTTTTTTAATTCATTGATCATTCTTTCTGTCGAAGGAGAAAGGTTTTTAAATAGTCTTCCTCCAAGGTAACCGGCTGATCCAGTTTCTAACAACCTTCTGACAGCTTTGACAGTTGCAGTTGACCGGTTGAAATGGCAGCTGTCAAGTCATCCAGTCACTTCTTGAAATCTCTGTCACTGTCTGAAAGTGTCGAGACATATAGTCATTATGTGTCGACACAAATAGACTAAGTGTCGACACAAGTAGACTAATTGTCGACACTAGCCTTGATGGTGTCGACACAACTCCTTGTGTTGTTGTAAAGGCTTCTCGACACTGCTTCTTCAGAATGTGCCGACACTGATTTTGTGTGTCGACACAAGCCTTCTGTAGAATGTGTCGACACTGATTGAGTGTGTCGACACAAGTACTTCTTCTTCAATACTTAGTTGATTTCTGCTGTGTGTCGACACAACTCCTTTGTGTCGACACATCTTCTTGTGTTGAGACTTGCTGAGTGTCGACACATCTCCTTTATGTCGACACATGCCTTCATGTGTTGAAACTTTGCTGAGTGTCGACACATCTCCATTGTGTCGACACATGCCTTCATGTGTTGAAACTTTGCTGAGTGTCGACACATCTCCATTGTGTCGACACATGTCTTCATGTGTTGAAACTTTGCTTCTAGGTGTCGACACATGGACTTAGAAACTTTTCCTGCAATCCTGCAGTTACTCAACCTACACAAATAAACTCATAGCACATCAAATACACCTTGATGTATATCATTAAGTAGGGTGAGGCTTCTTCAAATCAGGTACATATATTCCAATGTACCCAACACCAAGCACATGACTGGCAGCAAGGACAACTTACACAATTACAAGTCCAAGCTGGGACCAAAGGTTATCTTTGGTGATTCAAAGTGTGGCCAGTCTGAAGGCTATGGAGAAGTAAAGATTAGAACAGTCACATTCAAGAAGGTGACTTATGTAAAAGGACTCAAGCATAACCTCATCTCTATCAGTTAATTATGTGATGAAGGTTATCAGGTACACTTTAACTCTACATCCTGTATTATTTCTAGTAAAGAAAAACAAAAAGTTTTAATTGGAAATAAACAAGGAAACATATACTTAGTTGATTTTCTTTCTGCCAATTCAGATATTTGTCTTCTTAATATTGTTTGCACTCAAAATGAATTATGACATAAAAGACTAGGATATGTAAACATGAAAAATATTGCTAGGCTATCTAAAGGCAGTCTTGTAAGAGGCTTACTTTTTGGTCCCTACAAGAAGGAAGGCTTTCGCAGGGCTTGTCAACTAGGCAAGCAAACTAAATCTAGTTTTAAATCAATTAATAAAAGTGATTCACCTAGGATCTTGTACTTGCTATACATGAATCTCTTTGGACCCATTGTTGTACAAAGTCTAGGAGGGAAATACTATACTCTAGTTATTGTAAATGACTTCTCAAGATTCACTTAGGTGTTCTTTCTGAGATCTAAGTCAGATACCTTTAAAGTTCTTACAGATTTTCTCAGGGCCATACAGATTGAGTACTCTACTCATGTTACATTGATCAGAAGTGATCATGGTACAGAGTTTGAGTCTCTTCTTATGCATGAGTTATGTGAGAAGGAATGTATCAGGCACTGCTTCTCAGCTCCTAGAACTCCCCAACAAAATGGGGTAGCTGAAAGGAAGAACAGAACCCTGATTGAGGCTGCAAGCACATTACTTGCAGATGCTTACATGTCACTATCCTTTTGGGCAGAGGCTGCAAGCACAGCAAATTATGTACTGAACAGGAGTCTGATACATAAACTTAACAATAGGACTGCCTATGAATTACTTAAAGGGAAGAAACCTAAAATCACCTACTTTAAAGTATTTGGATGTGTATGCTATATACATAATAATAACAAGAAATACACTAGAAAGTTTAAAGCTAAGGCTGAAGAGGGAATTTTTCTAGGATATTCCCAAGTAAGCAAAGCTTATAGGGTGTTTAACAAATCTACTTTGAAAATTGAAGAATCTATAAATGTAATCTTTGATGAAACTAACATGTCTTATAAGGATAAAGAGATTTCTACCAGTAACACGTATAAGTACCTCACTTGTGCGAGAAAATGGGTGAATTAAACCTTCCACAAGAAGCTACAGCACCCTCTCCTCCACAAGTTGTTGAAGACAGTGAAGATGAATATTTGGAAGAGGTTGAACCTCATTCAACAGCAAAAATAATTCCACAAGAGGAATTAAATCCAAATGCTATTGCTGAACCAACTCCACTCATTGATCTTGTAAGACCCCCCCCCCCCCCTTTTGAAACTCTGGGGTCTTAGGCCCAGAACCGCCGCTTTTGTCACAACCCGCATTTTCTCATTTATAAAAATAAATCAGAGCACGAGAAAACTACGAGCTGTGATGCCACGTCAAGCAGGGGATAACTGCTGACGCTCAGGCAACACTCTAAACCTTCAAATCATAAGTTAAAATGAATAGAAAACTGATTTTTAAATTAATTGGTCGTATCCCTCGGCTCAGTGGATCAGATAGTCCACGGTTTGAAAATTATTTTTATACGTAGCGGAAAAATACTTCATTTATGCTAAACATCCTAAAAGAGCGCATAAGCGTCCCAAGAGGACAACTTACACTATGCAAGACCCTAAATTTCAATTTATAATATTTATAAGGAAAACCATCTTTTTACGCATTTGGAAAATAGAGATTGAGCTTTTATAAAACATGCTGATCATGCAATACATATAGTAGTTCTTTTATAGGGTTTAAAGTAACTAGCAACCTAGCATAAAACATTCCCAGAGAGCAAGTGAAACTACCACAAAACAGGTAAACTAGCAGCTAAGCAAATACTTAATATCACAAAGGAAAACCACCAACGAGCGTCAACAACCTGACACGAACTCGCTGGTGAGCATGTATGTCTGTACTACTACAAGGCTAAAGAACTACCTCGACAAGCGAGGAAAACACTGCCAAAGCGCAGTCCACAGAGAAACTCCTGAAACTAGCCGCACATCCGGCTACAGACCTGAACCTGAGGCATTCAAAAGAAGAACACCTCAGCAAGAAATAATGAAACAAGTGGCAAAGAAGCATCAGATAATAATTGAATAAAAGAACAGAAAGAAAAAGGGTTACCAACCCTGCAAGAGTAAATGCCGAAAACTCAGCTAAAGAATCCAAAAGAGGACAAAAATGCAGGTGTAATAATCAATAAAGTGAGAGAAAATGCAACAGGTACAGAAACGTACCAAACTCCGCTCAAGCCTGCAGAGACAGAAGGAAATCAATATGCATCAAACGAACAGTAAGAAGGAACTAACAGTCCTAAACTTGTAAATCATTAGCACTGGCACAAATCCCAAACCTGTGTCGGAGACTAAGAACAGTCACGACCGAACAACCAGGTCCAGGTGTCTCAAGAGTACTAAAGGGGCCGCCACAGGGTCCACACACATAGAGTTCCAACCTCTTACAGGAACCCAAAAAAAAATATCCAAAGGAGGGAATGGTGGTGGCCACGGCTCGAACTCCCCTGGTACCATACTCCTTCAGAAACCCAGCTACCACATGCTAAGGATCCACGATTCGGCGCCAAAACTAGCCGACAACACCACTTAGAAACTACCAAGTTCTACAACCAAAACCCGCCGTATATTCCCTCTACCCGTCGAACTATTTTCCCCTACCCGCCGAGTTATTTCCCCCTACCCGCCGAGTACAACTAAAATAAAACCGATAACTTCCTAGTTTGGGCCGACTACAAGCCCAAAACTAGGAACATTCCAATATTACCTATTCTACGACAAGGAGGAAAGAATAATAAAATAAAAATGCAACTCATGGAGGCACGCAAGGGGGAAGAAATCCACTTGCCTCAAATCGACCTTGAAAACTTCCTCCCAAAATACTCCAACACGTAGATCCGTCCAAAAGGGGACACGCGGAGACGAGATCTACGAAAAAACGGACAATCGAGGTTAGGGCCGAAAAAAATCTATGGCGAAACGATCACCGAAACGGGAAAAACTTACCGCGATCTCGAAGCTCTCGCCGAGAGCTTTCCAACGCCGCGATCGGATCGAAAATCCGTCCACCGGATCGGCGGTGGCGGCCGCCGGAAGTTTCGCGAACGGAAGGGTTCGTCGCACAGGGGGGCTGCTGTTCGGGGAAGAAGAAGGAGATTTTCTTCTAACTTATATATATATAAATATATATAATTAATAATTATAATAATAATATATTATTTATAAAAAAAGGCATATAAAAGGGGGGGGGGCTGTCTCACCGAACAGATGATTCGGTGAGAATCATCTCACCGAATCATATGCATTCGGTGAGATGATTCTCACCGAATGCTTACTTCTTATTTTTTTTTTATTTATTTATTTTTTATATAAATATATATATATATATATAATAATAGATATAAGTATTATAATATGATAACTTTATATGGTTACGGAGGGCCAAACGCACGCCGAATCGAACGAAATTCGCACCGTAGGCGAATGACGACGCTACGAATCCAACGGCGAAGTCGAAATCGAATTCCGACGCACCGTTTTCGAGATAATAATTTCTAAAGTTAACGGCGTACGCGAAAACATACAAACTTCAATCGCGCGCCGAGGCTCCAAAAACGCTCGGAACGCGACGAAACTTGACGAGCAAGTCTAAAATTAGCCGATCTACTTTCCTAATATAAAATTTTCCACTCCCGACGCAAATCCCAAAATTTGGCCGGTCAAACCTAACGAACGCAAAACGCGCTAACGACAAAATCGGTAACAAAATCCGACGAACAAAACTCGGGCAAAAACTCACGAAGCCAAAACACAAGCATTCCCCAAGAGGCTCCACCGAGTCAACAAACAGACTCCGGCTCGCTAGGGAATCTTGCTACCAGGCATCACCAAGCCACACAGGGAACCTAAAGAGCTAAAAGCCCGCTCTAACAACGTCACACGACCAACACGCGCTAACAAAACGCTCTGACGTCAAAATACGCCAAATAAGAAATTAAATAAATCACTGGAAAATCTGGGGCGTTACAGCTTTGCGGTGACAGCTTCACTCCCGGGAAGATCATCACTACAAAACGTCGATTCTGCCGGCCAAAATCAATCACATCTGTAGCAAGTAATAAAAGAAAAGCAAGTCCACAGAGAATCACATATATGATAAAGTAAATATTCTCCACGAAGGGAGTGTCCACAGAAATAATAGAAAAAGTACGGAATCTTGGGCTTATGCCTGGTACATCAATATCCCCACTACTTATCACTCAGTGCGGAAGCAAAACTAAATAAACTACTAACGATCGGGACTCATAGTCCCTGCAGTCTGAACTCCGGTACTAGACTGCCCCATCTCCAAGCGCGTCGACCTCTGGGGCTGCTCCTCCATACTGGGCTCCACGGTCCCCTAAAATGATGTGGTTCGAAAACCGTTAGTCTAAAAGACTAAGTCCTATCATCCTTCGCCCCTTCCCCCATGGCTCCTAGGCACCGAGCGGGGAGGAAGAGAGGAGACGACATGAAAGTGGAGAATAGTAGTTGCAAGTGATGGCAGAACTAGACTAGCAGTTCTATATAAATGGTATGAAAAGACAGGAAGTATATAAAAGGTAAACTAAGAAATATGTGACCTTAACTTATATGAAAGCACATAAGCCAAGGGATCTTTTGCAGGGCTCCTAGCGTATAAACGGTCTCATAACAATTCATACGTTAGGGTGTCGATTTTCTAGCAGGCATAATATATAAATTTACTGAATAAAAACCTTAACTTATAAGCACGCTCGCGCGAACTTATAAACCAAGGGGTCGTTTTGCAGAGCCTATTGTATAAAACGTCCCAAACCACCTTATACAATAGGTGTCAGCGTTATATGCAATGGTATGCTATGAAATACAGTTATGACATGCTGTGAACATACAAGTGCAGCGCACTCACTCGACTCTGTGTACACAGACCTTTAGTTCTCCCTTTCTAGAGCCGAACCTCCCAGGATACCTCGGGAGTGGCAAACGGAAGCGGTGGGTTGGGCCTCGCCCACCTCAAAACCGGTAATTGCACTAGCAGTCAGACCTATCGTACTCCTCAATGCTGGTGCACTAAGCAGAGCTCCTGCGTACTCTTCCCGGCTGGCGCACCGGACTTTACTTGGCCAAGTGCTAAACCACACTTGCCGAGTCACCGTATTGGCGTCGGTGCATCGACTCTCCAATATCGAAGACCCACCACCTTTATTTTATGCACATGCAACCTTGATGTATAACCACCGAGCCAAATCTCCTCGGGCCATCCCGTCCGACCCAAACAACAACCGAGCCAAAGCTCATCGGGCCAACCTGCCCATCACAAACATCAACCGAGCCAAAGTTCGTCGGGCCAACCTGCCCATCACCAAATCCACCGAGCCTACTGCCCGAGTGACCTAACCTAACTCCCACAACCCCAGGGAGCGTGAGTGCAACCCTAGATTATTTCTAATTACTCTTGCATTTCAGTTTTACCTACTATTTAGGTTAGCCCAGGACTGCCCAAGGTATACCCCATGAAGGGCTCTCGAAGGCACTAGGAACTACGATGGGATTACGCCCAAAGCTCTCTTTCGCAAGGCACTTATTTTATATTGTTTGATACCCAACTCCTACTTCCTTAGATGTTGTATTGAGTCTAACTCTAGTGTATTTGACACTTCCTCCCCACGGGAAAGACGATCTTTCATCGATCCCGAGCACCGCCTAACACTAGCCAACTCCACACTTTACTCAACCTGTCTTCCAGAGATGCCCCAAATTGTTTATCCAAACAGCATAATCTCTAACCCCAACTCGTGTGCCCAAATTCTTATTCCAACTAAATTTCTGTGATTTTATTAAATGCAGACTAACCTAAGCTATATGAAGTGTATAATGGGAGGTATATAAAATAATCACCCAGTACCCCTATAATAATTATTGGAGGGCTATAATGACATTTTTAGCCTAAATCCAGAAATTCATAATTTTTCCTAATTTATCTGATAATTTATTTATTTATTCTAGTAATCCATAAATCCAAATTTGAACATGAAGTACCCATTTCAGACAAGCAAATGCACTACAAAATTTATGATAAATTCAATATGACTATTTAACATAAAATCTAGTGTCTCCCAATTTTTCAGCAGGAAATAAGCCCTGAATAAATTATACATCAGATCCCCAAAACTATGGGTTTGTAAAGTATATACTGCAAATAGTCATCTAAAAATCATGAATTAATTTCTCCAAGTGGTTATTGAGCTAAAATTATCAGAGACCTAATTTCACAATTTTTGCAATAAGTAAATAGCTCTAAATAATTTATTGACCATAATTGCACCTTTTAAAACTTGTGAAGAAAGTACTAAAGTTTTTCAACTAAAATTTATAACAAAATTCAAGAATAATCATTTTGACTTGAAACATCTTCTGCCCAAATTTCATGAGTCTATAATGTACAGTGTGATCATAATAAATAAAACACCATTTAGGGTCACATCTTGTATAACGAAGGGGGTGCTAGTAATATTACTCATAAAATTCCAATAAATTCATCAGAGGTCCTATCTAACTTAGAGTCCATGCTACCTAAGTTTCACACATTTTTAGTAAGTTTTGGTGGTTTATTCTACACAAAAAGTGGTTATGCCCTAAACTAGGGTTAAGGATTTGAGATGTCTATCCATCTCTAAATCCTCTAAGATTCATACCAGAGGACTTGGGCTACCCTAGCATCATTTCTACCAAGTTGCAAGATCACACAAGGGTATTAGACCCCATACCCTTCACAACACTCAAAAGCCCCTCCTTAGGGATTGAGTTTGGATCCTCGGGCAAAACTACCCTAGACCACCCCATAATTCCTATAAGGGTGTTAAAGGTCATGCCAAGTCAGTGGTCAAAATCTCAGCATCTGTTGAGGTGATTTGACCACTCAACCTCAAGGTGCACTTTTTACTTAAGAACCCCTCATTAAGGTAAAATTAGGGTTAGGTCATTCTCTATCCAAAACACATCCAAATGAGGTGAAATTTATACCGAGACATATCATGAGGCCAGGGACCACTCACCAAAATTTGGGAGGGTTTGAAGGTCATTAGACCTCCTAATTAAATTACCCTAGTATTATTAAATAAAAAATAAAACTATAGCCAAAGTATCTCCAAATATTCCCATTTTTGGACAGGCCCTAGGTATAGCTAAGGGTGACCCCCTGCCCAAATTTCAGGATATTTGGACAAGGGATGAAGAGTGGGCACCCACTTTAATCTTAGGATAGCCCTAGGTATATGTCCCACCAAAATGGGTGCCCTAGTTCAACCAGAGGTCCAAATTAGTTCAAATCAATTTTGAATTAACGTAGACCCTTAGAGCTACAAACTTCATGTTGGTGACTTTTTTAGTAGAGGAGCCTAAGTATTTTTAAAAATTAAAACCATATATTGTAAATAGTGTGACAGAAACGAAAAAAAATGAAATTAAAATGATTCTTATCAAATCTGGCGCACGAATTTTGGCGCATATCCAATGGCCCGGCTCATCGTCTACCTCCAGCCAACGGATGAGATAGCCCGAGCCTGGAGCCACTACCAACTGCCGCTGCCGCCCATCCCGGCACTTCCCTGGCCGGTCACCGCCACCAATACCTTCATCGAGATGGTGGCTATCGACTGGCGGCGACACAACCGCCGGAGGGGCGGATTCCGGCGGTTCTACCAAGAAGATTTCTCGGCCCGAAACCATGAAAACCAGGAATTGGTTCTGGCTCAATTGAGCCCGAACCTTGAACCTAAGCATTGCTATGATCTAACCATGAGGCAAGGAGAGGAGGAGGACCTTGCCGGCGGCCTGAAGTCGAGAAGATCGTCGGGAAACCATTTTTGAAGGATACGCCACTCGGTTTCTGCAATTGTACAGTGGGGGGGCTTGATTTCTTCACGTAAGGATTGGGAAAGTCTTCTCTCGACCCACTAATGGTGTTTAAATCCTCAGTTGGGGAGAGGAGGGGCAGGATTTTCAATGTCCATTAAAGTCATTAATGGCTAGGCTCGGCCATGGAGGAGGGCGCTGAACCAAGCCTTTGGTGGCTGGGGAAATGGCTGGAAACTTCTCCCCTTCCCTAGGGGAGTTGAATTCAGCCATTAAAGGTAGCCTTTGGCCTCCCCTTGGCCGAGCCCCTTCATTCCCTCCTCTTTGTTCTTTTCTCTCTCCTTCATTAATATGGAATGGAGCTCACCCTCTCTCCTAGTCACCAAGTTGACTTGGTCAACCTGTAGGACTATTTTCAGCCCATCCATGCACATTATTCCCTAAAGAATCCACATGAGGAGGCTTGAGCTTGGGCTAGCCCATTTGGGCTAGGTTGACCCAAAGTAGGCTTGGGTTGACGTTGGTCTTTTTGACCTTTTAGGTTGCCCCCAATGGATCCTTGGTGACTCATTGATCTCCCCTAAGGCCTAGGTAAGGTTGGGTAGGGCTGACTTGGCACCTTGGAGGTCACTTGTCCCTTGGTAAGGGCACTTTGATCACTTCGGGGCTAGAGTTGACTTAGGTCAACTTAGCCTCTAAGGTTGACCCCAATGGGTCCTTGGTGACACATTGACCCCACCTTAGGGTTAGTAGGGCATGGGTGGTGTCCACCTGGCTAGGGGTTGTCCAATTGACCCTAAGTAGGCTAGTTTGACCCATTTAGGGATAGAGTTGACCTTGGTCAACTTAACCACTTTGACTGCCTTCCATGGGTCCTTAGTGACCCATTGAACTCTAGGTTTAGAAAGACCCCAGGTAGGGTCAGTTGGGTTTTTACTAGGGCACACTGCCTTTAGTTAGGGAACCTTGCCCAGTTTAGGCCCAGAGTGGTTCTAGGTCAACTTGGCCACCCTGAGTCGACTCCAATGGACCCTTACGGTTCAGATGAACCTTACAATGGATTGGTGAGGCCATAATGGGGTCTTGAAGTCTTGGTGAAGCCCCATGATCCTCTTAAATTAGGGTTCATAAATCTAATATTTGTAGACCATAGTGGTCTCACCTACATCCCTAGGTTTACTTGGCCTTCTTGGGCTTCCTAGTGTTTTATCATGACCTATCATGACAAAACCACTCCTAGGGGTCTAGTTGTTTGAGTGATGTTACAAATCCTAATATATAACAAAAAAATTTCGTCCTCGAAATTCTAGTTAGGCCTACGGGGTTTCAAATATGAAAGGAAAATTGTAACATCCCGAGAGGTTGTGAGTAATACCCGACTGAAAAGCTCTGGGTACCTCTGTTGCATCAAGTCCTGAGGCTCCCAAGTGTGCTCCTCTTGCCCATGATTCCTCCACATGACCTTGACTAATGGAACCTTCTTGCGGCACAAGACTCGTACCCCTTTGTCGTCGATCTGGACCGGTTCTAGGTGAACTGACCGATCAGATGCTACCGGCCCATCTGTGGTCGTAATCTGCTGCTCCAGGAATAGTAGAGCCCTCTTGAGAGGGGATACATGGAACACGCCATGCAGGCTTGCCAGCTCCGATGGCAGCTCCAGCCTGTATGCCAAGGGACCGATCCGCTCTCAGATCCTATAAGGCCTCATATATCTTGGGTTGAGCTTCTTCTTCCAGCCGCGTACCCGTGAAACCCCATGCATCGGTCGGATCTTCAAGAACACCCGGTCCCCCACCCAGAACTCCACCTAACAATGTCGAGCATCGTAATACTTAGTCAGTCTACTATGTGCCTCTAGCATCCTATCTCGTATCAATCTCACCTGAGCCTCGGTGTCCTCGACAAACTCCAAACCCAAAGCCTTTGAATCCTCGTCCTATATCCATGACAGTGGAGTCCTACACCTCCGACCATACAGGGCCTCCTAAGGAGCCATCCTTATGTAGGACTGGTAGCTGTTATTATATGAGAACTCGATCAGTGGCAGCAGCTTCTCCCAAGGCTCGCTGCGATCCAATACACAGAGTTGCAGCAGATCTGCCAAAGTCTGATTAGTGCATTCCGTCTGCCCATCAGTCTGGGGATGAAACATTGTACTGAATGTTAGCCGAGTGCCCAAGTAAGTCTGTACTGATCTCCACTCCCTGGACATAAATCGTTTATCCCGATCCGATACAATCGTCCTCGGTATGCCATGATAACGAACGAACTGCTCCATGAATTTTCGAACCAGCACACCAACTGAGTCATCCTTCCTGATCGGGATAAATCTGGCTACCTTCGTCAGCCGGTCGATGATCACCCAGATCGAATCGTTTCCCGTCCGCGATCTGGGAAGCCCATGTATGAAGTCCATCGCGACATCATCGAACTTCCACTCCGGCACTGGGAGTGGCTGCAATAATCCTGCGGGGTTTCTGCACTCTGCCTTCACCAACTGGCATGCCTCGCAATGGGTCATGAAGTAGGTGATATCCTTCTTCATTCCTGGCCAGTACATGGTCTTCTTCAGGTCCGTAGTCATCTTTGTAACACCCGGGTGTACTGAATATCGACTGCAATGAGCCTCTGTCATGATATCTTCCCGGACCTGGCCTCCCTCTAGTATGTAAATTCGTCCCCAGAAACACACTAGACCATCCCTCAGTGAGTAATCTCCAGCAGTGCCTGCTTCTAAGGCCCAGAATATCGGCTCGAGCTGGGCATCCTGCCTTTGCCCATCTCTGACTCGATCTCGAATGCCATATGGGGCAACCAACGATGCTAGGTACTCCCGGTACAGCTCAGGGTGATTCTCGGACACAAAGGATATCTGCATCTTTTCGAACATCTGGACCAACTCTAAGGTCATCAACTGCGTTCCTACTCCAGAGTTTGTGGCCTTCCGGCTCAGCGCATCGGCCACCACATTTGCCTTCCCTGGGTGGTAGTGCATCTCGTACTGGTAATTTGCTAGAAACTCCACCCATTGCCTCTGCCTGATATTCAGCTCCTTCTGCGTGTCCACATACCTCAAGTTCTTGTGATCGGAGTAAATGTCGCAGTGGACACCGTACAGATAGTGTCGCCAGACTTTCAAAGAAAATATGACCGCTCCCATTTCTAAGTCATGAACTGGGTAGTTCTGCTCATGCTTCTTCAGCTTCCAAGAAGCGTATGCTATCACATGACCATTCTGCATCAGCACCGTACCCATGCCCTGGTAGGAAGCGTCGGTATAGACCTAGAATCCTTCTTTCCCTGAAGTAAGGGCTAGTATAGGAGCTGAGGTGAGTCGATCCTTTAGCTCCTGGAAGGCCACCTCGCACTGCGTGGTCCAGACAAAGGGCACTTCTTTCCTCGTCAGGGATGTGAGTGGCAGGGCAATACGAGAAAATCCCTCCACGAACTTCCAGTAGTAACCGGCAAGTCCTAGAAAACTCCGCACATCTGAGGCCGACTTCAGCTACGGCCAATCCCGAACTGCCTGAATCTTGGCCGGGTCCACTTCCAAACTAGCACCACTGTTGATATGGCCTAGGAAAGCCACCTCCTTCAACCAGAACTGGCATTTGCTGAACTTCGCGTAGAGCTGGTGCTCCCGTAGTCTCTCCAGGGTCAGCATCAGATGTCGTGTGTGCTCCTCCTCTATCCTCGAGTAGATGAGGATGTCATCAATAAATACAATGAAGAACACATCTAGATATGCCTCGAACACCCGATTCATGAGGCTCATGAACGCCGACGGTGCATTCGTGAGCCCGAAGGGCATCACGGTAAACTCGAACAGCCCATATCTGCTACTGAAGGCAGTCTTCGGTATGTCCTCCTCCTAGATCCGCAGCTGATAGTAGCCCGACCTCAAATCCAGTTTTGAAAAGTAATGTGCGCCCTCCAGCTGGTCAAACAACTCATCTATCCTTGGTAGTGGATAGGTATTCGGGACTGTCAGTCGGTTCAGTGCCCGGTAGTCGATGCACAATCTGAGTGTCCCGTCCTTCTTCTTGAAGAATAACACCGGGGCTCTCCATGGTGAAGATCTTGGCCGGACAAAACCGGCTTCCACCAGTTCCTGGAGCTGGCTCTGAAACTCTATCATCTCCTTCGGGACCATCCGGTAAGGGGCTCTATATGCTGGCTTATCCCCTGGCACCAGCTGTATCCGAAAATCCGGCTCCCGGTGCGGGGGTAGCCCTGGAAGCTTCTCTGGAAATACATCGGCAAAATCTCGCACCACCTAAATATCCGAGATGGAACCCTTAGCCACGGCCGTCTCATACAACACTTCATAGACTTCCTCCCTTTGCAAGTGGGCCTTGACGGCCTGCACGGATGACAGCAAGAGAGGGGGAATAGATCTAATACCTTCGATGACGATGAAGGAATCCTCATGCCTCACAGTAATCCTCTTGGACATGCAGTCAATCTGAGCATGGTTCCAGCGCAACCATGTCATTCCCATGATCAAATCAAAGAATGACATCTTCATGATCGTCGCTGGTGCTTCAAATATCTTTCCGCCGATCTCCGCCTCCATGTTGCAGTGGACGGTGGTGAATAACTCCGATCTGTCGGGTAGCCGTATCCTCATCATCAGGCCTGTGAACCGCTCCACGCCTTCCAGCCCTTCCACAAAGGCTTCCGAAATGAACGAGTATGAAGCACCCGTATGGAACAGTGTATAGGCGGGCATGCCGCTGATGAAGACTATGCCTAGGGGGTTAACTTAAAATCTTAAAAATCTAATTGTGGTTTTCTTTCCTATTCTATCAGTTCTATATCCATAACTTTAATTATCTAGGAAAGAGAAAACTTAAAATTAACTGGCATACTTGTGATCACTTACTCCGGATTTCGTTGTTGAGTCAGATCCAATGCATATACTTGCTCCCTCTCCTGTCTGTGGTCTCTACCATGATATCCACGACCTCAGCCACGTCCTCGACCTCCAAAATACTGAGCTGGCGGGGCAGCCAGTGGTGCTGGTGGTGGTGCCCCCCTCATGGGGCAGTTCCTCCGGATATGCCCCACCTGATGACAATTAAAGCATTCTGGCGGGGGATATGCCATACCCCCGGGTCTTTGTGTCTCCCGCATCTAGAGTGGCTGAGAGGCCACCACTACTGGTTCCCTCTGCTCCTATCTCACCTCCTGCTGAGGCTGGTCTTCTGCTCTTCTCCCATCTATGATGCGGCCCCGCCGCTGATCATTCCTGACTCCCCGACCCTGGTCCTCGGTTGGCCGCTTCCGGCCTCGGGTAGTATGACAATCTGCCTCGATCCTTTTCGCCATCTCCAATATCCGAGGAATAGGTCCGTCGGACACGAACAGCAGAGCCTCCCTCAGATCCTCTCGCGGGCCCTTATAGAACCTCTTGGTGTAACCTGCCTCATCCAACTGGTAAGAATCCGCAAACCAGGCCAGATGGTTGAACTCTCGATGATACTCCATCATTGTCTTGCTACCCTGTCTCAACTGTAGAAATCTATCTTCCAACTCATCTCTGGCCGACTGCGGGACAAAATGCTCCAACAGTGCGGCCCTGAATTCCCCCCAAGCTACCTCAGCAACCTCTCTATCAGCAAACGTCGTGTCTAGCGATGTCTTCCACCACCTCTTGGCATGGGACTCCAAGCAAGAGACGACCAAGGGCACCCTCTCCTCCCACGGGCACCGGATCCCGGTCAGCATCTCATACATAATGTCCAGCCACTCCTCCATCCGAACAGCTGACTCTGTCCCCAAGTAGGATGGGGGAGAAAGTCCTCGGAAAATACTCAGCCAGTTGGCCCCCGGGTTTGGCTGCGGAGCCGGAACCTGTTGTGCCCTGAACGCCTCCAGGATAGCTGTCAGAGTCTTCCCCATCTCGGACTGTAGGAACAGAGTGGGAACCGGGGGAGGTGGTGCAATATCGGGAGTCTGCTGGACTCCGCTCTGTGGTGTAGGCTGTGTTGGGGGCTGCGTAACAAAAGCTAATAGTAAATAATCGACTCAAACCTAATTAACGATGGATAATTTACATGTGATCCCCGATATGGGCACACCACTGCTTCCGCTGCTTAGTTTGTCCCCAAACTAAACTCGTGCGGGGGTGACCCAGGGGTTGTGGACTGCTACTTTTCGATCGAGGTCTGCTCTGATACCACTTGTAAGACCCCCCCCCCCCTTTTTTTGAAACTCTGGGGTCTTAGGCCCAGAACCGCCGCTTTGCGGTGACACCTTCACGCCTGGGAAGGTCATCATTACAAAACGTCAATCTAGCTGGCCAAAATCGATCACATCTGTAGCAAGTAATAAAAGAAAAGCAAGTCCACAGAGAATTACATATATGATAAAATAAATAATCTCCACGAAGGGAGTGTCCACAGAAATAATAGAAAAAGTACGGAATCTTGGGCTTATGCTCGGTACATCAATATCCTCACTACTTATCACTCAGCGCGGAAGCAAAACTAAACAAACTACTAACGATCTAGACTCACAGTCCCTGCAGTCTGAACTCCGTACTAGACTGCCCCATCTCCAAGCGCGTCGACCTCCGGGGTTGCTCCTCCATGCTGGGCTCCACGGTCCCCTAAAATGATGTGGTTCGAAAACCGTTAGTCTAAAAGACTAAGTCCTATCATCCCCCGCCCCTTCCCCCATAGCTCCTAGGCACCGAGCGGGGAGGAAGAGAGGAGATGACATAAAAGTGGAGAATAGCAATTGCAAGTGATGGCGGAACTAGACTAGAACTTCTATATAAATTGGTAAGGAAAGACAGGAAGTATATAAAAGGTAAACTAAGAAATATGTGACCTTAACTTATATGAAAGCACATAAGCCAATGGATCTTTTGCAGGGCTCCTGGCGTATAAAAGGCCTCATACCAATTTATACGTTAGGGTGTCGGTTTTCTAACAGGCATAATATATAAATTTACTGAATAAAAACCTTAACTTATAAGCACGCTCGTGCGAACTTATAAACCAAGGCGTCGTTTTGTAGAGCCTATTGTATAAAGCATCTCATATCACCTTATACAATAGGTGTCAGAGTTATATGTAATGGTATGCTATGAAATATAATTATGCCATGTTGTGAACATGCAAATGCAATGCACCCACTCGACTCTATGTACACAAACCTTTAGTTCCCTTTCTAGAGTCGAACCTCCTAGGATACCTCCGTAGTGGCAAACGGAAGCGGTGGGTAGGGCCTCGCCCACCTCTAAACTGGTAATTGCCCTACCAGTCAGACCTATTGTACGCCTCAATGCTGGTGCAATAAGCGGAGCTCCTGCGTACTCTTGCCGGCTGGCACACCGAACTTTACTTGGCCAAGTGCTAAACCACACTTGCCGCGTCAATGTATTGGCATCGGTGCATCGACTCTCCAATACCGAAGACCCACCACCTTTACTTTATTCACATGCAACCTTGATGTATAACCACCGAGCCAAAGCTCCCCGGACCATCCCGTCCGACACAAACAACAACCGAGCCAAAGCTCGTTGGGACAACCTGCCCATCACAAACATCAACCGAGCCAAAGCTCGCCGGGCCAACCTACCCATCACCAAATCCACTGATCCTACTGCCCGAGTGACCTAACCTAACTCCCACAACCCCGGGGAGTTTGAGTGCAACCCTAGATTATTTTTAATTACTCTTGCATTTCAGTTTTACCTACTATTTAGGTTAACCCAGGACTGCCCAAGGTATACCCCATGAAGGGCTCTCGAAGGCACTAGGAACTACGATGGGATTACGCCCAAAGCTCCCTTTCGCAAGGCACTTATTTTATATTGGTTGATACCCAACTCCTAGTTCCTTAGATGTTGTATTGAGTCTAAACCTAGTGTATTTGACACTTCCTCCCCACGGGAAAAACGATCTTTCATCGATCCCGAGCACCGCCTAACACTAGCCAACTCCACACTTTACTCACCTGTCTTCCATAGATGCCCCTAATTGTTTATCCAAACAGCATAATCTCTAACCCCAACTCGTGTGCCCAAATACTTATTCCAACTCAATTTCTGCGATTTTACTAAATGCAGACTAACATAAGCTATATGAAGTGTATAATGGGAGGTACACAAAATAATCACCCAGTACCCCTATAATAATTATTGGAGGGCTATAATGACATTTTTAGCCTAAATCCAGAAATTCATAATTTTTCCTAATTTATCTGATAATTTATTTATTTATTCTAGTAATCCAACAATACAAGTTTGAACATGAATTACTCATTTCAGACAAGAAAATGCTATACAAAATTTATGATAAATTCAAAATAACTATTTAACATAAAATCCAGTGTCTCCTAATTTTTCAGCAAGAAATAAGCTCTGAATAAATTATACATCAGATCCCCAAAATTATGGGTTTGTAAAGTATATACTGCAAATAGTCATCTAAAAATCATGAATTAATTTCTCCAAGTGGTTATTTACCTAAAATT
The DNA here is from genome assembly GCA_039583875.1 of Platanthera guangdongensis. NCBI lineage: Eukaryota > Viridiplantae > Streptophyta > Magnoliopsida > Asparagales > Orchidaceae > Platanthera > Platanthera guangdongensis. The sequence continues at coordinate 25,467,126 of CM077154.1, read as the reverse complement.
ATCAGATTCCTAATTTCTCAATTTTTGCAACAATTAAATAGCTCTAAATAATTTATTGACCATAATTGCACCTTTTAAAACTTGTGAATAAAGTACTAAAGTTGTTCAACTAAAATTTATAACAAAATTCAGGAATAATAATTTTGACTTAAAACATCTTCTGCCCAAATTTCATGAGTCTATAATGTACAGTGTGATCATAATAAATAAAACATCATTTAGGGCCACATCATGTATAACGAAGGGGGTGCTAGTAATATTACTCATAAAATTCCAATAAATTCACCAGAGATCCTATCTAACTTAAAGTCCATGCTACCTAAGTTTCACAACTTTTAGTAAGTTTTGGTGGCTTATTCTACACAAAAAACGGTTATGCCATAAACTAGGGTTAGGTATTTGAGATGTCTATCCATCTCCAAATCCTCTAATATTCATACCAGAGGACTTGGGTTACTCTAGCATCATTTCTACCAAGTTGCAAGATCACACAAGGGCATTAGACCCCATGCCCTTCACAACACTCAAAAGCCCCTCCTTAGGGATTGAGTTTGGATCCTAGGGCAAAACTATCCTAGACCACCCCATAATCCCTATGTGGGTGTTAAAGGTCATGCCAAGTCAGTGGTCAAAATCTCAGCCTTTGTTGAGGTGATTTGACCACTCAACCTCAAGGTGCACTTTTTACTTAAGAACCCCGCATTAAGATAAAATTAGGGTTAGGTCATTCCCTATACAAAACACATCCAAATGAGGTGAAAATTTATACAGAGATATATCATGAGTCCAAGGATAACTCACCAAAATTTAGGAGGGTTTGGAGGTCATTAGACCTCCTAATTAAATTACCCTAGTATTATTAAATAAAAAATAAAACCATAGCCAAAGTATCTCCAAAATTTCCCATTTTTGGACAGGCTCATGTCACAACCCGCATTTTCTCAACGATAAAATCATATCAGAGCAAGAGAAAACACGTGTTGTGATGCCACGTCGTGCAGGGGATAACTGCACACGCTCAGGCAAAACTCCAGACCTTTGCTTCTAAGGAAAATCGTTGATTAAATATGAAAGAAAATCAGTTATGTTGAATGGTCGTATCCCTCGGCACGGTGGATCAGCTAGTCCACAATTAAAATTATAATTATACGCAGCAGAAAATACTTTGGTTCAATTAAGTTGACACCCTAAATGAGCATAAGTGTCCCCGAGGGACGACTCATGGTATGCACGACTCTAAGGTGAATGTAGTATGTAAGAAAGATAGTATTTTACGCTGAGGAAAAATAGTGTCTTTGTTTTAGAAACATGTTATGCATGAGGTACATATAATAATGCTTTTAGGTTTTAAAATATCTAACATGCAACCTAGCATAAATCCTTCCCAGAAGCAAGTAGCCAACCACAAATAGGCAAAAACAGCAGTTTAAGTTCATACCCAGCATCGCAAGAAGCCACCAGTGGGCGCCAACAACCTGAAACGAACCCACTGGTGAGTATGTATGTCTATACAGAAAGGTAAATAACTACCTCACAAAATCGGGAATTCGCTATCTCAGCTACCCAAGAGGCCACCAACCAGCCCCTCCAAAAGGACTAGCCGCTGAACTGGCTACAACCTGGACCTGAGGCATTCAAGAAAAGAACACCTCAGCAAGACAATAATCAAAAGGTAAATAGAGCAATAGATTAATGAGCAAAATAAGAAGAAGGGTTTACCAACCTGGCAACAAACTGCTATAAGCAAAACAAAGGGCATGACGGTAAGAAAAGAGCGTTGTCTAAAGCACAGCAAAGCACACCCAGTGCGGGCAATAACAACAATATGCCCCACCAAAAGAGTCTGCAACAGCAACAAGACGTATACATATATGCCAAAAGAAAAAGAAAGCATAAACAAGAAAGGGACTAACAGTCCTAACACGTGGGTGAGTGGTAGTGGTCAAAATATGGATCTGAATACGTAACCAAAACTAGATCCACAAAGGGGCTAAGGGGTTAAACAGTGGCAGCACTAGGGTCCCACACACGCCAACCCAAACCGGGGCAAAAGGCGGTGGCCACATCTCATCACATAAAACTACCCCTCCAGAGGCCACCAAAACTCCACCACCTGCCACAACGCAAGAGTCGGCGAGCAAAAATTAGCCGAACACCCAATACCCCCTTCTAAGGAAGAGTCATACTAACAACCCTAAGAAACACACGAACCCAAGGCAAAAACGTCGGGTCCAACCGACGCGGCCTTGCACGCATAACCCGAACCAACCCCGAGTCTTCCTGACCCCAAAACAAGCGCAGCACCCAGTGTCGACACGATGTGTCGACACCACGACAAGCCGGTGTCGACACAAGGTGTCGACACAACCGCTGCCGGTGTCGACACCAAGTGTCGACACCACTGCGGCCGGTGTCGACACAAGGTGTCGACACTCCCGCTGCTGGTGTCGACACCAAGTGTCGACACCAGCGCGGTCGGTGTCGACACAAGGTGTCGACACTGTCGCTGTTGGTGTCGACACCAAGTGTCGACACCACCGCGGCTGGTGTCGACACCAAGTGTCGATACCACTGCGGCCGGTGTCGACACAAAGTGTCGACACAAAGTGTCGACACTACCGCTGGTGTCGAAACCAAGTGTCGACACCACTGCGGCCGGTGTCGACACAAAGTGCGACACTACCGCTGCTGGTGTCGACACCAAGTGTCGACACCACGACTGGTCGGTGTCGACACAAAGGTGTCGACACCCCGACTGGCTACAGGCGCCAAACCCAGCAAACAACCAAAACGAGAGCGAGGCCTCTCTCTAGAATTCATCATCCCTCAGCCATAGCAACTACACGACCTAAACCGAACCAAATCCGTCCCTAATAGACACAATCTCTTAGGAAAACTGAGATTTAACAGGAACTTCTCTACTCTAACCACGGTATGATCGGGAACGAACCCTAGCGTACACCTAAGATCTAAGCAGGAGAGAGATAAAATTTAATCAAGAAGAAGATAAATATCAACTTTGGCAAGGATGAGGGAACATCACTTGCCTCAATACCAGAAAAGCTTGGTCGGCGGCTTCCCCCACTCTCGGATCTAGCCGCAGAGCGCCAAGCCGAGGAACAGAAAGAATGCAGATCCAGGCGAGGGCAGTCCAGATCCACTCTCGAAATCGAATTTTGACAGCTAAATCTCCAGGAATCGGCATCCGAAGGCTAGGGTAGTCCGGCGGTTCTCTTCCTCTCGTACAGGCGGCGGCTTCTTCCAAAAAGAGAAAATGAAAAGAGGCAAAGAACTGAGCCCTAATTTCTAACCTAAGGCTATATATATAGGCATCAGTTTTAATAATAAACAATCAATACATATTAATTACTTACACTCAATATTAAAACGACGCGAGACCCGAAACATCTCGGAAAATGACGAAATTCACATCGCAGCTAAAAACCCACGCTACGAACACAACTGCGAAGTCGAAATTAGCATTCGACGAACATAACCCGGGATATCACCACCCGAAGCCAAAAACACAAGCATTCCCTAAGAGGCCCAACCGAGTCATCAAACGGACCCCGGCTAGCTGGGGAATCTTGCTAACAGGCTACAAACAGGCTACACAAGGAACCCTAAGAGCTAAGACCACGCTCTACAACGGCAAAGAGCCGGAAATACGCCATCGTAACGCCCGCTAAAGATCAAACAAAACACGGAAAAAACGGGGGCGTTACAGCCACTCCCCCTAAAAGGAAGTTTCTCCTCGAAACTTCACTCACAACACTCCTGTAAAGAAGGAGAGAGAAAGAGCCAGGAAAGGGCTATATATAAATAAAACTGAACATATCAGGCACAAGATCAGGGAAACAGATGAGGGTGATCCTTCCTCATAGCCGACTCCAGCTCCCAAGTCGCGCTTTCCACATCCTGATTTCTCCATAAAACTTTAACCATAGGAATAGTCTTCTTCCGCAACGCACGAACTTGAGAATCCAAAATGCGAACAGGCACCTCCACATAAGAAAGATTCGGCTCCAACTGAGGCACAGAATCCAAAACCTGCCTGCCATTTATCACACATTTTCGCAGTTGACTGACGTGGAAGACATCATGCATGCCAGGGAAATTCGCGGGCAACGCCAGCCTATAAGCTGATATCCCAATCCGCTCAACAATCGGAAACGGCCCCACGTACCTCGGGTCCAACTTCCTGTTCTTGCCAAATCGCTTGACTCCGATCAACGGGGAGACCTTTAAGAACACCGAGTCCCCCACAACAAATTCCAAGTCCGATCTACGCTGATTGGTGTTCTTCTCATATCTCTCCTGGGCTATCCGAAACTTTTCCCGAATAAGCTTCACAGCGGTTTCCATCTCCTCGAGCGCTTCTGGACCCAACAAAGGTCCCTCGCCAAGCTCAGCCCAAAACAAGGGAGTCCTGCAGCGCCTCCCATACAAAGCTTCGAAAGGAGCCATTTGCAAGCTTTCTTGATAACTATTGTTATATGCGAATTCCATAAGCCGCAAGCGCTCGTCCCACGCTCCTCCGTGGTCCAGAATATAGCATCGGATCATATCTTCCACAATCTGATTTACTCGCTCTGTCTGACCATTGGTCTGCGGATGATAAGCCGTAGAATATCTCAAATCTGTTCCCAACCCCTCTTGAAGGCTCTTCCAAAAACGAGACGTGAACCTAGAGTCTCGATCTGATATGATACTTACGGGTACACCATGCAATCTGACAACCTCTTCCAGATACAGCTCGGCTATCTTCCTCATCGGATAATCGATTTTAAATGGTACGAAATGAGCACTCTTCGTCAATCTGTCTACGATTACCCAAACTGAATCATGCCCCTTAGGAGATCTCGGTAAGCCTGTAATGAAATCCATCGAGATACTCTCCCACTTCCACATCGGAATCTCCAAGGGAGTCAGCTTGCCACCAAGCCTCCCATGGTCGGCTTTCACACGCCTGCAAGTGAAACACTCTGAAACAAATCTGGCTATGTCCTTCTTCATCCCATAACACCAGGCAATCTGCTTTAAATCATGATACATCTTGGTAGACCCTGGATGGTAGGCGACACTAGATCCGTGGGCTTCTCTGCACACCAAATCCCGGATATCTCCAACCGCAGGGATGCAAAACCTGCCACGATACTTCAAGGTACCCGCATCATCTATAGAGAAATCTGGTAATTCACCTTTTTCAGCTCGAAGATACAAATGCAGAAGATCGGGATCATCCTTCTGATGCAGTCTCGTAAGCACAATCCACGAAGGTTCTGCCACTGCCAAGCTACTCTGTGAATCGCAGCTTCCCACAGAAATGTCCATCAAAAGAAACTCTTCCACTAGACGCTCAGCGGAGAGATTGAAAATCTTGCCTGACTTCCTACTCAGGGCATTAGCCACCACATTTGCCTTGCCCGGATGATACTGGATTTTAACATCATAGTCGGCCACGTACTCCAACCACCGCCGCTGGCGCAGATTCAATTCTTTTTGAGTGAAGACATACTTCAAACTCTTATGATCCGTGAAAATCTTACACTGCGCGCCATATAGCAAATGCCTCCACAACTTCAACGCATAGATCACAGCTGCAAATTCCAGGTCATGCGTAGGGTAATTCCTCTCGTGAGTCTTTAGCTGTCTTGACCCGTACGCAATCACCTTCCCGCCCTGCATCAAAACGCAGCCCAGACCGACATGTGACGCATCCACATATGTATCATACTCACTACCCTCCGTAGGCAAAGACAAAATTGGAGCCGAACATAGCCTTCTTTTTAGTTCCTCAAAAGCCTTCTCACACTCGTCATCCCATATGAAGGCTACGTTCTTCTGCGTCAACTTGGTCAACGGCGCGGACAAGGTAGAGAAGTCTTCTACAAACCTTCTATAATAACTAGCCAAACCCAAGAAGCTTCTGATCTCTTTGGGAGTAACAGGTCTCGCCCATTCCATAACAACAGCGATCTTTTCTGGGTCCACCGATATCCCCTTCTTATTAATCACGTGGCCTAGAAAAGAAACTTGAGGCAACCAAAATTCGCATTTGCTCAGCTTGGCGTATAACTTATGGTTTCTCAGGGTTGCCAGGACCAGACGCAAATGTCGATCATGCTCCTCCGCATCTTTAGAATACACCAAAACATCATCTATAAAGACAATTACAAACTTATCTAGAAAGTCCTTGAAAACTATGTTCATCAAATCCATAAAAGCTGAGGGCGCATTAGTCAAACCAAATGACATAACCAAAAACTCAAAATGCCCATGACGAGAGCGGAACGTCGTCCGCGGAATGTCTGACTCCCGAATCCTCAACTGGTGATAGCCCGATCGAAGATCAATCTTGGAAAACACGGAGCTACCACGCAGTTGATCAAACAAATCGTCGATTCGCGGCAAAGGGTACATGTTCTTAATAGTAACCTTGTTCAGCTCTCTATAGTCGATGCATAACCTCATTGACCCATCTTTCTTCTTAACGAACAGCACTGGTGCACCCCAAGGCAAAGAACTCGGCCTTATGAAGCCTTTTGCCAACAACTCATCCAGCTGAATTCGCAACTCTTCCAGCTCTCGCGGGGCCATCCGGTACGGCGCCTTTACAATAGGACGCGTGCCTGGCTCCAAATCTATCACAAACTCGACATCTCGATCGGGTGGAAGACCGGGAAGATCGTCAGGAATCACATCTGAGAAGTCACACACCACAGGAATCTCTTCCAAACGGGGCACATTAACAATCGTCCCTACCACAGAGACCACACAGGCAAAACAACCAGAATTAAGCAACTTCCGAGCACGCACTGTAGAAATGACTGGAGACTCCAGGAGGGAATACCCATAAACGCTCCCTGACTGACCGTTGTCTTTGACGAAGTCCAAGCGCTTACCCTTGCACTGGATCATAGCATCGTACCTTGACAACCAGTCCATGCCCAAAATAACATCGAAGTCCTCCAGGTCAATCACCTTCAGATCTGCCTTGGCTAGAAAATCTCCCAACAAAATCGGACAATCGAGGACACCCAGGTCCGTAACCATAGAGTCACCGGAGGGGAACTTAACGCAGAAGGCACCACCAACGTGATCTAGGCCCAAACTAAACCGCTCCACGAAGGCTCTAGCCACAAACGAGTGGGTAGCTCCAGAGTCGAAGAGAACGCGCGCCCAGCGGTTCTTTACCTTAAATCGTCCTACGAATTGCACACGCATCTAAGGCAACAAGCGCTAAAACAAAAACTACAACCAAAAAAGGAAACGTAACGAAACGACTAGGGAGGAGTTGAACCTGAGATAACCTGGGTCGAGGTCTTCGCTTCGTCTGTCGAAAGCATATTCAGCTTCCCCTTTCCTTTATCCATTTGCTGAGGCGGTGGCAAAGCCTGGAGGGGAACTGGCTGCAGAATAGGCTGGGTCTGAGGGCACCTTGTCTTGAGATGACCCTTCTGGCCGCACTGAAAACAGACCTTATCTTTTAACCAACAATGGGCAGCCTCATGCCCCTTCCTTCCACACAAGGCACACACCAAGTCTCCCCTGGAAACACCCTGAATCGCGTGCACTTGTTCCTTCTTCTGCGCTCCCAACCTTTTAAAACACTTCTCAAAGGGGTGGCCTGGCCGGCCACAAAAGCTACAAGTCTCTTTGATCTTCTTTCTCGAGACAGCATCAGGTTCCTGAGGGCTCTTCCCTCCACCGGACTTCCGCTTATCCTTCCTCAACTGCTGGCCTCTATTCTTGGCATTCTCAATGGCCTCAACCCTCAAGGCAGCTTCAACCACACCGGCATAACTGACTGCTCCGTAGGCATTTGCTAACTGCTGAATGTCGCTTCTTAGTCCACCCAGAAATCGCTTAACTCGGTCTGCCTCAACACTCACCAGTCTAGGAGCAAACCGACTCAACTTACTAAACTCAATCTCATACTCACTAACCGTGAGTTTCCTCTGCTTTAAATGAAGAAAGTCATTCATTAGTCGATCCCGCTCGACTGAAGGCAGAAACTTACTCAACAACATCACCTTAAATGACTCCCAAGTACGGCCTGCCACCAAGCTCTCTTTCTCCCTCAGCCACCAATTCTTTGCTAAGCCCTTAAGCTGGTAGGCAGCGTGCATCACTCTCTGATCGTCCGTAATCCCTGAGTAGGAGAACATCTCCTCAATGGTAATCAGCCAGTCATCCAAAATCATGAAATCTGCTTGCCCATCATAAGTAGGGGGTCTCAGCCGCTGAAACTGGGATATGAACGTCATCTCCGGGGGCACCACAACCAAAGGCACGGGAGGAGCATGAGGGGCAGGGACAGCTACCCCCTCAGCGGGGTCCTGAACTCTCGGAGTCTATCCCGCCACCGCTGCCACAAGAGACTGAATCTGAGCCTGCATAGCCACTACCTGCCTCGATAAGGCCTCGTTACTCTGCCGCAGGTTTTCTACCAATGCCTCGCTCTGCGCTCCTGACGTCTCACCCTCGGATTGGGGGGTCGATCTCGTCGCAGGACGTCTCGCCATCCTATAATCGCACCAGCTTTAGACAAAACCTAGCCCAACAGTTAGAACAAAACTACCCGGTACAGACAAACACACTTAAATATGAACTTCAACTGCAAAAACTTGCTCTGGGAGTTGTTTTTACCATGATGATATTATGCTTAACCTAAGATGGTTCACCACCATCATACTAGCTCAGGTTCCTAAACCATGAATGCATGTATTTGTATTCTTTTTGACTCAAAATCATGTGTGTACATATGTCATCTTGCAAATCTTTAGCTTGGCACGTTGTGCTTATGAAATGTCATGCTATGCATGATGTGCTATGCATTCTAAAAGGCCTTAATGCATGCCTTGGGCGGCGTGTAACACCTCCCCTGTAATGAACGTATAATATGGGTCCGGCCGGGGCCCCATAACATACGGACGCCACAGCTTTTGTATTAAAGTTGATATAGCTACCCACACTCAAAACTCTTTGCACAACACAGCGGAAACAGAACAGGACTAGAAGTTATCCACCACGAAAGAGTAAAACAAATGGCCTTAAGGCCTTACATCAAATGTCCAAAAGAGAATAATACATCAATCATGAATGTGCTCAGCACTCCTAGTCTACCTCGGCATGCAAGCCGGACAACAAGAGTCTCAAACATAACAACTCATAAGTAGGGCTACAAAAAGAGAAAAACACTTCATGAGGCTTAGGCCTTTCTGGCCGGCGAGCTAGCTCCTGCATGCGATCCTTGCCCTGAAAATTTATTAGTAGCGTGGGTCAGCAAAGGCTGACCTCAAACTGTGCAACAACACATCTCCTCCCGGCCGCCCCTAACGGACCCCGGGGTACCCCTCCAACCTGCAAGTTAGCACTTCGTAGGCAATAATCATAAGCAAGAAAAGCAACTATGGAAAACAGGCTTGGATGTCACATACATCATACATGTTCTCTACTGGTTGAGCATAATATAAAAAGGGCCTACTTATGCAATCATGTATGCAATAACCCGGGTTTCACCCAAGGCACCCTAACTCGTATGCATCTAGCACATCAACACATCATATGGGTTCTCATTGATTCCCCATTGGCATAAAGCCGCAAACAAAGGGGTCACCATTTCCCCCAACGGCTCACAGGCCGCCTCATGGAATTCTTGTCAAGGCCCCACCCGCTCAAGGTCTCAAACCCCGGGCTTGCCTACAAGCTCTGATGTCTCATGTCAGGATTCCAACAAACACAAAACTGACTGATTCTAAGAAGCCTTGCCGGACCCCACCCGCTCATGGCCTCATTGCCCGGGTTTGTCCCCATGCTTGGCATTCTCGTCAGTCACACAGAAGGGGACTAGTCTCGCCGGGACACTCTCCACACATGACGTGAACATCACGGGATAGCCAGCCGACCACGGAGACCTAGCCACGCCTTAGCACAACATAAACCAAGACAAATCCACCCTAGTCCCTCATTTGTACTGCAGCGTTTCCGTGCACCAAGGAAAACATCTCCAACTAGCGCGAAGCTAACCTTGTCCACCAAGGAAAAACATCTACCGCCGCGAGGAGCTAACCTTGTCCGGTTCCGACTACACGTACTCACTTGAGAAAAAGGGGAAAACATCACCACAACACAAACGGCATCTTGCCGCAACGGAATCTCTACGAATCCTTAGCGTTTTTATGCAACACCACCGAGTCGGACTAACGGTCGCGACAACGGCTTCACCCACCATGCCTAATCCACTAACGGAGCGGATCTCTAATGCAAAAATATGCCGGGGACGGACTCAATCAACCCGGAGGTTCCTCTTGAACCTTGGCAAACCAAAACCCCTCTCATTTGAGAGTTTGGTGCCCAAAAACTAGAAAGAAAGAAAAATAAATGATGCTAAGACATGCATCCTAAGACCGAGAGGAGAGGTGTCGTTACCTTCCGACTCCTCTTCCTTGCCATGGCAAAATGGCCGGATGGAAATCTTCGCAACGATCTAAGCTTCACGGATCCGGACTCGGCTCGCGATTTGGAGCACCGAAACTCCTCCTACAGCCCAAACTCTCCTTCTCCTTCTTCCTTGTTCTCACTTCTCTCTAGATCTTTAGTAAGAGAAAGCTTGGAGAAGAATGAGGGTTTCCAACCCTAAAATCGGACTTATCTTCCCAAGAGATGGCCTGAACCGTTTGATCCCAAAACCAGAAAAAGAATGGCCACGATTCGCCTGGAAAATAAAAGACCTGGGCCGAACACGGCCTGGCACACGCCCGTGTCCAGGGCCGTATGCCTCATTCGTCGTCTCAAATCGACGCGCCTGGAACAGCACACGGGCATCCGACACGCCCGTGTTCAAACCGACACGCCCGTGTTCCCAGTGACACGGCCGTGTGGCCAGCCGTGTGCCTCCATCGACACGGCCCCGAAACCAACCCGAGAGGTGACACGGCCTGGGACACCGCGGAAAAATGTCGAGCGAAGATCGTCGACCACGCGGGACACGCCCTGTGACACGCCCGTGTCACAGGCCGTGTATCCCAGTCTCGACACTCGTCGAGCGAAAGTGTCGACACTTGGGCCGAGTGTCGACACGGCCTCGACACGCCCTGCGACACGCCCGTGTCGCAGGCCGTGTGCCCTACTCTCGACACACTGTCGAGCGAAAGTGTCGACACTTGGGCCGAGTGTCGACACGGCCCCGACACGCCCTGCGACACGCCCGTGTCGCAGGCCGTGTACCCTACTCTCGACACATTGTCGAGCGAAAGTGTCGACACTTGGGCCGAGTGTCGACACGGCTCCGACACGCCCTGCGACACACCCGTGTCGCAGGCCGTGTACCCTACTCTCGACACATTGTCGAGCGAAAGTGTCGATACTTGGGCCGAGTGTCGACACGGCTTCGACACGCCCTGCGACACGCCCGTGTCGCAGGCCGTGTGACTCCTGCCAGAAACCCAAAAATTTCCAGAACTGCAGACTGACCCTCTTGCAAAACTGGGGTGTTACAACTCTCCCCCACTTAACAGAATTTCGTCCCGAAATTTCAAATCAAAAGGGTACAAAACTTAAATTGTACCTGACAAGAAGAGTTCCGGATAATCTTCTAGCATGGCCTGTTCTCGCTCCCAAGAGAACTTCTCACGACCACAGTTGTCCCAACGAACTTTCACAAGTTTAACTTCTTTATTCCGCAACTGCCGAGTCTCCGAATCCTCTATAGCAATTGGAAGGACTCACGTCCTCAAGTCTTCCTCAATCGGCACCGATGTCGGCTCAATCACCACGCTAGCCTCCACCAAGGCTTTCCTCAAAACGGAGACGTGAAATACGTCATGCAACCCACTCAGCTCCGCGGACAACGCCAACCGATAAGCTGCTTCTTCCACCCGTTCAATAACTTCAAAAGGGCCCAAAAACCTTGGACTCAACTTCTTGAGTCGGCGAATCCATGAGACGCCTTTGAACGGTTTGATCTTCAAGTAGACCCAATCGCCTACCGCGAACTCCACCTTCCGGTGACGAGCATTAAAGTATTTAGCTTGACGGTCCTGCGCCACCTTCATACGTTCTTGGATGGTCCGTACCAACTCACAAGCGTCAACCACCACATCCTTTCCCAAAAGTTGGGTGTCCCCCGCCTCTGCCCAAGACATTGGTGTTCGACACCGCCTCCCATACAAAGCTTCGTATGGCGCCATCTTTATACTAGCTTGAAAACTGTTATTGTACGCGAATTCTACCATGAAGAGGTGATCCTCCCACTTCTTGCCGAAATCAAGAACGCACATTCTCAACATATCCTCCATAGTACGGTTCGTTCTCTCCGTTTGCCCATCAGTTTGAGGATGGAACGTCGTACTGAACTTTAGCTTCGTGCCCAAGTCTTCTGATCCAATCTCCAGTACTTAGACGTAAACCGTCCATCTCGATCACTGACTATGCTCTTAGGAATTCCGTGCAGTCGCGCAATGTTGCGAACATACAACTCCAGCAGCTTCTCCACGCTGTCCTCTTTCCGGTTTGGGATAAAGTGAGCCACCTTGGTTAGGCGATCTACGATCACCCAAATAGCATCATTACCCTGCTGCGATCTAGGCAAACCATGCACAAAGTCCATGGAGATGTCATCAAATTTCCATTCAGGGATTGGAAGGGGCTTCAGGAACCCGCTCGGCTTCTGGCATTCGGCCTTCACCAAGGCACAAGTTTGGCAACGATTCACGTACAAAGCTACGTCCCGCTTCAGCCCCGGCCACCAAAAGGATTTCTTCATATCCAAGTACATCTTTGTACTGCCCGGGTGAATGGAGTACTTTGTGAAGTGAGCCTCAAACATAAACTCCTCACGGAGTTTGCAGAACTGCGGTATACAAATCCTTCTCTCCTTCCTCAGAATCCCATCGATCATCTCCCAGACGCTGCTCTCGCCCGTTTGAGCCTCCAACACAAAAGGTTGAAACTCCACATCCAACCGAGTCGCTTCCCGAATGCGATCGGACAAGTCGTTTTGTACCTCAATCCAATTCAACCGAGCCACGCTGGACTCGCCTTTCGCAACACATTCCAAACCAAGGGACACCCATTCCCGTACCAACCGCTCATCATGGGCTTGGATCCAATTCCCTTGCCCCGAGTACTTCCTACTCAAGGCATCCACCACCACATTGGCTTTACCTGGCGTATACTGAATCGCCACCTCGTAGTCTCCAAGAAACTCAACCCACCTGCGTTGCCGCATGTTCAAGTCCTTTTGATCCAAGAGGTACTTCATGCTTTTGTGATCCATGAAGATCTCCACCTTTGCACCATAAACATAATGCCGCCATATTTTCAACGCAAAAATTACCGCCGCCAACTCCAAGTCATGGACAGGGTAATTCCTCTCGTGAGGCTTCAGCTGTCTAGACCCAAAAGTTATCACCTTCCCATGTTGCACCAAAACGCAACCCAAGCCGCATCCCGATGCGTCACTGAAGATCTGAAATCCCTCGGTCCCTTGCGGTAGACTTAGGATTGGAGCCGCCATTAGTCTCTCCTTCAGTGCCTCAAATGCTTGGCTACACTCTTGAGTCCACACAAACTTATGATCTTTACGTGTGAGTGAGGTGAGGGGTAGAGCTATCCGCAAAAAATTCTCCACGAACCTTCTGTAATACCCGGCTAGTCCACGAAAACTTCGGACCTCCGCCACGGTCCTCAAAACCGGCCAATCTCTAATGGCTTCAACTTTTGTTGGGTCCACTGCCACCCCTTCCCCACTAATCACGTGACCCAAAAATGCCACCTTCTCCAACCAGAACTCACATTTGGAGAATTTTGCATACAACTCATTCTCCCTCAACACTTGCAGAACCATTCTCAAGTGGGTCTCATGCTCCACTTGCGATTTGGAATACACCAAAATGTCGTCAATGAAGACAACCACAAAAGAATCCAAGTATTCCCGAAATACCCGATTCATAAGATCCATGAACACAGATGGTGCGTTCGTCAGCCCGAACGGCATCACCGTAAACTCAAAGTGTCCATACCTTGTACCAAAGGCAGTCTTGGGTATGTCCTCATCCCGAATTCGCAACTGATAATAGCCTGACTTCAAGTCCAATTTTGAATACACCACTGACCCTACCAATTGGTCGAACAAGTCATCTATCCGAGGAATCGGATACTTATTCTTGACGGTCAATTTATTCAGCTCTCGGTAGTCAATGCATAGCCGCATGCTACCGTCTTTCTTTTTTACAAACAACACCGGCGCACTCCACGGTGAAGAACTGGGTCTGATATACCCTTGCTCCAACAATTCCTGCAACTGTACTTTAAGTTCAGCCAACTCCTTTGGTGCCATCCTAAATGGAGGACGTGACACCGGCCTAGCCTCCGGCACTAACTCGATCGAGAAATCGATCTCCCTCCGAGGAGGCGCTCCAGGAAGTTATTCCGGAAACACATCCTTGAACTCTGCCACTACGGGCACTTCATCAATAGACAGTTGGGAGAGACGAACCTCCAATAACGCTACAAGCGCTACACCACCCTGGTTAACCGCCCGCACCAACTGCACGGCCGAAATCAGGGAACAGGCCACTCCACCAAGGCCCTCAAATTTGACTTCTGTCTGCCCTTTCCTCCTTAAGGTCACCACCTTAGAAAGGCAATCAATACTGGCGCGCTGCTCTGCGAGCCAGTCCATGCCCAAGATGACATCGAACTCCACCAATGGCAAAACCGCCGCCACCAAAACAAAGCCAACTCCGTCTAGCTCCCAACAGATGCGCCCTTTGACCCCGGTGGTCAGGGATGACCCATTGGGCATGCGCACTCTCAACTCCTCATCCGCCGAGAAAGACTCAACTCCTATTCTCCGGATGAAGCTCTCCGCAAGAAAGGAGTGCGATGCTCCCGTATCAAACAATACCCTAGCGGGGTATCCGGAAACTAACACGAAGCCTACAACATAGATATCACACAAAAGTCTAAAAGGATGAAGCACAAAATTTAAACTTAAATTTTCTTCATACCTGTCACCACATCAGTCTGGCGGATCGCTTCTTGCTGCCCAAGGTTGTAGGCCCTTGGTTGCACCGGTTGGAACCGAGAAGCGCTCGACTCCGCCATCTTTCCTTTCTCTACATCACTGGGGCCGGAGCGCACAGTCTGCTCCTGCTTTGCCTCTTGCCCCGCTCCTCCTTGGGGACAAACACGAGCTATGTGCCCCACCTTACCGCAGTTGTAGCACGTCGGCGGTCCCCTAGAGTGAGAACCCCCAGGTGTCCAATGGCTCTTCTCACCAGATCTGGAAGTGTGAGGCTTCTTCCTCCACCTACTCTCTTCAGACTTTCCATGAGATTGGGAAGGCTTCCCTTCCCCTTGCTTGGGAGTAAAACCCTTACGGCGTTGGTGTTGAAACCGAAAAATCGGTCTCATGTGGAGTTCGACCCTTGGGGAAGGGGTGACCGCGCACCTACTACCCTCAAGCGAACGATCTAGGCACAAGACTAGGAACACAAGGGACAGACCCAAGGTCTCAGCGTGGAGGACCCGCCGCATACCCGGAAGACTAACTAACTCTTCCCCTCCCAAGCCAAGGGCTGAGCTAAGGCACCTTCGGAGGGCTCTCTTGGCCGACCGGAACATCCAAGGAGGATCTCGAGATCCACTCCCAAACTAGAGGTGCCACCTCGGGTCTAAGTAAAATGTTCCCCGCCCGTCTTACTATTGGCGCAAAACCGCCCAGCAGCCCTACTCTACGTAGCCCCGATTGGGCTGCTAATAGCGGAACTCCGCTACTCTAAAAGGATGGCAACAGGCCATCAGGGGCTTCCCGGCATCTATTCCTCGGGGCCCACACGGGGGGAGCGGTTCACGAACACGCCGCTCGCCCAAGACAGGAGTAAACCACTTATTCACAGAGCATCACAGATATTAAAAAATATTACAGGAATATAAATTCCATACTCGGCACGCAGGCCGGAAATATAAACAAAAAGGCCTTCGAGGGCCAGCACAAGTTTGGGCTTAAGCCCGCTACTCCCCGCCTGGTACTGCAACACCTGTACGCCAACGTCTCGACGGGCGGCGGCCAACTAGTCATCGGTCGGCCAACATAAGCGGACCAAACATATTGCGCACACCCCCTTTTTGGGGCTCGTGGCGCGCATTCCCTGCAAGCGGCTAAATAAACAACTTCCTCGGAGTCTTCTCCGGGAACCCCAGAACATCACCAATCCGGCTCACACGTCCGGATGGGCTTCACACAGCATGCCTAAACCCGTACTCACGCTTCCGGGTACTAATGCAATTAACTGCGGGGACGTACACGTCAACCCGTCGGGGAGCTCCCTTCCCCCCACCCGTTGGTGGAGAGGGGCTTCCGTGCGAATATGGAAACTGAAGGCTTCACCTGCCCAAGTTGAAACATCGTTACCCTTGTCGCGTGCTTGACGGCGGGGCCGGGAGAGGAGCTCCGGGCTGATCCAACTGCATGCGGTCGCGTCGGCGGTCGACGTCAATTCTAGGCCGAGCCTTGCTCCAGGCCGAGCCTCGCTCCAGGCCGAGCCTCGCTCCAGGCCGAGCCTCGCTACAGGCCGAGCCCCGCTCCAGGCCGGGAGTAAAAGAGGATCGGCCGGGGTGTGGCTGCTGCTCCAGGTCGGGAAGAAAAGAGGGCCGGCCGGGTTGGGGTTGCTAGCTTCAGGCCGGGAAAAGAAGGAGAGGGGAGGCCGGGCTGCTGCCTTGCCGACGACGGGAGAGAGCAGGAATGGCGGCGGCGGCAGCTGCCCTGCTTGGCCGAGGATGAGAGAAGGAGGGGGCGGGCGGCCCCTTGCTGCACCAGGCCAAGGATTGGAGAAGGAGGGGGCGGATAAGAGGGCAGCACGGGATGAGGGAAGGGGAATAAAAAAAAAGGAGATGAAATAAAGAGGGGGGCTCGGGACAGCAAAAGGGAAAAAAGTAGAAAAATAGAAGCGGGGTAGGGCGGGGGTTACAGCAGCAATCGGAGGAAAAAAGGAAGAAAGGAGAGGAGGAGATCGGGGGGGGACTTTCTCCCGCTAGGGCTCGGCCAAGCAGGGCCGCCGCCGCCCCGTTTCCCTCTCTCTTTCGTCGCCGGCAAGGCAGCGCAGTCGCCGCCCCCTCCCTCTCTTACCCTAGGCCTGGAACAACAAGGAGCCGCCCGCCCCCACTTTCTCTCGGCCAAGCAGGGCTGCCGCCGCCGTCGCCCCGTTTCCTGCTCTCTCCCGTCGCCGGCAAAGCAGTGCCGCCGCCGCCCCCTCCTTCTCTCATCCTTGGCCTGGTGCAGCAAGGGGCCGCCCGCCCCCTCCTTCTCTCATCCTCGGCCAAGCAGGGCAGCTGCCGTCGCCGCCATTCCTGCTCTCTCCCGTCGCCGGCAAGGCAGCAGCCCGGCCTCCCCTCTCCTTCTTTTCCCGGCCTGAAGCAACCCCAACCCGGCCGGCCCTCTTTTCTTCCCGACCTAGAGCAGCAGCCACACCCCGACCGATCCTCTTTTACTCCCGGCCTGGAGCGGGGCTCGGCCTGGAGCAAGGCTCGGCCTGGAGCGAGGCTCGGCCTGGAGCAAGGCTTGGCCTAGAATTGAGGTCGACCGCCGACGCGACCGCATGCAGTTGGATCAGCCCGGAGCTCCTCTCCCGGCCCCGCCGTCAAGCACGCGACAAGGGTAACGATGTTTCAACTTGGGCAGGTGAAGCCTTCAGTTTCCATATTCGCACGGAAGCCCCTCTCCACCAACGGGTGGGGGGAAGGGAGCTCCCCGACGGGTTGACATGTACGTCCCCGCAGTTAATTGCATTAGTACCCGGAAGCGTGAGTACGGGTTTAGGAATGTTGTGTGAAGCCCATCCGGACGTGTGAGCCGGATTGGTGATGTTCTCGGGTTCCCGGAAAAGACTCCGAGGAAGTTGTTTATTTAGCCGCTTGCAAGGAATGCGCGCCACGAGCCCCAAAAATGGGGTATGCACAATATGTTTGGTCCGCTTATGTTGGCCGACCGATGACTAGTTGGCCGCCGCCCGTCGAGACGTTGGCGTACAGGTGTTGCAGTACCAGGCGGGGAGTAGCGGGCTTAAGCCCAAACTTGTGCTGGCCCTCGAAGGCCTTTTTGTTTATATATTCGGCCTGCGTGCCGAGTATGGAATTTATATTCCTGTAATATTTTTTAATATCTGTGATGCTCTGTGAATAAGTGGTTTACTCCTGTCTTGGGCGAGCGGCGTGTTCGTGAACCGCTCCCCCCGTGTGGGCCCCGAGGAATAGATGTCGGGAAGCCCCTGATGGCCCGTTGCCATCCTTTCAGAGTAGCGGAGTTCCGCTATTAGCGGCCCAATCGAGGCTGCGTAGAGTAGGGCTGCTGGGCGGTTTTGCGTCAATAGTAAGACGAGCGGGGAACATTTTACTTAGACCTGAGGTGGCACCTCTAGTTTGGGAGTGGATCTCGAGATCCTCCTTGGATGTTCCGGTCGGCCAAGAGAGCCCTCCGAAGGTGCCTTAGCTCAGCCCTTGGCTTGGGAGGGGAAGAGTTAGTTAGTCTTCCGGGTATGCGGCGGGTCCTCCACGATGAGACCTTGGGTCTGTCCCTTGTGTTCCTAGTCTTGTGCCTAGATCGTTCGCTTGAGGGTAGTAGGTGCGCGGTCACCCCTTCCCCAAGGGTCGAACTCCACATGAGACCGATTTTCCGGTTTCAACAGTTGGGTTCGCTCCAAATCACTTTCCAAGATCCTGGCAGCCTCAACTAGTTCATTGAATCCGGCTCTCTTCATGGAGATGAGGGGTTGTCTCAAATTCTCCCTCAGCCCCTGGTCAAGAGGTTATCCCTCTCTACATCATCCGCCATTGTCGTTCCCGCATAACGACCCAAACGGGTGAACTCTTGCACGTACTCATCCACTGTCTTGTCTCGCTGCATTAGATGCAGAAACTGCTTCTGCAGGGCCAACCGTGTTGAAACTGGAATATACCTCTTAAGAAAAGCGTCCCCAAACTCTTCCGCTGACGGGGTGCATCCCGGGAACTGGCGGCCGCTAAGGCTCACCCACCACAACTTGGCGTCCCCTTCCAACATGAACGCCGCATACTCAGCTTTCTTTTCCTCTGGCGTCTCTGCCGCCCTTAGCAGTTCTTGAATGTGAACCCACCAGTCCTCCGCATCCGTTGGAGTACCAACTCCCTTGAATGACGGGGGATGGAGGCTCAGGAAATACTTCAGGTGCCGATCTTCATGTCCGACAACTACCCTCTCCGCCAAAGGCTCCACTCGCCTGGCTTCTCCTCCTGGCACGGCCGTTGCCGTATCTGGTGTGGCAGGGGTTGCCACCTGAGCCGCTGTTGCAGCTTGAGCTGCCACCATCGCTTCTGCAAGCATGCGGCAGAAGTCTGCCGGGTTTACACCCGTGCCCAAAAGACCTGAAGCAGTAGCACTGCTCGCCGAGAGATCATCCCTTGCTCTTGAAGTGCCCGCCTCGTTGCTTGCACTCTTCAGGAAGACAAGAAATAAGGGATTAGTCTCTAATCTCAAGACTAAAACATAAGGACACTCATGGTCCCGCGTTACTCTTATGTGGATAACTTCTCTATAAACCGACCTCGAATCAACCTGGCTCTCATACCAAAATGTAACACCTCCCCTGTAATGAAAGTATAATATGGGTCCGGCCGGGGCCCCACAACATACGGACGCCACAGCTTTAGTATTAAAGTTGATATAGCTACCCACACTCAAAACTCTTTGCACAACACAGCGGAAACAGTACAGGACTAGAAGTTATCCACCACGAAAGAGTAAAACAAATGGCCTTAAGGCCTTACATCAAATGTCCAAAAGAGAATAATACATCAATCATGAATGTGCTCAGCACTCCTAGTCTACCTCGGCATGCAAGCCGGACAACAAGAGTCTCAAACACAACAACTCATAAGTAGGGCTACAAAAAGAGAAAAACACTTCATGAGGCTTAGGCCTTTCTGGCCGGCGAGCTAGCTCCTGCATGCGATCCTTGCCCTGAAAATTTATTAGTAACGTGGGTCAGCAAAGGCTGACCTCAAACTGTGCAACAACACATCTCCTCCCGGCCGCCCCTAACGGACCCCGGGGTACCCCTCCAACCTGCAAGTTAGCACTTCGTAGGCAATAATCATAAGCAAGAAAAGCAACTATGGAAAACAGGCTTGGATGTCACATACATCATACATGTTCTCTACTGGTTGAGCATAATATAAAAAGGGCCTACTTATGCAATCATGTATGCAATAACCCGGGTTTCACCCAAGGCACCCTAACTCGTATGCATCTAGCACATCAACACATCATATGGGTTCTCATTGATTCCCCATTGGCATAAAGCAGCAAACAAAGGGGTCACCATTTCCCCCAACGGCTCACAGGCCGCCTCATGGAATTCTTGTCAAGGCCCCACCCGCTCAAGGTCTCAAACCCCGGGCTTGCCTACAAGCTCTGACGTCTCATGTCAGGATTCCAACAAACACAAAACTGACCGATTCTAAGAAGCCTTGCCGGACCCCACCCGCTCATGGCCTCATTGCCCTGGTTTGTCCCCATGCTTGGCATTCTCGTCAGTCACACAGAAGGGGACTAGTCTCGCCGGGACACTCTCCACACATGACGTGAACGTCACGGGATAACCAGCCGACTACGGAGACCTAGCCACGCCTTGGCACAACATAAACCAAGACAAATCCACCCTAGTCCCTCATTTGTACTGCAGCGTTTCCGCGCACCAAGGAAAACATCTCCAACTCGCGCGAAGCTAACCTTGTCCACCAAGGAAAAACATCTACCGCCGCGAGGAGCTAACCTTGTCCGGTTCCGACTACACGTACTCACTTGAGAAAAAGGGGAAAACATCACCACAACACAAACGGCATCTTGCCGCAACGGAATCTCTATGAATCCTTAGCGTTTTTATGCAAAATCACCGAATCGGACTAACGGTCGCGACAACGGCTTCACCCACCATGCCTAATCCACTAACGGAGCGGATCTCTAATGCAAAAATATGCCGGGGACGGACTCAATCAACCCGGAGGTTCCTCTTGAACCTTGGCAAACCAAAACCCCTCTCATTTGAGAGTTTGGTGCCCAAAAACTAGGAAGAAAGAAAAATAAATGATGCTAAGACATGCATCCTAAGACCGAGAGGAGAGGTGTCGTTACCTTCCGACTCCTCTTCCTTGCCATGGCAAAATGGCCGGATGGAAATCTTCGCAACGATCTAAGCTTCACGGATCCGGACTCGGCTCGCGATTTGGAGCACCGAAACTCCTCCTATAGCCCAAACTCTCCTTCTCCTTCTTCCTTGTTCTCACTTCTCTCTAGATCTTTAGTAAGAGAAAGCTTGGAGAAGAATGAGGGTTTCCAACCCTAAAATCGGACTTATCTTCCCAAGAGATGGCCTGAACCGTTTGATCCCAAAACTAGAAAAAGAATGGCCACGATTCGCCTGGAAAATAAAAGACCTGGGCCGAACACGGCCTGGCACACGCCCGTGTCCAGGGCCGTGTGCCTCGTTCGCCGTCTCAAATCGACGTGCCTGGAACAGCACACGGGCATCTGACACGCCCGTGTTCAAACCGACATGCCCGTGTTCCCAGTGACACGGCCGTGTGGCCAGCCGTGTGCCTCCATCGACACGGCCCCGAAACCAACCCGAGAGGTGACACGGCCTGGGACATGCCCGTGTCCCAAGCCGTGTCCCAAGTCTCGACACCCGTCGACAGGCTTTGTGTCGACACCGCAGAAAAACGTTGAGCGAAGATCGTCGACCACGCGGGACACGCCCTGTGACACGCCCGTGTCACAGGCCGTGTATCCCAGTCTCGACACTCGTCGAGCGAAAGTGTCGACACTTGGGCCGAGTGTCGACACGGCCTCGACACGCCCTGCGACACACCCGTGTCACAGGCCGTGTGCCCTACTCTCGACACACTGTCGAGCAAAAGTGTCGACACTTGGGCCGAGTGTCTACACGGCCCCGACACGCCCTGCGACACGCCCGTGTCGCAGGCCGTGTACCCTACTCTCGACACATTGTCGAGCGAAAGTGTTGACACTTGGGCCGAGTGTCGACATGGCTCCGACACGCCCTGCGACACGCCCGTGTCGCAGGCCGTGTACCCTACTCTCGACACATTGTCGAGCGAAAGTGTCGACACTTGGGCCGAGTGTCGACACGGCTTCGACATGCCCTGCGACACGCCCGTGTCGCAGGCCGTGTGCCTCCTGCCAGAAACCCAAAAATTTCCAGAACTGCAGACTGACCCTCTTGCAAAACTGGGGTGTTACACGGCGTACACATGAAAATGTTATGCATCCCATACTACATAACATTCCCATGCAACGGAAAAAGAAAATGTGCTAGCCGCACTCATGTGGTGAGGTTATGCATCCCATACTACATAACCCTCACATGTTGCCTCCTATGGTGGATTCATATACAAACATATATTATGCATACCATACTACATAATATGCCCTGTATACTTCTCTATGCTCATGAGTGTAGTGTTCGTGCTTCGGCCAAGACGTGCTGATGACATATCGGTGTGTGTATGGTATGACGCTAACCACTAATGCAAACAAGAGAAAGGTTGCCCGACCTTTTGTCAAGTAACCTCCCTCTGATACCAACTGTCACAACCCGCATTTTCTCAATGATAAAATCGTATCAGAGCAAGAGAAAACACGTGTCGTGATGCCACGTCGTGCAGGGGATAACTGCACACGCTCAGGCAAAACTCCAGACCTTTGCTTCTAAGGAAAATTGTTGATTAAATATGAAAGAAAATCAGTTATGTTGAATGGTCGTATCCCTCGGCACGGTGGATCAGCTAGTCCACAATTAAAATTATATTTATACGCAGCAGAAAATACTTTGGTTCAATTAAGTTGACACCCTAAATGAGCATAAGTGTCCCCGGGGGACGACTCATGGTATGCACGACTCTAAGGTGAATATAGTATGTAAGAAAGATAGTATTTTACGCTGAGGAAAAATAGTGTCTTTGTTTTAGAAACATGTTATGCATGAGGTACATATAATAATGCTTTTAGGTTTTAAAATATCTAACATGCAACCTAGCATAAATCCTTCCCTGAAGCAAGTAGCCAACCACAAATAGGCAAAAACAGCAGTTTAAGTTCATACCCAGCATCGCAAGAAGCCACCAGTGGGCGCCAACAACCTGACACGAACCCACTGGTGAGTATGTATGTTTATACAGAAAGGTAAAGAACTACCTCACAAAATCGGGAATCCGCTATCTCAGCTACCCAAGAGGCCACCAACCAGCCCCTCCAAAAGGACTAGCCGCTGAACTGGCTACAACCTGGACCTGAGGCATTCAAGAAAAGAACACCTCAGCAAGACAATAATCAAAAGGTAAATAGAGCAATAGATTAATGAGCAAAATAAGAAGAAGGGTTTACCAACCCGGCAACAAACTGCTATAAGCAAAAGAAAGGGCATGACGGTAAGAAAAGAGCGATGTCTAAAGCACAGCAAAGCACACCCAGTGCGGGCAATAACAACAATATGCCCCACCAAAAGAGTCTGCAACAGCAACAAGACGTATACATATATGCCAAAAGAAAAAGAAAGCATAAACAGGAAAGGGACTAACAGTCCTAACACGTGCGTGAGTGGCAGTGGTCAAAACATGGATCTGAATACGTAACCAAAACCAGATCCACAAAGGGGCTAAGGGGTCAAACAGTGGCAGCACTAGGGTCCCACACACGCCAACCTAAACCGGGGCAAAAGGCGGTGGCCACAGCTCACCACATAAAACCACCCCTCCAGACGCCACCAAAACTCCACCACCTGCCACAACCCAAGAGTCGGCGAGCAAAAATTAGTCGAACACCCAATACCCCCTTCTAAGGAAGAGTCATACTAACAACCCTAAGAAACACACGAACCCAAGGTAAAAACGTCGGGTCCAACCGACGCGGTCTTGCACGCCTAACCCGAACCAACCCCGAGTCTTCCTGACCCCAAAACAAGCGCAGCACCCAGTGTCGACACCACGACAAGCCGGTGTCGACACAAGGTGTCAACACAACCGCTGCCGGTGTCAACACAACCGCTGCCGGTGTCGACACCAAGTGTCGACACCACTGCGGCCGGTGTCGACACAAGGTGTCGACACTACCGCTGCTGGTGTCGACACTACCGCTGCTGGTGTCGACACCAAGTGTCGACACCACTGCGGCCGGTGTCGACACACTGCCGCTGTTGGTGTCGACACCAAGTGTCGACACCACCGCGGCCGGTGTCGACACAAGGTGTCGACACTACCGCTGCTGGTGTCGACACCAAGTGTCGACACCACTGCGGCCGGTGTCGACACAAAGTGTCGACACGACTGCTGGTGTCGACACCAAGTGTCGACACCACTGCGGCCGGTGTCGACACAAAGTGTCGACACTACCGCTGCTGGTGTCGACACCAAGTGTCGACACCACGACTGGCTGGTGTCGACACAAAGGTGTCGACACCCCGACTGGCTACAGGCGCCAGACCCAGCAAACAACCAAAACGAGAACGAGGCCTCTCTCTAGAATTCATCATCCCTCGGCCATAGCAACTACACGACCTGAACCGAACCAAATCCGTCCCTAATAGACACAATCTCTTAGGAAAACTGAGATTTAACAGGAACTTCTCTACTCTAACCACGGTATGATCGGGAACGAACCCTAGCGTACACCTAAGATCTAAGCAGGAGAGAGATAAAATTTAATCAAGAAGAAGATAAAGATCAACTTTGGCAAGGATGAGGGAACATCACTTGCCTCAATACCAGAAAAGCTTGGACGGCGGCTTCCCCCACTCTCGGATCTAGCCGCAGAGCACCAAGCCGAGGAACAGAAAGAATGCAGATCCAGGCGAGGGCAGTCCAGATCCACTCTCGAAATCGAATTTTGACCGCTAAATCTCCAGGAATCGACGTCCGAAGGCTAGGGTAGTCCGGCGGTTCTCTCCCTCTCGTACAGGCGGCGGCTTCTTCCAAAAAGAGAAAATGAAAAGAGGCAAATAACTGAGCCCTAATTTCTAACCTAAGGCTATATATATAGGCATAAGTTTTAATAATAAACAATCAATACATATTAATTACTTACACTCAATATTAAAACGACGCGAGACCCGAAACATCTCGGAAAATGATGAAATTCACATCGCAGCTAAAAACCCACGCTACAAACACAACTGCGAAGTCGAAATTAGCATTCGACGAACATAACCCGGGATATCACCACCCGAAGCCAAAAACACAAGCATTCCCTAAGAGGCCCAACCGAGTCATCAAACGGACCCCGGCTAGCTGGGGAATCTTGCTAACAGGCTACAAACAGGCTACACAAGGAACCCTAAGAGCTAAGACGACGCTCTACAATGGCAAAGAGCCGGAAATACGCCATTGTAACGCCCGCTAAAGATCAAACAAAACACGGAAAAACCGGGGCGTTACACTCTAGTTATAGCTAAGGGTGACCCCCTGCCAAATTTCAGGTCATTTGGACAAGGGATGAAGAGTGGACACCCACTTTAATCACAGGATAGCCCTAGGTATAGGTCCCACCAAAATGGGTGCCCTAGTTCAACCAGAGGTCCAAATTGGTTCAAATCAATTTTGAATTAAAGTAGACCTTAGGGCTACAAACTTCATGTGGGTGACTTTTTCAGTAGAGGAGCCTAAGTATTTTTAAAAATTAAAACCATCTACTGCAAATAGTGTGACAGAAATGAAATAAAAATTAAATTAAAATGATTCTTATCAAATCTGGCGCACGAATTTTGGCGCAGATCCAATGGCCCGGGCTCATCGTCTACCTCCAGCCAACGGCTGAGATAGCCCGAGCCTGGAACCACTACCAACCGTCGTTGTCGCCCATCCCAGCACTTCCTTGGCCGGCCACCGCCACCAACACCACCTTCGAGATGGTGGCTATCGACTGGCGGCGACACAACCGCCGGAGGGGCGGATTCCGGCGGTTCTACCAAGAAGATTTCTCGGCCCGAAACCATGAAAACCAGGAATTGGTTCGGGCTCAATTGAGCCCGAACCTTGAACCTAAGCATTGCTATGATCTAACCATGAGGCAAGGAGAGGAGGAGGACCTTGTGTAACGCCCCGGATTTTTCGTTGAATGATTGCATACGCTTGATGGGCGTTACGTTGGTTTTGACCGTTATTTGCGCATGGTGATGAGAGTTGAAAGAACTCCATAGTCATTTGTTGAGTAACACGGCCTGGGACACGGGCGTGTCCCAGGGCGTGTCCAGCTCGGGATGTGTTTTGGCTTTGTGGTCGTCAAACTTCGTTCGACGAAGTTACGGGAGGAACACACCCCCCGACACGGGCGTGTCGGGGCGTGACCCAGGGCGTGACCTGGGGCGTGACCTCCTTGACTCGACGAATTTTCTTGTGTCGAGTTGAGCTTGACAAATGGGGTATACGCCCCGTGACACGGGCGTGTCCCGGGCCGTATCCCGCTGGGTCGACTAATTTCGCTCGACGACTGTCGAGTGTCGGGTGTTGAGTGTCGAGAGAGGGGTACATGACCTGTGACACAGGCGTGTCACAGGGCGTGTCCCGCTATGTCGAAGTGTCGACACTTTTTGTCGATGAAATGTCGAGACACGGGTTACACGCCCTAGGTCACGGGCGTGACCGACCCGTCACGGGCGTGTACCCGGCCGTGTACCTTGTGGATAAACTTGAATTTGTCGACATTCTGCGCCGCTTAAGGTACACGCCCTGTGACACGGGCATGACACCGGGCGTGATAGGGCCGAAAATCGACTTTTTCATTTTTTTTGTGCCGTTCGTTTCTCTGATTCTGGATCAAACGGTCCAGCTCTGTCCTGGAGGAAATAAGGCCGAGACAAGAGTTTTCCTCCTCACTTATTCCCTTCTTCATCTTCTTCCCCATTTCAAAGAGAAAGCAAGGGAGAAAAGCTAAGGCAAGGGAAGAAAAAGCAAAAAGAGGAGCAGCCGTCGCAGTGTCGTCTCGGTTCAGGCAAGCGGTGTTCTTCGCCCTTGCTAATCTTATCTTTTATTAGATGATTTTTGCGATGTTGGCCAATCTTGTCTTTGTTCATTGATTCTTGCAAGTATTGCTAGTTTCCCCTTTCAAGTTTGTTAGTTTTACTCTTCTTGTTTCTATTGCACCTTTGTCTACTATGCTAGCTTTGTTCATCTTGTCTGGAATCTCACCTTTTGTTTATTATGCACCCATGAATAATCTTGTCTTTCAAGAATTTCCCAATCTATAGGCTTACCTATTGTTCATCTAATTTTGTCGTGTTTCACCTTGTATTTCTCTATTATTTACCTTTCTTGTTCATACAATTAGAGATCTTGTTATGTTTAGTCGGCGTTGTTACTTGTGGGGTTCGCTTATGGTGAAGTAGAGACCCAAACTCTATCAAGTTTGACATAACTTGAGCAATTTGTGGTCATGAGTGAGGATGATGAAATGAAACGTGTTTAGCTTGGGGTTATGGTGAGTTTTGCGAGGCGAATTGTGAACCATGACAGGAGCGTTTGTGTGAGGATTTTGTAAGGGGTGGTGTGGTTTCAGCCTTGGTGGCCACCGGGTTTTGTTTTGTGGTGTAGAGCACCGTTTTGGCCCCGATTTGGGCTGGCTTTTATTGGTGCGTTCCACTTTAGGGCCGCCACCAAAAGACCCTTGCGAAATCGAACTTAACCGCTGCTTATGTTTCACTAGTATAGTTGTTTCTTGTTATAAAGATGATGGAATGGGCATATATGTTGCCTTTTTGCTCCTGCGGGTTGAGCAGGACTTGATGAGCATTTCACGCACTTGGTGCGTTTTACACTTTGGGTTGGCAGTGTTTGACACTTGTTTTCCACCCTGTTCTTTTCACTCGTTTTATATGAAAAATTGTTGCGGGGTCGTTAAGCCCCTTCGTCATATTTTATGAACTTAATGCTCTATGTTGTAGCTTTGATGATTGCTGAGGTGTTCTTTTTTGAATGTCTCAGGTGCAGGTTGTAGCCGGTTGAGCGGCTAGGCATTTGGTGGAGTTTACTTAGAGCTAGCCAAGCTTGCTTAGCGAGGTAGTTCTTTACTTTGTTGTACAGACATACAGACGCCCCAGTGGGTTCGTGTCAGCTTGTTGACGCCCATTGGTGGTTTTCTTTAGTGGCTACATATGAATGATATACTGCTATTATGAATCATTGGGATGATATCTACTTGCTCTTGGGACTGTTTTATGCTAGGTTGCATTTGGTATTTTGAAGCTAAAAAAAACCCTACTATTGTATATCCTTCATAACATGTTTTGGTCAACTAATCAAGTATTTTCCAAACAACGTAAAAAAAGAGGATTTCTTATATTATGGTAAATCTAGAGTGCATATAGGAAATCATCATAAGTAAACTAACGTACTTTCCACCGCGTACATACACGCGTTTTGATCCATAAGGCCGAGGGATACGACCATCAAACTAAACGGTTTTCTTGCATTTAACTGATGGATTTCGACTAATTAAGCGTCAATGTTTTGCCTGAGCGTGTGCAGTTATCCCTTGCACGGCGTGGCATCATAACACGTAGTTCCTCTTACTCTGATACGATGTAATCGTTGAGGAAATGCGGGTTGTGACAGTTGGTATCAGAGGGAGGTTTGCTTGACAATTGGTCGGGCAAACTTCCCTTTTACTAAAAATTATTAATCATCATCATATTATACACACATCGAGGTGCCATCAGTACGTCTTGGCTGAAGCACGACCACTACACTCATGGCATGAACAGAAGTATATGGGGCATATTATGTAGTATGGGATACATAATATGTGGTTGTATATGGATCAATCATAGGGGCAATATGTGAGGGTTATGTAGTATGGGATGCATAACCTCACCACATGGATGCGACTAGCACGTTTTCTTTTATTCGTTGCATGCAATGTTATGTAGTATGGGATGCATAGCATTGTGATGCGTACGACCGCTCATGGCATGCATTAAGGCCTTTTTAGAATGCATAGCACAACACGCATAACATAACATTGCATGAGCACAACGTGCCAAGCTAAAGATTGACATGATGACACCTGTACACACATGGTTTTGGATCAAATGAAGTCATGCATTCATGGTTTAGGCACAAGTTAGTGGGATGACGGTGAGTCATCTTAGGCTAGGCATAACATCATTTTTAAACTCCCAAAGCAAGTTAGCAGTTGATGTTCATATTTATATATGTATTGTCTGTACATAGTAGTTGTGTGTTTTTGTTGGGTTTGAGCCTGATGAGGGTGAACGTGTTTAAGTATGTCGAAGCGTCCAGTGACAAGGCAGACTCCCCAATCAGAGGGCGAGTCTTCGGGCGCACAAAACAATGCCCTGATGGATAGCCTACGACAAAGTAATGAGGTTTTGACTAGGCAGGTGCAGGATGTGCAGTCCTAGCTCCAAGCTCTGTCATCAGTGATGTTTGGGCTGGCACCCAGAGTGCAGGAGCCTGCCGTGGGTCCAGCTATTTCTACTCCTTCCATGGCGTTGATACCCCCCAGTTGTGGTTCCTCCTGCGATGACTTTTATCTCGCATTTTCAGCGACTTGGACCACCTACCTATAATAGAACAGCAGAATTTGTGATCTTGGATGATTGGGTGATCACGTTGGAAGAGATGTTTGTCTATTCTGGCGTTACCGAGGACCAGAAGGTGATGCTTGCCGCCTACCAACTAAAAGGACTGGCAAAAAGTTGGTGGTTGCGAGAAAAGGAAAGCTTAGTGGTGGGATGTTCATGGGAAGTCTTCAAAGAAATGCTACGACGCAAATTTCTGTCATCGGTCGAAAGGGACCGCCTGATGAATGACTTCTTGTACCTGAAGAAGAGTAAACTCACAGTTAGTGAGTATGAAATTGAGTTTAGCAAGCTAAGTCGGTTCGCTCCGGTCTTGGTGACTACGGAAACTGACCGAGTGAAGAGATTTCTTGGCGGACTCCGGAGCGATGTTCAGCAGTTTGCAAGTGCTTATGGAGCGACAAGTTACAACAGTGTGGTTGAGGCTGCTTTGAAGGTTGAAGCTATAGAAAATGCAAAATAAAGAGGGCAGCTGATGAGGAAGGACAATAGAAAGCTGGTGGAAGGGAAAAGCTCCCAAGAATCAGACGGAAGGAAGAAGAATAAGGAGACGTGTAGCTTCTGTGGCCGGTCAGGCCACCCGGTTGAGAAATGTTTCAAGCGGTTTGGAATGCAGAAGAAGGAGCAGGTGCACGCAATTCAGGGTGCGCCGACCAGAGACTTGGAGTGTACAAGTTGTGGGGGAAGAGGTCATGATGTGGGGACGCTGCTGGGTCAAAGACAAGGTGTGCTTTCAGTGTGGCAAACAGGGACATCTCAAGGCAAGGTACCACAAAACCAGCCCGTGCTGCAGCCAATGCCACTCCAGGCTTTGCCTCTGCCTACGCGTTTGGACAAAGGCAAGGGGAAGTTGAATGTGATCTCTTCAGAGGAAGCTCAGACGTCACCTCAGGTTATCTCAGGTTCGATTCCTTCCTCTGGTCCACATTTTTTATGACTCCTAAGCGTAGTTCTTAGATACATATGTACCCTTATAGGAAAATTTAAGGTAAAGAACTGTTGGGCGCGTGTTCTCTTCGATTCTGGCGCGACCCATTCATTTGTGGCTCGAACCTTTGTGGATCGGTATCATTTGACACCAGATCAAGTGGGGAATGCCTTTTTGGTGAAGTTTCCTTCCAGTGCTTCTGTGGTTGCAGATTGGGGTCTTCCTGATTGTCCCATTTTGTTGGGGGACTTCTTAGCGAAGGCTGATTTGAAGGTGATCGATTTGGAAGATTTTGACGTTATCTTGGGCATGGATTGGTTATCCCGCTATGACGTTGTTATCCAGTGCAAAGGCAAGCGCATGGACTTTATCAAGGACAATAGTCAGCTGGGAAGTGTTTATGGTGATTCATGTCTGGACTCTCCAGGGATTTCAGCGGTATGTGTTCGGACGTTGCTTGTTTCTGACTGCTCTGCTTGTCTAGACTCCGTTGTGGGGACTAGTGTTGTTTTGCCGCGTTTGGAGGAGATCCCTATTGTGTGTGAATTTTCAGATGTTTTTCCTGCTGATCTTCCTAGTCTTCCACCTGATCGTGATGTCGAGTTTGTCATTGATTTGGAGTCGGGTGCACATCCTATTGCGAAAGCGCCGTATAGAATGACCCCGCGTGAGCTGGCAGAGTTGCGTACCCAGCTGGATGACTTATTGGCAAAGGGGTTTATTAGGCCAAGTTCATCACCTTGGGGTGCACTTGTGTTGTTTGTGAAGAAGAAAGATGGGTTGATGCGGCTTTGCATCAATTACCGAGAATTAAACAAGATGATGATTAAGAACAAGTACCCACTGCCAAGGATTGACGATTTGTTTGATCAACTGCGTGCCAGTTCAGTATTTTCAAAGATTGATCTTCGTTCTGGCTATCATCAGCTAAAGGTCCGGGAGTCTGATATTCCATGGACTGCGTTTCGATCGAGACATGGCCATTTTGAATTGCTTGTGATGTCGTTTGGTTTGACCAACGCACCATCAGCCTTCATGGATATGATGAACCGGGTGTTCAAGGACTTCTTGGATAGGTTTGTGGTGGTTTTTATTGACGACGTTCTCGTCTACTCCTGCAGTGCTGAGGAGCATGAACAGCATCTCTGATTGGTGTTGACCACTTTGCGAGACCAAAAGTTGTTCGCCAAGCTAAGCAAATGCGAGTTTTGGTTGCCTCAGGTTGCATTTCTGGGTCATGTTATTAATCAACATGGAATTGCAGTGGATCCCGAAAAGATTGTTGTAGTCATGGAGTGGAGGAGACCGGAGACACCCAAGGAAATTCGGAGCTTCTTGGGATTGGCCTGCAATTATCGCAGATTTGTAGAAGGTTTTGTTACGTTGGCTGCACCTTTGACTCGCTTAACCCAGAGAAATGTGGCGTTTGATTGGAATGATAAGTGTGAGGCATCATTCCTTGAACTCAAGAACAGGTTATGTACCGCTCCTGTGTTGATCTTGCCGACAGAAGGGATAGATTATGATGTTTTTGTGGATGCATCGCACGTTGGACTTGGATGTGTTTTAATGCAAGACAAAAAGGTGATTGCGTATGGGTCTCGGCAGTTGAAAAGTCATGAAAAGAACTACCCGACGCATGATTTGGAGTTCGCAGAGGTGATATTTGCATTGAAGTTGTGGAGACACTTACTTTACGGCGCGCAGTGTAAAATCTTTACGGATCATAAAAGTTTAAAGTACGTCTTCACACAAAAGGAACTCAATCTGCGCCAACGGCGATTGCTTGAATATGTAGCTGATTATGATGTGGAAATTCAGTATCATCCCGGGAAAGCGAATGTTATGGCCGATGCTTTGAGTTGGAAGACAGGTACATTATTCAATCTTTCGGCCGATCGTCTAGTGGAGGAA
Source organism: Platanthera guangdongensis (assembly GCA_039583875.1). NCBI lineage: Eukaryota > Viridiplantae > Streptophyta > Magnoliopsida > Asparagales > Orchidaceae > Platanthera > Platanthera guangdongensis. Next base: position 25,434,633 of record CM077154.1, on the reverse strand, counting down.
TTTCTATTGATGGATATTTCCGTGGGAAGATATGAACCGCAAAGTCATTCGGCGGTAGAAGAACCTTCATGGATGGTGCTTGCAAGACAACATCAAAAGGATGATCATGATCTTTTACATTTATTTCTTCGTACTTAAAAGGGTGAATTACCGGATTTTTCTATTGATGATGAGGGCACGTTAAAGTACCGCGGTCGATTTTGTATCCCCGCCATTGGAGACATCCGAGATATGGTGTGCAGGGAAGACATGGCTCAAGTATGGCCTACCATCCAGGATCAATAAAAATATACCGTGATTTGAAGCAAATTGCCTGGTGGTATGGAATGAAAAGAGATATAGCGCAATTTGTATCTGAATGTCATACCTGCAAGCGGGTGAAAGCTGATCATGGGAGGCCTGGTGGCAAGTTGACGCACTTGGAGATTCCAACATGGAAGTGGGAAAGAATTTCAATGGATTTTATTATAGGCTTACCAAGATCTCCACGAGGACATGACTCCGTATGGGTGATCGTGGATAGGTTGACCAAGTGTGCTCACTTTATACCATTTAATATCAACAACCCGATGAAGATAATAGCGGAGCTATATTTGAACGAGATCATCCGACTGCATGGTGTGCCAGTTAATATCATTTCGGACCGGGATTCCCGATTTACTTCTCATTTCTGGAAGAGTCTACAAGAGGGTTTGGGAACGGATTTGAGGTATTCCACTGCTTACCACCCTCAAACGAATGGCCAAACGGAATGGGTAAACCAAATCGTGGAAGATATGATTCGATGCTACATTCTTGAGTATGTCGGAGCATGGGACGAGCGTTTGCGGCTTATGGAATTCACATATAATAACAGCTATCAAGAAAGCTTGCAAATGGCTCTGTTCGAAGCTTTATATGGGCGACGTTGTCGGACTCCCTTATTTTGGGCTGAGATTGGCGAGCGACCTTTGTTGGGCCCAGAGGCGCTCGAGGACATGGAAGTTGTCGTACGGCTTATTCGAGAGAAGCTTCGGATCGCCCAAGAGCGATATGAAAAGTACGCCAACTGACGAAGGTCGGAGTTAGAGTTTGCTATGGTGGATTTCGTCTTCCTGAAAGTCTCCCCAATGGTTGGAATCAAGAGGTTTGGAAAAGAGCGTAAATTAGACCCAAGATTTGTGGGTCCTTTCAAGATTCTTGCGCGGGTTGGTGCATCCGCTTACAAAGTAGAATTACCCATGAACTTTCCTGGTGTTCGCAACGTGTTTCATGTCAGCTAACTTTGAAAGTGTGTGCGGAATGATAAGCAAGTTTTGGATATTGTGCCGCAGTTGGCATCGAACCTTTCTTATGTGGAGATGCCCATCCGTATTTTGGACTCCCAAGATCGCGTGTTGCGGAAAAAGAAGATTCCTATGGTCAAGGTGTTATGGAAAAATCAGAATGTGGAAAGCGCGGCGTGGGAGCTCGAGTCAACGATGAGGGCGGCTCACCCTCATTTGTTCCCGTAAATAAGCTGGTATGTGAATTGGTGTTTTTTGTTGGATTACTCCTTTGATTTATATAAGAATTATTGAAAAGTTCCGAGGCGAAACTTTTTGTTAGGGGGAGTGACTGTAACGCCCGGGTTTTTCGTTGAATGATTGCATACGCTTGATGAGCGTTACGTTGGCTTTGGCCGTTGTTCGCGTATGGTGATGAGAGTTGAAATAACTCCATAGTCATTTGTTGAGTGACACGGCCTGGGACACGGGCGTGTCCCAGGGCGTGTCCAGCTCGGGATGCATTTTGGCTTTGTGGTCGTCAAACTTCGTTCGACGAAGTTACGGGAGGAACACGCCCCCTGACACGGGCGTGTCGGGGCGTGACCCAGGGCGTGACCTGGGGCGTGACCTCCTTGACTCGACGAATTTTCTTGCGTCGAGTTGAGCTCGACGAATGGGGTACACGCCCCGTGACACGGGCGTGTCCCGGGCCGTGTCCCGCTGGGTCGACGAATTTCGCTCGACGACTATCAAGTGTCGGGTGTTGAGTGTCGAGAGAGGGGTACACGGCCTGTGACATGGCCATGTCACAGGGCGTGTCCCGCTATGTCGAAGTGTCGACACTTTTTGTCGACGAAATGTCGAGACACGGGTTACACGCCCTAGGTCACGGGCATGATCGACCCGTCACAGGCATGTACCCGGCCGTGTACCTTGTGGATAAACTTGAATTTGTCGACATTCTGCGCCTCTTAAGGTACACGCCCTGTGACACGGGCGTGACACAGGGCGTGATAGGGCCGAAAATCGACTTTTTCAGTTTTTTTGTGCCGTTCGTTTCTCTGATTCTGGATCAAACGGTCCAGCTCTGTCCTGGAGGAAATAAGGCCGAGATAAGAGTTTTCCTCCTCACTTATTCCCTTCTTCATCTTCTTCCCCATTTCAAAGAGAAAGCAAGGGAGAAAAGCTAAGGCAAGGGAAGAAAAAGGAAAAAGAGGAGCAGCCGTCGCAGTGTCGTCTCGGTTCAGGCAAGCAGTGTTCTTCGCCCTTGCTAATCTTATCTTTTGTTAGATGATTTTTGCGATGTTGGCCAATCTTGTCTTTGTTCGTTGATTCTTGCAAGTATAGCTAGTTTCCCCTTTCAAGTTTGTTAGTTTTACTCATCTTGTTTCTATTGCACATTTGTCTACTACGCTAGCTTTGTTCATCTTGTCTTGAATCTCACCTTTTGTCTATTATGCACCCATGAATAATCTTGTCTTTCAAAAATTTCTCAATCTATAGGCTTACCTATTGTTCATCTAATTTTGTCATGTTTCACCTTGTATTTCTCTATTATTTACCTTTCTTGTTCATATAATTAGAGATCTTGTTGTGTTTAGTCGGCGTTGTTACTTGTGGGGTTCGCTTATGGTGAAGTAGAGACCCAAACTCTATCAAGTTTGACATAACTTGAGCAATTTGTGGTCATGAGTGAGGACGATGAAATGAAACGTGTTTAGCTTGGGGTTATGGTGAGTTTTGCGAGGCGAATTGTGAACCATGGCAGGAGCGTTTGTGTGAGGATTATGTAAGGGGTGGTGTGGTTTCAGCCTTGGTGGCCACCGGGTTTTGTTTTGTGGTAGAGCACCGTTTTGGCCCCGATTTGGGCTTGCTTTTATTGGTGCGTTCTACTTTAGGGCCGCCACCAAAAGACCCATGCGAAATCGAACTTAACTGATGCTTATGTTTCACTAGTATAGTTGTTTCTTGTTATAAAGATGATGGAATGGGCATATATGTTGCCTTTTTGCTCCTGCGGGTTGAGCAGGACTTGATGAGCATTTCACGCACTTGGTGCGTTTTACACTTTGGGTTGGCAGTGTTTGACACTTGTTTTCCACCCTGTTCTTTTCACTCGTTTTATATGAAAAATTGCTACGGGGTCGGTAAGCCCCTTCGTCATATTTAATGAACTTAATGCTCTATGTTGTAGCTTTGATGATTGCTGAGGTGTTCTTTCTTGAATGCCTCAGGTGCAGGTTGTAGCCGGTTGAGCGGCTAGGCATTTGGTGGAGATTACTTGGAGCTAGCCAAGCTTGCTTAGCGAGGTAGTTCTTTACTTTGTTGTACAGACATACAGACGCCCCAGTGGGTTCGTGTCAGCTTGTTAACGCCCATTGGTGGTTTTCTTTAGTGGCTACATATGAATGATATACTGCTATTATGAATCATTGAGATGATATCTACTTGCTCTTGGGACTGTTTTATGCTAGGTTGCATTAGGTATTTTGAAGCTAAAAAAAACTCTACTATTTGTTATGGTCAACTAATCAAGTATTTTCCAAACAACGTAAAAAGAGGATTTCTTATATTATGGTAAATCTAGAGTGCATATAGGAAATCATCATAAGTAAACTAACGTACTTTCCGCCGCGTACATACACACGTTTTGATCCATAAGGCCGAGGAATACGGCCATCAAACTAAACGGTTTTCTTGCATTTAACTGATGGATTTCGACTAATTAAGCGTCAAGGTTTTGCCTGAGCGTGTGCAGTTATCCCCTGCACGACGTGGCATCATAACACGTAGTTCCTCTTACTCTGATATGATGTACTCGTTGAGGAATTGCGGGTTGTGACACCTTGCCGGCGGCCTGAAGTCGAGAAAATCGCCGGGAAACCATTTTTGAAGGCGGCGCCGCTCGGTTTCTACAACTGCACAGTGGGGGGGCTCAATTTCTTCAGGGAAGGATTGGGAAAGTCTTCTCTCGACCCACTGATGGTGTTTAAAGCCTCAGTTGGGGAGATGAGGGGCTGGATTATCAATGTACATTAAAGCCATTAATGGCTAGACTCGGCCATGGAGGAGGGGGTTGAACCAGGCCTTTGGTGGCTGGGTAAATTGTAACGCCCCGAATATTGTGTGCGAGTCGGTCGCGAAAAAAAAAGGTTTTTGGTGCCTGTAGGGGTACACGGCCTAGGACACGGGCGTGTCCAAGGCCGTGTCTGGCTGGTGATTTTTTTGGCCGTTTTCAACCCGAGAAGGACACGGCCAGGAACACGGCCGGATGACACGGGCGTGTCCTCCGACACGGGCGTGTGCCTATCCGTGTCCCCACCCGTGTGCAGTTGGGTCGTGTCCGTTGCCGTGGCAGTTATGCGTGACACGCCCACAAACACGGGCATGTCGAGGAACCCGACACGGGCGTGTCAGGTGAGACACGCGCGTGTCGTAGCCCGTGTGTCGTTTCTCAGTTCGACGATCGTGCCTGGATCGAGGCACACGGCCTGGGACACGGCTGTGTGCCGAGCCGTGTTCGGCCCAGGTCTGGAGAATTTTGTGCAGATCTGAGCCGTTTGTTTTCTTTAAATAGGATCCGACGGCCCAGATGAAATCCTGCTCTGATAAGGCCGGGAATAGGGGTTAATTCCTCATTTTCTCTCCAAAGCTTTCTCCTTCCAAAGTGAGAGAGAAGAGGAAGAAGAAGGAGGTTTCCGGACGCCGGCGGAGCATCGGAGCACCATTTCGAAGTCTGAGAGCGGATCCGTGGAGGGAAGGTCATTGTGAAGAGTTCTAACCGCGTAGTTTTTCCATGGCGCCAAAACGAACTACAAGGGTAACGATTCTCAACTTGAGCGTTTGAAGCTCTTTCTTTCTGCATAGGGAATCCCGCTCCCGCGAGTGTGCGGTGAGTGTGTGGTGTTCCTTGGGGTTGATGTGAATAGTCCCCCTTGTGTTGCATATAGAGCCCGGAATCGTAAGTACGGGCATAGGCATTGTGTGTGAAGCCTACCCGGACGTGTACCGTCTGGATCGGTGATGTTGCATTTGATGTGGTTTTGTCGGAGAAGACTCCGTGCTTTGGGTTTTTCGGGTTTCAACGCGGTAGATTGCAGCAGGGATCCTTGGAGGTTAGCTTCAAGGCGCACCCGAAAAATTGAGCGGAAACGTGTTCTGCTAACTTGGCGGTCTGGGAACCGACCTTGATCATAACTGGGTTATGAGATTGTTTTGGAAAATTTGGGATCCGAGAGAAGCTTGGCCCGCGCATAGGACTTAAATTGGACATGCGGCGTGAGCAACGGGTAAGTGGAATTGGACCTAGGCTATGTGGTTCGGTGCGAGAGACCCGAAGATGGGGACTGGCCGTTGGCATAGTCGGAGCCTTAGACGGTGGTCAGAAAGGCTAAATGCTCACATGTTGTTGTCATCCTGGGGGTGGTGGTGAATGCACTGATGGGTCAGGGTTCACCATGAATGTGCCCTGAGTGCATGGGGTGTTTGGCCGTGCGAGCCTACACCTGTGGCGAAATATAATTGCGTTATATATATTGTTGGGCTAATGTTATGCAGGGAAAGAGCACCGCCGTCCCGAGTAAGGGGCGGGGTCGTTATAATTTGGTCGGCTTTTAGCTGACCGTTGCTTTATTTGCCATCGTGCGGTGGTATGTGCTTGCAGGTGCTGCGGAGCCGAGCGCCAAATAGCGGGCTGGAGCCCATGTTGCTGTGCTGGCCCTAGAAGGCCGTAGAATAGCTGTTTTTATATTTATCATGTGTGGCCGGCATGTGAGCCGATGTATGTAAAACACTCTTTATTAAGTGAACATTTGTAAGGCCATAAGGTCATGTACTCGTTTCTGTGTATTTGGGGTTTCATTCCTGTTGTTGTAGCTGTGGACATTCATATTTGATGGATTTAAGTTTGGGTTCTTTCAACTTTAAAATCTTCCGCTAGAATGCTCTGTGATTAGGACAAGTAGTCTTAATTGGTTGGTTTGATTATTCATTTAGTATCCCTTCTGACTGTCTGTGGTATATGGCGTCGGGTTCCAGCTGGACCTTCTGTTATATGCCATGCGACAGATGGGGGTGTTACAATTTGGTATCAGAGGGGGTGGTGAGCACATATGATATCAGACTTCTGGTTACGGTCAGGCTTAAATGAATTCGTGGGTGAATTCTTTAAAGGGGTGGTGAGCACATGTGTGCGTCATCGTCATAACATCAAAAGAACCCATGAATGTCCACTTAGGAATGGAAAATACACTTGTTTTGTGGAACCTGAGTGTTCCAATGATTGCTTTTAGCAATTTGTATGTTGTCTAATCGTGTGTCTTTGCTAATTTAGGAAGCTAGGAGCAGTGCTGGTCAGTCAGAGCGTCCGCAATCAGCGGAAAGTAGTGCACCAAGGGACGTGCCTGCTACACCTCCTTCAGCGGAAACCATCAGGATGGTGGCCGAGGCAGTGTTCGCAATGATAAATGCCCAACCTGCAGGGCAAATGCATCGCGCACCTCCTGCGAATGAGCAAGAACCGGTTAGGGCGGCAGAGCCGAGAGTCGTGGAACACGTAGCAGTTGAGTTAGTAGAGCCGAGGAGAACTACGGAAAGGCAGCTGAAGTATATGATGGGCTTTAATCCTCCGAGGTTTAATGGGGTTGGAACGCCAACTCAAGCTGAGGACTGGCTCTCTTCCATAAAGAGGGTCTTGACGGCCACAATGACTGAGGAGTGGCAGAAGACCACCATAGCGACTTTTCTTTTGGAAGGTGAAGCGAGGTTGTGGTGTGACAAGATGGAGTTTCATCTTCTAGTGGGAAGGCAACTTGCGGATGTGCCGATGGAAGAAGTTTCAAGATTGTTGCTAGCCAGATTTGTACCTTCTGCTCAGAAGTTGGAGATGGAGAATCAATTTCTTGGGTTGACTCAGGGATCCAGAAGCGTGGACGAATATCTGCATGAGTTCACACGGTTGGGTCGTTATGCTGGTGCTATGTTTTCAAAAGAAGAGAGGAAGACCAACCGATTCTATGAGGGTCTTCGCGGCGATTTACAGTTACTCCTTGCTGGGCCTAAGGCGCAGGGCTTCCTAGCCTTGGTCAATTCGGCCCGATCGTTGGAAAAGGTTGCGAAGAAAGTTCAAGAGAATAAGGACCCAGGAGAAAGGAAGACTGAGTTCAAGGTGCCAAGTAACAAGACAGGTTTCCGCAGATGGAACAAGAAGCGGAGGACTTCGAACTCAGCCCCTTCGGCTGATGCATCGGGGGCAACTACAAGTCGAGTCCCCGGAGCTTGCTACAACTGCGGGAAGATGGGGCATTTTGCTCGGGAGTGTTGGAGCGGACGTTCAAAGTCCGAGAGGAGACCCGAAGCGACTTATGAGGAGAAAGGGAAGGCGGTGGAGTCAACCGCGTCCCATCATGCTCCAGCCCAGCCTAGAGTCTACAACCTTGGACTGCAGGAGGCCATAAAGCAAGCGGACGTGGTGACAGGTATGAGTTAAATTACAGTGGTTTAACTTTTATAGTTGTTACCTTTGTATTTGTTATCTTACGTTTGTCAGTGTTAGGCTTTGTGTTAATCTTTGGGTTTCCGGCGAGAGCCCTTTTTGATACGAGAGCATCACATTCCTTCTTGTCTGAAAAGTTTATATCGCGCATCGGAGTTCCGTTCTCGATGGCAGAAAACAAGTTGAATGTGTTGTTGCCTAATGGGTGCTCCATGCGTGCGGATAGGATTGGTGTTGTGAAGATTCGGATTGGAGACCGGGAGTTTGATTTGCGGGCGTTGATTCTACCATTAGTGGAGTTCGACGTAATCTTCGGTATGGATTGGCTCTCGGAGCAAAGTGCATGTATTGATTGCAACCGTAAAGAAGTCAAGTTGGGTCTGGACACTGATCGGGAGACTACTTTTACGGACATGAAGGGGTCAGGGAAAGTTCTGATATCGGCCCTTCAGGTGTTCAAGGCAGTTCGGTCTGGGGCAGAACTGTATGTCACTCTAGTGCAGACTTCGACGCCTAAGCCTAGTTTGGATAGCATCCCAGTTGTGTCCAAGTATCCTGATGTGTTTCCAGATGATCTCCCAGGAGCCCCTCCTCAGCGGGAGATAGAATTTACTATAGTGCTGGTACCGGGTGCCAAACCGGTGTCACGCTCCCCCTATCGAATAGCCCTAAGAGAAATGGCAGAGTTGAAGGTGCAACTGCAAGAGTTGCTATAGCAAGGTTATGTGCGTCCAAGTTCGTCGCCTTGGAGCGCACCAGTTCTCTTTGTTAAGAAGAAAGATGGGAGCTTGCGGCTTTGTATTGATTATCGAGAATTGAACAAACTTACGGAGAAGAACAAATATCCAATCCTGAGGATTGACGATCTATTTGATCAGCTGGTTGGATCAACTGTATATTCGAAGTTAGATTTGAAGTCCGGTTACTATCAGTTGAGGATAAGGGAGAGCGACATCCCAAAGACAGCATTCAGTACGCGGTTTGGACATTATGAGTTCACGGTTATGTTGTTTGGGTTGACGAATGCGCCATCCGTGTTTATGGATTTGCTGAATAGGACGTTCAGAGAATACTTGGATCAGTTTGTGATAGTATTTATCGATGATATCCTGGTGTATTCGCGGTGCGAGGAGGATCACTACAAGCATTTACACATGGTGTTGGAGACATTGAGGAAAAGTCAGTTGTATGCAAAGTTCTCCAAGTGTGAATTCTGGTTATCCTCGATAGCGTTCCTTGGTCATGTTGTCAGTGAAGAAGGAATAGTTGTGGATCCGGCGAAGATAGTGGCGATATGGGAGTGGCCTACTTTGACTACGGTGGCAGAAGTCTGGAGTTTTCTGGGGCTTGCTGGCTACTACAGGCGCTTCGTAGAGAACTTCTCGCGGATAGCACTACCACTCACGATGTTGACAAGAAAGGATCAGAAGTTTGTGTGGTCTTCGGAGTGTGAACAGGCGTTTGAAGAATTGAAGAGGCGGTTGACCACGGCGCCCATTTTATGTTCGCCAAGTGGAACTGAAGGGTTCGAGATCTATAGTGATGCTTCGGGCAGTGGTTTGGGCTGTGTCCTGCTACAGCATGGGAGAGTGATAGCTTATGGTTCACGACAACTGAAGGTTCACGAGAGGAATTATCCGGTCCACGACTTAGAGTTAGCGGCCGTGATATTTGCTCTTAAGCTTTGGAGGCACTATCTGTACGGTGTGAAGGTCGATATTTACACCGATCATAAGAGTTTGAAGTACCTATTGGACCAAAAGGATCTGAACATGAGGCAGAGGAGGTGGATGGAGTTCTTAGGGTACTACACCTTCAAGATACACTATGTGCCTGGGAAGGGAAATGCAGTGGCGGATGCGTTGAGTCGTAAGATTCCCGCACAAGCCAACTGGTTATCAGTACATGATGAGAGATTGGTGCAAGAGTTGGAGGCATTGGAGATATCTTGCGTCGATAAGCAGTCTAGTGCCGAGGCAAAACTGTTTTGGACAGAGGTGCAGTGTGACCTAGCGGATAGAGTTCGGCGGGCTTTGGTTCAGGATAGCAGCATGAAGCAAATCTTGGATGAATCTTTGGATGGGTCAAATTCCCAGTTTGTGGTTGAAGATGGGTTGCTAAGGAAGGACAGTCGTCTATGCGTTCCTAGTGCGGATAATATTCGGGAGGAGTTGATGTATGAGGCTCATCATACCAAGTACTCAATCCACCCGGGAAGCACGAAAATGTATAGAGACATGAAGAAATTATTCTGGTGGCCGGGTTTGAAGAGGGATGTGGCACTTTATGTGGCCAAGTGCCGTACTTGTGCATTGGTGAAGGCAGAATGCCAGAAGCCCGGAGGTTTCTTGAAATCCCTTCCTATCCCAGAATGGAAGTTTGACGACATATCTATGGATTTTGTGCACGGTTTGCCGAAGTCGCAGAAGGGAAACGACGTCATTTGGGTGGTCGTAGATAGGTTGACAAAGGTGTCGCACTTTATCTCAGTCAGAAAGGAGGATCCGGTGGAAAAGTTAGCCAAACTCTACGTGGAAAACATTGTACGATTGCATGGTATGCCTCGCAGTATTGTTAGTGATCGTGATGGACGCTTCACGTCAAATGACTGGAGGTTGGTGCATGGTCTGTTGGGCACTAAGCTAAAGTTCAGCACAGCCTTTCACCCGCAGACAGATGGCCAAACCGAGAGAGTCAACAGGACTATGGAGGACATGCTTCGCATGTGCGTCCTAGATTTCGGGAAGAATTGGAAGGATCACTTGTACATGGTGGAGTTTGCATACAACAACAGCTTTCAGGCAAGTATTGGAATGGCGCCTTTCGAAGCCTTGTATGGGAGTAAGTGTCGTACGCCGTTGTCTTGGTTGGAGGCAGGCGAATCAAAGTTGTATAAACGTCAAGCGGTGGAAGACGCCACTTCAATGATACGGACAATTCAGGAAAGGCTGAAGATTGCTCAGGATAGACAGTCAAAGTATTACAATGCCAAACATAGAAATGTGGAGTTCAATGTTGGCGACATGGTATATTTAAAGATCAAGCCGTTCAAGGGTGTATCGCGGGTTCGACGCTTGAAGAAGCTGAGTCCGAGATACCTTGGACCATTTGAAATCCTGGAGCGTGTTGGCGAGGCGGCGTATAGGTTGAAGCTGTCGACGGAGTTGAGTGGGCTGCATGACGTGTTCCACGTATCGGTGTTGCGTAAGGCAGTGCAAGAGCCTTCGCAGATCGTTACGGACAATCAGGTACCGGTTGATTATGAGTTAACAACAAGGGTCAAGCCAGTGCGAATTGAAGATGTTGCAGTCAAACGACTCTGCAACAAGGAGATCCGAATGGTAAAAGTCCGTTGGGATAATTGCGGGCGTGAGGAGCTTTCTTGGGAGCGAGAGCAAGCTATGTTGGAGGAATACCCCGAGTTATTCCACTCAGGTATCATTTAGCTTTTGTGTACCTTTGCTTAATTTCGGGACGAAATTCCTTAAGTGGGGGAGATTTGTAACGCCCCGAATATTGTGTTCGAGTCGGTCGCAAAAAAAAGGTTTTTGGTGCCTGTAGGGGTACACGGCCTAGGACACGGGCGTGTCCAAGGCCGTGTCTGGCTGGTGATTTTTTTGGCCGTTTTCAACCCGAGAAGGACACGGCCAGGAACACGGCCGGATGACACGGGCGTGTCCTCCGACACGGGCGTGTGCCTACCCGTATCCCAACCCATGTGCAGTTGGGTCGTGTCCGTTGCCGTGGCAGTTATGCGTGACACGCCCACGAACACGGGCGTGTCGAGGAACCCGACACGGGCGTGTCAGGTGAGACACGGGCGTGTCAGGTGAGACACGTGCGTGTCGTAGCCCGTGTGTCGTTTCTCAGTTCGACGATCGTGCCTGGATCGAGGCACACGGCCTGGGACACGGCCATGTGTCGAGCCGTGTTCGGCCCAGGTCTGGAGAATTTTGTGCAGATCTGAGCCGTTCGTTTTCTTTAAATAGGATCCGACGGCCCAGATGAAATCCTGCTCTGATAAGGCCGGGAATAGGGGGTTAATTCCTCATTTTCTCTCCAAAGCTTTCTCCTTCCAAAGTGAGAGAGAAGAGGAAGAAGAAGGAGGTTTCCTGTCGCCGGCGGAGCATCGGAGCACCATTTCGAAGTCTGAGAGCGGATCCGTGGAGGGAAGGTCATTGCGAAGAGTTCTAACTGCGTAGTTTTTCCATGGCGCCAAAACGAACTACAAGGGTAACGATTCTCAACTTGAGCGTTTGAAGCTCTTTCTTTCTGCATAGGGAATCCCGCTCCCGCGAGTGTGCGGTGAGTGCGTGGTGTTCCTTGGGGTTGACGTGAATAGTCCCCCTTGTGTTGCATATAGAGCCCGGAATCGTAAGTACGGGCATAGGAATTGTGTGTGAAGCCTACCCGGACGTGTACCGTTTGGATCGGTGATGTTGCATTTGATGTGGTTTTGCCGGAGAAGACTCCGTGCTTTGGGTTTTTCGGGTTTCTACGCGGTAGATTACAGCAGGGATCCTTGGAGGTTAGCTTCAAGGCGCACCCGGAAAATTGAGCGGAAACGTGTTCTGCTAACTTGGCGGTCTGGGAACCGGCCTTGATCATAACTGGGTTATGAGATTGTTTTGGAAAATTTGGGATCCGAGAGAAGCTTGGCCCGCACATAGGACTTAAATTGGACATGCGGCGTGAGCAACGGGCAAGTGGAATTGGACCTAGGCTATGTGGTTCGGTGCGAGAGACCCGAAGACGGGGACTGGCCGTTGGCATAGTCGGAGCCTTAGACGGTGGTCAGAAAGGCTAAATGCTCACATGTTGTTGCCATCCTGGGGGTGGTGGTGAATGCACTGATGGATCAGGGTTCACCATGAATGTGCCCTGAGTGCACGGGGTGTTTGGCCGTGTGAGCCTACACCTGTGGCGAAATATAATTGCGTTATATATATTGTTGGGCTAATGTTATGCAGGGAAAGAGCACCGCCGTCCCGAGTAAGGGGCGGGGTCGTTATAATTTGGTCGGCTTTTAGCTGACCGTTGCTTTATTTGCCACCGTGCGGTGGTATGTGCTTGCAGGTGCTGCGGAGCCGAGCGCCAAATAGCGGGCTGGAGCTCATGTTGCTGTGCTGGCCCTAGAAGGCCGTAGAATAGCTGTTTTTATATTTATCATGTGTGGCCGGCCTGTGAGCCGATGTATGTAAAACACTCTTTATTAAGTGAACATTTGTAAGTCCATAAGGCCATGTACCCGTTTCTGTGTATTTGGGGTTTCATTCCTGTTGTTGTATCTGTGGACATTCATATTTGATGGATTTAAGTTTGGGTTCTTTCAACTTTAAAATCTTCCGCTAGAATGCTCTGTGATTAGGACGAGTAGTCTTAATTGGTTGGTTTGATTATTCATTTAGTATCCCTTCCGACTGTCTGTGGTATATGGCGTCGGGTTCCAGCTGGACCTTCTGTTATATTCCATGCGACAGATGGGGGTGTTACAGAAATGGCTGGAAACTTCTCCCCTTCCCTAGGGGAGTTGAATTCAGCCATTAAAGGTGGCCTTTGGCCTCCCCTTGGCCGAGCCCCTTCATTCCCTCCTCTTTCTTCTTTTCTCTCTCCTCCAATAACATGGAATGGAGCTCACCCTCTCTCCTAGTCACCAAGTTGACTTGGTCAACCTAGAGGACTATTTGCAGCCCATCCATGCACATTATTCCCTAAAGAAGCCACAAGAGGAGGCTTGAGCTTGGGCTAGCCCATTTGGGCTAGGTTGACCCAAAGTAGGCTTGGGTTGACTTTGGTCTTTTTGACCTTTTGGGTTGCCCCCAATGGATCCTTGGTGACCCATTGATCTCCCCTAAGGCCTAGGTAGGGTTTGGTAGGGCTGACTTGGCACCTTGAAGGTCACTTGTCCCTTGGTAAGGGCACTTTGACCACTTCGGGGCTAGAGTTGACTTAGGTCAACTTAGCCTCTAAGGTTGACCCCAATAGGTCCTTGGTGACCCATTGACCCCACCTTAGGGTTAGTATGGCATGGGTGGTGTCCACCTGGCTAGTGGTTGGCCAATTGACCCTAAGTAGGCTAGTTTGACCCATTTAGGGATAGAGTTGACCTTGGTCAACTTAACCACTTTGACTACCTTCTATGGGTCCTTAGTGATCCATTGACCCCACTCTAGGTTTAGAAAGACCCCGGTAGGGTCAGTTGGGCTTTTACTAGGGCACACTTCCTTTAGTTAGGGCACCTTGCCCAGTTTAGGCCTAGAATGGTTCTAGGTCAACTTGGCCACCCTGAGTCGACTCCAATGGACCCTTAGGGTTCAGATGAACCTTACAATGGATTGGTGATGCCATGGTGGGGTCTTGAAGTCTTAGTGAAGCCCCATGATCATCTTAAACTAGGGTTCATAAATCTACTATTTGCAGACCATAGTGGTCTCACCTACATCCCTAGGTTTACTTGGCCTTCTTGGGCTTCCTAGGATTTTATCATGACCTAGTCATGACAAAACCACTCCTAGGGGTCTAGTTGTTTGAGAGATGTTACAGATCTTATCACACTAAGGGATCACCCTAGGTCCCAAGTGATTGGAGACATAACAGTAGGTGTACAGACAAGACATCAACTTAACTAAGATGTGATGCATGCTTGTTTTCTCTCTCAAGTTGAACCTCAATCCATAAAAGATGTTGAGCAAGATCCCTACTGGATCATTGCAATGCAAGAAGAACTCAACCAATTTGAGAGATGTAGAGTTTGTGATTTGGTTCCAAGACCCAAAGACTACCCAGTCATTGGAACCAAATGGGTATATAGAAACAAACTAGATGCACAAGGTGCAATTGTGAGAAACAAGGGTAGGCTTGTTGCTCAAGGATATAGGCAAGAAGAAGGCATAGACTATGATCAAACCTTTACACCAGTTGCAAGGTTAGAAGTAATTAGAATCTTCCTTGCCTATGCTGCCTACAAGAAGTTTAAAGTCTACCAGATGGATGTAAAAAGTGTCTTTCTAAATGGAGTACTAAAAGAAGAAGTTTATGTTGAACAACCTCCAGGTTTTGTCTCTCCAACCCATCCTTCTTATGTATTTAGATTACATAAAGCCCTCTATGGTCTAAAGCAAGCTCCAAGAGCTTGGTATGAGACCTTAGCTAGCTTTCTGATAGAGCATGAATTCACTAGAGGCATAGTAGATAAAATATTATTCACAAGGCACCATAAGGATAAAATCTTGTTAGTACAAATTTATGTGGATGACATCATATTTGGGTTTACTGACTCTAAACTATGCAAGAGGTTTTCTGACCTCATGCATTCTAAGTTTGAGATGAGTAGCATGGGTGAGCTCTCCTACTTCCTTGGTCTCCAAGTGAAGCAGCTACCAGATGGCATCTTCATCTCCCAGGCTAAATATGCTAAAGTGCTTCTTAAAAAGTTTGGGATGGCTGATGCCTCAGCAAAGAAAACACTTGTGGCTACTAATGTTGTAATAGATTATGATCCACATGGGAAACCTGTTGACCAGAAATTATATAGGGACATTGTTGGGTCTCTATTATATCTTACAGCTATCAGACATGATATCATGTTTATCACATGCCTTTGTACTAGGTTCCAAGTGAACCCTAAAGAATCTGACCTAGTTTTTCTAAAAAAGAATTTTGAGATATATAAAGAGTTGTCCTAGTCTAGGCCTTTGGTATCCTACAGAGTCAGAATTTGATTTAACTGAATATTCAGATGCTGACTTTGCTAGATGCAGGATTGACAGGAAAAGTACCCCAGTAACTTGTCAGTTCCTTGGTATGAGACTAGTGTCTTGGTTCTGTAAGAAACAATCATCTGTGTCCACATCAATAGCTGAAGCAGAATATATAGCAGATGACAGTTGCCTTTCACAGATGTTGTGGATTCAGAATCAACTCCTGGACTATGGTTTCAACTTAAATAATTCAACTCTATTATGTGATAACACAAGTGTTATATCCATAGCACAGAATCCAGTCCATCACAGTAGGACTAAGCATATAGACATTAGGCATCATTTTCATTAGAGAGTGTGTAGACAAAAACAAAATTAAACTTGTTTATATCTACACTGATTTACAAAGAGCTGATATTTTCACCAAATCCTTGGATGACAGGAATCACTTGTTCTTTATAAATCAGTTGAGCATGTTCAATGGAGAAGCTTTAATTTAACTTCTGTCTGCACTCGACGAATTTTTCAAGTTCATCGAACGGAGCTCGACGAACTGGGAAAAGTTCTTGAGATATTCTTCGAACGGAGATCGACGAACTCTTTGTGAGTGAAGTTATTTTCGTCGAGCGGAGATCGATGAATCTACTTCAGAAAACGTTCGTCGAACGGAGCTCGACGAAATGTTTTCAAATCTTCAAACTGAGCTTGACGAATCATTTAACCATAAATTATTTCGTCGATCTCAGATCGAAGAATTATTTTTATTTTTCGTGGAACGGAGTTTGTCGATTCATATTTTGGAAAACCTTATATCTAGGTTTTCTTCGACCTCCGTCTCGTGCTTTCAGTTCCCTTACACTTGATCTTCGTTTTTCTCTTGCAGGTGAACCAATGGCGATTCCAGCAGGCACCCTTGCAGCAATGAAATTCGACACTAGATTTGATGTCGATTTTGATTCGTTCCAACATTCAGACCCAATCTTCCTGGACATCCTTCAACTCCTTGAAGAACAGCAGTTGAAGAATCTGCTATCCACCAGGATCAAAATAGCTAGCGCTGAGATCAGAGAGTGGGTCTACACTTCTTCCACCACCGATGAGAACACCATGATAGGGACAGTCTCGGGTAATGCAGTTTCTCTCACCCCAACTGTTCTAACTGAAATTTTTGAAACTAATGGCGAAGAAGAGTTAGAAGTTGATACTGAGGAATATGATGTGGTGCTGAGTATGATGGGGTATACTGGAGAAACCCCAAATAAATTGCTGAAGAAACACATGTCTGTCGAGTTCAAATTTCTAGCAGACATTGTGGGGAAAGTGTTGCTAGGCAAACACAATGCCCATGATTACATAACCAGGCATCAATTTCTGGTGATGTGTACAATAGTAAACCAGAAGAAGGTAAACTGGGCTCAGATCATGTTTAATATGATTAAGAAAAAGAATACAAAGAAATAGGTTTGCTTTTGAAGAATATTAGGAATCTTCCTGTAGGAGAAGACTGCTGAATCACTGGTCTCCCCGACCATATTCATCAATGCCTCCAAGAGGCTTACATGTGCCCTCTTTGGCAGGTGGGAGAGGACCATCACCAAGCCCTCTAAGGCTTCCTCCTCCTCCACCAGGCCTTCTGAGAGTACCAGGGCTGCTCCAGCCACTCCCCACCCTACTGAAAAAGTTCCATCTTCCCCTCCATCACCTCCAGACATCCCACCTCAACCTCAAATGGTACAACAACTCCCTACCACAGTTCAAACCACCATTCACACTCCTACACCTCCTTCATCCCCAGTACATTTATCCACCACTCACTTTCCTAACTCACCTCCCTCCCAAAATTATACACCAGCTCCATCACCACCCTCATCACCACTCTCACCCCATTTGGCTGTCATACCCCCCTCCAATATCTCATCCCTCCCTTCCTTTAATCTGCTTACTTCCCCTCCTCATACTTCTTCTATCCCAGATGTTCCAATGATAGATTCTCTACCTTCTCCTCCACCAGCATCTTCCATCCCTCCTTCTGTTTCTACTGAAACACCCTCTGCCTCTCTGCCATTGGACCCCTCCATTATTCCATCTCTCATTTCCCTTCTTACT
Organism: Platanthera guangdongensis; assembly: GCA_039583875.1. Taxonomy (NCBI): domain Eukaryota; kingdom Viridiplantae; phylum Streptophyta; class Magnoliopsida; order Asparagales; family Orchidaceae; genus Platanthera; species Platanthera guangdongensis. The sequence goes on along the minus strand of CM077154.1, from coordinate 25,417,087 downwards.
CCCCTCCTCAAAATAATTATATCAGAGGCTATTTCACCTCTTGCTACCTCCATATCTTCTCTTGCTGATAAGATATTTGCTCTTTCTACTCCTCCCTCTTCAGTAAGGGGCCTGGCTCCAGTGTACACTGAAACCAGACAGGGGGAGATACTCAATAAAGAAGCAGCAACAGAAATAACAGCAGAAGTTATAACAGCAACAGTAGCAGTAGATGCAGCAGCAGACACAGCAGAAGCATCAGTAATAGTAGCTACAGCATAAAAAGAAGCGGCTGAAGTAGAAGCAGAAATAGATGCTGATACAGATTTATTTGATTTAATTCATTTTGTTGAATCTGATATGGAAATAGATGAGCAGGTCCCAGAGGAAATAACAACTGCTGGTGATTTTATTATAAATCCCACAGTTGGTCTGTTAAATTTATTGAGCAGTTTTGATATAGCTTATTTGAATAATCTGCCAGCAGACAACATCATGCTATCTTTGACTATAGTTCCTTACACCTCTCCCATAAGCCCCAAGGTTGCCATGCAACTTAAGGCTACTTTTGCAATTCTAGAGGCTCATGTCCTGTCATCTCCACCCAGAGCTGATCTCATCATTATTTCATCCCCTCCAAAAGATAGTTCTGCTCCTACCTTCATAATGGATGATTCACCAATCCTTGATCTTGATGCACTGATCATGGCAGATATAGAAGAAGAAAATAAAATAGTGGTTGAAAGCACTGTTATGTATAGCCCTTCTATTCCAGCTCCAGCTCCTCCTCCAGTTTCCTCCCAGCCAGAGAAACCTTTAATATCTGCTGAGGCCCTAAAAGAAATAAATGCAATATTTGATAATCCACAAGATCCTTCTGATGATGATGAGGAGGAGGAGGAGGACTCGGATGATGAGCCGAAGAAAAAGAAAGTGTCTAAGAAGAGGAAAGCTCTTCCACCTCCTGCCCCAAAACCAAATCCAGCAAATGACACTCCTTACTATATACTCCAGAAGATCACACCCTATAAGGGCATGTCAGCATGGATGTGTCTGTCCAAAAATTAACAGAAAGAAAGGAAGAAAAGCAGGAGATATTCCCCACCTCCTCAAAGATACAGAAAGGATCCTCCTCCACCACCTGTTGGTGGTGCTTCCAGTTCTTAAACTCAGAGGACTACCCAGTTTCAAACCTATCAAAGACATCAGGGTAGGTCCTCTTCAGGAAGCAGCCAACAAAGGCATTATCGATCTGACAAGCAGCACCATCAACAACATCAACAACAACAATTCACTGAACATCAAAAGGCTGAAAGCCCCAAGAGACCTGCTTCCCCTCCTGTACCATTTGAAGATCCTGAGATAGCTATAACTACTGGGATGGCCAGGTTCCAGAAATTGGTTGGCCTATCCATGATCAAAAAATCAAGAGCTGAAGGAAAGGATTCATCTGAATATACTACAATATCCAAGTACAGAAAGGAAGAACTTAACAGGTTTGTTAAGGCTAATAAATTTTTCAATATTGATGATTATATGAAGTTACATCATGAAGTCGTAGTGCCAAGAGCCACCTCCCTGAATGTCATTGGAGCTGCTGACATGACAATGACTAAAGCTCAAGCAGCTGATCCAAACAAGGAGATTAAGTTTACTCAGCCAGGTGAGAAGGCAAAAGAGGAAAAGCACAAGGAACAAAGGAAGAAGAAGTAAATTATAAACGGTTTCCTGTCGTTCTGTTATTCTAAAACTGCTTATTTATATCCTGAAACAAAGCTCTCCATGTATATATATATCTGATGCATTTGTTTAAATTTTTCATGCCAGATATATGTTTTATTGTTTTGTATATTTTGTATGTCTGTAATTAGTGACCTTACCCAAATATGGGGAGATTGTTGGATCCCTAGTTGGATTTGGGCTAGGTTCACTAAATTATGATGTTTGACCCAATATGTATAGCTAGGGTCATGTGTGTGTCCTAGAGTCTAGACCATGTCCTTAAAGTCAACACTACATGGACCAGCCATTAACAGACTGCAAAAGGCTCAAGACTTAGAGAAATTTCAAAGACTCAGAAAATGAGTTCGACGTTCGTCGAACTCAGGTCAACGAAAGTCGTGCTCAGCTCGACGAACTCAGAGAAAATTCTCTGAGATGAGCTCGACGAACTTGAATCTCAGGTCGACGATTTCCAGAGTATACTTCCAACATTCCAAGTCCAGAATTCTTCACACTTAACTCTAATCGACGAACTTAGTACTCAGGTCGACGAACTTAGTTCTCTGGTCGACGATTGTTGGGTATTCTACTTCAACATGTTATTCCAGAAATATCTAGGTATTCTAAGTTAAGGATCACACTCCAGTCGACGAACTCACCTTCTCAGCTCGACGAACTTAGACCACAATCTTGGCAAGATTAATCAAGTAGTAGTTAAAAGCTCTCCGCTCGACGAAACTAGTTCTCAGGTCGACAAACCCAGTTCTGAGGTCGACGATTTCTGGACACGTTACTTCAACATTCTTAAGTCCAAGAAACATGGAATTTTGAACTCCATTTGACGAAGTTATACTCTCAGCTTGACGATCTTGATGCACAGAATTGGCAAGGATCTAGAGAAAGCAGTTATCAGTTCTTAGGTCGACGATCTTGCATCTTAGCTCGATGAACAACTATTATCTGGTCAACGAACTTGACTTCTCTGCTCGACGAACTCTGGACACAGATTGACGAATTCTGTTTTCTGCTCAACTAATTCTGTAAAGTTCCAGACTTGGAAATTTCCCTCCCTCTGTCCCTTTTCTATTGCAATAATTCTTGAGTAATTAATGCTTAAATATTCTCTGAATATTACCGTTAGAAGCAAGCATTGATTACGGTCTTCTTTAGGATTATTACTTGCCGCTTTTCAATGACATAGTTGGAGAAATCAATCAATGCAAATATTCTCCAGGCTGTCAGCATTGAATGAAGGAAGAAATTCAAATTCAGAAGGAAGATGACACAAAAATATAAAAAGGATTTTTCTTTTTCTTCCCTCAAAAGAGAATAGACAACAACACAGTGAATAGGCTTTTCTTCTTCCTTCTCATCTGAACACAGAAAAAATACACCGGGCAATAACAAAGAAAAATCAGAAGCCCTAGAACAACAAGCTGAAGAAGAAGAACCATTTAAATCAAGAATCTTCTTCTGTCTTCATCCCAGGATTCTTCCGATGACAACAAATATTCTATCTGTCAAAGAAGTTCCTGGATACCATTTGGTCAAAGCTGAAAAACTGAAGACCTACTCACCCTGCAGCAAGGCTCAAATCTTCCTGAGTTCAATATCTCAGGGGGAGCTTTTGCTAACATCAAGATCCACTAAAGTCTTCTCAGTTATATTTGAGAAAGAGAAGACATAATTACTCTCTCATCCCCCACTGTATAAATGGTTCTTAACTTCCTTCAAAAGTTATTTTTGGTTGCAAGTCACCTGATCAAAAGACTTGAGGGTTGGTTTTTGAGCACCTAATCAAAAGCTCATTGGTGGCAGTCACCTGATCAAAAACCTGAGTGGATTCCTACCAGGGTGGTAGAAGAGTGGATGTACCCAAGTTTAGGGGAACCACTATAAAATTCTTATGTTGTCTGGTTGCTCTTTTTCTTTTGTTCTTGTTGTGGCTTTGCTAGCTAGGTTGTTGTGTTTGTGATATGTTGTGCTAGATTACTTTATCTTAGGTTTGTTTTTATTTACAACAAAAAGATTTAAGTTTTCAAGATACTCTATTCACCCCCCCCCCCTCTCCCTCTAAAGTATTTCAGATCTAACCCTTACTTTCACAGTGAAATTTAGGTCAAGCATGTGTATATACCATACTTAGACTATGTCCGAAAATGAGAATTTTGGAGGACATTTTCCAATAATTTTAGTCAAAATTTGATTTATTAAATAATTGTACCCTAGGGAGTTTTACAACTCCAAAAAAACCCCAAATTTGAGTGGCATGGATCTAGTGTCATTATATGCCCATGATAAAAGTTTAAGACCATTTGGACCTCTACATATTGTGAAAATCCAGCATGCATGGTGGAGGTGGATTTGCAAATGGTGTGTCAATAGTAACAATGGGAAAATGATAAATTGGCCCATTTGGCCCTATGCTTGCCCATGAGATTTTGTACATAGGCTCATAGGGATGAAATACACCTCCCACAGAAAGATTGGGATTTTTGGGACCAAAAATCTCATTATTTTGAATTATTGGAAAATAGGCTCATTTAGAAATAAAAATGAGAAGTAGGGTTACTGACCTTAGGAAATTCCAAAGTTTTGTTTCAAGCCCTACTAGGACATTTCACATCCTGGAAAAAGTTATGAGCATGTTTGAGAATTATATCTTGTGTATTTAGTATATTTACAATTTTTCCCTTTTGGGATTTAAATTAAAAGTAGGGATAATAATATTTGGAAAATTATGAAAAAATGTATAGACTCTTATTTCTGTGATATAAACCCCTATGAACTTATCTAAGAATATTTGGTTGATTAATTATGCTGAAAATCTTAGTAGTGGCATTTTTGTAATAATGTTTACATGTAATTATTTTAGGTCAAATCACAAGCTAGGAGTATTAAATTCTGTTTTAAGTACTATAATGATAATGTTAATCACCGACATTTTCTATTAATTTTTTGTTGAATATTTTAGGTATATTATTTGGAAAATGGAATAATTGTGATTATAATCATAAATAGGAAATGAATGGTAAATCAAGTGGAAAAATTAGCTTCTTTGGTGAACAACCATTTTTAACCTAGATGAACTCCAGATAAATTATCTAGACATAATTGACCATTGGATATAGTAGTTCATGTTCAAAGTAACATTAGTCACATAATTAAATGATTTAATTTATGGTTCTAAATACTTAGAAAATAATGAAATTCTAAATGGTCATCTTAATACACATGACTAACTCATGATAGATATTTAGGGGCCTTTGGTCCAAGGAATTGAAAGTCATCTCATACGGGTTAGAATTAGATCATGGGTTGCGCTTAGTTAAAAGTGACGTGTTAACACTATAAACCATAGGGAAATGATAGGTGGTTAGATTGAGAGATGTGTTAGGAAGTTGAAACCCTGATTGGTGTCACGAGTATGTCACTACATAGTAACGAGAGATAGATTGCAGGTCACAAGGAGAACAACTATAACGGGGCCCGACGAAAGATCGTCGCTCTTCCAATCAGTACCTTAAGACATTAGGTTTACTCAAGAGTAATAACGAGATTGGGATATTAATAATGGGTAGACATTAATATAAGTAAGTGTCCTTGAGAAAAGGAGTTTTGGGTTTCAGACTATCGTAGTTCCTAGAGACATCGATAGCCCTTCACCGGACATGCCCTGGGCAGTCCAAGGATAAACCCTATACTGCTATGTATAACAAGAATTAGACAAGAGTAGTCTAATAGGTTAAGGGAACGATGTGACAAACTCACCCGTATAGGGTTGGAGGGATTCAAGAAGGGTTTAGTCCTGCGAGCTGGAGGCTCGGATGAAGATATAGGACAGGTTTAGTCTTGCGAGCTGGATGTTTGGATGTTTGATACCAGTACGAGTTTAGCCCTGCGAGCTGGAGGCTCGGGTGGTTATTTCAGGATGGGTTGGTCCTACGAGCTAGAAGATCGGGTTTCAAAATAACATGCATATGCATTGAACATATTGGTGGCGGGTTATGCGGTACTGGCCAGTCGTCACACCGACGGTAATACAGTGACTTAGGTGAGGTGTGAGGGTTTGAGGGGACAGTAGATTATTTACACAGCGGTCTGGAGGACGATCCCCGAAAACACACACCCGACCAAAAATACTGGTGGATTTTCCAACAAAATTAGTACGCAGAGACTCTAGAGTGCACCTCGAATGTGTACAGAGGCATATGAAGGGTCTAGGTCTGGTAGTGTGCATGCCGGTCTAGGAAGTGGAGACGCCCGCTCCACTGCTGCTGTGGCCACAATGGTGGTATAAGAGAGTTCAGCTAACTCCAAAAAGTGGGAACTAAAGGTCTGTGATCACAGAGTCGTGTGTGTGAGTTGCACTTGTATGAGTCATAACCCGCATAACACATAACATACATACATACTTAGGTCATATGTACCGCAGATCCTTATTATATAAATTAGTATGAGCTCTTTTATATGATAAGTTATATTCCTGAAACCTCAACTAATAAGTTTGTATGAGCATTCATATATATTAAGGTACTCCTGTGATGATAATGTAGTAGTAGATAGTTTACATTTCTGCTCAGTACTTTACCTTACTTATCTTTCAGCACTTCTTTCTAGTACTACTTTTCTGACTTCCTTACTTGTACTATATAGAACTGCTAGTGTATATACCGTCATGTTAGAGTAGAATTATTGTCACGTGTTTCCATTTTGATACTGCTTTTGTCTTCCCACACGGTGCCTAGGAGTCACGGGGTTGAGACGAGGACAAAATGGCTTAGTCTTTATGACTAATGGATGTTTGTGACCGTATTATTTTAGGAGCTCGAGGAGTTGGAGCGCAGCACGACCAGCAGGACGAGGTGGCAGTACCTGAGGAGCAGTTGCCACACACTACTATTGCTGTAGTTCAGCGTTAGGTGATGATGAGTGTTTTAGTTACAGCTTCCGCTTAGTGTTTATGTGAGAGGGAGACTTGATTTTATTTGGCATGTACCAGGCATAAGCCATTTTCTCATTTTGTATACATATTGTGGACTGTTGTACTTTTCATTTATATATATGATGATATTGATGTGACTTGTGGACTTGCTAGTTTTTATTTACTGCTTGTTATACTTCTTTTCTTGATTGGCTAACAGGTTAAATGATCATACAAGCCGGTAAGATCGGCGTCTTGCGGTGTCGACTAGCCCGTATGTGCTAGTGTCACCGTAAGACGGCGGTTCTGGGTATAAGAGCGGGTAAACTTCCTGGGTATGGGGGAGGGGTCTTACACAACCAGCCCGCGGCTCTCACAGTGACCATCACTCAAACAGAGAAGGATCAGTATGGTGCATGTAATAAGTTCAACAAGATCTGCTTGTTGACTATGAAGCGTTCTATTCCAGAGCACAAGCTGAGTGATCTTCCAAACATGCCCGTCGCCAGGGATTTTCTGACTGTCATTGGGCAGAGGTATAAGGTGTCTTCTAATACTGAGATTACGACTCTAATTCAGGAACTATTTTTTATGAGGTATTCAGGAGGAGACGGAGTCCGCGATTATATACTAAAGATGGTCTATTACCATACCAAGCTACATGAGATGATGATTACTCTCCCAGAAGCCTTGATAGTTCATCAGGCACTAAATACTCTTCCTACGGAGTTCAGCATTCTGAATACTACCTATAGTACTCGGGATGAGATATGAAAGATAAATGATCTCATCACTCGCTGCGTTGTTGAGGAGGAGAAACTGAAGAAAGAGTAGACAAACATAGTTTTGCTCGTAGTTAAATCTCCGTTTAAGAAGAAGTTCAAAGCTCCTTTTAAGGCTTAGGATGGACAAGCTTTAGGGAGCAAGAACACTGGTGGAAAAAATCCTCTTAGCTGCTTCATTTTTAAGAAGAAGAGGCGTGTGAAGAGCGAGTGTCTTAAATTCAAATCTTGGATGGAGAAACGTGGATTAGCAACTAAAGGTAACCCTTTAGCTTTTGTCCTTTGTGAATCCAATTTAATTTAAGCTCCGTCAAGTTCTTGGTGGCTAGATAGTGGAACAACTAATCATGTTGCTTACACGCTACATAGGTTAATCAATAGGAGGAGGCCAAGCAAGGGTGAGTGCAAGCTTATAGTGGGCAACAATGATGAGGTGGAGGTGGAGTTTATCAGGAACATCTGTTTAGTTCTCGATTCTGGTTATGAATTTTTATTAAGAGACATATTGTATATTCCTTCATTTAGAAGGAACTTGATTTCTGTTTCTGTATTGGATAGACTTAATTATGGTTTTAATATATCTGGTGGTTTAATTAAGTTATTTCATGAATCATAGTTTATTGATCAATGTTCATTATTTAATAATTTCTATAAAATATGTCTTGCACCTATTAATTATTATGTCACCTCATATAATGTAGAAAATATTATTAATAAAAAACCTCTCATTAAAGAATAGTCATACATGTTATGACATAAAATGTTAAGTCATATCTCTAGGGAAAGAATATAAAGATTAATTAAGGAAAATATTCTTTCTACTCTGGACTTCAACGACTTAAAGACATGTGTGGATTGTTGTAGAGGGAAGATGATCAAGATTATAAAGAAGGACACAACTCATAGTTCAAGTTTGTTAGAGGTTATTCATACGAACATCAGTGGTTCTTATTCCACTACCCCCTATAAGAACACATACTTCATTACATTCATTGATGACTACTCCCATTTTCGGTTATTTGTACTTAATTAAGGAGAAGTCTAAATCTTTTGAAAGGTTCAGGATTTTCAAGATTGAGGTTAAGAAATAAATAAAAAAATCATTAAGATTGTTAGGTCTGACAGAGGCGGCGAGTATTTTGGTAAACATGATGCCTCCGAGCAACATAAATGTTCGTTTGTTAGATACTTGGAGAGCTGTGGCATTATTGCTCAGAACTCCATGTCGGGTAGTCCTGAGAAAAATGGCGTGCTTGAAAGACATAATCTCACCCTTAAGGAAATGATGAGGAACATGATGAGTAGGACAAATCTTCCTAAATTTTTGTGGGGTGAGGCACTTAAGACTGCAATATACATCCTCCATAGAGTCTCGGCTAAGTTAGTAGCCAAAACCCCTTTTGAGTTCTGGACTGGTAGATGACCCAGTCTTAATCATTTGCGCGTATGGGGTTGTCCAGCAGAAGTCCATTTGTACAACCCATCAGAAAATAAGATTGCCCCTAGATCTTATCATTTCTATTTCATAGACTACCTAGATTACTCCAAGGGATTTAAGTTCTATTCTCCTTCAAGAGATCCCAGAATTGTGGAGTCTTAAATAGCTAAATTTTTAGAATTGGATATTACTAACGAACCGAGTTGCTCTCATTTTATTAGTGAAGTCGAGGAAGTCATGCCTATTAATTTATTTGTGCCCTTGGTAAGAGATTTTGCAGTTCCCGAGCCTATGACGGAATAAGTGGAGGATGTGGAAGCGGTCTTACCACCGATTCCAGTTGAGGTTCCTCCTCGTGTTTAGGAGGTTCATCCACCCGTTAGGAGATCCATTAGGCAGAGAAGGCCTACAATTTTCTTAGATTATGAAGTTTATTTAGGAGAGAGTGATTATAACATTGGTCAATTGGTTGACCCAGTGACATTTAATGAAGCTGTGTTTGGACCTCAAGTTGATCTGTGGTGAGATTTGATGAAAGACAAGATAGAGTCTATGAAGCTGAATAAGATTTGAGAGTTGATTGAGTTGCCTAAAAGTTGTAAGCTCATTGGTTCTAAATGGGTGTTTAAGAACAAGAAAGACTCTAAAAGAAAGGTCGAGCGGTTTAAGGCCAGACTGATAGCTAAGAGATTTACACATAGAGTAGGGATTGATTATCATGAGACCTTTTCTATTGTTTCCTTTAAAAACTCTTTCAGAGTGATAATGTCATTAGTAGCCTTATTATGATTTGGAGCTACACCAGATGGATGTAAAGATCGCATTCTTGAATAACAATCTTGCTGAAGAGGTCTATATGGTGCAGTCTAAGGGATTCAAGTCTGGTCATTCTGACCAACTTGTATGTAAACTTAACAAATCTCTATATGGCCCGAAGTAAGCTTCTAGATATTTGTATCTGAAATTTAATGTGGTGGTTACTTCTTGTGGTTTTAGAAAAAAATAAGGTAGACCGTTGTATATTTTTCAAGATTAGTGGAGCAGATTCATCTTCTTAATTCTTTATGAAGATGATATCTTCCTTGCGAATAGTGATTTGACATTATTGCATGGATCTAAGCAATTTCTTTCAAAACACTTCGATTTGAAAGATCTTGGAGAAGCATCTTTTGTTCTAGGAATTGAGATTATTAGGAACCGATCTCACCATACATTAGCACTCTCTTAGAAAGCCTACATCGAGCGTGTACTTGAGAGATTCAGCATGCTTGATTGTAATCCTGGTGACGTACATGTGTTTAAGGGTGATAAACTTATCTTATCACAATGCCCCGAGAATGATATAGAGAGAGTTCATGAATGATATACCTTATGCTAGCGTGCTAGGCAACTTAATGTATGCCCAAGTCTGTACCTGATCGGACATTGCCTTCGCAGTAGGACTTTTAGACAGATATCAGTCGAACCTAGGACCTGATCATTGGGTGGCTGCCAAGAAAGTCTTGAGGTATCTGAAAGGAACTAGGGATATTAAGTTGGTTTACCATAAGTACAAAACCTTGAGTTAGTGGGGTATACAGTCTCTGATTTTGCCGGATGTGAGGATGATATGAAGTCTACTAAAGGTTATACCTTTAAATTTGTTGGTGGGGCCATTTCGTGGAAGAGTGTCAAATATACACTCATCATTTCATCCACAATGCATGCAGAGTTTGTTGCTCTTTTTGGAGCTTCTACTCACGCAGTGTGGCTTAAGAACATCATTACGGAGTTGAAGGTCGCCGATTCTATATCTGGACCAAGCCGGTTATACTATGATAATATTTTTGCAGTTATGCTCTTGATGAATAATAAAAATTTCACAGAGTTTAAGAATATGGAAATTAAGTTTTTGACCCTTAAGAAATTGGTCAAGAAGGGTGATGTTTTGGTGGAGAATTTAGGGATAGATGATATATTAGCCGATCCACTTACCAAAGGACTTCATGCTAATGTGTTTCAAAAGAATTTTATTAATATAAGACTTAAAGAGTCGTTTGAAGTACTAGATTAGTGAGAGGTTACATGAAATTTCAATTCAGTTATCTGTCATTTGTATTGCACTTCGTATAATTCATTAAAGATTGAAGAATATTCATTCATGAATATCATTAAGTTTTGATATTCGTTGAATTTATGTGACACGTTACACTTCATTCAAAGTCTTATGACTTGTGTCAGACAGAACATAAGACCTAGGACACTTTATTAGAATTATGGCCTATAATATGTCTTTTGACACATGGTTTTTGGAATTTTAAGGTTATACATACTTATTCTTTTGAACACTTGAGAACTTCTCACAACATGATTTAGTGCATTCATTTGAGAAGTTTGGTTGACCACCAAATTAGAACAACCTTCATGTGCACATTTTTAGTATGTTGTTATATTTTTTGTATAACTGCGCTTTGTCCATGTCGATTGAGTCCGCAAGCTACTGTGACCATGGAAGGTCCCGTATCACTCAATGATGTGGTTTCCGCAATGATTCCGAGTGAAAGATTTGATTAGACCGGATTAACGTGGGAGTAAACTCAATATCGCGTTCGCTAATTGGTACCCTTACGTTTAGTGAAGATTTTATCAGAATATCATAAATTATGATGAGAATAAGTCAAAGTGGGAGAATGTTGAAGTTTTTTCGTTTGGTGGATATATTCTCTCGAGATGTCCCGGTGAGGTCGTACACGAATCTTTGGTCTATTCGGACTCATACGAGAGTGCGTTAGTTCAGTCATGCGAATGATCGAAGTCTGTGATAGGTGGGCTAGATCATCTCGTAATTTCATGTCGCGAACCCGGTCTCACCCTTAACACATATCTTGACATGTTTTGAAACCTAATTAATTTTTCATAGGTTTCAAATTTTATTTTTATGAGAAGATAAATTGAACTTATTGAATCAATTTGTAACTCCCTTTTATGACTTTCCCTATTAAAGCCTGAATTTCATCATGGCTAAATTAACTTCATTTTTCAAGGTGAACAAGGGTGATAGTGGTAAAACTTTAGCGTTTCCCCCTGGTTCTTTCTGAAACAATCAGCTTGGGCAAGAGTCGATCGAGAAGCGACCGACCAGATCTGGTCCTCCGGCGATCTACATCCTCAGACTGTGGATCTCCACCCCGGCAAAGACCTTTCATTCAGATTGGAGATCGTTGATCTTCGCCTGCGCCGTGGAAAAGATTTTCATCTCCTTCCCTTTTCCCATCAATAGAGGAGCCGACGATCTTACTTCTTCCCCAACATCGAGCACGCCGACCCTCATCTTCCTCATCTTAGATCTCGAGGCTAAAGGCAGCAGGGAATCAGAAACTCGCCGGTAAGAAGATTTAGAAGTGGTCGGGACTTCTTTTGTTTTGCTCAGAGGAGACACACAGCTTAGATCTGTAGGCTGACCTCGATCCCCGAGCTTCCACTGGATTTTTTTCTGGATTTTTAGGAGGCGGTCTTAAGGCTATCAGGTATATACATATAAACGTGTTTATATGATATTTATTTCCTGAACACAAGTGCACAAATTTCATCCATAGATCCGCTTGTTTTGACAACACAAAAAAACAATACTGAATTTTGCATTTAGTACTAGTTATGAGTTTCAGATTTAGCACACAGAGCACTTCATCAGATGCACTATTTTGTATCAGGAAAGGTTGTTGAAATTGTTTCAACTAATACTAGGATGTTTTATTTATTGATATATGTGCATGCGTGCTAATCCAACTTCTCTGTAAAAAATATTTTAGGCGGATCTATATGCAAGCGGGTTTACCCCACGCCGCAAAATTCATAAGGAACAAGACATCACAACTGTTACGCATTTCCGCGATCATGAAGAGTGAGCAGGAATCCAAAAACGGTATAATTTAGTTTCCCCACTTTATTTATCGTTCGTTCCAGCTCGATTTATTTTGCGTTCTTAAATTTAGAAAAAAAATTAATATAAACTGCAATTATAGACTAATAATATTTGATTTAAAACAATCTTTAGGTTCAAATGTCGTTGCATTCAATAGAAATTTTGATAATATTATTTCGTCGTATCGACTCTTATTCCTAAATTTTATAAAATAAGCATATTTTGCCTAGGGTTGAAACTCTTAGAAAAAAAGTGCATCCCAATGACTCCCAAAATGAAGTAACGAACTCCGGAGAACTCAGAATGAATGACAGTCATTTGAGCGGAGGAGTATGAACTGAACCAATTGGTCTGAAGACAGTAATCTGTATATGTTCGGTGATCGTTGCCGTCCGAACGTTCGGTATCAGGGAGAACAAAAAAATGTCGATCGGATGCCGACGGGGGCACTTTCGTCTCCTTGGATGGCGACAACGGTCTCCATGGACGACGACAACAGCAACGATGCCTTACGGTTTGGGCGGTACTTTAATTGGGGGGGGGGGGGGGGGGGCATTAAAGGGAAAAATGTTGACTCCTATTTTTTTTTATTTTACTTTTTTCTGATATGTAAATATAAATTTATGTGCTACTTACATAAATGTCCAAAATTAAATCAATCATAGCTGATTTTCTACTTATAATTAGAAATTGAGTTCTTTGTAATTCTCGCCTTCCTTTTTCTCCTTTTATGTCCGGCATGAATTACAGCGACGGTGTCTCAGCCGGCATGATTCTCGATCTCTTTTTCTATTAATTTCATGGCCCTGGGGCCTCTCCGTTCTCTTAATCGCCGCCTGCTCCGCCACAGTTCCAGCCGCTCCCTTCCTCAACCTTTCGCCGGCCTCGACCGGATCACCGGAGGGTCACCGACTGCGCGTTCCGAGAAGCCTCGCCGCCCTTCCGCTGCTGCAGCCGAAACGCTGGCGCAAAGGATAGGAAAGGCCGTTCGGCGGGCTGGTGCCGCATCCATGTCGAGGGTTTATGCGGACGTCAACGTCGTTCGCCCCAAGGACTGCTGGGACTATGAATCGGTCACCGTCCAGTGGGGGTAAGTTTCTGCGATTGTCTAGGGTTTCTCATGCCTTAATTCTTCCGAAGATTAGTATGGCTTACCATGTTCTATTTTTGGTTGGTTGCAGGGATCAAGAGAACTACGAGGTGGTTCGGAAGGTGGGAAGGGGTAAATACAGCGAGGTCTTCGAGGGGGTGCACTGCAGAGACAGCCAGCCTTGCATTATTAAAATTCTGAAGCCCGTAAAGAAGAAGAAGGTGCATTATTTTTCGTTTTGAGTCAGGGTTTTGACATTCGATTTTTTGTTGATATGTTCCCTTTCGAGGTAGAAGGGATCCTTGGCACACTGGTTAAGGTGTTGCCGTGTGATCTTGAAGTCACGGGTTCGAGTCCTGGAAGCAGACTCTTGCAAAAATGCAGGGTAAAGTTTGCCTACATTTCACCCTTGTGGTGGACCCTCACTGCCCTCAGATGCTTTGTGCACAGGGCTGCCCTTTTATGTTCCCTTTTGTGGCAGAATGTTTTTTTATCAACTGGTTCTTCACTCTCTGCCTAATTCATGCTTGAGTTTTGGCTTTATGAAATTGAGATTGTTCTTGTTGATGCAAGCCGATAGTAATACTCCAAAACATTGAAGATGACAAAAATGCAGGGTAAGGTTTGCCTACATTTCACCCTTGTGGTGGACCCTCATTGCCCTCAGATGTTTTGTGCACAGGGCTGCCCTTTTATGTTCCCTTTTGTGGCAGAATGTTTTTTTATCAACTGGTTCTTCACTCTCTGCCTAATTCATGCTTGAGTTTTGGCTTTATGAAATTGAGATTGTTCTTGTTGATGCAAGCCGATAGTAATACTCCAAAACATTGAAGATGACAAATAATTAGATGATGGTTGAGGTGTTGAATTTAAAATAAGCAAACGATTTTGAATAACATTCATCTATGTTATATTTTGCATACCTTCTCTCCCACCTAATTATTCAACATTAACTCTATTCATTTGCTTAATCTATTTATTTTATGAATTTAAACTATACAAATCATTTGGATAGATTTCATATATATATATAACCATTTGTCCACCCCGTCTACCATCTAATCATTCGAAATAACTCTATCTACTCGTCTAATTGGTGTTTTTTCAATTTTCACTGTACACATCTATTTTTATTATCTTATCTTCGATAGATATCATCGATACTGTTATAATATTTTTTTTCTTCCAGCTTTACTACATATCCATCTTAACATTCTCATTTTTGCTGGATTTAACGTAGATATCAATGAGTTTTTTTAATCACATATCCATGTTAGGTGTTGTGAGTGTCTAGTCACTAGGCATGTTAAACGAGGGAGGGGTAGACCAATAAAGACTTGGAATGAAGCTATAAGAAAAGATATGATGTACTTAGTCATTAGTGAGATTATGACAAAAGATAGGGCACAATGGCGACGAAGGATCCATATAGCCGACCCCACTATAGTGTGATAAATGCTTGAGTGTTGTTGTTATTGTATCAATGAGTTTTTTTTACTACTGATAATGTATACTATAGCATCCCAATTTTCGTTTGACTAATTGACCTCTTTGATGGACAGAGTCAGATCAAGGTGATCTTATTGGCGTAACGTCTTGAGTACAACTTGGTATATGTCAGATTTGAACTATGATGACTTAGAATGGACTTTCTGAGCAAACAAACTACTAATTGATTTTGGTCCGTGACATTACACTCGTATGGTCAATACAAACTCAATAACAACGGTTGCACCTCATTCTGGTAGGCAATTAGACAGTTGACCGAAATGGGTCGTTTTAAACTATTGGTGGGGCCAAGAATGACTTTTTGAGTAAATTAATTCAGAATTGACCTCAGTCAGTGACATATGTAATGGTTATCATATGGGGGGCCCTCATAGACATAGATTTATCAGTTTGCTAACTTGGTCACTGATGCAGCCTGAGGGGAATCAACTTAAGTTAATTTATGTTAGGGCCCGTTCGACGCGCATGTATTGGCTTTCTGGAATTGGCTTTGACCAAAAAATTAATATCTGCAGGAATTGGTTTTGTGCAAAAAGTCAATTCTGCTGTTCGGATACATGATGGAATTCAGTGAATAAAATTTGAATTGATATGTAAAAGCTGTTCGGTTGCACAATGAAGTTGACTTTCTGGAATTAAAATTTTTAAAATTTATACAATTTTAAAATAAAACAGCAAATTAAAGTAGTACTAATAATTAAAGTTCAAAATTATAAATATGTTCTACCGCATAAACATTATCCATAATTAAAAATGCAAAAATAGATAAAAGTCCATCGTCCATAAAAAAAGACACAAATCTAGCGATCAAACTGCATTCGTAGCCATGTGTCTTTCATGTCTTCAAGTAGCCTCTTGAATATGTCACGTTCGACATTATCTTGCCACAATGTATCCATCGCCTTGAGAAAATCACGCTGGTGTAAATCCGTTATCTGAGCCAGTGTGACATATATGTCATGAACATTGCTAGTAGACTTGCTCTCCACTGCCTTTTCGACGTGGTCAGCCAATTTCTCTATGGCTACCGAAATTATACCAAACTGAAGCATGAATTTGTTAAATGTCTACAGAAAAAATGTTCATCTGTTGAATGGATACATTAAGAACAAAAAAGGAACTAAATAAACTTGGTGTGATACAAATAAACAAATTGAGATAGAAAACTAACAGTGCTAAGTATGCGTAGGAGAAAACTACCACTATACTTTTCAAATACATGCTACCATTGCTACACGAATATCTATGGCTATAGTGATTAAATACAAAGAACAATCTGAAAACAAAACAACAGAGCTTGCATTCCACAGATCTGAAATTTCTTTCCAGAAATATCAAATCTGCAATGACAGAACTAAAATTTTTGAAACAAAGAAGAAGGTGAAGAAGAAGAAAGGAGGAGGAAGAAGAGGAAAGCAGGAGGAAGAAGAGGAAAGCAGGAGGAAGAAGAGGAAAAGGTAGGGGATCAGGAGGACTCAGACGACGAAGGTGAAGAAGAAGAGAAGAGGAGGAAGAAGAGGAGGAAGTATACCCGCGTCGGAAGAAGAGGAGGACGATCAGGGAGGAGTTTTGTTGTTGTCGGGGGAGGAAAAGGTTTCTGAACCCGGATAATCGAGGAAGAAGAAGAGGGGACGATCGAGGAATTTCTGAACCCATTGGATGTTTAGATTAGTCTGAGCGCATAGAATGATTCATGGCATGAAAACATATGCCTATAAATTGTCAGGTAGAATATGCCACCCTTAAGCTTAAAAAACCAACACGAGTCTGGTGGGTTTAGTTGGAGCGCACACGATTCATCTTAGGTCTAGTGCCTATCACTATTTGGGTATAATTTAAAACCCAACTACGAAAGCGGTATGCTCCATCGTATTACCTTAAAAATTTTTATCGCAAATTTCATAACCTTCGACAGGGTAAACTCTCGGTGGATGATTACACCAACGAGTTTCTTATTCTCCAATATAGGTTGGACATGCGGGAAGAGGACGATATGACTGTGTCTGGCAGCCTAAATGGGCTCCGTTATGTCATTCAAGAGAAATTAGAGCTTCATGATTTTAGGGACTTAGGGGAGATATCTAGTAGGGCCCGTCGTGTCGAGACATCACTAAAAAAAGCTTCTGTCTCTATGACTTCTGATATGATGCCTATGCAATATATCAGACTATTACACCTAAGCCCCCATGTTGAACCGTCCCGTAGGGTCCACTTGTGCCCCTTCACCTCCTCCCTCCTCGTCTAAAGGCAAGGAGATTATTGGCTCTCGATCCAACCCTAAGGTCTTTTGGTGTTTTAAGCACATGGAGCCGAGACACATTCTCAGATTGTCTCTGCAGACAGTTTGTAGTCGTCATCAAGTTTGAAGAAGATTAGGAGCTTGAATGTGGAGTCTTTCTCACTGTTCTTAACCTGATTTGGTAGTTAAAGACGAGGTAGAAGTTGCAGGAGAGCATGATGAACGTTTAGTTTGTGTACTCTAATATAACCAACTGACCCCCAAAATTTCCTCTGAAGACGAGTGGTTGAGGGCCTTGAGGCATAACATTTTTGGTACTGATGCACGTAGAGGTGGGCAAAAAGTCTGGGTCCGGAAAGCCCGCCCGGGCCCGCCCCGGCAAAAGCCCGGCTAGGTCCGGCCCGGGCCAAGGCCGGGCTTGGGGGCCTTACCGGGCCCCCAGTTTAGCCGGTTGCCCAGCCCGGGCCGGGAAAATCCCGGGCGCCGGGCTAGGCTGAGCCCGGCCTTGGGCTAAGCCAGAACCTGGCGGGATTAAAATCCCGCCTATGATTAGGCGGAATTAAATCCTGCCTATGATTGGGCGGAATTCCCGCCTGTGATTAGGCGGGATAAAATCCCTCCAATTTAGGCGTGATTAATTCCCGCCTTTTGTATTCACTCCGGCCTGGGCCCGGCCCGGGCCGGCCTGAAGGGCCTAATCGGGCCCCCTCTTTGGGAGGGAGCCCGAGCTCGGCTCGGCCCGACTCAAACTAAGCCCGGGCAGAGCCCGGTTGGAAAAAAGCCCGGGCCCAGTTGGAAAAAAGCCCGGGACCGGTCGGCCCGGCCCGATCAGGCTTTTTGAACACGACTGTCTGCACGCATTCAGGGGTAACTTTACTCCATCATTATAGATAACGGTATCATGAAATGTTGTGTCTCAACGCATCATAGAAAAATTAAAACTTAAGACATCCACCAAGAAAGCTGTATAATTTGTCTTGGGTCATTAGTTCTGTGACTAGACTCATTATGCATCAGTATTTAGTCTAGTGTTTCATAGGGGGTATCTACCAAGATACTATTTGGTGTTATTTCACCACTACAGCGGTATGCCACATTGTATTAGGGTGTCTATGATAGTTTGATAGTCGCGTGCTTCATGACGGTGCGAGAAACTCTCATATCTTTGAAAGAAGCGGGCGTTAAGTCATTCTTTTACCACAAAAGGATGGTCTTATACCCAAATCCTTAAAGCGTTCCTCACCAAATAGTAGTACATCCACTCCTATCATTTCGATTTCATTTCCTTCATCTCTTATGTACCTTTATGGGACCTAATTCTAGGAAGAAATGAAGGATAGTAAAATTGCCTACATCTTAGCCGGTTTAGAGTCCGGTTTCGAGTCTGCCAAAATTCTGAGTAGTGTTCAACCCCTTATTTCCTTGTTCTCAAGTATTATGCCTGATGAATTACCGAATCACTTGCCATCCATGCATGATATACAACATTGTATTGACCTTATGCCGTTTGTTAGTGTTACTTGAACACAATCACTCAAGCGCAGCCCCTCGTTGGAGTTCATGAAGCGCGCATATGGAAGCTGTCATGATAAATTATAATTAATTAGCTTGTGCCCTAACGAATCACTTGCCACCCATGCATGATAAATCTACTCCTATCGCTGCGATTTCATTTCCTTTATCTCTTATGTTCCTTTCTGGGATCTAATTCCAGGAAGAAATGGAGGAGAGTGAAGTCGTCTACATCTTAGCCAGTTTAGAGTCTGGTTTCGAGTCTGCCAAAATTCTGAGTAGTGTTCAACCCCTTTTTTCCGAGTTCTCAAGTATTATGCCTGATGAGTTACCAAATCACTTGCTACACATGCATGATATGCAACATTATATTTACCTTATGACCTTGTTTGTGTTATGTGAGCGCATTAACTCAAGCAAACCCCCCTCGTCGAAGTTCATGGAGCACGTATATGGAAGCTGTCGTGATAAATTATAATTAATTTGTATGTGCCCTAATGAATCACTTGCCACCCATGCATGATAAATCTACTCCTATCACTGTGATTTCATCTCCTTAATCTCTTATGTTCCTTTCTGGAATCTAATTCCAGGAAGAAATGAAGGAGAGTGAAGTCATCTACATCCTAGCCAGTTTAGAGTTCGGTTTCGAGTCTGCTAAAATTCTGAATAGTGTTCAACCCTTTTTTTTCCGAGTCTCAAGTATTATGCCCGATGAGTTACCGAATCACTTGCTACCCATGCATGATATACAACATTGTATTGACCTTATGCCCTTTGTTACTGTTATGTGAGCACATTCACTCAAGAAAACCCCCCTTGTAGTTCATGGAGCGCACATATAGAAGCTACCGTGATAAATTATAATTAATTAATATGTGCCCTAAAGAGTACGAGGAACTCCATCAATAGGTCACCAATTTAATTAAGGTCATATTAGAAAGAGTATGAGCAATTGCTCCGTTTCTGCACTACTCATTCCCAAGAAAGATGGGACTTGGGGCATGTGTGTAGAGAGTCGATCCATAAATAAAATTACTATTAAATATCATTTTCCAATTTTTCGATTGGATGACATTCTAGATATGCTCAGTGAATCCCAAATTTTATCCAAGATAGACCTTAAGAGCGGCTACCATCAGATCTGGATCCGTCCTGGTGATGAATGAAAAATCGTCTTCAAAACTGGGGAAGGGCTTTACGAGTGGCTTGAGATGCTTTTTGGCCTCTCCAATGACCCAAGCACTTTTATGCGACTAATGCACTGACTCCTTCACCTTTTTATAGGAGTTTACTTCGATGACATTCTGATTTATAGCACCAACCCCGATCAACACTTAGATCACATAGGGAAGGTTCTCCAAATCCTTTTGGAAAATAAGCTCTATGTTGTTGAAACTGAGACTCGGCTTCTGTGGAGTTTGGACCCTAGAAAGGGGTGACTGCATACTTCTCCTAGCAAGCCCGCTTGACTGAGAACTTAGGACTCGAGACTGACCCAAGGCTCCAGCATTGAGGTCCCACCACACATCCGGAAGATCTTAGAGCGCTTCCCCTTTTTAGCCAGTGCTGAGCTAAGGGCACCTCAGAAAGCGCTATAAGACTAGAGAATGAGAAAATTTGGAAGCTTGCTTTCAGAGGTATATCCTTGGATCTATTCATAGATTTTAAAATCAGGCCTGCAAATAGCGTATTTCCGCTGTTCTGAAGGGCTATATGCAGCCCAACTGGGTCTGCCAACAGCGTCACTCCGCTGTTCTGAGGAGCTAAATGCAGACCTCCAAGGGCATCCAGGTAATCTTACTTCTGTACCCCACCGGGCGAGTGACCAATGCCGACACCACTCGCCTAAAGGGGCGAATGCTGGGAGGGCCGTGCATTCGCCCACTAAGCGAGATCTCGCCCTCTCGCGCAACAAGGCACGAGCCTTAGGTGGATGCACGATAGATATTGCACTTGCCTGAAGGCTTGACTGCTTTCCTGGGCTTCGGCGAATGCCCCCCTTGAGGCGCTGGGCGAGTGCGGGTAAGCCTACCCCACTCACCAGTTCTGAAGCTGATCCCCTAATTGCCTTGAGCCCGCCGGAGGAGCCTACTCAGCTAATACGTGGTTTGTACACAATCCCCGCTCGTTGCGAGCGAGTACTACACTCGGGGAAAATAGTCCTACCCAAAGTATTCAGTGAGTATTTGCTGACCTGGAGGGAATCTTTGACGGGCCCCGCCTCCGCGCTATAAATACCCAATCACCGCCAAATGGCATCTGCTCTATTCCATCGACCTCGTTTCCCCCTCTCCCTCAGTTACAATTCGATGCCGCTCTCAAAATAGACCTTGCACCGTCTCGCTGCTGCGAGAGCAGATGCCTAGACATCGGTCGGCACATTTCCTCCTTTGCTCGCTCGGAAAGCCCCGAGCTCATCCCCCAAGTTAAAGAGGGCCAAAATGGTCAGACGCGACCTGACAAGGGATGTGTCCATCTCGCAGACTCCTTCACACTCCGGAGTCCCGCAGGTATCCTCATTTGCTTTACTTTCCCAATTTCTAGGATGAAAATAGACGCCGACCCGTCCGCTCGCAGGTCCCGCCAAAAGAGAAGGGAGTTGGAGGTGAGTGTTGAACCGCACTCGCTCGACGCTGGTGACGACAAGAGGGCCCCCGAGATCACTTCTCCATAGAAACCGAATGATCTCTCGTGAACACCTGGTGAGTCATCTTTTGTCCATTCGCTTCTCATCAAATTTCTTGCTTGTGTCATTCGCAGCTCCCGCCTTTGGGACCGCGGGAATAGGTGCTTCAACGTCCAAGTCTCTCGCTCGCCTGACACCCATAGATCTCGCTTCGAACCTACCACCCCGAAGCAACCCTGCTACAGAACAGGCAACTCTGCTCCCAGGGCTCGGGAAGGCGCATATTTCCTTCGACACTCCCTTCGAGGGGCGGCCCAGCACTTCCCGCCGACACTTGGGCAAGGACGCGGATACTGGGCCAGGTAGTCCATCACACTCGCCTTCTAAAAAGAATGGAGATCACACACAACTAACACCATCCACTGCAGGTTACCGCGAGATCTCGTCGACTGATGTCGACATTGATGAGGAGTTCTCGCCTCCCCCATCGCCTGACTCAATCGCCGCCTTCCTGGACGATCTGAAGGATGCCGAGGCGCTGAAGCGGCCGACGGCCGAGATCTTACAGAAGCACGGCTTGATGCTGCGCGAGCTCTATAACCGGGTTCAAGAGAACCAAAACTCTGTCGAGGAGCGGCTACTCTGCCTGGAGAACAACTACAGGCAGCTGATCGCCGAGCTGAGGGGAGAGGCCGGCGGCGGGAGGGACTTTCCCGGGATCCATGTCAGATCAACTGCTCCTCGCCCAGCTGGAGCTGCAGACCATTCACGTACTTCAGTATTCTCGCATGATGTCTAGGGCGGGAAGGAGAGGCCGGAGACGGTGGTGACGGCCCCTGGTGGGCCTACCGGCCCTCGCCTTTCTGTTTTTCATTTTTCTAATGTTTGCTTGCAATAACAAACTGTAGGCTTACTTATGCCGAATGCGAATGAATCGTTTTATCTTTTCTTTTTGATCTCGCTTGTGTTTTTTTTCGCTATTGAACCTTTTAAGCTTAGAACATAGTGTTAGTTTGATCTCGGCGGCGAGTGAGGGAATGCAGGATCTCAACAGGGGCCAAGGCGGGATCTGGAGAATTTGCTATCCGCACTTTTCCCGCCTAGATCTTTTCCCGCTGGATCTTTTCCCGCCCAAAGTTTTCCTATAAATAAACCCCTCACCTACCGCATTAACCACTGCCCTTGATAACTTCCAACCTTCTTTCTAATTTCCTTTCTTTTGCACTCGCGCTTCCTCGTTTTCTTCCCACTTCTCGCGATATGACAGGTGATGCAGATGGACGAACTAAGTGCGCGTCCGCATTCGCCGACTACCCTTTTATGAACTGCAATCTGACCGAAGAAGAGTTCCACTCGCTCGTAGGACTCTACGTCTCGCCGGGCTTCACTGCGCGACGTCCGGGGATGGACGAGTCGATAAACCACTTCTCGCCCACCGAACTCGCCATCCCCGCCGAATACTTCGAAGTGGGATTGCGCCTCCCCATATGGTCCGAGGTGCGCCAGACTTTGCGGTACTTCGACGTCGTTCCCGCACAACTTAACTCCAACTCCATCGCCTTACTGGTGACGTTCATCTGCTACCTGCGAGAGGAGAGAATTGAGTTTAGCCTTCCCGTCTTCCACATGCTCTTCAATTTCCGCGCTAAGAGGGACGGGATTGCGTTCTTCTCCGAAAACTTAAAAGCCAAAGGTCTCGCCAACAAGAACCACCACTGGATTCACATGTTTATCTGTCTCCGGGGATTTCGGCAACCTCCCGCTCTCGCCAGTCCAGCAGGAGGAATCAACCTACCGCCCTCCATCTCTCGGCGGCCACGAATCCAAGCTTCACCAGTTCCGCTTCGAAAAAGACTTCGACGTTCCCTTTCTGAGGAGGAACGTCGACTCACGACTTCCTGTACTCGCCGGGAAAGGTATGTCTCGCACTTTTCTTTAACTAAACGGTTCCGAAATTTTGCTAACAGTCAACACACGCAGGGGCGCGAGATCTTCCCCTTAACCCACCTTATGCAAGCAGCACGACATTCACCTCTGAGAAGGCACGCGCGGAGGCCGCTGCTGCGGCCTATAGGAGCGAGCCAAAACAACTGCCGAAATCAAGCAGCCAAAAGCGGAAACTTGACGCGCCTCCCATCCAGCCGCTCCTCAAGAAGCCCAAGGCTATGGATCTCGCCAAAGGAAAGGAGGTCGAGAAGGCTCCTCCTGCGAGATCTCTTGTCGCCAGCAGGACTAGTGGGGAGAAGACCCGCGAGATTGGCGGGACCTCGGCTGCAATGGAGAAGATAACACCCAGAGGCCACAGGAACTTTGGCCTGGACGAGAAGCTGCTGGACGAGAAGCTGCTGGACGACGCCGACGAGCCTTTATTTGCCGGGGACCGAAAGGCCAACAGGGCCTCTATCTCTACCGTCCTCCCCTCCTGGTAGGAGGGAGAGACCGTCTCGGGTTAGGCCTATGCACTCGTCTTCGGGCTATATGAGAGGGACAATGCCGCCTATTATGACGATGCACTCATGCAGTCTCTCGCCTATAAGAGCTCGCGAGCTCAATTCCGCGCCATCGAGCTCGCTCACATGACGGTTCGCCGTGGCATCCGCCTGTCGTGACAGATAGCAGATGTCAGTGCCTCGCGGTCCACACTGTCTAAGGAAGTGACAGATCTGAAGCATAAGCTAGCCGCTGCCGAGAGCGAGCTCGCCGGGCGAGTGGATGGAGTGGTATTTCTCTTCTTCCATCTAGCTCATTTGCTGAATTTCCTTCTCGCCTTAACCCCTACTTTCCTGCAGGATGTCGCGACTGCTACCCGACTACTCGCACGCAATGCCCTCCTAGAGGAGGAGAACCAGGAGCTGAAGGCCCAGAACAAGCAGTGGATTGGCTCGCTACTTCCTTCTCCCTCGGCCGAGAAGGAAAATGCTTGACTGTACTCTCAACATGAGCTGGAGCTGATGATGCAAGAGAACGCCATCGCGGCGACAAGACACTCGCTCCAGGTGATGCAGAGGGCCGGGCTTCTGAGGAGCGAGGGCGCGAAGGTGACTGCCGAGGACCTAGTCCTAGAGCTGTTCCTGCCAATCCTTGAGCCAGAAGATAGCATCGACGACATCTCCGGTGGGAGCAAGCAGTCGGCATCGCTGCCCTGAAGTTCTCGCCTTTTTCCATTTTTTTCCTCTTCCTTTTTTGGGCCTTGTATTTTTGTGAGATGTAACTTCCAAACTGATGAAATAGAAATATTTTGTGCTGTGAATTTTTCTATCTTTTTTTTTTCTTGTTTTAATTTTGGATGATTTGTCGTGCGAGAACCCATTCGATTCACGCTTTAACTTAGGTAGCCCGTAGTCAAGACCTCTCGCGAGACCATAGATCGACCTTTCTCCGCGACAACTTGCACCGTGTTGATTTCGCTATTTCGACGTTTATAACCAGGTCTCGTGCCCATCTTGCCTCGTTGGCTTACGCGCGCCGACATTGTTCATCTTCAGACTTATCGTTTAGAAATTGGATCTCGCGCCGTTCTTGCCATATTGGCTCACGGGCGCCCACCATGTTCAACTAGCGAGATCTAGCCCCGGACATTCGCATGCACCCCTTATCCTATCCCTGACACTTGCCCTTAGTTTTTACCTTTGAATGCCTTACATTGACCGATGAGACCTCCAAGGGCGTGATATCCTTAGTAATCTTAACTCACTTCAAAATTCCAACGAGGACCTTCTAGACCCCCCAGCTAGGTGAGAGCCTGACAGCGAGAAATGAGCATCAACCAGACTTACCTCTTTTGGCCAACCACCCGGCGCTACCACCGGCCCAATCAGCTAATAGGAGCCTGACGGCGGGTGCTAAGCATCAACCAGACTTTCCTTTTGGCCAACCACCGGGCACTACCATCGGCCCAATCAACTAGTAGGAGCCTGACGACGGGTGTTGAACATCAACCAAACTTTCCTTTTGGCTAACCACTAGACGCTACTACCAGCCCAATCAGCTCGTAGTAGCCTGACGGCGGGTGTTGAGCATCAACCAGACCAACCACCGTGCGCTACCACCGACCTAATTAGCTAGTAGGAGTCTGACGGCGTGTGTTGAGCATCAACCAAACTTTTCTTTTTGGCTAACCACCGGGCGCTACCACCGGCCCAATCAGTTAGTAGGAGCCCGACGACGGGTGTCGAGCATCAACCAGACTTTCCTTTTGACCAACCAAGACCCATATTCCCTATGTCGAGCAAGCAGATCATCAAATGTCAGATTAGAATGAGGAAAAACAATGTTATATCATTTTTTCATGGATAGAAGCGTTTTAAGTCATCGCCGCTCCAGGCATGACTGAGGGGCTCTCCCTCTATGTTATGGAGATGATAACCCCCCGACTTCAATGCCTCTTTAATTACATAGTGACCTTCCCAATTGGGATTCAACTTGCCGACAGCTGCCGACCTCCCGGCCGCATCGACCTTTTTCAAGACCAAGTATCCCTTTGCGAACTGCTTGACCTTGACGTGCTTGTCGAAGTATTTGACCATCCGCCGCTTGACCTCTTCCTGTCGGATGACTGACAAGTCGCCCAGCTCTTCCACAATATCCAGGGAGAGCCACAACTCGTCTTTGTTCTCGGTCCTCCATCCTTCTCCGCCTTCCTCGGCCTTCACTACTCGCGGTGTCTGGACCTCAAACTCTATTGGGAGTACGGCTTCGCAGCCGTGGGAGAGCTTGAAGAGGGTCTACCCCGTGGCCGTGTTGGGAGTGGTTCTCAGGGCCCAAAGGACCGAGGGGAGTTGCTCCACCCAGCTTCCCTTCAGATTTTAAGTGAAGCATAAATTTATACTAATGCGTGGAGCAGAGAGTATACCCAAGTAGTCGGCAGCGGAACAGTGGCTCCTCCTCATCCGTCAACACAGGTCAGGGCTCTTCTGGGAAATGACTGAAGCCGTCAGATCCAACAATCGGAGGAGAGGCGTGGTCGACGGTGCTGGACGAAATCGGGACGTCGGAGAGGGTTTCCGAGGTCGACGACGCCCGACGAGACCGTTGCCGACGGAGGCAGCAGCGCTGGGTGGAGATCGTAAAGTCGGCGTCTCCTGTAACGACGCGGGAAGATTCGAGCGGCAGGCTCGAAGGCGTCGACTCGACGAACAGGGAGATGGCTTCGGGCTGCCTCGGCCTGTCGCGAGCCGGTGTTGTTCCAGCAAAGGCGGAGTGCGATTGGAGAAGGCGGCGTGACCGGTGATAGCAGAGAACGAAAAAGATTCGTTTTCTGTCTTTTTTTCCAGTTCTGCTTTCACAGGTTGGGATGGGCCAGTTTTAAAGGCTTGGCCCAATCTTCTATTTTAAGAAGGAAATCCGCCTTTTCTTGTTTTGTAGAACGAGATTTTCAAAATATATTTCATGATTGATTCTAAATCATATTAGGTTTAAAATTTGAATTTTAAATTTATGTTTCCTTAAAAGATCTGGGCTTGCCGTTATCGTCCTACTAATAATACCTGACCGTTTTATTCAGGGTCTCAATGGCTGGTCAAACCAATGAGCCAACGAGCATTTGAAAAGAAGACGAGTACAAGAAATAAAATGCGCAGTAAAAAAATACATAAAAAAAATACTTTGATGCACTAGGGTGCTTTGCGGGATGCATCACTAACGCTTAATTGTTTGATCTCCGACCTACTATGACCACTTCCCCCGTGTTTAACATTGCCAACTCGACAACTTACACAGGAGATCCGACAAATTAGGTGGACTTAGAGACACTACCATTTATACTTGTGGAGAAGCTAGAGACTGACAAGATCAACATCATTGTGGATATCCGCACCACTCAAATTTAACATATGGTACATCAGCGAGCGATACTTAGTACGTTGGCGAGGATGACTGTTAACTGATTGTTTGTGGATCGAGACCGAGGAGTTATCGAGACGTCGCCTTGACATATTACAACATATCATTGAGGCTTTTCGTCTGGTGACGAGATTCTCCCATCTAGGAGGAATTGATGCAGACTGGCGCCCATAGCGCCAACGTTTATTTTACGCATGTTCATTTTTTTAATATTTTTCTCTTTTGTCGCGCACTTGTTTTACACTTTTATTTTCCTGTATTTTTTTATGTATTGGAGTGGTTGTAATGGTGTATTCCCTATGATGTAATTAACTAGGTCGTATATTTAGTTGCTTTAGATTAGTCAGAGGGGTAACCCTTTGATTTGGTAAGATCAAACTTTATTTTCTCTTCTACTTCCATGTTCAGCTTTAATTTCTGTTGAGTTAATAATACAGTTCACTGTATTTCTTTTTCCAGACAATTGAATTTAGAAGAAAAACCTGAAAGCTAATATATGCTATAGTTTGCATGTTCGCGTTTCACATGAAAAGGAAGTTATATGCAGTTGTAAATATTCCCATCTCTCTCTAGTGGAAACACTTTCACGTGGTGGCTATGTAGGCGCACGCCTAGGCTCGCCTGAGGCGCCGGGCGCACCAGGCGCAACCCTCCGCGCTTCAACATGGCTGAGGCGGGCAATGTGCCGCAGACGCGACTCGGCGCGCACCTTACCAGCTCCTAGGCGCACCAAAGGCACGCCTGAGCCTTTTAAGGTGTTTTTTTCAACCTGTTTTTTGGGAGATGGGCAAACATGATCTCAGACACACTCGAGGAACCTCTAGGCGCACTTGGGTGCCCTATTCACTGAAAATCAGCGAATTGAGCTCTTAATTCGCGGAAAATCAGCGAATTGGGCTCCCAATTCGTGGAATATTTGCGAATTGGACGCCCAATTTGCAGAATTTCAGCGAATTGGACGCCCAATTCGCTCAATTTTCTTTTTCCCCATTTTTGCGCTTCACGTGCCTCAGGCGCGCGCCTGTGCCTTGCGCATAGGCTCCAGGACCCCTTTGCTACTCGGAGCGCCTTGCGCCTTTAATAACATAGTGTGGTGGGCAAACTGTCCACTTAACTAGCAAACTTCCCACTACTGTTGTCGAACAAGGTGGTTGTTTGGAGGGATTAAAGAGGTGCTGAACTGGAAGAAAAAAGGAACATATTGAAAATTTTGAAGCCCGTGAACTCTACCGGTCTCTTTCTATACGAAACAGTGACTTCCTTCTCCCTTTATCTTTTCTCCACCATGTTCTTATACGTGATTTCTTCCTCCATCTCTCCACGGATTTCGATGACACCATATTTCTTCTACCCCGCCACCGCTCCGCCCTTCTTGCAAGCCGCCTCCGTCTTTAATCTGTTTGCGTGATGAGTATCTCGTCTTCCTCCCGACCTTCCACTGATCACCACCACCATATCTCTTCACTCTCGGTGAGATCTATCATAATTTTTGGGTTCACCTCTGCCCAGTTTATTGTAATTAGCTTAGTTTTTGATGAAAGTTTGTTTAGTAACATAATGTGGTGGGCAAACTGTCCACTAACTAGCAAACTTCCCGCTACTGTCGTCGAACTAGGCGGTTGTTCGGAGGGATTAAAGGGGTGCTGAATTGGAAGAAAAAAAGGAACATATTGAAAATTTTGAAGCCCGTGAACTCTACCCGTCTCTTTCTATACGAAACAGTGACTTCCTTCTCCCTTTATCTTTTCTTCACCATGTTCTTATACGTGATTTCTTCCTCCATCTCTCCACGGATTTCGATGACACCATATTTCTTCTACCTCGCCACCGCTCCGTCCTTCTTGCAAGCCGCCTCCGTCTTTAATCCGTTTGCGTGAAGAGTATCTCGTCTTCCACCCGACCTTCCACTGATCACCACCACCGGTCCACCATATTTCTTCACTCCCGGTGAGATCTCTCATAATTTTTGGGTCCACCTCTGCCTAGTTTATAGTAATTAGCTTAGTTTTTGATGGAAGTTTGTTTTATTTTTTATTTGTCCTTTTCCTTATTTTCTCGTTTTCTCTAAATTGTTTTTTTTCTCTCAGCAAATATTTTGTTTCTTTGAATATTATTGATTACCACAAGATTGCCATTCATCGGATGCTTTGCGCCGCTAAATGAATTAAATTGCTAATTTTGTGTTGGCTGCGCTCCTTGTTAATCCTAATGTCACGTACTTAATTTAAATTGTATAGAAATTTATTTTCGCATTGCATTCATCACATCCGGTGCGACTACGAGTGCATCAAGATTGGACTCAAGAATGCAACTATGTAATCAATTAACTCTCACCACTGATCATCCAAAGACACGTCTTTTTGTATGTCATCCTCTTAACATACACATTTTTTGAGTATTTCGAGCATACTCGATCATATCGAAGAGTATTTGAGAGTTTCTGTAACTTTTTTTAAACTAAAAGAAAATACCTCCAAAAGTTTCTGGAATGAGCTTTGTTGAGTTTCCGAGAGTTTCCCCACTCCGAAACATTTTAGATACGACACGTAAGGTTGTTGCAAGTATCCGTGCTCCATAGGTGAGCACAATTTGAGATTTTTTTGATAATGAGTAATTAAATATAATAGATAAACCCTTAAAGAATTCATTTTTTGGTGGTTAAAAGTATTGTGCAATTGTGCCGATTAATTTGTTTTGATATATTGTAGATTCGCAGAAACAAATGCTAGCTCAACAAAGCAATACTTGAATCATTTGGTGTTTGTAAAATATAATCGAGCATTGAGATATCGATGTGATGCACGTTGGTAGCATTGATCTAAGTTTATTGGGGATATAAATGATAATATTGAATGCTGATGGGTAGAATGATAAATTGATGTTTGATGATGATTATTTGACATAAGGTGCAATTGTTATGGTTAGTGTTGAAGAAAATACCTATCAGACTAGATTATCTTAAGTAAAAATGTTATTTTTGCAAAGGCTGTTAAAACAAATAATCTTCGTCAAAAATTGAGTTCATACTCCATTAGTCCTTAGGGAGGAGGATGAGGAATGTGATGAAGATGAAGATGAAGAAGAATACAACAAAGACGAAGATTACCATGAGAGTAGAGAGGATGTTGAAGATTTAGTTTTTCTGATGATGAATAGCTGATAATGAGACTAATGAGCAGTTGAACATTTTCATTTTATATGTCCTTTCGTATTGTTGACATTAATATTAGCACTTCTTCATTTTTATTATACTGTTCACATTAATGCTAGATGTTTTTTTTGTATTTAATAGTGTTATTGTATTATCTTACTTTAAGTAACTTTTTGTGTTTTGCCTTCTTCATGTGTGCTCCTGTCCCTTGTACCTAGGCTGCAGGATGCCTTTGTGCCTTGATGTGTCTTGTGTCTTTCATAACATAAAAGGTTTATGCAGAACCTAAGCAACATTCATGAGATGCTAGAATGACCCATCCCAACATCACTTAAGAAGCTAAGGGGCTTCCAGTTATTGGCATAATATTACATGCATGTTTTTAAAAGGTTATGGTGTGCTAGCAAACCACACATTGAATGCTTAAGCAGATTAAATTTACTTTGCTTAACCAGACAGCTCAGGCCTTTCAAGGCTTGAAGAAAGATATGAGCAGCTCACTAGTACTAATTTTAAATAATTTCAATGAAATCTTTGCATCGAGGACAAATGCTTCTAACAACGGTTAGGAGTGATCACCAAACCTTTGAAGCACTTGTAAGCTCTACTTCCAAAAATATGTGGCCAAACTTGTAGAATATGATTATTCCATTTCTATACGAAGGGAAAAGAAAACTTAGTTATACTCTTTCTTAGCGGGAGAAGAGGAGAAAAGATATGAAAGATAAAATCCAAGAGACACTCTCTTGGTTATAGCCCTAGACTCAAAATCTCATTCATCCGAGATAAAACATACAATAAGTAATGATTGGGTATTAAAACTCTCGCAATGGAAAATTCATAAATAGCAGCAGTTACATACATTGAAACAAAAATACGGAATTAGAATTTGAAAAAGGGGATATGAAGGGCAATGCTGCCTAGGCATTCTCATAAACTACCATGATTTGAAGGTCGTGTTTTCTTTCTGTTGGGGAAAAAAGTGCGCAGACCCCACTTAGGTGCTAAAAAGGATAGTGGTACTGCTGGTGGAAGAATACTTCAGGTCACGAGTAGTGAGATGAGAAGAGAAAAGTCGAGGGAGACGTGGCCAGGTTTCACACAATGCAGTGTGAACCTTTAGTTGAGCATGACTGTATTAATTAAATGTTGACTTACAACCTACGTTGTTAAAGGCGTGCCTCAAGTGCCTCGGCCAGCCTGAGGTGGGAGAGATCACTTAGACGTGGGTGAGGCACGCTCCTCACTCGAACCGCTAGGCGCGCCTTGGCTGATCTAAGCCCCAGTCATTTTTAGGTTTTTTCCTACTCCCATAAGTTCCTATACTCCTGCTTGCTTCAGACCAACTTGCATTTTTTTTTCTTCATGAGCCCGCTCCTCTTGACTCTCTCCTTATCGCCCGCCGCTGATCCTCCTTGTCGTTACTCGTGAAGCCCCTCTCGGTGAAGCTCTCACCGACATGATACTCTTGCTTGCGTGGAGCTTCTCCTCTCGCTCGTGCGAAGCCCCTCCCGGTTTTCTTATTTTCTTGATCAGGGAGGTGAGATTCAATTGTTGATCTTTCTCTAATACCATGAAGTGAATGATCTTTCTCTAATAGCATGAAGCTACTATATTGCAGGGATTCATGTCAAAAATGTACCGAGATTGTGATTCTTATGTGCATCCTATCTTTGTGCTAAATTTTATTATAATCCACTCGTGGTTACAAATTATTGCATGATTATTTCACAATTCTAGTGTGCTGATATGATGGTGGATTTATTTTATGTGTATTTTGTATTTAATAAACAATATTGTTTTTTTTTCTTTTTCATGCCTGACGTTTTTCAAGCACGCGTCTAGTCTTCAGGATCCATTTGTGTTGTGGTGCGCGTTTAATAACATATGTTATAACATATTACATTCAATTGAGGTCCTTCTGGGAGTACAAGATGGGAGCTTACGAGCACTATTCTGAGAGGTGTGAGTGCTAGGCTATTTCTAGGCCTGACTCCATCAACGTATTATTTATACTACATGGGGGCCTGCTAGATAGGTAGTTGCATTGAAAAAAGGTTGCTGGCCCTAAAAGACGGGCATACAAAGATGATATCCTAAGTAATTACACATTAAGAGAACACATGCTGGATCATCAGAATATAGAGCCCGCGAGCACTGAAAAGGACCTGCGAGTATGATTGAGCATCTGCGAGTATGTGGATCTTGCGAGAAGCCGTGGAGTGTTTGCGAGAACTTGACAGTTCGTAGGCCTTGGGCGATTTCTCTAATCAAATAGGGGTCACGGTGCTTTGGGTAAACACTAGGCATCTTTAATTTCATTGTCTTTATAGGCTCACCAACTTCATATCTATTTTCTTCTATTTTAGCATGCGATGATCTAATTTATATTCCTGATGGCTTTTTGGTACAGATAAAGAGGGAAATAAAGATATTGCAGAACCTATGTGGCGGTCCAAATATTATTAAGTTGCTTGATATTGTCCGAGATCAGAAATCCAAGACTCCCAGTCTCATATTTGAGTATGTCAATAACACCGATTTCAGAGTGCTCTATCCAACTTTAACAGACTATGATACACGATACTACATATATGAACTTCTCAAGGCAAGGCTTTATGTATCATATTACTCACCACATTATTTCTTTGGGATTTATTTTTAATTGTGACTTCAAATTCATATATGAACTTCTCAAGGCAAGGCTTTTATGTATCATATAACTGCTGAGTTATTTCTTTGAGATTTGTTTTTTATTGTCTGACTACGACTTCATAGTTCAATTACTGAAGTGACACATTTAGCTGAGATTTATTTTATTGTCTGACTACAAATTTATAGTTCAGTTTCTAATAAGTGACACATGTAACAGTTTAATCAAGCTCATTAAGCTTAATCCACGACTAAAAGTATTTACTAATGATGCTTGCTGGTGTAGGGTAGGCTTGTGACTGTGCTCGGAAACCCAAGGACGCAATGCCGAGTGGGGAGTGACGAGCAGGGCAGACTTGTGGCAATGTGGACTTGTGGCAATGTGCATGGACTGAAATTAAATGCATGCAACTTATATTGTTTTATCGGTAGATTAGCATCTTGAAATAATAAATATTTAGCAAAACATTTAGCAACTTGCAAATATAGTGAAAACAAAAGAGTTTTGTTTCTCTTCGATTGTAGTGCACAAGTAAGAACACCAAGCAAATAAATCCCACAATCTATGTTGATTAATTTTGAATGACAAATACTTACAAATTTAGTTCCATTAAGCAAAAAACAAACATCTATTGCGTACAATAGGAATGTCACAATCAAGACTAATAGAATTGTAAGTATAGGGCTGTTTGAGGTGATCAGTGAATGCAAAGAGGCATCCGACAGCTGATGGGATGCACAAGAGGGGAATGCGGGGCTGGAAGTTGCTTTGTGGTGGTGCTCGTTGTGGCGGATGTGGAGCTGGGAGGTGCAGTTAGCGGTAATGAGGGGTTGGGGGGTTATGATTTGTAGTGGGGAGGAGTCAGGAGGGTCAACTGGAAGTTGAAGTGATTGAGATGGGGGTTGGGAGCATCTATTCACCAATGGGGAGGAGTTGGAAGGTGCTTCATTGTACTAGTACTCATTGAAGGGGCGATCTTGCCCCCAAGGGAATCCTTGGGTTTGGTCGGGAGTCGGACAAGAGTAATCTTGCATCCCTTGTCGTAAACGACACAAGTGTTCGACCTCTCAAAACATGTCACGTCCCGTTCATTGAGCCAGGGCCTCCTCACTAATACGTATGCAACATCCATCGGGATCACGTCGCACCATACCTAGTCCTCAAAGGATGCAAGACTAATCGGGAGCAGATATCTCTGAGTGACCTGAATCGCGGTCTTGTTGACCCAAATAATTCTATGAGGATGTAGGTGTGGTCCGAGGTGACTTTTAAGCAATCTAAACCACAACTACAATATTCATTCATGTACCACTATTGATATCGAGCTTGCATGCATCTCTTGCACTGGAGATGTAGTGTAAAATATGGCTGTGCATCACCAGTCCTCATCGGTGCGAGTATGGTGAAGGCGCCAAATATCTCCCATCTCTAATGCTCTCTTTGCATCACTCTCCCATCCTTCCTCCACGGTCTCCACTTGCCACACTATCCTTCTTGGGGGTCTCATCAATATTTGCCCTCGCATCAACCTTCTTAGTGAGTAAATCCCTTGTGGGGCATCAGGACGCCACATTGCCTCTACTTGAGCTACTAAAACACTGAATCCCACTAGACTTGATATCTGAAGGCACAAATACTTTCCCTTTTGTGTCGATGAGGGACACTAGGGGAGGGAAAGTTGGGGGAGCAGGCTTCCTAAAATTAGGACCATCTGCTTGAGATGCAACTTGCCAGGCGCATGTGAGTGAAGGTATTGATCTTACTCTAGAGCCATTTGATAAACCTACTCGGCCTTCTCTAACCTATGGGTATTGATCTTACTCTAGAGCCATTTGATAAACCTACTCGGCCTTCTCTAACCTATGGGTATTGATCTTACTCTAGAGCCATTTGATAAACCTACCCGGCCTTCTCTAACCTATGGGTAATCAGCTCACGACGGATGTCTGCCCTCATACCCGACCTAAAGCGTGAGTCTGTGGCAATGAGCTCATGGAGTCTGTTCCTCACAGTGAGTTCATCGAATCGTGCCATGTATTCAACTACAGAATCGGTGGCCTGTCGTAGAGAATATAATTGATCAAGTAATTGATTCTGATATTATTCAGGCAGGTAGTTCTCATTCAATCTTTGCTTCATTTCAACCCATTTCGTGATGTGGTAATATCCCTCTCGATCCAGAGACCGCTCAAGACTTGTCCATTAAATCTTTGTTTTCCCCGGGAGTTGCATCTTGGAGAATGTAATATGACACTCATCAGTCATTTCAAACCAGTCGAAGTAGTGATCTATGTCCATCAACTAGTCGCTAAAATCTATAGGATCCAACTGACCGTCGAACGTGCGGGCATCGACACGGACACGACGAATGATATCATCCTTAGCTGACAAGTGTCTCTCAAATCGTTCTGGATGTGTAAGGGCATCACGATCCTCATGCAAATGACCATTCCTAAGCCTAATCGTCTCATGTATCCTTGAGGCGGGTTGATCGGACTTTCTGGGGTTTTCTAAGGCCTCTACCCTAGTCAAAGTGGCAACCTCATCTCTTACGTCATAGTGTCTCGCGTCGATCCTATCAAATCGGTCTAGGAGGAATCTTTGAAGGTTAGCCATGGACATGTCTGTGTTCGAACTTGTCGCTTGACCATTCATGATGTTTATATTTGGCATGGTGCAATCTATGTTACCTACCACTACAAAGCATAAAGTAGCCTAACCTGGGCTCTGATACCAACTGATGTAGGGTGAGCTTGTGAGTGTGCTCGGGAACCTAAGGACTCAATGTGGCGTGTGACATGCAAGACAAACTTGTGTTCAATGTGTGTGGACTGAAATTAAATTCATGCAGCTAAGATTGTTCCTTCGGTAGATTAACAGTTTATTAATGAATCAAAAATACTTTGCAAAACATTCAACAACCTTCAATCATAGTGTAAAAAACGAGCTTTGTTCCCCTCCGAATGGAGTGCACAAGTAAGAACATCAAACGACTAAACCACACAATCTATATTGATTAATTTGGAAGACAAATAATTACAAATTACCCCCACAATCAATATTGATTAATTTTGAAAGACAATTACAAATTAAGTTCTAAGTAAAAAACAAACATCCACTGTGCACAATAATGGAACGACACAACCAAAACTACAAACTTACATCTATATAGCTGTTTTGAGGTGATTGGTGGATGAAAAGAGGCATCCCATGGTCAAGAAGATGGACAAGAGGGGAATGCGGGGCTGGGAATTGCTTGTGGGTGCTAAATGTGGCGGATGTAGAGCTGAGAGGTGCGGTTAGAAGCAAGGAGGGGTTGGGGGTTGTGATTTGTACTGGTGAGGGATTTGGAGGGTCGGCCGAAAGTTGCAGTTGCAGTGTGGAGGGCTGGGTGTATCTATTATGCAACGGGGAGGAGCTTGGAGGGTCGGCTGGAAGTTGCAGTGGCAAGGTTGAGGGTTGTCAGAACCTATTCAACTGCGAGGAAGAGTTGGGAAGGCTGTTTTGCAGTGCAGCAGAGCAGGGAGATGAAAGTTTGAGGAGGGCTGAGTTGGGGAAGGTGATTCACAGTGGGAAAGAGTGGGGAGAGGGTGACTTGAGCGGGGCTTAATGGGAGAGGTCGCGGTATGCATTGAACGAGACCTGGGAGGTCGCGGAAGGTATCGATGTGGAACTGAGAGGTGGAATCGGGCGAGGGAATGAACAGAGGAACGAGCGAAACAAGAGGGGAAACTTACCCTAAGTGTCGACAAAAAGGGGAGCAACATCGCATCGCACAATCCACATTCTAGAGCATTCTCTCTACACAAAATATGAATATGAGTGATAGAGAGTGTCTTCGTGCGAAGCCCATGCGCCCGAGAGCGGGCGAGCTTGTGCGAAGGTACTGTCGCGACCGCCTGGGGGGCCTCTCGTGCATTGTCACTCCTACAAAAAAGTATAGAAAAATAAACGACCACTTCGTCCCAAAACAAATTGTAAGGCCATTATGCACAAAATATGAATTTAAACAGTGTCCCGGGGTCCCCCATGCGGCGCGATATTACCTCGGCTACGACAATACCCTGGCTACAACAATTCCTCCTCCTATTGCGAAAGGTTGTGGTTGCTTCGATCGGCCTCCACCATTACACCTAAACACCCTAAAAGCATTTTCTTATAAATAGTAGTGTGGTTGATTTCAATGAATTTCATCAATAGTGAGTGGAAAGATGAATTTTAGAATTAGGATGCCCTAAGACCGGACAATAACATACATATATATAAGTTCACAACACGCGGCATATCATGTGGATTACATAAGAGCGATGACGAAAAAGAAACGTAAAAATTAATAATAATTAATAATGCGTATATTCAACTCTCCCCCTCAAGTTGGGAATATATATTGATCATTCCCAACTTGTCAGTGTTGTCCTTGAAGTTGTCATTTCATAGTCCCTTGGTGAAAACATCTGCAAGCTGGTCAAATGTGTTCATGAATAGAGTGCAGATATTTCCCTTGTCGAGGTGATCTTTGATGAAATGTCTGTCAACTTCCACATATTTGGTTCTGTCATGTTGAACTGGATTGTGAGCAATAATGATGGCTGCCTTGTTGTCACAGTAGATAGTAACGGGTTTATTCACCTGGAAACCTATATCTTGAAGAATAGTCTTCAACCACAATTCCTCACAAACTCCTTACGCTATAGCTCTATATTCTGCTTCAGCGCTCGAGCGTGCTACAACATTCTGCTTCTTGTTCTTCCATGATACAAGGTTGCCTTCCACAAATGAACAATACCCAGTGGTAGATTTTCTGTCATCTTGACTAACAGCCCAATCAACATCTGTAAATACTTCAACCACCAAAGGTTGATTAGCTTTGAACAGAATCCCACGTCCTGGTGTCTTTTTGAGGGATCACAACACCCTAAAGGCAGCTTGTTGATGGCGTATAGAAGGAGAGTGCATAAATCTACTTAGAATTCCCACAACGTACGTGATATCAGGACGAGTATGAGACAAATATATGAGTCTCCCAACCAATCGTTGGTATTTTGATGCATCCACTTTCTCCCCACTAGTATCCAAATCAATTTTATAATTAGCCTCAATTGGAGTGTCCATAGGGGCACACCCAAGCATCCCAGTCTCCTCCAGAAGATCAAGAGTATACTTCCTTTGAGAGATGAAGATCCCCCGTCGAGACTTCACAACTTCAATTCCCAAGAAGTATTTCGGCTTTCCCAGATCTTTGACTTCAAATTCGTTGCCCAGTTGTTTTTCAAGTGACTAATCCCATCCAAGTCATCTCCGGTAATGATGATGTCATCCACGCACACAATAAGAATAAAAACATGCACACCTTTTCTCTTGATGAAGAGAGTGTGATCAGCTTGACCTTGGGTGTATCCTAGCTGAATCATGGTCTTGTTAAACCGTCCAAACCACGCTCTCGGAGACTGTTTCTGGCCATACTGAGATTTCTGCAGACGTCAGACCTTCCCATTGGATCCTTCGGTAACAAAACTCGGGGGAATATTCATGTAGACCTCCTCTTGCAGATCACCATGCAAGAACACATTCTTGACATCGAGCTGCTGTAGCTCCCATCCACAACTCGCAACACAGAAGAGAAGCACTCGAATTGAGTTCATCTTAGCAATATGAGCAAAGGTCTCTTGGTAGTCAATGCCCTGTGCCCGGGTATACCCCTGAGCCACCAAGCGAGCTTTGTAGCGCTCCACCACCCCATCTTGATTCTGTTTCACTGTGAAGACTCATCAGGACCCGACTGTTCGCTTCCCAGGAGGAAGGCTAGTAAGCCGCCATGTTTCATTTTGTTTCAAGGCGCGCAGTTCCTCTTCCATTGCCTGTTTCCACTCAGGTATCTGAACAGACTCCTGTCAAGTCTTAGGAATCATAATAGATGAAAGGGATGACATAAAAACTTTGTGGGCCTGAGAGAGATGAGTATAGCAAATGTAGTTGGCAATGAGGTGTTTGGTGTCACCCCTTTTACCTATAAGACGAGCAAGAGGAACATGAAGATCATCATCAGAATCTGGAGCGGGAACCGTCACCGGCACTGGCGGAACATCAACAGTCTGCACTTGCTCAACGGCCTTGGGACGACGAGAGTATGTGCATATATGTGGAGCGGAAGGAGAAGAAACAGGGGCAGTAGGCGGACCATTGAAAGGGGAAATATGAGGAGGGATAACCAGCGGAAGAGGAGAGTCGACAATCAGAAGAGGAGAGTCGATGTTCTCGTCACTGCTACTACCGGTCTCTCCCTGACGAGGACCAAAGTACGACTCCCCCTCACGAAATGTAACATCAATAGTGCAATAGTAGCGCCAAGTCGGATGGTGATAGCACCGATATCCTTTGGTGGTAGTAGAGTACCCAACGAAAACACATCGAATGGAACGCACATCCAGTTTATCACGGTGCGGGGCATGAACGTGGACAAAACAGAGGGAACCAAAGATACGAGGAGCAATATGAGAGGTGTGGACGATGTGGTTCTTGGCGAGACGAGAGAGGGGCGTATCATAGGAGATGGAATGAGACGGAAGACGGTTGATGAGATGCGCAACCGTGAGAACTGCATCACCCCAGTAGGATTTGGGAAGGTGCATAACAATAAGTAAACATCGAGCCACCTCCAGCAAGTGCCTGTTCTTCCGTTGGACGACCCCATTCTGAGTGGATGTGTTGACACAAGTGGTTTGATGAATGATGCCTTGATTGGCAAGATAGGCCCCAAACGCCCCCCAGTCATCATATTCCCCACCATTATCACTACGAAACACACGAATTGTGCCACGATCTTATGAAAGAACTGAAAACAAGAGAGCACATCACTTTTCTTTTTAAGCAGATAAAGCCACGTAGTGCGGGAATGACGATCAATAAACTTAACAAACCATTTATACTAAGATAAAGATAACATCAGGGATTGAGCCCAAACATCAGAATGAATAACATCAAATGGACATAAACTAGGAGAAGGCAAATGACTAATATTTTGACGAACATGCTTAGATTTTTCACATGTGTCACAGGAAAACGACTTAATTAAATGCTGAAAAACAGAAACAACTTAGTAAGATATAAAGCAGAAGGGTGGCCAAGGCGCTGGTGCCAGCGCCGGATGTCATGAAGGGTCGGAGATCTGGTGGATGAAAGAGCACTGGTAGAGGTCTGGTCCAGCATAGAGGGAAGCTGCTACAAGGCATCTGTACGTGGAGGACGACGAGTGTAAACCTAAACGATAGGAGGCTTGGAGGGGACTGGTGGTGGTGTAGGAATTGGAAGCAAAGGAGTAGGTAGAAGGGCTGGAAGCTGAGACGTAACTGGAACTGTGGGCCGAGGTAGCGGAGGAGGAAGAAGGGGATCAGAAGGACTGATGTTATATGGTTGGTCTTTATGAAAGGAGACATCAACAGATACAACCACCTTACCAGTGGTAGGATAAAAACAGAAATACCCCTTCTGAGTGCGGGAGTACCCAACAAACATAGCTTTGGTAACACGAGAGACTAACTTGTCATTTGAAGGACGAAGGTGGTGGACATAACATGTACATCCAAACACAGGAGATGTGAGAAAAAAAAGTCGTGGATGGTTAAAGGTGAGTAATGAGAGCTACAAAGTGGAGGACAGATAAAGACATGCGATTGATGAGGTGACAAGCAGTAAAAACCGCAAAGTTAAAAAAGAGAGGAGGAACCTGCATTTGAATCATGAGAGATCTAGCAACATCAAGGAGGTGATAATTTTTTCGTTCTGCTATGCCATTCTGTTGAGGGGTATAGGCATGCGAAGTCTGATGTATAATAACAAATTCGGCACACAGATTGGATAAGGTGCGACCAGTATACTCACGAGCATTATCTATACGAAGAGTTTTTATACAGGTAGAAAACTGAGTGCGAGTTTCAGTAAGAAATGTACGAAACATGGAGGTGCGTTCGGTACGATCACGAAGTAAATACAACCAGGTAACCCGCGAGTAATCATCTATAAAGGTAACAAAGTAGCTATATCCAAAAATACGGGATCTTATAGGGCCCCCAGATATCAAAATGCACTAAGGATAAAGGAGCATCACTCCGAGTACAAGAAGAAAAAAAAGATACACGGTGGTGTTTGCCGAAAATACAAGATCCACAAAAAAACTCTTGAAGAGAAACAATGGGAAGAGCTTTCTTGAGAATTGAAAGAGGAGTATGCCCAAGACGACGATGTCAATCAGTGGTGGAGACAGTGGTGAGAGCAGCTGGAGGAACGTCGAGAAGATACAGCCCGTTAGACAGTCACCCTCTACTAAGTATATTCTGCGTTAGTCGATGCTGCACAATAAAGAAAGAGCGTGAAAAAGTTACACAACAATAAAGATCTTGTGTAAGACAGCTAACATAATGTAGATTAAAAGGAGAGTCTGGAACATGAAGAACTGAGTATAAGGAGAGGGATGAGAGTAAGAGGCAGATGAGCAGTGCCAGAAACCAGGATCGTGTCACCATTAGCCACAGTGATGTGCTTGGGATAAGCAGTATCTAAGTATTGAGGCGACCTCTGCGGAGAGAGATGATGTGTAACACTCAAGTCCACAATCCAGGGGGAACTGTGTGAAATGCAAGATATACCTTCATTGGAGATCGAGGCCACGAAGCCAGAGGACCGACTAACCACCTCTTGAATCTGATGGAGTTGAGCGCGTAAAGCAGCAATACCATCACTAGTGGCGGAGGGAGATGTGGGAGCGGTCGTTGCAGTAAGGTGAGGGGGCAGACCATGCTTGCGGTAGCAGGTTGCCTCCAGATGACCATCCCTGCCGCAATAAGAGCACTTGAAGAGAGTTCGACCACCACGACCGCGTCCCCGAGACTGGCGACCACCACGAGTCGGAGGACCACGAGCAGATGGAGCGAGTAGCCACGGGGTGCTGAAGAAGAGCTGGAGAAAGAGACGGAGCATCCAGACGAGTAATTTTCAGAAGCATCGAGCACACATCCGAGAGGGACGGAGTAACAGCAGATGATAGGATATGAGCGCGGACACTATGAAGATGTGAGGGAACACGAGCCATCATCATAGCAATCCCCACTGCCTCTTTCTGCTGTCGTTGAGTAACCAAGTCCGTGGTGGGGGGCTGATGCTGGATCCAAGCCTCAACAAAAGTTTTAGCCCGAGCTGCAATGGAAGTTATGTCTCCACTAACACCATATCAAACAAGTGCTGAAGACTGTCCTTCCCAGAGTAGAGAGAATGAAGATCTGTCCACATAGCGTGAGCCGTCTCGTGATACGTGACCATACGATAGGGCTCGATGTCCAGATAATTGAGAAGCCAAGATTGGACGCGTCCATCGTCACCGATCCACTCATCAGTGGGTTCAGTGGGAGGAGGCCTTGTGAGGTGATGAAGGTGACCTTTAGTTTGTAGCACACACCGAATTGAATGTACCCATTCCACAAAATTTTGTTTGCCACGAAGAGAAATGATGGTAATGCGTAGTTTATCACGAAGCTCAAGAGGAGCAGCACGAGGATAGCCTGGAAGAGTAGACGAATCAGAAGCAGTTGTGGAATCGGAAGCCATCTGACTGAACCAAGCCCAACGACTAAGTAATGTAACCGAGCGGCAAGGGAAGCACGCGACAAGCCGAACATGCCACGCGGCGACTAATGAAGAAGCGTCGAGAATAACGACTAGAAGGTGCCGCGCGGGCAACAACGACAAGAAGAGGTCGCATGAAGCAGCGACTAGAAGTGGTCGCGCGCGAGGCAGCGATCAGAAGACATCGCGCGAAAAGTAGCGACTAGAGGAGAAACTGGCAAGACCGCGGGCAGAAAACGAGGCCGCATCGGAGAGATGCAGTCCGCAATCCGCGACGGATAGACCGTGGCAACCAAACAGATAGAAGAAGCCGTTCGACTAGAAGAGGCAGCAACGGGTTTGAAGGCCACCAACCCGGCAAGAACAGACCGCACGGTAAAACAGACACTCAAGACTTTATCCCACTATACTGGGGTCGGCTTTATGGATCCTTTGTCGCCATTGTGACCTATCTTTTTTCATAATCTCACTATGCTTAAGTACATCATTTCTTTCCTTACAGTTTCATTCCAAGTCTTTATTGGTCTACCCCTCCCTCGTTTAACATGCCTAGTGACTAGACTCTCACAATGCCTAACATGTGCCTCTAATGGTCTCCTTTGTACTTGTCCAAACCATCTTAGATGAGCATCTCGCATCTTCTCTGCAATTGGTGCTACCCATGTCTTATCCCTGATAGGCATGCAACAGATGTATCATACAAAATGAAATAAATTATGGATTGCAGAGTTATATCTTAATCGATTCACGTGTAAAATCAATATCGATCATGGAAGGGTTAGTTTTGTTTTTATGCCCATGCTTAATGCTTTCCTGTCGGTTTCGCCCGCAGGCATTTGATATTAAGTTTAAGTTTGTGATGGCTGCACATCAACTCTGCCATTTGTAGGACCAAGCTCAAACAACTTTAATAATTACGGGAGAAGTGTACAAACCTGCTTCAGAGTCAGCAAATATTAAAGGAGGAGACAAATAGTAAGGTGAACTTCTGCCATTGATTTTTCCAACTTCTCATTCCAAAATTGGATCCTTGCGAACAATAATTTTTCATAAATAAGTCAATTTACATTAGTCTAAGCTAAGAACAAACTAAAAAAAAAATTATATCAACCGCATCTAACATATAGCCGCCCATTATCAAATAGCAAATTTAAATCCATAATAGGGGTAAATGGCCCAACAATAATTTTCTCCCATCAAACTTAAAACCCAATGAAAATCTCAGAGACGAAGATAGTAATAAAGATTCGTAAATCCAAAATTTTTCCAAATCAATTACCCGTAAACCCAGTTAAATAAAGGTGAAATTGACGATT
Source organism: Platanthera guangdongensis (assembly GCA_039583875.1). Classification (NCBI taxonomy): domain Eukaryota; kingdom Viridiplantae; phylum Streptophyta; class Magnoliopsida; order Asparagales; family Orchidaceae; genus Platanthera; species Platanthera guangdongensis. The sequence goes on along the minus strand of CM077154.1, from coordinate 25,372,786 downwards.
CATAAATTCCATAAGAAAAAACAACTTGAGAAATCAAACCAATACCAAATTCAAGTCAGCAAATATCACCACAATGTCAATTTTATGTCTATTAACAATAATTAAGGCCAATAGTATAAAATCAAGAGAAAATTAGCACATGATGTATAATCTAGAACTCCTGATAGCGATGAAAGTAAATTAGCTTAGTAGAACAATACAAATGAAAATAATTATCAAATAAAAGAGGAGTTCGAGCTATAATCATCAAGGTGGCATGATCCAAAGCACTTAATATTTTATTAATAAGCAACTGGCCACCAATGAAGTCCAAAATATCCAATTTTGATACAAAGAAGAGAAAACATTGCGACAATTGATCATCCCAAAGTTTCCTAGCACATAGTGCCAAATCTTGAGCCAAAAGGCCAAACCCATGGCTTCTAATGACACCAGCAATAGCCAATTTTTGTGCAAGCTCTCAGAGTTGAGAATCAATAAGTTTGCATGACTTTGGCAAGCTGTCAAAACTGTAAGAACCAATAAAGCTTAAAAAATTTGCGGAAAATAGAAAAGAGGCATGATTACATGCAATCCAACTTTATCGGCAACTCTATGCAATACTTTTAATTTTTATAAACTCAACTAAAACTAAAACCTAGAATGATTTCCATCTAGAAAATTGAAGCGAGTTAGAACTTACGAGTCATATGGTATATATAAGGCGTAATAGCATGATTCCAAATCAGAACATGATTTATATTTGTAAATAGAAGCATAAGAGCTGATCAACAAAGAAAATCTATACTTGTCTAAACCTAATTACCATACCTTGATATCATAGCAATCTAAAAAGTCATACATAACCTTAATGTTGAAAGGAAATTATCCATGCCCAACTTCTTCTGATCTCTTAGGGCAGACAAATAAGATGGGGGATAAAATGACCTGTTTGGGGAAAGTAAAACTACATGGAAGAAATACAAAAAAGAACTATATATTTGAATGCCGTTAATTACCGTGGAAGTGTTCTACAGAATCCCTATTACGGGAGAGATCCATAGTCGATTTATTCCAAAATCGAGATTTTATAATTCAAATGATAATATGAGATCTCTTAAAATGTTGTGGCGCTAGTGAGAATTTTACGAGCAAGACCATGCGAGAACTGACCTGGGAATAGCTAGCCACGCATAAACATCTAACAGTCGTGCGCAATCCACATTATAAAATAAATCTTTCACCAACATAAAATTAAGAAACACCAATGGATTTTCAAAATTAACCCCAATTAGAAAGTGATAATCTTAGGCAAGCTTTGAATTTAAGGTTAAATGAATATTAGCATATAATTAATCTAACCCAATGAGAACAACAAAGGTGGGAGAGTTATACCTTGAGGTCATGTCCGGCTAAGGTTTCAATCCTAGCTCAAGATTGGGGTATGATTGACCGAACTTTGGAGAAAACAATAAAACAAGTACTCAACGGTGGTGTTGCTGGGACTTGCAGGCTCTGGAGGTGGATCGATAATAGTAGATAGAGCTAACCATAACTGGTGGGAAATAGGAAGACGAAGGGCAGCAGTGGTGATGACTGGTCGTGCAAGCTCTACAAAGGAGGTAGATCATTGGCTGTGGAGGGAGTCGCCCAGATCTGGCAGTGACATGGGAATTGCTGTCGAGAAATTACTGCAAGGGGGGGTTTCTGGTTGATGGAGGGCGCCAGAACCGGGGAGAGACTCCAATGGTGGCGACGAGGTAGGGGAAATAGTTGTCGGGCGGTGTGAGCCGGCTAAAGGCTTGAATGAGAGAGTTAGGGCTGACACTACCTTCCGCTGACAGAAATGTCTCGTCTTCGAATTGATTCGGCCAGGCTGAATATCACATGGAGGTCGAGGCATTTTAAAGAAATGGTGGGGCCTATTTAATAGGGTCTTTTAATTGTGGATTTTAATATTACATGACACTCAGGCTTCCAAAACAACCGACTGGAATAAAATAAAAACGTTGCCACTAATTTGGTGGTTTTCTAATGAATGGAATTAAGTGCATTTAAGATGCGTTTTCAAAAGGCCATTATTTGGTATTTCACTATTCCATTCATTTAATATTCTCCATCAATTAAGATTTTTAATAAAATATTAAATTATAATTTCTGTAATTGAAATTAAAACTAGATGTGTTAGAATGTTTTTTATTTTATTTTTTACTTTTATATTTTTTTCTTTCCCTCTATTATTGTATTCCTTGAATATATAGAGGGATCCTATATTGAAATGAATGAAGTTTCTGCCGTTCAACATGGTATCAGAGCCCGACATGCTCCTGGTGCCCTAAATTTCTGTCCGCTCCGCCGTCCGCTCTCGCCCACCGACATCTCCTCCGCTCTCGCCTGCCGACTCTTGCGACTCCCGCGAGTTGTTCGCTCGACCCCGCCAGTCTTTCTTCCACTCCAACCCCACGCCTCTCTTTCCGCTCGGTTCCGCTCGGTTCAACCATGCGTTCTTTCTTCTTCTTCTTCTTCAACCCTTCTTCCGGCGCCGAATCCTCAATGTAGTAAGTGACCTGCTTCTTCCGGCGTCATCAACCCTTCTTGGTTCTCTTATGGAGTGGATTTCTCTTCTTCTCCCGTTTTTCTTGTTACCCTAAGGCTCTATTTGGTTCGGCATTTTGCCGCTCTGTTTGGGGCAAACGCTGCCGGAAGACGGGTAAACAAATGAACCTCCGGCGATGTTTGCTCCGTTTCCACCCGCCCCGCCTTGATAAACTCCCAAAAAACTCCGTTTTGAGAAGCCACCTCCCCCCTCCGATTCGAACACTCTGTTTCCACCCGCCGGATCGACCCGCCACCGCCGAACCAAATGAAGCCTAAATCTTGGGTTGTCTCCGGATTTCTATTCCTGAGCCATAATGTCTAGCAGAGCTGATTCTCCCGCTTCCTCATCAGGGGTTGTTCTTCCTATGGGTTTTCCCCGTGTAACCCCTGATCATAATACTCTTCAGATCACTGTCATTCGTCTAGATGACTCTAATTACCTTTCTTGGTCCCTGTCTATCACCTTGACGCTCAATGGGTACAGTGGGAGTCAGAAAATTCCTTAGTCATGTCCTGACTTACTAATTTGATGCAGGAGTCCATGGCCTGTAACTATCTATTCCTAGACAATGCTGCAAACATTTGGCGACGAGCGGACTCTACCTACTCTCGTCGAGACAATTCTGCTTAGATCTTCCAGTTACGACGAAATATCTCCTTACTTTAGCAGGGTGACCGTACTCTTTCTGCGTACTACTTGGAGTTCACGCGGCTGTATCAGGAATATGATCATTTTGATGCTATTGTATTTGTTAGCCCTATTGATGAGGCGATGGTTCATACCAGAGAAGACCACAATCTCATATTTGAATTTCTTCATGGCCTGCATCTGGATTTCGATCAGATCAGTGTTCAGATTTTGGGGTGTCCGCCGTTACCTTCTCTTTCTGAGGTTTACAACATTGTGCAGTAGGAATTCGATCGTCGTCATACTCTACTTCCTGATACTGTGCCTGAGGGATCTACTCTGGCTGCTATATCCCTTCTCTTCTTGGTAGTCGTCCATCTCGTGACTCAAAGTTGAAGGGCTCCATGATAAGGATCATCTCCTCTTGTGATTATTATGGCAATAATCGCCACACTCGGGATACTTGCTTCAGGCTCCATGAGTTCCCTCCACCGAGAGGGGGTGCTCCGTCTTGTGGTGTTCGTGGTTTTGGGCGCTCCTGTGGTCGTCACACTTCTCATGCTACTTATCTCACTGATGCTACTGCCGATACTCTTCTGGCTATTCCAAATCTGATGGTTCTGCCCCTCCTGGTGCATTTACTGCGCATGAAATGCTTGCCCTCTGATGCTTGATGCGTGGGATTTCTACGGAGTCTTCTGCCTCTTCCTCCTATGCTCACACGGGACTTCCAGGTGCTCATTATGCTACCTCTCATCATTCCACCCAGTGGATTATTGAATCCGAGGCCACATATCATATGACTAGGTCCTCTACAGGTTTTATCTCCTATACCCCTCTCTCTAATCGCGCTAAGATAAGCATTGCAGATGGTTCTCTTTACTCTATTGTCGAAAAGGGTTCCATCTCACGCTTCTCTCTCACCTTAACCTCTATCCTTCATGTTCCCAATTTTACTCGTAATTTACTTTTTATTAGTCATCTCACTAACTCTATGCACCGCTCTGTGACCTTTCTTCCTTCCTCTTGTATTTTTCAAGACCTGACGATGAGGAAGGTGATTGGCTCTGGTATCATGGTCAATGGTCTCTATGTGCTTGACTTCAGCCCAGCTCCACCTCCTATGCCTCTTTATTCCAACACTACCCATCCTTTGTATTCCTGACATTTTCACTTGGGCCATCAGGTCTACTTCTGCTATGAAATTGTTGTTTCCCGCTATGCCTACTGTTGTCTTTGATTCATTTGTGTGTGATGTCTGTATTTTAAACAAACGTCGTCGCACATTGTTTAAGCATGCCTCGTTGCCTTGTTTTACACCTTTTGCCATTATTCATACTGATATCTGGGGCCTTGCCCCATACCTTCTATTTCTGGTTGTGTGTGGTTTGCCACTTTTATTGATTATTTCTCTCGTACTGCTTGGTTATATTTGATGCGCAACAAAAATGATGTTTTTTTCTTTTTTTTTGATGATTTCATAATATGATCTCCACTCAATTTCATACCACCATTAAAATTTTTCGCAGTGACAATAACCGCGAATACATGGATTTACAGTTTGAGTGATATCTTGTTGATCATGATATCCTCCACCAGACTACCCGTGCTTATTCCCCAGCACAAAATGATGTTGCTGAGCGGAAAAATTGTCATCTCCTGGAAGTTGCTCGTTGCCTCTTGTCTATCATGCATCTTCCAAAATTTTATTGGGGCAATGTAGTTTTTACTGCGACATATCTCATTAATTGTATGCCTTTCAGTGTCCTTGGGAATGCTACTCCTCTTGGCACTCTCCATGTGCCTCCTACTCAGCTTTCCCCTAAGGTGTTTGGATGTGTATGCTTCATTCACATCCACCACCCTCGCACTTCCAAACTTGATCCTCACGCACTCAAGTGTGTTTTTATTTGCTACCCTTCTACGTAGAAGGGGTACAAGTGCTTTCACCCACCTACAAAGAAAGTGTTTGTCACAATGGATGTCACATTCCGTGAATTCGACGCATACTACCCTGCTTCGGATGTCCCAGCCTCGGATGAATCATCTCCTGTACCTGTTCCCTCTGTTCCTCTTCACATACGTCCACCTTAACCCTCACTTCAGGGGGAGACTATACCAGTGGAAGTGAGTCCTCCTACTATGTATAAACCTCTTCCCTCTATTACTCCGAGCTTACAGGTATATACTCGGCGTACAAAGAGGACAAACACAGAAGATCCGACTATGCCACCAAAACAATCATTTGATCCTGACTCAAGGGACTTCCGATCTACCGATTGACTTTAGGGAAGGTATCCGCTCGTGTACTCGTCATCCTTTCTCACATTATGTATTTTATGACTCTCTTTCTACTGCCTACAAGATCTTTATGCTCTCTCTTGCTTCTTTTTCCATACCTGTTTCATGGCAGCAGGCTCGGGAGGTCCCTTTGTGGAGAGAGACGATAGTTGAGGAAATGAATGCTCTTGAAAAGAACCATACATGATATTTGGTGGCTCGTCCATATGGAAAGAAGGCTGTTGTGTGTAAATGAGTGTTCTTTTTGTAATAGAACTCACAAGGGATTGTCGAGAGGTGCAAGACAAGACTGGTGGCAAGGGGTTATACGCAGACCCTTGGTATTGACTGTCAAGAAACATTTGACCCGGTGACAATGATGAACACTATTATGGTCTTATTATCCTGTGCTGTCTGCATGGGTTGGAACCTTTGGCAGCTTGATGTTAGAAGGGAAAATATACATATTAAAAAAAGGCTCTATATGGGCTGAAATAATCCCCAAGAGCCTGGTTTGGGAGGTTCCACAAGGCTATGATGTCATTTGGTTATTATCAGAGCAATGCTGATCACACACTGTTCATCAAACATAGGACCGAAAAACTCACTATTCTCATTGTGTATTTTGATGATATAGTCATAACAGAGGATGATGTTGAAATCCAGAATCTAAAACAAAAATTAGCTAGGGAGTTTGTGGTCAAGGACTTAGGAAAACTCAGGTATTTCTTGGGTATTGAAGTCGTGAGATCCTAACAGAGAATCTTCATTTCTCAAAGAAAATATACTCTGGATCTCCTTGAGAAGGTGGGGATGAATGTATGTAGAGCAGCTGACACCCCAATTGAAGCAAATCACTGATTGAGGCACAACGATGAAGAGATGATTAAGAAAATCTCATAGTTTCAAAGATTAGTGGGGAGACTGATCTACCTGTCCCACACACCCAGATATTTGCTAGTTCATGCATGTTCCTAAGACACGTCGCGTGGATGCAGCTCCCAGAATTCTTAGGTACCTCAAATACTCACCAGGAAGGGGTATCCTGTTTGCTCCGATTCAATGTCTAAGTATTGAAGTTTATACTTATGCTAATTGGACTGGGTCTGTTGAGAATCGACAATCAACTTCAGGATATTGCTTCCTTGTTGGTGACAACCTCGTTACTTAGAGGAGTAAGAAGTAACAAGTTGTGGCAAGATCTAGTGCAGAAGTCGAGTTTACAGGTATGGATCACGAGGTTTGTGAAGGTTTATGGCTTCGCTCATTGACGAGTGATCTTGGTCTGGCTGAAGCAGGACCCATCCAGCTGCATTGTGACAATAAGTCATCTATTAGTATCACTCAAATCCTGTTCAATATGACCGTACTAAACAAATTGAAGTAGATCAACACTTTATCAAGGAGAACATTGAGATAAGAATTGTGTGTATGCCTTTTGTGCCCTCTGACAGACAGTTGGAGGACATTCTAATCAAAGAGTTGAGTGTGATTATATTTGGCAGGATTGTTGACAAGTTGGGCATGATTAGCATCTCTCGCCCAAGTTGAGAGAGAGTGTTAAAATATGTTTTTTTTTATTTTCTACTTTTATTTTTTTTCTTTCCCTCTATTATTGTATTCCCTGTATATATATAGAGGGATTGATGTAGGGTAGGCTAGGAGGGTGCACAAAAGCAAGACTTCTAAGGGGAAATGTAGACTTGACACACTAACTCAAACATAAATGTAATGATACCGTCAGGGATGACGACAGATTAATTCGAGCAATACAGATTTCAATCCATGCAAATATTTAAATAACAAAAATAACATTCAATAATTAAACAAATAACGACTTTCCTCCGCTCAGAGAGCCAAGGCAAAACGCACGACAAATGAATCTCAACTGCAAGTTATAAGTGTATCGAAGCAAATTTTCTACAAGCAAAAATCCCAAGCAAATATAGAGAGTCCAATCCACTACAAATATGCTGAAAATAATAAGTCTAATATAACAAAAACTCACCAAGTAGTGTGCTGACCAAAACACTCAAGAATTCAGAGCCGGAGATACGTTGACGATACTCCGAGGTGGAACCGGAGGCATGGAGAACGACGTAGGTGGCTGTTCTCAGCGGTGAAAGGTGGAAACGGATCGGGAATGAGTAGATCTGGTGACGTATGGGTAGATCCAGGTGAGGGAAGGATGAATCCAATGTTTAGGAGCGGATTCGAGCTTGGAAATGAGGGGAGGGTGAGGGGAAATAGCGGATCGGGGCTGAAACAGTCAAAATTTGGACTGATCTAGATTGGGTGCGCTGATTGAAGGTGGTTCCACAAAGGGGAGGGCTGACGACAAGGAGGAGGGTTAGGACTTGAGGGCGGCGACTGTGGAGGGGCTTAAGGACCGACAGATGCTGTAGAGAGATGGGGAGGGGGCAGCGATGGCTGATGGATGTAGGGAGAGGGTCGGCGGCTGCTGGGCGGTGATGTGGAGGCCGTCGGCTGGTATGGAGGGGATTTGGAGGTCGGCGACTGGGAGGTTTTGCTGGGAGGTGGTGCGACTGTTGGGGGGGTGCTGTAGCAGTGGGCGACCGATGGATTCAGGGCGTAGGGACTTCAGAAGAGGATGGGGGAGGGGAAAGTAGGGGCCTAGGGTTTTGGCAAACCTTAGGAGGGAAGATACACACCTATGAGTCGTCATCTAGGATTCCACGAAGTCGGCACCATGACGGGATCACGAGAATCCGAGAATACTATTCTCCAAGCTCTGCAATGACCTAAATCAGCCCACTAACTTCATATTTATAATAAAAAAACAACTAGGGCATCCCACCATCGACGACTATGATTGACTGAAGGTGAGTCCATTCGCATACATCAAATAAAACTATAAAATACAAAAGTAATATATCCAAAATATTCGCAACACGGATCCAGACGCATTCACGGAGTTGGATCGACGTTCCGATCAAGCCCTCCTGCGCGAGTACACGAACGTGGGTCCCGCCTTACGGCGAACCCCTCCTGGTGTTGTTCGAATTGTGTATAAAAACTCAACAATGGTATCAGAGGCAAGTTGTAGATCCAGTGCATGTAAATCAGGAAATTTAGGAATGTTCTGAATGTTCAGATTTAGCCTTTTTTTACATCAAGTGCTGATGGTTTTATTTTGTGCACATATGTGATATATTTATAATGCGAATGTTGTATTTTTATGTTTTATAAATGGACACATTGATTAAATGTTAATCGAAGATTATAAAAATCCCTTAACCCGTTATTAAGAATGTGGATGCCTTCCAATGAATGACACTTTTCCTGTCTCGATTGATGAAATGTGTGCTTGCCAAAACAAAATGCATTAATCTATCTTGGTAAGGGTACGAGCCAATAATTGTGATATCCCACTATCAACATCGGGTTCAACTTAATTTGACGACCTCAAAAGTTGAGTGCCTAAAGGCATAGTTGGCATGCACCATATGATGAATGTAAATAAAGAGTTATGCACCAATCATATAAGAGTTGCGTGATGATGTAATTGACAAAGGTTGTCTACCTAAATAACCACACTATAGTTGATCAGCCAAATCCGACTTATGATGTTGGTGAAATACAAATCTTGTCCACTAGAGAGTAGCTCTCATAAGCTCTATGAATTGATATTGAGGGTTATCAATTTGATTAAAATAGTAAAAGTTCTTTTAATTAAAGTCCTTATTAAAATAAAAATGTATTTTAAAATATAGTAATAAATTTACTTTGCATAAATTTTTGTAGAATATCCATGACAAGTGGTTCACACTCCACCCTGTCCCTGAGAGCTATCCGTGGACTAGCTGAACGCGACAAATTTCCTTGAATGGTACAAGAACCTGAGATTTGTTCTCAGGCAGAGCGTAAGCTCTATTTCTTGAAAGAAGATCCCCTTGCAGAGCCAATCGCAACTGCCCCTCATGCAGATAAAATTGCTTATAAGAATTATGAAGACGATACCTTATATGTTGAATGCCTCATGCTTGCCACCATGAACTCTAAGCTTCAAAAACAACACGGAACATGTGTGTTTATGAGATAATCGAGTACCTGAAGAAAATGTTTCAAGGGCAAGCTCGACAAGAGAGGTTCGACATCTCTAAGGCGTTGTTTCAGTGCAAGATGGGAGCTCGAGACCCAATAGGGACTTACGTACTCAAGATGATTGAGTATATCGAGAACCTTAAGAGATATGTGTTTCCTTTAGGCCAAGAGTTGGCCACTGATCTGATCCAGCAATCGTTACCGGACAGTTAAGAAGTTCATCTTGAACTATAATATGAATGAAAATTCCAAGACACTGCTCGAGCTCTTAGGCATATCGAGAACTGCCGAGATCAACATGAAAAAGACCAAGCCTGCAAGTACCATATTGATGGTGCATAAAGACAAGGACAAAGACAAGAGAACCAATAAGACTAATGTAGGACCTAAGTCATATCTTGATCCCAAGTCTCCAGCACTGAAGAAAAAAGGCTTGACCAAGAAAGGGAAGTGTCACCATTGTGGTAAGACAGGACACTGAAGGAGGAATTGCCCCCTCTATCTTGAGGATCTGCAACAAAAGAAGAAAAGTGTGATTTCTACATCAAACATTTATATTATAGAAATAAATCTTTCTGCTCCTTCATCTTAGGTATTGGATACCAGATATGGTTATCAAATTTGTACAAATATGCAGGAACTGAGAAGGATCAGACTGCTGGGTAAAGGAGAGGTAGACCTTCGCGTTGGGAATTGAGCAAGAGTTACTGCCATCGCCTTTGGAGTTTATCGTCTTTCTTTGCCCACCAGGCTTGTAATAGAACTAGATAATTGTTATTTTGCTCCAGACATAACTGGAAATATTATATATATTTCATGTCTTTGACATGAAAGAATTTTTTTCATTATCAAGAAGAGTTGTTGTTCTATTTATTTGAATAATATTTATTATGATATAATCCAATTATTTAAGGGCTTATATATTTTGAACTTGGATCAACCAATTTATAAAGTAGAAAATACTAAAAGACTTAAAACGAATGACTTAAACCCTATGTATCTTTGACATCGTCGTTTGAGTCATATAAACGTGAAATGCATATCCAAGCTCCATAAAGATGTACTGTTGGACTCATTTGATTATGAATCATTTGAGAGATGTAAGACATGTTTATTAGGCAAGATGACTAAAGCCCCTTCACTGGTTATACTGAGAGAGTTGATGATCTTTTGGGTATTTTATATAGTGATGTATGCAGACCCATGAGTTCTATGGTCAGAGGTGAGTTCTATTACTTTGTTACATTTACTGATGATTTTAATAGATACGGATATGTGTTTCTAATGAAAAAGAAATCCAAAACCTTTGAAAAGTTCAAAGTGTTTAATAATGAAGTGGAGAAGCAACTGGAAAAGAGGATAAAAACATTCTGATCTAATCGAGGTGGTGAATATCTGAGTCACGAGTTTCATGATAATCTGAAAGAGTGTGGTATTGTATCACAGTTCATTCCACCTAGAACAACACATCATAATGGTGTGTCTGGGAGAAGGAATCGTAATTTGCTAGAAATAGTATGGTCTATGTTGAGTCATTCAGATTTGTCTGTTTCCTTTTTGAGATTTGCTCTAGAGACTACTGCTTTCACTTTAAATCGTGCTCCAACAAAAACGGTGTTGAAGACACCATATGAGATATGAATTGAGAAGCGTCCTAGTTTGTCTTTGTTAGAAACCAGGCCGGGGCCCAAAGCTCCGAATTATGTACGGGAATATTGAGACAATCCCAGACCTGGTCGACTGCAGTCGAACAACATCAACATCCCCAACCAAATATCCTGGGGCCCACAACGGGGACAATCCCAGGTAGGTTGTTGAGGCCCGTGGCTTGATCCCACCACCTCCTTTATAAGAGGGGACTTACACCGCCTCTCACACCCAACTGCGCTGCAACACAGTTGGGTGTGAGAGGCGGTGTTAATCCCCTCTTATAAAGGAGGTCGGGGGTTTGATCCCGACGCTCAACAACCTACCGCGGAATATTCCCGTAGATAATTCAGAGCCTTCCGCGGAGATTTGGTTGAGGATGTTTGAAAGTGGGGATAAGATCTACCTTAACTCTAGAGGGGGGGTGAATAGAGTATATTAAAATAATTTTCAAGTTAAAAACTATTTTGCAGTGGAAGACTTAATTTAAATATATGTGTAAGATGCTTGCAGTAAATAAAAATTGTGAAAACAAGAAATAAAAACATAGCACACAACAAACAAAATATAGCAACCAGAAGACACAAGGAGCTATAGTGGTTCCCCAATCAATCTGGGTACATCCACTCTTCTACCACCCTAGGTAGGAATCCACTGCAGGATAAGTTGATCAGGTGTCCTGGACATCAATGAGCTTTTGATAAGGTGCTCAAAAACCAAACTAGATTTTTTGATCAGGTGTCTTGCCACCATTGAGTTTTGACAAGGTCTCAGAAAACAACACAAAACTTTTGAAGGGAGTTTTGAAAAACCCTTTTACAACAGTAAAAGAAAGAGGTGAGATGTTCTTCTCTGTCAACAATCAGAGAGAAGACTAGTGGATGATGTTGTCAAAGCTCCCCCTGAGATCTGGAAGTTGTTCAGGAAAAGAAGCTTTGCACTAGGGTGATAGGCCTTCAGTAGATGAGATCTCCAGCAAATGATGATTCCAGCAGTTGCTGAAATGTGTAGTGTCTGGAGTCTTGATGGATGAAGCCTCTGAACACTTGAGTTAAAAGAGATCTAGAAAATCTTCTTTTCTGTATGTTGATCTCCTTCAGTGGTGTGTGTTCTGAATGAATTCTGTCTATGTGTCTGTCTGTGACTGTTCTCTTTCTGTGTGTAATTGTTAGGAGTAGCAGGATAATATCCTCTTTTATTCCTTAGATCTGAAAAGAATGAATTGATTCTCTGTCTCCAAGATAGCCGTTAGCCACTCATTAATGACTTACTTAAATGAATTTTGTCTCTGGAGGAAAGTCCTAGAAAACATTCCTTTAAATCTCTCTTGAAACTTGCTCCAGATTAATTAAAACGGCTACAAGATCCTTGAAATAAATGCTGAGAATAAATAAGATAGAATTCCATAACTGTCTGAATTTGAATTTTGAGAATCGTCGATCTCTCCAGAAAATCGTCGACCTGAGCTCAACTATCGTCGACCTGAGCTCAGAGACTGGGAGAACAGCTAGAGACAGAAACGTCGATCTGAGCTCGAATATCGTCGAACGACGTTCGACGACTCGTTGAACTGAGCTCAGAGATAGTCGAACTGAGTTCGATGATTTGTCGACCTGAGTTCAATGAAAATGACTTAGTCTCCTGAATTTGAATATCTGATCTGAGGGTCTTGGGGGCAGCTTTCAAGCCTAAATTCTAACCCTTAGACTCAATCTAATTGACCTTAAAAACTATACAAGGAGGTTAAAACAATTTTTCTAAGGACATAGTGATCCTTGCCCAAATCAGTAATAGGGTGTTCCAACAATCTCCCCCTATTTGGGTTAGAATTACTATTTACATGACATAGGAAATAAAAGCATACAATGCAGATATAAAATCAAAAACAACATTGCAGAAACACAAAAAAAATCACATCAGAAAGTCAGAATAGATAACACTATCAGCTTACATAATCATTCCTTTTCCTTGCTCTTTTTGAGAACTATTTTTCTGTTAGAGTTAAGAGCTTCTTTCTTAGATCTTCTGTCATCATCTGCACCTAGAGAAGTTTGATGTTTTGTCCTGGGGACTACAGCTTCTGGGTGCAGCTTCATATAGCTTTCTGAGTCATAGAATTTGCTGGAAAAATATCTTTCAAGTTCTTTCTTTTTCTGTTCTGATAGAGTGGTGAAATTTGATGTATCTCTTCCTTGTTCTCTTGCCTTTTTAATTTGATCTAGTGCAGCCAACTCTTTCATTCTTGCTGTCCAAGAAGTAGGATTATTCTCTGGGTCTTCAAATGGAACAGGAGGTTCATATCTGTTTGATGAATCATCAGGAGTAGCTCTGGAAGAAATTAGATCTTTTAACTTATAAGGGAAAAGACCAGATGTAGAGTCAGGGGGACCTTGTCCTTCCCTATGATAAGGATGCTGCCTAGAATAACCTTTGGAATAAACTCTGAATTCTCTTTGATTTCCCCTATACTGTCCTCTTCTGGACTGGTAGCCTCTTGATTGACATCCTCTTGATTGAGATCTTCCTTGAAACTGAGAGGTGCTTTGACTTTTAGCAACAGATGACTGATAAGCAGAACTTCCACCAGTACCTGCATCTGGTGAAGGAGGAGGAGGATGATTGAAGTGAGATGATCCTTTATCATATTTCCTCTTTTTCTTCATTGCCTTTAGTTGATTACTGGAAAATTGCATCCATGGTTCTGAAATTGGACAATCATGCAAAATATAGTATGAAATATCATTTACATGTTTAATTTTCTCCTGGGGAAGTTTCTTTAGGGCCTTGCTTCTAGCTTTCCTCTTCCTTGCAATGGTTGCAGAGGAATCATCAGAATCTGTTCTAAATTGATCACTATCTGAGCTCTGAGGATTGTCATATAGTTCATCAATCCTTTTGACGTAATCTCTTTGTTGTTGGGATTGAACAGAAGAAACAACAGCAGCAGCAGCAGTAACAAAAACAGCACTAACAAATGTAACTGGAACAACAGATTCAGAAATAATAACAACAGAAACAGCAGGCTCAGAGTCATTAGCCTCTGTCATAAGCACAACATCAGAAACTAAAACAGCATCAGCAGCAGCAGCAGGAACAACAGAAACTGAAGGAGCACTGTCCACAACCTTGAAAAAATTTATATAAAAAGATATTATGCTGAGCTCACAGCTAGAAATAGGCACAATGGCCTTAGTAAGATCTTCACATTTCTGATCTGGAAGACAGCTGAGGTAAACAGTATCAAACTCTGACAGCAGTGACCTGAGGTCAACTGTTATAACTGGAACTGGAGCTGGAACTGAAATCTCTGAAGCAGACAATCTCTCTACTTCATATGACATCTCCCCCTGCCTAGATTCAGTAGTTACTGGATCAAGGCACCCAACAGAAGGGATTGCCTGAGGAGGATATAGGGAAGAAAGCCTGTCAGATAACTCCTGAACTGATTGCAGAAGTGGAGCCAGGGAGGTCTCCAACAGGAGTGATAGCCTTGGAGCTAACATCTCATAGAGCTTATCTGCTATGGCTGAGAAATCTACTTGCTCAAGTGGTGCTTGAGTAGAGGTAGAGATGAGTGTGACAGAGATGGATGTAGGAGGAGCTGAAGATGTGGTTGGAGAAAGTGTTAATGTGGATGGTAGAATTGATGGTTGAGATATATGAATGGTGGAGATGGAAGTTAATGGAATGAAGATAGATGGAGTGAAGGATGGTTGAGCAACGATTTCTTGTAGTAGTTGTTAATATGATGTAGAAGAAGATGGTGGCTCAAGGGGTGAGGAGTGAGAGTCATCCATATAGGAATCATCTAAGAGAGTGAAGGATGGAAGGTGAGATGATGAGTCAATGGTTATGTGTGGATAATGATGTAATGAATGGAAAAGATCTTCAGTGGATATTGGTGTTGGTGAAGGAATTGAGTTTGGAGATGGAATGAATATGGGGGATGAAATTGAGATGGTTATGGTGGATGTGATAATTGTTGAGGGAACAGTAGGTGGAGAAGGTGGAGATGAGGAGGTAGACAGTTCTTCTGATGGGGCAGTTGCCTGAGGGGAAGTGACTGGATCAGTCCTAGTGCCTGAAGATGAGATGACTGCAGAGGCTCTGCTTGGCTTTGCAATTTGCCTGTCCCATTTGTAAAAAAGGGCACAGGTTAACCTCTTAGAGGCATTGATATGCATCCCACTTGAAACAAACAGCTCAGGGCATCTGCTATGAAGAAATAGCCCTAGAATCCTTCCAAAATTGACAAAGTTCTTATTCACTTTCTTCTTAATTAGGTCAAAAAAAACTTCTCCCCAATTCAAATGTTTCTTATTTACCAAGACACCCATTAAACAGAATTGATACCTGGATATGGTATCATGGGCAGAATGTTTTGCTAACAGGACCTTTCCAACAACATCTGCTAGAAACCTGTATTCCACTGACAGATTTTTCTTAAGCAACTTGTTAGGGTTTGCTGCTGAATGACCCATCCTATCAAGCATACTTGCAAACTCTTCTCCAGACAACTCAAGAGAATCTTGACCAGTACTTAATTGAAAAACTTCTGTTAATATAGCAGGAGTAAGAGATACCTGATTTCCTGAGATAGTTCCAATCACTGTATTTTGATCTTGATTGTGAGCAGTATACACCCATTCTTTGATTTCATCTGCAGCCAGTTTTATCCTTGTGGTCATGATGTGTACTAGCTGTTGATCTTTGAATAAATCCAGAATATCCTTGAAAATCTGATCACTGTTCTCAAATGAGTCCATATCGATATCGAATCCAGTGTTAAATTTCATTGCTGCCAAAACTGCAACAGAAACGATCATTTTTACCTGCAAAAATGAACAAACAAAAGACCAAGTGTAGAAAAGTTTGGAGGGAAAGAGAAATTCTGCAGAGAGTATAAAAGCGCAAATGGAGAACGACGGTCGAGAAATGAATTTTATATAGGGTTCGACGCAGAAAAGGAAAGATCGTTGAACTCCGTTCGACGATCTGGGCTTCTAAAGGAATCTGAAAGGTTTTCAACATCGTCGATCTCTGTTCGACGATATTGGAGAGCGTCGAGTTCCGTTCGACGATCGCTGACCGGAAGAAGATAGCTTAGCACTATCTGGAAAGTGCTGAACTCCGGTCGACGATTTCTAAGAACGTCGATCTCCGTTCGACGATCTTTGGGAAAAACGTCGAGCGCAGTTCAGAGACCAGAAACAACCTATAGACAGTAGAAAAATCAAATTGTTTGCCTAGTCTTTGTCAATTTTAGAGTTTTAAAATCTTGGATCTTATTTTAAACTTCCTCCATCTAACATTCCTAACTGATTCAGGGAGAATGCATGTTTCTTTTCATCCAATGCTTTGGTGTAAATATCTCCCCTTTGCAAGTCAGTTGGGATATATTGAAGTTCAATTTTATTTTTCTCAACATTGTCTCTTAAAAAGTGATGCCTAATTTCTATATGTTTTGTCCTACTATGGAGGACTGGATTTTGTGCTATAGAAATAACACTAGTGTTATCACAGAATATTTTTGACTTCTCTAAGTTGTAGCCATAGTCTAGAAGTTGATTTTGAATCCACAAGATCTGTGAGCAAAAACTACCTGCTGCCATTTATTCAGCTTCAGTAGTTGATGTGGACACAGATGTTTGTTTCTTGCAAAACCAGGAGACAAGTCTGTCACCAAGAAACTGACAAGTTCCACTGGTGCTTTTCCTGTCTATTCTGCATCCAGCATAATCAACATCTGAAAATCTAGTTAAGTCAAATGCTGAGTCTTTTGGATACCAGAAACCTAGATTTGGACAACTTATCACATACCTAAGAATCCTTTTTACTAAGGTTAAGTGTGACTCTCTAGGGCTCACTTGAAATCTAGCACATATGCATGTAGCAAACATTATGTCAGGTCTACTAGCTGTAAGGTACAATAAAGGGCCAATCATTGCTCTATATGTTGTCTGATCAACAAGTTTTCCATGTTCATCAGCATCTAATACAACATTAGTAGGCATAGGTGTTTTCATACATGATGCTTTAGACATAACAAATTTCTTAACCAGTTCTTTTGCATACATGGTTTGAGAGATGAATATGCCTTCAGCATGCTGTCTGACTTGCAATCCTAGAAAGAAGGAAAACTCACGCATGCTACTCATTTCAAATTTAGAATGCATTAGGTTGGAAAACCTTTTGTACAGATTTGAATCAGTAGAACCAAAGATAATGTCATCTACATAGATTTGTACTAGTAAGGTATTGAACTTATGAGTTCTAATAAAAAGAGTTTGGTCTACTATACCCCTTATAAAATCATTTTTCAGAAGAAATCATGCTAGGGTCTCATACCATGCTCTAGGAGCTTGCTTTAGACCATATAATGCTTTATGCAATTTGAAAACATAATCAGGATGAGTTGGAGAAATAAAACCTGGGGGTTGTCTAACATAGACTTCTTCCTTGATGTCTCTATTGAGAAAAACACTCTTTACATCCATTTGATATACCTTGAATCCTTTGTGTGCTGCATAAGCTAAGAAGATTCTTATGACCTCTAACCTTGCAACTGGTGCAAAGGTCTGGTCATAGTCTATCCTTTCTTCTTGAGAGTATCCTTGAGCAACTAGCCTTGCCTTGTTCCTTACAATGACTTCTTGATCATCCAATTTATTTCTGAACACCCATTTTGTTCCAACAATGGAGTGATCCTTTGGTCTTGGCACTAGTTCCTAAACTTTGTTCCTTTCAAATTGATGTAATTCCTCTTGCATTGCAATGATCCAGTGTGGATCTTGTTCTTCATCTTGAATGAATTGAGCCTCAATTTGAGAAAAAAAGCAAGTGTGCATCAGGTTTTGGTTGACCTGATTTTTGGTTTGCACACCAGCTGAGATGACTCCAATCACTTGAGAGATTGGATGGTCTCTTGATGTTACTAAATCAACATGGGGTGTTGATTGTTCACCAACCTGTGTTGTTGTTTCCTCTTGTGGAACAACAACTGGCTCTTCAAGAAGATTCTCTCCAAGATGTTGAATATCTTCTTCTTATTCACTGCTTTCATCCTTTTGTATAATATGTAACCTGTTCAAATTTTTAGCAAGAGAGTGTACCTGCAAAGATTCTATGGTAGAAGCATTCTTCTCCTTAAAAGACATGTTAGATTCATCAAATGATACATGAACAGATTCTTCAATTTTAAGAGTAGATTTGTTATACACCATATAAGATTTACTGATCATGGAGTATCCCAGAAATACTCCTTCATCAGCTTTAGCTTGAAATTTTGCTATGTATTTATAGTCATTATTGTGAATGTAACAAATACAACCAAAAATTTTAAAATAATCTAATTTAGGTTTCTTCCCTTTGAGTAATTCATAGGGAGTCTTGCCATTCAGCTTATGTATCAAACTTGTATTCAACACATAGTTGGAGGTGTTCACTGCCTCTGCCCAAAAGAATAGATGAAGGTGAGCATCTGACAACAATGTAGTAGCAGATTCAATAAGGGTTCTGTTTTTGCTTTCAGCTACCCCATTTTGTTGAGGAGTTGTAGGAGCTGAGAAAGTGTGCCTGATCCCTTCACTCTGACAGAACTCTTGCATAAGAAGAGAATCAAACTCTGTCCCATAATCACTTCTGATCAGGACAATGTGAGTATTGAACTCACTCTGTATGCATTTGAGAAACTCTGTCAAACACTTAAAGTTATCAGATTTCTTTCTCAGAAAGAACACCCATGTGAATCTAGAGAAGTCATCTACAACTACTAAAGTATAATATTTCCCTCCTAAGCTTTGTACTGTAATGGGTCCAAAGAGATCCATGTGTAACAGATACAAAATCCTAGGTGAATCACTCTTATTAAGTGACTTGAAGCTATTTTTGGTTTGCTTGCCTAATTGACAAGCCCTGCAAAGTCCTTCCTTCTTGTAGGGGCCAGAAGGTAGTCCTCTAACAAGGTTGTCCTTGGGTAGCCTAGCAATGGTTCTAAGGTTTATATGTCCTAATCTTTTATGTCATAGTTCATTAGGTCTACAAATGGAATTGAACAAGCATATATCTACCTTAGTTGAAAGAAAATCTACAAGATAAATGTTACCTTTCCTTTTACCTGTCAACACAGTTGTGTTGTCCTCTGATTTGATTTTGCATGAGGATTTGTTGAAAGTCACTTGATAGTCTTCATCACACAGTTGACTGATGCTGATTAAGTTGTGCTTCAGTCCTTCCACATAAACTACTTTCTTGAATGTGACTGAGCCAATCTGTACTGCACCATATTCTTTTGTTAGTCCAAAGTTTGAATCACCAAATATTACTTTGGGTCCAAGTTTGGCTTTGAAGGATGTGAAATTCTCCTTGTTTCCTTTCATGTGCTTTGAGCACACACTATCCAGATACCATTGCTGGTTTGATGTTGGATAGGTCTTCACCTGCACATAAAATAATTTATTTGTTTTTGACCCAGTTTACCTTGGGCCTAGGTTGATAACCTTTAAATTATGAAATAAAAGACATCTATGGTTCACTCTTATAGCCTTCAGGATGATATCTCCTATGAGGTATTATCCATTCAGTATAAGGGTTAATCCTCTGAGATGTAGGACCTCTAGGATTGAAGTTTGATTTACCTTTGAAAGGTTTTTCAAAACTCTGAGCTTTGTTCAACGATCTCTGAGCTGAGTTCGACGATCTTGGGTCAGATCGTCGAGCTTCGTTCGAAAATCGACTATGCCAGAGTTCAGGGTTCAGAGATCGTCAACCTGAGTTCGACGATTCAGCCTGAGATCGTTGAGCTCCATTCGGCGATCGTCGAGCTCCGTTCGGCGATCGTCGAGCTCCGTTCGACGTTTTCTGTTGAACTTTTGTTTTCTTAGGTAAATCAGAATTCTTCCTAGCCACCTCTACAATTCCCTTACCTTTATCTGAGATAAACTTGATTGGGGTTGTTAATACTATAAGTTGGCTGGATGAAGCACCCAAGCCCAGTGTACTATTGAATCTTGAGTTCACTGTGCTTGTGATGTCCATTAGTTTGATACTTCTCCCATTGAGAGATTCTTCAAACTTCTTGGCCTCTGATAGTTCACTTTTCAGTGAGTCTATCTGCTCCCTACAACATTCTAACTCCTCAGAGAGTTTGAGGTTGTCTGATTTTAAGGTGCTTTGTTCAGACAGTTGATTTTTGAGAGAAATTATTTCTTTCTCAGATTTTAATAGATCTAAACAAAGTGCCTTAAATTCATATTTGAAGTCCTCTGAATTAAAATCAAATGAGTTTATTACCCGATCCTCTTCAGATTGAGTTTCTGATTCAGACTCTGACTCTTGTTCTACATCAGTATTGTGTTGAGAGGCATTGATAACCATCATGCAGAACTCCTTTTCTTCAGCATCATCTTCATCATCACTTGAGCTGGATGAAGCTTCTGATTCTTCTTCTGTTTCACTACAGGTTTCAGCTACAAACCCCTTCCTGGTATGTTTGTTCTTGCCGGAGGAGGGTTTGTCATTGCTGTTTTTCCTGAAGTCTTTGTCTCTTCTCCTTTCTTTCCTGTCCTTCTTGTTCTTATTCTGATTTTCTGGACAGTCAGACACAATGTGGCCTGTTTTCCTGCATCCAAAACAAATAATTTCTTTGTTATTGGACTTATCATACATTGACTTTTCATGCCCTCTGAATGGCTTTTTCCTGAAGTCCTTCCTGGCCATTTTATAAAACCTTTTGGCCAGTAAGCTTAGCAGCTCTTCATTGCCTGTGATCTTGTTTTCAGGCTGATCTTCAATAGCTTTGAATGCTATTGATTTCTCTTTTCTGATTGCTGGTGAAGCAACCTTCTGCTCTTCTTCTCTATTCTTGATGAGCAGTTCATAAGACTTGAGCTTGCCCAAAAGAGCCTCAGTGGTGATCTCATTTACGCTTCTGGCATCCTTGATTGACCAGATCCTTGAGTCCCAAGTGCTGAGGAAGCACATTAGGATTTTGTCATTGAGTTCAGTCAATGAGATCTCCTTGTCCAAGGTTTTCAGTTCATTGACTATAAGACTGAGTCTGTTATACATATCAGCAACTGACTCAGTTTCTCCTGTCTTGAAGTTCTCATACTGAGTTATGAGATGAGATTTTCTATCTTTTCTTTCATCTGCGGATCCTGACACTATTTCAGATAGTTTGTCCCATATCTCTTTTGCTGAGTTGCATTCAGCTACTTTTTGAAATATTTCATCAGACATGTTTTGTGCCAAAATGTTCATTGCTTTGGCATCTGCAACTTTCCATTTTTTGATTTCTGCATCTGTTCCTGAAGGATGTGGAACATTACTTGTACTTGTATTTGCTGGGGGTCTTGGACACACTGTCAAAACAGAATTAAAGATATCTTCATCAATAGAATTCATGTACAATCTTATCCTTGCCTTCCAAATTGCAAACTTAGATAGATTGCACACTGGAGGTCTGGTGCTAGCATAATCTTTGTTCTGTGCCATGGTTTTATATAAAGATAAATATAATACAAATAATAAAAATAAAAACCCTCTATAAAAGATTGATCTTATCAGAGATCTTTTGGTTCAGGTGTTAGCCTGTAGGAACAACTAATCTGATGAAGATTTTGTTGAATAACAACTAAAGTAACCTGGCTTTGATACCAATTGAAAGTGGGGATAAGATCTACCTTAACTCTAGAGGGGGGTGAATATAGTATATTAAAATAATTTTCAAGTTAAAAACTATTCTGCAGTGGAAGACTTAATTTAAATATATGTGTAAGGTGCTTGCAGTAAATAAAAATTGTGAAAGCAAGAAATAAAAACACAGCACACAGCAAACAAAATATAGCAACCAGAAGACACAAAGAGCTATAGTGGTTCCCCAATCAATCTGAGTACATCCACTCTTCTACCACCATAGGTAGGAATCCACTGCAGGATGAGTTGATCAGGTGTCCTGGGCACCAATGAGCTTTTGATAAGGTGCTCAAAAACCAAACTAGATTTTTTGATCAGGTGTCTTGCCACCACTGAGTTTTGACAAGTTCTCAGAAAGCAGCAGAAAACTTTTGAAGGGAGTTTTGAGAAACCCTTTTACAGCAGTAAAAGAAATATGTGAGATGTTCTTCTCTGTCAACAATCAGAGAGAAGACTAGTGGATGATGTTGTCAAAGCTCCCCCTGAGATCTGGAAGTTGTTCAGGAAAAGAAGCTTTGCACTAGGGTGATAGGCCTTCAGTAGATGAGATCTCCAGCAAAGGATGATTCCAGCAGTTGCTGAAATGTGTAGTGTCTGAAGTCTTGATGGATGAAGCCTCTGAACACTTGAGTCAAAAGAGATCTAGAAAATTTCTTTTCTGTATGTTGATCTCCTTCAGTGGTGTGTGTTCTGAATGAATTCTGTCTGTGTGTCTGTCTGTGACTGTTCTCTTTCAATGTGTAATTGTTAGGAGTAGCATGATAATATCCTCTTTTATTCCTTAGATCTGAAAAGAATGAATTGATTCTCTGTCTTCAAGATAGCCGTTAGCCACTCATTAATGACTTCCTTAAATGAATTTTGTCTCTGGAGGAAAGTCCTAGAAAACATTCCTTTAAATCTCTCTTGAAACTTACTCCAGATTAATTGAAACGGCTACAAGATTCTTGAAATAAATGCTGGGAATAAATAAGATAGAATTCCATAACTGTCTGAATTTGAATCTTGAGAATCGTCGATCTCTCCAGAAAATCGTCGACCTGAGCTCAACTATCGTCGACCTGAGCTCAGAGACTGGGAAAACAGCTAGAGACAGAAACGTCGATCTGAGCTCGAAGATCGTCGAACGGCGTTCGACGACTCGTTAAACTGAGCTCAGAGATAGTCGAACTGAGTTCGACGATTCGTCGACCTGAGCTCGACGAAAATGACTTAGTCTCCTGAATTTGAATATCTGATCTGAGGGTCTTGGGGGCAACTTTCAAGCCTAAATTCTAACCCTTAGACTCAATCTAATTGACCTTAAAAACTATACAAGGAGGTCAAAACAATTTTCCTAAGCACATAGTGATTCTTGCCCAAATCAGTAATAGGGTGTTCCAACAATGTTGTTGTCATTCAACTGCAGTCGGCCAGGTCCGGATTATCCCAATATTCCCGTAGTTCATTCGGAGCCTTGGCCCCGACCTGGTTTCTAACAAAAGATGACCATCTTTTGTTAGAAATCAGGCCGGGGCCCAATGCTCCGAATTATCCACAGGAATATTGGGACAATCCCGGACCTGGCCGACTGCAGTCGAACGACACAAACATCCCCAACCAAATCTCCTGAGACCCACAACGGGGACAATCCCAGGTAGGTTAGTCCCCTCTTATAAATGAGATGCTGGGATCAAGCCCCGAGCCTCAACAACCTACCTGGGATTGTCCCCGCCATGGGCCCCAGGAGATTTTGTTGGAGATGTTTGTGCCGTTCGACTGCAGTCGGGCAGGTCCGGGATTGTCCCAATATTCCCGTATATAATTTGTAGAGTTGGGCCCCGACCTGGTTTCTAACAAAAGATGACCATATTTTGTTAGAAACCAGGCTGGGGCCCAAGGCTCCGAATTATATACGGGAATATTGGGACAATCCCGGACCTGACCAACTGCAGGCGAATGACAACAACATCCCCAACCAAATCTCCGCGGAACGCTCCGAATTATCTACGGGAATATTCCGCGGTAGGTTGTTGAGCTTCGGGATCGAACCCCCGACCTCCTTTATAAGAGGGGACTAACACCACCTCTCATACCCAAATTGTACCGAGATTTGGGGTTGTGAGACATGCGCGGCGTCAAATGCCTGACATGCTGGAACTCAAGTCAGATAAGTGTTATCTTGTGAGGTATCTTAAGGAAATCAAATTGTACCACTTCTACCTACCGTTTGAGGCAAAGTGTTTGTCGTGAGTACTTGTGCCTTTCTGGAGAAAGATTTCTTATCAAGAATGATTGTTTAGGTAGAACTTGAAGAAGTTTAAGAATCACAAACAATGAATGAACCAGAATTGAAGCCGGAGCAAGAACTACTAGTTGTTATAGTTAGAGAGTCTGCTCAAGAAACACAAGTCTTACGTAGATCTGGTAGATCAAGATTTGAGTCTTAGTGATATGAATTTCTCGTATCTCAAATAAGTAGTGCGTTGCTTATGGATCATGATGATGAACTTGCAACCTACCAAGAGACAATGAATGGACCAGACTCCGAGAAATAACTTATGACACGAAGTCTGAAATGGACTTCATGTATGTAAACCAAGTCTGGACCTAGGTGGAACCACCTGAAGGGGTACATCCCATGGGGTGCAAGTGGGTCTTCAAGATGAAGACTGACATGAATGAGAATGCACAGACATTCAAAGGGATGTTAGTGGCTAAAGATTTTAAGCAAATCATGGTGTTGACTATGATGAAACTTTTTCTTCTGTTGTCATGGTTAAATCCATCAGAATTTTACTTGCTATTGTCGCGTATTATGACTACAAGATTTGACAAATGCATGTCAAAATGACTTTCCTTAATGAAAATCTTCTAAGGAAATGTACATGACACAACCCGAGGGTTTTTTTATCTTCAAATGAAGCAACTAAAATATACAAACTGCAGTGATCCATTTATGGATTGAAATAAGCTTCTCGAAATTGGAATGTACGTTTTGATCAGAAAATCAAATAGTTTGGTTTCATCAAAAACAATGACGAGCCTTGTGTTTACAAGTGGATTAGCAGGAAAATTGTTGTTTTTCTGATATTGTATGTAGATGACATACTGCTGATCGGGAATGACATTCCAACCCTGCAAGTTGTTAAGAACAACATAAGAGACTGTTTTTCTATGAAAGACTTAGGCGAAACGGCTTATATACTTGGTATTAGATCTATAAAAATAGATCGCAGAAATTGCTGGGTTTGACCCGAAGTACATACATCGAGAAGATGTTGAAACGATTCAACATGCTCTAGTCCAAGAATGGATTCTTACCCATATCTTATGGTGCGAGTCTCTCTAAAGACCAATGTCCTAAATCTTTGGAAGATAAAGACCGCATGAAATTGATTTCATATGCTTCGGCAATTGGGTCAATCATGTATGCGATGCTATATACTCGACCCGATGTCTCATATGCTTAGAGCTGTCACGGTTCCGGTTCAACTAAAATCATGAATCAAACCGCTAAGGTAACAATTCTTCAAATTAGAACCAAAACCTTATTTGGTTTGACCGGTTCTGGTTCCGGTTCCAGTTCCAGCTTAATTTTTGAAACAGTCGTGTCAACGGTTCCGCTTACGGTTCAACAAGAACCAAAACCAAACCGACCACTAACGGTTCGGTCCGGTTTTATACGGTTCAGTCATGTTCCAATCGGTTCCAATTAAAATTAAAATCAAACTTGACATAATGAAATAAAAGCGTGTTGCTAGTAAAACTCAAAATAATATCGAAATAAAAATAATTAAGTTGCACACTACTCGACGGTCTCTTCCACGATCGGTGGACTAGTCTTTGTCGCCTTCCTATGCGTGTAGACTTGCTACGACGTTTAGTTGGCTTGTGTGCGTCTCGTCAGAATGCACAACTATAACAATCGGCTGCAATTAATTTTGTCTTCCATACAACAACACTCAAGCCTTTACTCGAATGATCCATATTCATAAGGATGACTAAATTTTACGCTGGCCGTCTACCTAACACAACCCTCACCATTTTTCATCCGGGCTTGAGACCGACATATGCTGGTTTTAGTTTTGCCTTCCATGATTATTTCTAAATAAGAGTTGTATACCTTTTTTATTTTTAAAATAAAATATATCAGAAAAATGTGACACCCCAAAAATGCAAATTGTGAGGACCCTTATTCCGGGCTTCCCAAATGTTTTGAGAATCAAAAATAATTTCAATAAAAAAGTTGCATTATTTAAATCACAGTACAAAAACCACAAACACCAGAAATTTTATTCACTAATTTATTTATTTACAGCAGTAGATAAAAAAACTATGAGTATTTATCCATACTTATTACAAAAATCACAATCATAATCGATACACGAGGCTCTATGTTTTTCCTGAGCTTATTCAATTCCTATAAATATCTTTAACCATACCTTCACCAACTCTTCAGGGGAGATCCTCTTTGGTGCACTGAGAGATGCTCCTGTTGCCTAAAAACAACAAGTCCACTATGGGTTAGTCATTAAATATGACTGTGAGAAAAGTATTTCGTGAAACAGTTATACATGCAGACAATGAGCAATAACAATATGCATACATTACAATAAATATCATTTTCATAATATTTCCTTTTAATACTAAGCTTTAACTTACCCCTTAATTTTAGTTACATAAGATAGGAAATGCTAAGGCATGCAAACTTGAATTGGACCCCACCCCTAAA
Organism: Platanthera guangdongensis; assembly: GCA_039583875.1. Taxonomy (NCBI): domain Eukaryota; kingdom Viridiplantae; phylum Streptophyta; class Magnoliopsida; order Asparagales; family Orchidaceae; genus Platanthera; species Platanthera guangdongensis. The sequence goes on along the minus strand of CM077154.1, from coordinate 25,346,180 downwards.
TGGCAAAAGTGTAGGTTCACCCCTACTAGTAAATCCATCCGTAGATAACCTCTACATCATAGGATTCAATCCTTTACATTTTCTTATGCAGAGTTTTATTATTCTTATTTTAACGTAATTTACATAAAACATGTGCTTTAACATAAAATTTCCCCTCAAAAGATTGTATCACTTTTAATTTCTCTCGCCCACATTTATTTATAGCGATTTATCATCGAGTGAAACTCATATGCACAGATAGTGTTTATAAAAAGTAAAACAGTAATACTAAAGAAAATACTTGAGTAAACATAATCCAAGAAATAAGAAACTCACCAAGACCTTGCATTTTCCTTTACCCTTCTCGGGTTCATTGCCATGTCGACCCTGTGACGCCATCCTCTGGTTTCTTGACCTTGAAAACCACTGAAATAACACGTACTTTATTTGGGTTGCGTCACTAGTTACGCGTTTCGTTTGAAGTTAAAAAGATTTACTAATAGACGTTTAAAATCCGTCAAAATACTAAAGTCAACATAAACGACAAAAAAATAATGTTTATACTTGCTGTCTAACCAAAACAGTTCTCAATCGAGACTACAAATCTCAAACTCAGCCGCCAAACGACACAAAATAGCCAAAAGTTGCTTCCAAATAGCTCAAAAACAACCCTTAAAATCGGGTTGTTCAATATGAAAATCTGTCTCAAAATAACCATATAACAGCCCACTAACACGAAGTGAAAATAACATCAACATCAGCATACAAAAATATGTATAACAACACACCAAAACAGCTACCGAAAAGGTGTAAAACAGCCTACGAAAAGCGACAAAATGATCGACAATACATACTAAGACCGGCCAACGCAAAGGAGGAAACCTAATTTCAGCAAGAAACATATATAAGAAGTGTATAGTAGAAAGAATGAGAACATCCTTACAGCGGGAGAGGAAGGAAGAAGGGCACTGCGCAACCAATCCTTTTCGGATCGCCGGAGTGTGGCGAGATTCTTCCTAGGTCTCCGGAGGAGGCTCTGAAGAAGGTAGGCGGCAAGGGAAAGAAGCAGCAAAGCCGCGACACAAAGCAGTAGTTCCACATTCGGCGGCAGCAAGCCCTAAAACAACGGCTCAAAACAGTCGACGACACAAAAACAACGGCACAGAGAAGCAGCTTCCAAGAGAAGGAGAGTAGAGGAACGATAGCCAGGAAGGAGAAGAAGTAGCCGGAAACAGCAAAGCAACGACAACAAAGTAGCGACAAAGAAAAGGCGCAGAGACGGGAAGTGCAAAAATGAGAGAGGCTCCGACACATTTTATGACAGGGGATAAACGACCATAAGATAAAACCCAACTAAGAGAGAAAATGCACCGCTTAGAAGTGTTACCAAGTCAGCCCCAAAGCACAAACCAGCCAGCACAACAATCCGGCCAGCACAACAAACTGGCCAGCACAACAAACTGGCCAGCACAACAAACCAGCCAACACAACTAATCAGCCAGCACAACAAACCAGCCAACACAACTAATCAGCCACCACAACTAATCAGCCACCACAACAAACCAGCCAACACAACTAATCAACCAACACAACTAATCAGCCAGCACAACTAATTAGCCATCTCAACAAAACACAACACAAGCCCACTTTACTAATGACATCCCACTTAACAAGCCCACTCAATCACATCATTTCGCTATTGACACCCACAATAATAAAATAAAGCAAATTTAACAAATAAAATGAAACGAAAAAACATGAAAATTTTACGACAAACTCGTACTGCCTTGAGTTCTCATCATCGTGGAAATAGAAAATTATTTTGCACATTTTTGAGGTGTCACAAACAAGTGGGTTACGTTGCTGTTAAATGATTCCAAGGGTGTTTCATAAAGCAACAGTAAAGGACAGAAGCATTTAAGGGAGCTTGATGTAGACCTGCTGTTTTTAATTGACTGCCAGCTATATAAAAAGGAATTTTACTATATGGAAGGGCAGCGGTTTTCAATGGAAATGACAAGGCAACATAATAACATTAAATTGGAAAGGTTTTAAAGTGGCCGGCCCTTTAACAATATTAAAGGGGAAGAGTTAAGACCAAGGAAGCCATTTAACAATACTAAATGGGAGAAGTTTTGGGAGGGCCAGCCGCCAATGAGAATGAATGAAAATGCCAAGAGATTTATTAATTAAATTTGAAATTAAGTAAATGAGTACCTTATGAAATTAATTTCAGATTTAATTATTTAATAATTTCATTTCTTGCTTGCCCGAATTAACCCTAGTCCTAATTTGACAGACCAATTTATTTAAGTTCTTATTGACATGTCACACCAATTAGTCGCACACATGAAGCAATACAAAACACAACAATACATGAAAAATAAAGGACAACTTGCGCAACGACATGCACTACAAATTATTTAAATAAAATGCGATAAATTAAAATAATGATGCACTTCAGGTTGCATCACTTTGTTTGTGTACTTGAAAATTATGGCAAATGTTGTGTTTGATTTCTAAGCCTTATGATCTTATTGCTAAGAAATTAATTTTGGATCAATTTTTCATATACACAACAACACAACACTCTAGCCTTTATACCACTATAGTGGGGTCGGCTATATGGATCCTTTGTCGCCATTGTGCCCTATCTTTTGCCTAAATACATCATGTCTTTCATTCTAGTTTCATTCCAAGTCTTTATTGGTCTACCCCTCCCTCGTTTAACATGTCTCGTGACTAGACTCTCACAACGCCTAACAAGTGCCTCTAATTTTTCATATACACGCATCATATAATTTAGTTATGTTTGAGTCCACCTTTCCCCACTCACATAGTCTTGCATTAGTGTCCGCACACCTTCCACAACCTATCCTGCATCTCCGACTTTTCTCTTTTCATAGTTCTGTATATTTAAAATATTCCTTTGAATCCTTTCTGTTGTTATTAGTATTGATCCGTTCATAACTTTTTCTACCCATTTTTTGCAATAGTTTAAATTGTCCGCATGCCCTAGAAGTGGAAAAACAGCTTAGTTCCTACTTTTGGCAGCACTTGACTTAGGCTCCGTTTGGGAGGACTTATTTTCACCGGTCAAGTGGTCACGACCGCATGAACCGGACCTTAATTAAGGCTAGGTTCATGCGGTCGTGACCGCTTGACCGGTGAAAATAATTCCTCCCAAACGGAGCCTTAATATCTTTCTTTTAGAGAAGTGTTTTAAACTGCATTTATATTCACCATATTTTACCATGGATAAAAAATCTCAGCAGTTCGTTTAAACATTAGCATGTTACTTGCATGTATCCTCTTTTGCTTTGTTCTTCTGTCAGATTATTTTGGTTCCAAGGTTATCATATTCTAGTTATTTTTATTTACTTTCATAAGATTTTTGAAAGAATTGTTTAAATTCTGTTAATTTGATTAAGTTTTCCAGGCACTTTTGTAGGCCCTTGAATATTGCCACTCCCAAGGTATCATGCACCGAGATGTCAAGCCTCACAATGTCATGATCGATCACAAGCAAAGGGAACTGCGTCTTATCGATTGGGGGTTGGCAGAGTTCTATCATCCTGGAAAAGAGTACAATGTTAGAGTTGCTTCGAGGTTTGATTGCCCACATTTTGGTTAAATATGTGCTGTAGACTTGTCTTTCCTGCATCACTATTTTTTGAGGTTCTTTTCTATTTTTATGCTGCAGATTCTTGCCACAAATTGTCACTATGATTTCCCTAGTTTGCTTATTAGTAATATTGATATTAATATCCTCTCCCTCAAGTCCATAACTTGGCCTAGAGTCACCTCCTTGACGAATTAACCTGATGGATGTGATAAAGTGCCCTTATATTATGGGCACTCAGTGTTGGATTACTGTAATTAGACACAGCTTTTAGGCGTGTTCATGTTGATTCTGCTTTCTATGATGGCATCGGCCTACTGGTATCATTATTGAAAATCACCATGCTACTCTTATATATGCCATGCATAGACTTTTTTCAATGGCCATGCCACTGGAAGCCAAGCAATCTGCACTTTGTGAAACATTGGAGTGTCAGTTTTTTTTTGCAACATGCTCTTATTCGAGATATATTACTCAAACCATATTATAGGAAAATTCTTTTAACCAATTTAAGTATATTAGCTAAACATTGATCTCATTGTTGACACAAGGAAATCATAAAACAACCCATATATTTCGGCAAGATAATCAGATGGTAGATACCTGGTCTAGGCATGCTATCCAGACTCTCACTGATGTGATTTTCCATCATTGTTTTTGCCAAGAGCTTAGGAGTATATCTTGTATTAGCTTTTTTTCATATTCCAAAGGGAACCTTGACACACCGATTAAGGTGTTGTCGTGTGACCTTGAGGTCATGAGTTTGAGTCCTGGAAGTAGCCTCTTGCAAAAATGCAGGGTAATATTTGCCTACATTTCATCCTAGTGGTGGGACCCTTGCCTGACCCTTGCTGCACGAGGATGCTTTGTGCATTAGGCTACCCTTTTTTATAGTGGTCGTTTGGGTTCGTTGTATTACCAAGCTTTTGGTTTGGCTCCATAAGTCTTGCTCTGTTTTACTTTGCCATCTTATTATGAGATTGCCTGTCTATTATAATCTCAAACTTTTAATCTATTTGTTGAAACCCAAAATACAAATAAAATAGGAATTTTTAGTCTTCTGAAATCTGATTATTACAAGGGTACACCCCTCCTTATATAGAGAAGGATAGGCAAGAGAAAGTACAAACAACAATGTCAGTCTAAATTCATTGGGCAGTTACACAGTAGGTAATTGCACGAACTATACTCAGGGATTCACATAGAACAACCCCGAGCAGTTATTGCAATGTAACCGCCCGACCCTTTACAGTGTAGTAACACCGGGTTACACATAGGTAACTGTCTGATCTTTATACAGAATCCTTCAACACTCCACGCAAGCTAGAGCATACAAATCGTAGGAGCCAAGCTTGGACAAAAATTGACGATATAATGATCGAGGTAAGGCCTTAGTGAGAATATCTACAATTTGCCCATCAACAGACACATGTCTTAGGTTTAATGTCCTAAGCTGAACATTCTCCCAAATAAAGTGACAATCAACTTCGATGTTCTTGGTGCGTTTGTGAAATACATGATTCTTGTCAATATGGATAGCGACTTGGCTGTCACAGGTGAGAGTGGTCAGAGAGGGGCGTTTTACACCCAGATTGCTCAGAAAACTCTCCAACCATGCAAATTCTGAAACGATAGGAGCCATAGATCAATATTCAGCTTCCGCAGATGATCGAGAAACCACCATTTGCTTCTTGCTCCATGTGATAAGATGACCACCAAATTATGTGCAACACCAACTTGTGAAGTGACGATTATCGAGAGAACCAACATAGTCGACATTAAAGTAGGCAACATGAGCTAAAAAAGAGGATGACTTATTGTACACACGCCATGTTCCAGAGAAGTCTTCAAATACCAGAGGTTACGCTCAACAACCTGAACATATCCTTAGAGTGTGCATAAAATGACTAACCACCCCAACAAGAAAAGATATATCAGGTCTCATGACTGTAAAGCAAATAAGTTTTCCCATAAGACGATGATAGTAATCCATGTTATGAAGGAGTAGATCAGAATCGGATGCATCAACATGGAGCTTATGATTGACATCCATAAGAGTATCTGTGAGCTTACATCCAGAGTAGCTGATATCTTGAAGTATGTCAAGACAGTATTTCCGTTGAGACAAAATGAGACATCAGGACGACGTGCCACCTCGATGCTAATGAAATATCAAAGTGACCATAAGTCTTTTGTCTGAAATGTGGACGTTAGGTGTTTCTTGATTATAGTTAAATCGTTAAGGTCATCACCTGTGATGAGAATATAATCAACATATTTTAAGAGAATCACTGTCTGTCGGATGATGACGAGTGAATAGGAAAAAATCAGTCGAGCTTCGAGTGAAGCCAACATCGCGAACAACCCAATTGAACTTATCAAACCAGTCCCGAGGAGTCTGTATGAGACCATAGAGTGATTTCTTAAGGTGTCATATAAGAGACTCCCCCGTGGTCTCATAACCTGGCTACTGCTGCATGTAGGCAGTCTCAACAAGGTCGTCATTCAAGCAGACATTCTTGATGTCGAGTTGATGTAAAGACCAATGCCGATGAATATCCAAGGAGGTTAGGATCCAGATAGTGTTTAGCTTTTGACAGGTGAGAATCTATCTTCATAGTCGAGGACGTATCACTGAGTAAAATCACGAGCCACAAGTCGACCTTTAAGACGTTCAACTATCACATCAGGTCCATGTTTCAAGTAAAGACCAACTTGTATCCATGATCCAACACACCTTTGGAGAGTGTAGAAATGTAAAGTCAAACCTTGTATATACTTTGTCATAAAAAAATACATGAGAGAGTACGAATATATAGGAGAAGAGAAGGAGAAAGAATTTTATACAAGAGATGTGAGACTAATAGAAGAAAGAAGAAGCATGCCTATAGATGTGCCTTATACATGTACTTTTACATCGTTTTTCCTCAAACTCTCTAACACTCCCCCGCAAATTGGAGCGTACAAATCGTAGACACCAGGTTTGGACAGGAACTAATGGTACAATTTCCGAGGTAATGCCTTGGTAAGAGTGTCAACAACCTGCCCAGAAGCAGGAACATGCTCAAGCTTTAGCCTCTTCGATTGGACCTTTTCTCGAACGAAGTGACAGTCAACTTCAATATGTTTGGTCCGCTCATGGAACACAAGATTCTTTGTAATATGGATTGCAGCCTGACTATCACAGAACAAAGTTGAAGGTGTGGATAATTTAACTCTCAAATTCATAAGAAGACTTTCCAGCCAGGTTAGTTCTGATACAACGGCCGCCATCGCACGGTATTCAGCCTCAGCAGACGAGCGAGCAACCACCGACTACTTCTTACTCCGCCATGTGATAAGATTTCCTCCAAAGTACATAAACCAGTTGTAGATCGTCAGTCGTCCAGCGAGCCCGCATAATCCGCATCAAAGTAAGCAATAAGAGAAAGCTCCGAAGATGGTTTATACACAAGTCCTTGTCCAGGAGAAATCTTCAGATATCTGAGAATGCGTTCTACTGCCTGAATATGGGAAACTCGTGGAGTGTGCATAAAGCGGCTGACCACTCCAAGCTCAAATGAGATATCTGGTCTTTTAACTGTTAGGTATATCAGTTTTCCCACAAGACGCCGATAATATTCTGGATTTGGAAGTAGAGAATCAGACTCAGATCCCCGAGCACATAGCTTGTGGTTGACTTCCAACGGGATCTCCTCAGGTTTGCACCCGAGGGCTTCGCCCTTTACCAATGCAAATTGGAAGCATGTTAGCACTGTAAAGAAATTGCATTATATTAAACGATAAAGATACAATCAAGAACGAGTTCTGGTCAAGCATCCAGAGGCTGGGTCCTTGACACTCCACTCTCCAAGAGAGCCAAAACCTTAGACTTCCAAAGTTCCGCTCTAAGCATACTAGCACTCCTATATATAGGCGAGTAGGAAAAATACAAAGTACAATAATGCCCCTTGGGCTACTTAAACTAATAATAGCATGAGACAACCACATCGTATCAACACGTCCTGCACGAAAAACGATCTTGACACCTTGTCCTCAAGGTCGAGGGCCAAAAGGGTTGTCAGAAAGCATCAGCGGATGCAGTTCTCCGGAATCAGAATCAATATCTTCAGCTCCCAGCAACACACATAGGTTCCTGAGAGGGCAGACGTGGATAGGAGAGAACAATTGCTGGCATCAAAAACAGTGTCCCTTGCGGCGAAGCTCTTCTTATTGTTGGTAAGATAGATGATGGGGCCATTGGGAGGCCAGTGAACATGGAGCTGGCGGATGCGGAGGCAGAGTCAGTAGCTAGGTCCCCAGTGGGGGCAAAGGGTCCACCGGCGGAACAGGTGGCGGTAGTGGCCGCGGCAGAACGGGTGGCTGTAGTGGCCGCGACGGTGGGGTCGGCCTTGTCGAGGGGGATGATTGGGCCGGGTAGAGTTCCTCGTCGAGAAACCTAGCCCGCTCCATTGCGCGGGAGAGAGTAGTCGGTTTGTGAACCCGAAGCCCACTTGCCAGAACGTAGCCCAAGTAGTGGTCGGGGGCCAGTTCAGGAGCATGCATAGCGACCGCGATGAATTCGTCGTTGTAAGTAGCAATTGAGTCAGACTGGCGGACGGAACTGAGGTGCTCAAAGGCATTACCCGCCCGACGGCTGTCGTAGTGGCAGAGATCCTCCTTCAATGCGGGCCAGGAAATGTCAGGTGCCTGCTGGCACATCTAATGCACCCAATGGATTGTCGAGCCTTCCATATAGATAGTGGCGATAGGGACCTTCTGGTCGGTGGGGGTGGCCTGCAAGTTGAAGAACTGCTCGGCGCGGGCGATCCACCCGAGAGGGTCGGTGCTATCCAACATCGAAATCTAAATCTGGCGGAGGTGGGCCGGGGCATAGTCTGTCGTGGGGTGCAAAAAACCTATATGGTCGAGAACAGTTGGTATTGGTGACGGTGGAGGCGGGGCCGGAGGGCGATTAACTGCCACGGTAAGTCCTCGTAGGAGCGTGAGGTCCGCCAACTGGGCTTCAATGATCCATGCATTGAGAGTCCGAGTTTGCAGTGGTGGATGCGTTCTCGTCGGCGTGGAGTGCCGTGACCCGAGTCTTGGGCATGAACCGTGGCTAGGAGTAGCGGCAAGGAGCGTCAGATGGCCGCCAAAGCTGCAGGAGGGCCTCCAGAAGGCGGGGAAGACGCTGGAGGCCGCTGGAAATCGTAGGGAAGATACAATGCACGCCAAGGACTGTTGCGAGCACCGGATGGAGGCATAGCAGGGGGCGCTGGTGGCGATTGACGACGCAGTACATGGCAAAAAACGCAGCTGGAAGAAGCCAGGGGCGTTGGAGAGGCTGGTGCAGTCGGTGTAGCGGGTAAGGAAGGCACCAACGGCGGTTGACGTGGCTGTACACGGCGGGAAAACGGCGCTGGAATCAGCTGACAGCGTTGGATTGGCAGGGTCCGTCGACGGTGTTGCGGATCAGGCAGCAGAGGCTGCGTGGCGTGCAGACGAGCGAGGCGGGTCCGGTACGGAGATGATATGGCGAGGTGTCCTTGTCGTGCAGAACAAAAGTCGCGAAACCCCTGTCGTGGCTGGATCGAAATAGCGGAAACCGCCCGCGCAGAAATGTACGCAGCGAGCGACGGAATTAGGGCTCACAGCAGAACCCTAATCGAGGCAGGTCGGACCAGTTGTTAGCAGTGCAAAAAAATTGCATTACATTAAACGATAAAAGATACAATCGAGAACGAGTTCTTGCCAAACATCCGGAGGTTGAGTCCTCCTTGACCCTCCACTCTCCAAGAGAGCCAAAATCCTAGACTTCCAAAGTTCCTCTCTAAGCATACTACCACTCCTATATATAGGCGAGTGAGGAAAATACAAAGTGAAATAATTTCCCTTGTGCTACATAAACTAATAATTGAATGAGCCGGCCTCATCGTATCAAAGTATCAAAGCACTCCGCAGATGCACTTTGTAAGATGATATCTCATCAGTAACCTTGTCATGAAAAAAAGAGAGTAATATATAGCACAGCCAGTGCCAAAAAACCCATTAAATATAGTCAATAACTTTGATAATCATTTCTCCATATTGGCACTACAAAATGAAAGGAATTATGATGTCTTAGACAGTGGCTGCATCAAAATTTATCAAGCATATAAATAACATCAAACAAACCATTTTGTGTTTGGCTAGAAATCACGAACCTCAATTATAGCATTTGTGGCATAAAAATTGCCGTATTGAACACCTGGAATGTAACATTAACACGAATATTTACTTCATGAAACCATATAACATATGCAATCCTTATCGAAGGAGTGATCTGTAGGGTTATAAAATTATTACCATGATGATCTTTCATTAATACCAGTAATTAAAAAAGTCACAAATGCAACATTCTCACGATCAACGAACACCTATTATTCAATAAAGTATATATCTTTCCAATCCAAATAGTAATGGATAATTAGATTCAAAGGTGCCTAGAACTACAATGCCAGTAATAATTCTCTTCCCTTCAAAACATTTCAGAAGCAGCAAACAAACAGTTAGCATCCCCTGATTTGAGAAATTAATTTACCTATTATGGTAAATATTTTGCAGTAAAGAACAAACGGAGAGAGGGAGACAATGAGAGGGAGAGAGAGAGATGCAGGATGATATGAGTTGAAAGGTCTTGCAATGACATTAATTTTTATGCTGTGATGCCGCCATCATGTTGTTGTCATTGAAGTACATACAATGAGTTCAACTGTTGTAGATATTTGCTGATATTATTCGTGATGGTATATTTTTATCAATGACAGAAGATATGTTGTAATTTGTATGAAAATGTTTGCCCGATTCGGTAGCATTGTTGCAAACAAATGTAGTTGTGTATTTGCCTAGAACTTTGAACATTTAGATGAAGGGAGAGCGAGATTTTGGGTGGGAAATGAGGCCATGTTTACTATGAATGTGCTTGGTAGTTTAATTTTGTATAAGTTTCTTTGAAGGGCACATTTCTAGTGTAAACACCGTTATGGACCTCTAATGCACTCTTTCTAACCAAGATTTTTTATTTTTTGCTCCAAAACACCTAGTGACAATGCAAATATAACGGGTCATGCTGAAGATGTTGTCCTGTAGGTAAATGCCTACAACTATATTTCTTCCAATATGATGACAAAGTAACCTTGCACCATTGCACAGTCTAATATTAGGATCAATATTTCTCAGAATGATTATCGGGGTTCCTATTTTCAATGTAAGCTTATGGGTGTTAGATTTCCGGGGGGGGGGGGGGGGGTTAGAAACTCAGGCTAGGTATAAATTTCTTGTATCTTCAAGCACAAAGTCCAATGAGAAGTACGCATGCTCTTTTCCCGGGAAAAACACAAGTGCATTTTCGTTCGACTTATTCACATCCTCATTTAAATTAGAAGGGGAGCCTTGGAGCACCATTTAAGATGTTGTCACGTGATCTTGTGCTCATGTGTTCGAGTCCCGAAAGCAGCCTCTTGCAAAAATGAAGGTTAAGGTTTGCCTACTTTTCACCCTTGTAGTGGGATCTTTCCCTGTATCCTCATTGCGCGGGGATGCTTTGTGCACCGGGCTGCCCTTTTTATCAGAGCCTTACATTTCATGTAATCAACATTATTATAATTACAACTCATATCCTTGAGAAAAAAACTTACTAGACCAGAAACATAGTTGTCTCCCTCCCAAAGAATAATTATAGAATCTGGAGCTTTGATCATGTCATGGCCCGTTATTTGTTCTGTGTTGTCTCTGTCTCGAAGAACAAAATTGATGAAAACAATGTCACCTTTGACTCTCATATTACTTAATAAGCGCAACATGCAAACGCTATCATACAAAACATATGATAGGTACGATGCTGAAGCTTTCAAGGACTTATCACCTGCACACTGACGGCTAGACTGAAGTCGTATATAGGAATTTCAAAAATTTGTTATGGTATCTAGTTGTTGAGCATCCTTCTGTTTGGGATTCTGTGTTGCCCAAAGTTGAGTTCGTGATACAATAGCTTTGTCAATAAGTCTACTCGTCCATTTCATATAATGTTAGGATATTTGTCTAGGAAACCTATTGACCTCACCTTAGTTCCCTTAGAGTTGCATCCTAGTGAGTTCTCTCAGTCCTTTTCCATGACATACATGAAATACTTGAAATAATCCATACAAAATTGCTAACAATAGCAAATTACATAATACTCAGGAGCTCCGTCGTCGATGTCCAAGAGTCGTCAAATTTTGGGTGTCCACTCCAGTGCACCAAGTAACGATTAGAAAGACCGTATGGGGGTGGTGGTGCACTCATGCACCATAATGTCAGCAATGCTCTCAACTCTCACCTCTCGTGTTGGTGGATCCAAAAGAACCTTTGCAATCATAGAGGATGTGGTCAAGTCCTTAGGTGGTCGTCCTATATGGACAATGTAAGGGTAAGGCTGAAACTTGGAGGGTGTTGGGGGTGGCACAAGGTAGGGGGCCTTATGCTCGAGAGACTTAAAGTAATTAGTCAAATCTTTCGTATTAAATATGGGATGAATATCCAAATTTAAAGGGAGATCAATCTCGTGGACATTTGTTTCAATTTTCTTTATAATATTTTAAGGACTCATTCATTTAACTTATAGCTTTTAGCAGCTCCATTTGGGAGTCTCTTCATGTGAATTTTGACCATGACCTGCTAGCAAATCTGAAAATGTTGCTCACATTTGTGCTTGTCTGTGATAAACTTGCCCTTGATATTTTGTCGTCAGTACGATCTTCTCCATTTATCGAAAATGAATGCTTTTTTATTGTGGGAAGTTGATGAAGATTAGCCGTATAAGTGATATTGGACTTCGTGCCACTGCTCAGTGGGGGCCTGCATTTGTGTACTTGCACAAGATGCGTTGATCGGATTGGCAATTCGAGATCACATGCACCGTTTTTCTATTAATCGGATAGCAGATGTAATGACCAATCATATCTATTCACGCTTGGTGCCCAAGTCCTCTTATCATTATAAATAGAGGTGATGAATGTCATTTTGAGGCATTGTTAGCCTTGTGAGAGAATCTAGAGCCAACTATTATATCATGGTGCGATGTAGTGAGACCCCTGGGTGCAACATCGCACGACCTCTTGGTGGGAAATCTCAGTTTGTATTTTGTTTCTGACACTTTCTCCTTTCACAACCCCACTCCCGCACAATCTCATCATTACAATCGCTAGCTGTTAAATCTTCTCACCTCTATGCCGCATATCCCACAAACCACCCTATTGATCATCTTCCATACCGAAATCGCAGATCACCTCCAAACTGCGAGCCGCTTCCTCCCATTCCTGCAACACTTGACCAAAGCCTTCCTTCAACCCGCGATTCCCTCAGATCCCGACATTTCTCCCAGCAGTGCCAGCACATTCCCCTCCTTTTTGTTCCTTCTCGATGCTCAATCCCACTCCCTCCAACGACCCACAACCTTTCTCCTGCTTCCACCGCAAACTCCTTGCATCCTGTCACTTCTTCCCGCAAATCCATCACATCCCTTGTAATGGCTCGGACACCTTCACAGTAGATCTTTAGTATTGTCAATGATGTGCTATGGTGTCAATAGAATTTATATATTTTTCATAATCTAGTCTTAAACTTTCAAAACTATCATCCATTTCTTTAATTTCAAGTTTAAGACATTGACATTTAAAACACTTATTTTAATAATAAATTTTCTAAAATCAATTTTTCATTTTCCCTTTTAAGCGATCATTTTTTGCTCTTGCTTCTTTTAACTCAATAAATATCAAATTAAGATTTTCTTGAGTGTATGAGACAGCTTACAATGCTTTTGGATGAGAAAAATTGATTTGAACATAAAATTCTTTTATCACTTTCTTCCATGCTCCCCGTGCTTAAAATATCGTCATTTGTGCATGATGTTGTGGCATTGCATTTCTCCACACATCATTCATTTTGATCCTCTTTCCTTGGATTCATGCATTGTTGATCCATTTTATCATTTTTTTGATTGTTCATCACCTGCAGAAGGAAGACTATAAATTTCCTCAAGAGACATCTATATTTCATAAGCCGCAGAAAACAATAGATTAATCTAAAATTATCTATTGAAAGTGCACACTATAAACTATTCACGGCTTTATCATTTAAAGCACTCTCGTTCCTATTTAATACATTTGGAGGTTTTGTTGTAGTTATATTATAAATATCTACGTCTAATATAGTGAGAAACTTTTTCATTAGCGTTTTCCAAGCATTATTGTTTTTTCCGTTGAATAATGATGGTGCTAGGGGAAATTCAATATCTGAAGATTCTTCCCTCCCAATGAAGCAAGATCATGATGCGCCATTTATTCCGGGTGGTGAAATCTTTTTGGAATAACCTCCTCTGATATCATTTATTGGATCGTCAGACGCCCTTATAGTGGGGGTGTGAATAAGAGTGTCAGTCAAATTTTCTTTTGACTTAAAGACATGGATTAAATTTTTTTCTAATATATTTTCAGAGAATAAAAAGTGAAATCATTAAAGTAATAAAACAAGTTAGATGATTTTATTTCACTAATATTTTAATTACAAAAAGGTGATTTCCATGATGCTAAAAATCAAGACGGTGAATATAGAATCCCTTTTGTTTTCTATATCGATGCTTCTACCTAAGGACCGGTTGACCCTAGTTTCTCTCTCCTTAGATAAGCCTCAAGCCGCCCCCTAGACCTATTCCCTAGATCTGGTTGCCAACACACGTGGCGAATTCCTCCCTATGTCGCACACGGGCCTAGTGGCCAACTCACGCGGCAAATTTCTCAACGCACAAAAAAGGAATAACCAAAATAAAAGATAAATTATAATGTAGGTGAAAATATAATAAAAGAAAAACTCCCTTCTGAAGGAACCCTTGATGTTGATGTTGTCTTGCTTGCAAAGGTTCGATCTCTGTTGCTTGAGAGTCTTCCTCTTCGATGTTCTTCAGATCCTTGGATATCTTCGCATGATTAGAATTTGTTGCAGCGAGAGAAAGCCTCTTAATTGCCGTTTTGAGAGTTTTCAATCCTTGCGAATGACCCCTCACTTCCCTCTGGACGGCTAGGGCTTGCAGCCCTTTGAAAATTTCATGAAAAATCGTTGAAGGAAACTCAATTTTGGGTTGTTTTAAATAGAGGTTTCTGTGCAAGAAGTTATCACCCGGCGGTAGTAGTTATCAACTGGCTGTAGCATGCAATCTTCAACTTCTTTCTTTGTTTTGTCTTTATTTCCATTACAATGGTTGTTATATTTGGATACAAATATTTCCCCACAAACTTATGATAAATTCTTGCCTCTAAAATGATATTACATGCTTCTTTTGACTCTTCAATCATGTTGATTGATTGGGGTTGCTAAATATAGTTAATGTCAGCGCCAGGTTCTATCGCGACGCGATAAGGCTTTATCAAATAGGATTTTTGCTCCCTTCAGAAATTGATCTTCTTTATTTTGTTTTCAATCAGCGGATGATTGACGAAGATGGTTACCGCCGTGCGATAAATCCTATTGACGCACGGTAGTGGTTTCCTTCAAGTGTTTTCATCTCCTGCCATACAACAACAACACTCAAGCCTTTATCCCACTATAGTGGGGTCGGCTTTATGGATCCTTTGTCGCCATTGTGCCCTATCTTTTGTCATAATCTCACTAATGCCTAAGTATATCATGTCTTTCCTTATAGTTTCATTCCAAGTCTTTATTGGTCTACCCCTCCCTCGTTTATCATGACTAGTGGCTAGACTCTCACAACGCCTAACAAGTGCCTCTAATGGTCTCCTTTGTACGTGTCCAAACCATCTTAGACAAGCTTCTCGCATCTTCTCTGCAATTGGTGCTACCCCTATCTTATCCCCGCTACTTTCAATTCTAATTTTATCCAATCTTGTGTGTCCACACATCCACCTAAACATTCTCATCACCGCAACTCTCATTTTTTGCTCATGTACACAATTCACTGCCCAACACTCAGAACCATAGAGCATTGCAGGTCAAATTGCAGTACGGTAAAACTTGCCCTTAAGTTTTAGTGGTACTTTACAATCACATAAGATCCCTGACGCGTCTCTCCACTTCAACCAACCTGCTTGGATTCTGTGTGTCACATCTTTATCAATTCATCCGTCTTTTTGAACTATCGATCCAAGATATTTAAAACACTCACTATGGGAAATATCTTGATCACCCAACTTAATAATGAAGTCATATGTCCTTGTACTGCTAAATTTAAGCTCCATATACTCCGTCTTTGCCCTGCTCAACCTAAAACCCTTCTTTTCTAAAGTATCTCGCCAAGATTCAAGTTTTGCGTTTACACCCTCGCGCGTCTCATCAACCAAAACGATATCATCCACAAACAAGAAGTACCAAGGTATTGCTTGTTGGATATGTCTGGTGAGCTCATCTAAGATAAGGGTAAAGAGATAAGGGTTTAAAGCTGAACCTTGATGTAAGCCAACAGTGATAGTGAATTCCTGTGTTAATCCTCCGGATGTCCTCACTCTTGTCAGTTGTCACTGAATTTGTATACATATCTTTGATTATGTCAATATATGATATATTTACACCTTTCTTTTCTAGGACTCTTCATAAGATCTCTCTTGGAACTCTGTCATAAGCATTCTCAAGATCAATAAACAATATATGCAAATCTTGTTTTCTTTCTCGATAGTTGTCAATGAGTCTCCTCAAGAGATGTATAGCGTCCATGGTTGATCTCCCTGGCATGAATCGAATTTGATTCTCCGAGATATTAGTCTCTCGTCTTAATCTTTTCATCTCCTACCACATCTCCTTTAAAATGACCTTGGTCAGATGTCCATCTAAACGACTGCTACCACCAGCTGTAGCAGCTACCGCGACGCTGTAATGATCATTTTAATCCTTCTTCTATTTTGATCTTACCGATCAATTTTCTTTTTATTTGTCTCTATTATATCTGTATAACTTGCACACTATAAACGCAAGCAAGGTGGATCAAATACAAATTAGGATTTATTATTCTCAAAACAAGAGATACTGAATTCATATTCGAATGTTCCAACAAAGAATACCATGCTCAACACAAATATTTTGAAACACATGACTAGTATATTCGTGTGCATTATCTGTTCATTGAATTTTGATAGATGTAGAAAACTTAATACGCGTCTCAGCGATTGAAAGACTTTGTTTTAAAGGTCAGCTAACACCTAGAGGGGGGGGGGGGTCAATAGGTTTTAGGCCTCTTTAAAAATTATCGAGACCTAACCCTGATTAGGCTGTGCTTAGTGTTTTGATTATTCTAGCTTTCAAGACACACACAGAAGACACAAATATTTTATAGAGGTTCCCCAGATTATGGATACGTCCACTGTCCCTCTCCTCCCTTCTAACAGCTTGTTAGACAAGGCACTTCATCAATTTCTCGGCTCCAAAGAGCTTACAACTCGATCCCGCATGACCACTCAGTCTCCTTCAAGACCTACAACTCATGCTCAAGACCCTACAACTCAGTGATTCAGCAATCACCTACCTCAGGCTCAAAAGCCCTACACCTCAGGCTGGAAGGAAAGCCCTACACCTCAGGCTGGAAGGACAACCCTACACTCAGATCTAAAGTGGATTCTACCTCAGCCTTTATAACACAGGCTTACAACTCAGATTTTACACAGAATCCTACACTCAGATCCAAGACTGGATCCTACAAAAAATAGTAATGTTGTGAAACAATTAGACACCAAAGAGTTTTATCTGTGTCTGTCTTCCTTGGCTGAGCAGATTTCAGCCCTATCTTCTTCACAATAGCAAGTTGAATAGATCTTCAATACTGGACGGCTTGTGCTGGAAGTGACTCAGAATCAAGATTCTGATCTACTGTTGAAGACTATGTATCTGAAAGTTTTGTATCTTCTTCAAACAGCTACCTTGACTTGTAGACACTGAAGGCTCGGCTTCTCTTCCCAATCAGAATTCGATTCTGAACTTGCTGTCGCTGATGAAGATTGCAACAACTAACACTTGTCGCTTTCAGGTTCACTAATCAGAACTTGTGCTTCAGGCTCGATGTTAATGGCGAGGAAGAAGATGAAGTTCCGCATCTATGCGTATTCAAAAAACCCTAAAAGCTTCTTTCCTTTTAGCCAAACTTATCCTTTTATAGTCAGCAGATCAACGACTCTTTGTACTGTGGGCCCAGCCTAAAAAGGACAAGTTACCACCTTCCATTTGCAGAAATTGACAACGTCTGTCCGCCTACGTAATTAAAGGCATACTGCAGCTTTTCCGCAAAGAATTTGTACTGCGTTGACTTTGTTGACTTTGACTGACGTCAGCCATTCTGGACTTAGCCAAATTCACAGAATCACTCCAGGCGTTGAGTGCGTTGAGTGAACAAGTTTCACTCAATGATTCTCGACTTAACTTATTCTTCAGCTCTTTCTGCATCCATGACATTGGGAGCGTTGAGTGGTTGACCTTCACTCATCGCCATTTGCCTTAGCTCCTTCTGTACTCTGCCAACTGTTGAGGCGTTGAGTGAACGGACTTCACTCAACGCTTCTGTTCTTAGAAACTTTTCTTCTGAATGGAAGCGTTCAGTGTATTGACTTCACTCAACGCTTCCTGCCTCAGCCTCATCTTTTGACTAGGCGTTGAGTGAACTGGTTTCACTAAACGCTTCTGGACTTAGTCAAATCCTGTTTTTTATTAGGCTTTGAGTGCAGCAACATGACTCAACTTTTCTGTCATTTGGCGTTGAGTGAACTGACTTTACTCAATACTTTTGTACTTAAACAGATTTTTCCTGTCATTCTACCAAGGTTTTGACAGAATCATCATGACGTTGAGTGAACTTGCTTCACTCAACGCTTTTGGACTTAGAAACTTTTCCTTTGACAGAATCTCTCTGACTTTGACTGCTTGAGCTTGTCTCAACGCTATCTGTTATTTGGCGTTGAGTGAACTGGCTTCACTCATCGCTTTTGTACTTAACAGATTTTTCTTTGCCAGAAACTCTGTGGCTTTAACTGAGGCAGATTTACTTGACGAATTTGCTGTCTGGCGTTGAGTGAGTTGACATCACCCAACGCCTGTGGACTTGTCCACTTTTCTGTCTTCCATTGTTGAGGCTTTGACAGATCTTGCTGTATTCAGCTCGTTTTGTGCTATGCCGTTGAGTGAACTGTCTTCACTCAATGCCCGTGGACTTAGACAATTTTCTGCCTTTCCAACATCCTTCTTTGTGTCCACCTGTCTAATCAATGTGACAAGTACTATCCTGCATGCATGAACTTAAACACACATCAAATACAACTATGTATATGTTATTGACTTGTTTGACTTCTTATAAATCTGGGACATTGGAATCAATGGACCCAACAATTTCCCCTATTTGAAAAAGTCAAAACCCACTATCAACTTTCTTGGTTAATAACATGCACAATATATGCAACAACAAAATATACTATAATGATTGAACAGATTCCAGGAAGATTACCACATGCCCTGCCTGTATGGTGAGCATCTCCTACTCCCCCTGAATTGCTGCAAGGTATGTGGTACCACTTGAAGGCCTTGATTACCTTCAGCCCATTACCCTGTATGGGGATATCTTTTTCTCCCCCTGCATTTTCTTTCTCCCCCTTCATTTGCTGCATTGTACAACCCCGTATCCGACGAGTGCGATTGCCAGGAACCAGACCGGCCGACACCCCTTTTTTCTGAGACTCGGACGAACACTAAGGGGGAACGGGGCTCGACAACATCCAGCTCGCCCAGGCGAGCCTGACGCATGCCACGCGAGTTCGGCCAACCTCGCGATCTCGGCGTTCGACGAACGGAGCTCGGCGTTCGTCGAGCGGAGCTCGACGATCGTCGTTCCCTCGACCTTTTTGCCGATCTCCAAATGTCTCGCCGAGTCCTGACAGCTTGGCCGGCTCACAGCTTGCGAGAAGGGCAGTCCGTGCACGGGCTCGCCGCCCTTGCCGAGTAGACACTGCCGAGGGATACTCGCTCATCGATCTGTGAGGTATTTTCACCATTTTGCCCCCGCTGGCCTGCCCATTGCCTTTCAGAACAGCAGAGTTACGCTGTTGGCAGGCCAACCTGGCCTGCACATAGCCGTTCAGAACAACGGAGGTTGGCTATTTGCAGCCCTTTTCAGAAATCTATAAATAGGACCCAAGGGGTACCTCAGAAAGCATGCTTCTTGTGCCCACATGTTCCCTGATTTTCTAAGCGCTTTCTGAGGTTACCTTAGCTCGGCCTTTGGCTAAGGAGGGGAAACACTCTAAGATCTTTCGGGTGTGTGGTGGGTCCTCCACGCCGAGGCCTTGAGTCAGTTCTTCCTTGCTTCCTTTGTTGTTTTGCTTGCAGGAGAGAAGTAGGTGCGCCATCACCCCTTCCCCATGGGTGAACTCCACAAGAGACCGAGTTTTCGGTTTCAACATTTTGGTGCGATGAGCGTGGAAAGTGATCAGTACAGAAAATCTTCAGCGAGCTCGATGACAGGAGGACAAGGATCTGACAGGTTGGACTCGCCGCCCCCTCCAACTCTGGCCATGGTGGGAATGTTCGAAGACTTCAGGAACGAGGTGCTCGGTCTCGTTAAGTTCGCACGCGGCGCGCTGGCCGAGTGCTCGACCCCAGCTGCCCAGATCGCTGCCGCCCCATCTCTGGGCGAGGAAGTCCCCGACATGCGAGCTGGGAAGGAGGTTGCCGAGGAATGAAGGGGATGCGAGCTCCCCGAGCGCGTGCTCTTCCCCGGCTCGGCAAGCGGAGCCCGGATCAGCGAGTTGGGGCCGCGAGATGCGCTAGCTCGCCCAGTAGGGGGGTGGGGAAGCCCCTTTAACGAGTTGGTTTCTTCTGCCCCGGTTCCGGAGGGGTTCAGGGAACCAGAAATGTCCTATTACACCGGGAAGGGGGACCCGGTCCAACACGTCCAATGGTTCGAGGACGTGGTTTCGATCCGACAGATGGCGGATGGGTTCAAGTGTCGACTTTTCGCCATCACCCTCAAGGAGAAGGCGAGGGAGTGGTTTCACCAGTTGCCGGCCAGCTCCATCTACTGCTTCGAGGACCTGTGCCGGGGGTTCATGTTGAGGTTCACCACCTCGAAGAGGAGGAAGGAGTCAGAATCCCTATTCCACATCAAGTAGGGGGTGAATGAGACCTTGGGGAGCTATGTTGACCGGTTCCAGGAGGAGGTCACCCAGGTCCAGGAGATGCCGGGCCACAGCCTGATGATGACTTTCACTCTGGGGCTGCAGCAGGGTTTCTTCAGGATGGAGTTGAAGAGAGTTCCCCCCTCTCCTACAAGGAGCTGATGGAGAGGGCGACACGAGAAGTTGACGGGGAGGCATCGAATCCGGAGTTTGCCCGGAAGCTGGCCAGGTGGGCCACAGAGGAAGAGGAGCCGAGAGGCGGAAGAGGGCAGGAGGAGAGGAGAGCTGAGCCCAGACAGAGGGAGCAGAGGCAGCTCCAGGGGCAGCAACAACCCAGGTGGGGGCGTCAGGAGCCGGACCGTCGATTGGGCTGGAGGCCCGAGTGGCAAGACCAGGGGCCACGAAGAGGATACCACGGAAGGGACCACCACCAGGGAGGACAGGATCAGTTCCACCCCCCAGGTTGGAGGCAGGCGCAGATACCTCCACTCCCCAATCAAGACCAGGCTATGACCATAGCCATGGGGGAGAGGAGGAGAGCAGCACGAAGGAGGAGGAGAGAAGTAAGGGTGGAGTTGCTCTACTGCGACTTCCATCAAGAGAAAGGGCACGCTACGGCCACGTGCCCGGAGTTCCTCGAGATGAGGGGAAACATGGAGCAACAACAACAACAAGGGTGCCAGGAGGTGAGGATCGAGGAGGTCCTGCCTCGGGTGGAGGAGGATCGATGTGAAGACCGGGTGAACGTCGGGACCCGAGGAGGGATCAGAGTGATCCATGGGGGGTGGGGGTGGGGGTTGAGGCTTCTCTGAGGGCAAGCCTCCACACCATGTATCGTCAGAGCGTTGGCTCCATGTCCAAGTCCCACCCCCGGAGGAGAAGATTACCTTCTCAAGGGGTGACATGCCGGATCATGAGGACCCCTTTTGCGATGCGTTGGTTATCCAGACAACCATCAAAAATTTTACCGTCTCCCGGATCCTCATCGACAACGGAAGCTCCGTCAACGTCATCTTTAAGAAGGCATTCGACGCATTGAAGGTGGAGGCGAAGAGTGTTGGCCTCGAATGGGCCCTTGTTTGGGTTTTCGGGGGAGATGAAGGAGGTAGAAGGAGGAGTGAGGCTCCATGTCACCCAGGGGGGCAGTCCCGGAACTGCAGGTTTATCATCGTGGATGCCCCCAGCAGATACAACGCCATCTTCGGGAGGCCCCTCATCAGCGCCTTCCGCTGCGTCCCCTCATCATTCCACCAATGCTTGAAGTTTAATGCCGAGAGGATCCAGGTCCGGGTCCGGGGTGACCCCAAAGTAGCAAGGGAGTGCTACGTCACCACCGTGAACTCCATCTCTTGGCAGGAGGGAGCCGAGGAGATGGAGCGGAGGATGGATGCGGCGGAGCAGGAGGCTGACAGGGAGGAGGTAGAGGTGGAGAGCGGCATCGAGGTAGAGGTGGCAGACGTAGACCGGGAGGAATTGGCCGAGACAATGGCCGTGGATGAAGAAGTGGAGGCGGAGGTCTTCGTCCCAAAGGAGAGGGACATCAGAGAATGAGGGGAGCAATCCAGGATGGAGGCTGCAGAAGAGGTGGTGGAGCTGGAGGTTCTCACCCTTGGAGGCAGGGTGGAGAAGGTTCGCGTCAGTGGATGGCTGACCCCGGAGGCTCAAGGCAGGATGCTGGCGTGCATCCAGAAGAACGTGGACATATTCGCATGGAGCGCCGCAGAGATGCCGAGGGTTGACGCGGATGTGACTTGCCGCTGCCTCAACCTGGATCCGGGAGCACGCCCCGTCCAGCAGAAGAAGAGGTCCACCGCGGACAAGCTGGCCGAGCCCATCAGAGAGGAGGTGGCAAAGCTTTTCAAGGCCAGCTTTGTATCCGAAATACAATACCGCGACTGGGTTTCCAATGTAGTCATGGTTAAAAAAGGAGACGGTCGGTGGCGTATGTGTATCGATATTTTCTTGCTTAATAAATCATACCCTAAGGACTGTTATCCATTGCCTCGGATCGACGCGCTGGTTGATTCAGCCGTTGGTTTTTCTGTAATGCGCTTTTTGGATGCGTTTTCAAGTTATCACCAAATCAGGATGGACCCCCCGGACGTCAAGGACGTGTCATTCATCACGGGGGATGGGTGCTACTGCTATAAAATGATATCATTTGGGCTGAAGAACGCATGAGCAACCTACCAAAAGATGATGGACAGGGTCTTCATGGAACAAAAGGGGAAGAACCCGAAGGTGTACATGGATGACCTCATGATCAAGAGTCAGGACGTGGACTCTCACCTCCAGGACCTAGAAGAGGCCTTTGCCACTCTGCGTAAGTGTAAGATGCGATTGAACCCCCTGAAGTGTGTCTTTGGGGCCAACAGAGGAAAATTCTTGGGGCATCTCCTCACCCCCGCGAGGGTCGAGCCAAATCCTGATAAGGTCAAGACTATCATGGAGCTGGGGTCACCGTAGAATTCTAAGGAGGTGCAACGATTGACAGGGAAGCTGGCCGGGTTAAGCAGGTTCCTCTCCCGGGCCGGGGAGAAGTGCTCCCCCTTTTTCAAAACACTAGGGGGGGGGGCAAAAATTTGAGTGAACCAAGGAGTGCGAGGAGACATTCCAAGGTCTTAAGGTGCAGTTGACGCAGGCTCCGTTGCTCCAAGGGCCGAAGGAGGGGGAGGACCTATTTTTGTATCTCGGCGTCAGAGAGGAGGCCTTGAGCTCTGTCCTGGTGCGTGAAGAGGGGAAGAGGCAGCTCCCCATATACTATGTAAGTCGGGTACTGAGTAAGGCCGAACTTCGGTATCCAATCTTGGAAATGCTGGCCTTCGCCCTAATCATCTCGGCCCGGAGGCTTCGGCCCTACTTCCAGATACATTCCATCCGAGTGGTGACTGACCATCCCCTCCGCAACATTTTCGAGGGGGTGGAACATTCAGGCAGGCTAGCCAAATTGTCGATAGAGTTGAGCAAGTTCGACATCTCCTTCGTCCCCCGCCTCTCGATCAAGGCCCAAGAAATGACCGACTTTCTGGCCGATTACGTGATCGAGGTGGTGGAGGAAGAGCTGACTCGTCCAACTCCGTGGAAGGTGAAGGTAGATGGCGCTTCAGAGAGGCATTCCCTGGGGGTGGGGGTGATCTTGAAGAGCCCCTAAGGAAGTAGAATTGAGCAAACAGTGGTGGTGCACTTCCCCATCACTAACAATCAGGCCGAGTACGAGGCCGTGATAGCAGGGCTGCGCCTAGCCAGGGAGCTGGGAGTGTTGGACGTGGATGTCCTCACTGACTCAATGGTGGTAGCTTCCCAGATCAACGGGGAGTTTGAGGCGACAGAGCTTCCCCTACGACTATACTTAGCCAAAGTAAAGGAGGTCGTCGGCACGTTCCAAACTTTTTCCATCCGACACGTGCCCCTGGAGGAGAACGAGCGGTCGATCAACTAGCGAAGCATGGTCCCCGGATGGGGGGTACCATCACCGATCTAT
Organism: Platanthera guangdongensis; assembly: GCA_039583875.1. Lineage (NCBI taxonomy): Eukaryota > Viridiplantae > Streptophyta > Magnoliopsida > Asparagales > Orchidaceae > Platanthera > Platanthera guangdongensis. The sequence continues at coordinate 25,321,945 of CM077154.1, read as the reverse complement.
TCCGCCCTTCCATCGAAGAAGGAGAGCTGATGGAGATAGAACAACGCCCCTCGTGGATGGATCCGATCACGACTTTCCTCTCCACAGGAGTGTATCCGGAGGGGATAGATAAGAAAAGGCTCAGGTACAAATCGGCGTACTATCTCCTCCTGGACGGGCAGCTGTATATGAAGGCTCTCTCGGGAATGCTGGCCCGTTGCGTGGCCGAGGGGGAAATGCAAAGGATCTTGGAAGAAGTCCACTCCGGGGAGTGTGGGAGCCATTCTGGGAGTCAGACCCTGGAGGGGAGGATCGTCAGACAGGGATACTTCTGGCCAACCCTAGGCCGCGATGCTGTAGAATTCGCAAGGAGATGTCACAAGTGCCAGCTGTTTTCCCCCTCCAGCTACAGCCGACTCAACGACTCAAGAGTATCACAACCCCCTGACCCTTTGCAATTTGGGGGATGGATTTGGTTGGGCCGTTCCCCCAGGCCAGTGGGCAAAGAAGGTTCCTGTTGGTGATGATTGATTATTTCTCTAAGTGGTTGCATGTGAAGACGCTGACCAAGGTGATTTCCCAGGTTATCAGGAACTTTGTTTGGGGGGAATTCATCTGCCGCCATGGGCTGCCCCAGGTCATTGTCACGGACAACGGGCCTCAGTTCGCCAGCACAGAATTCACCAGCTTCTGCGGGCAGCTCGGGATCGACCTCAGGTTCGCCTCTGTCCACCACCCCAGGAGCAACGGGAAGGTGGAGGCGGCAAACAAAATTATTGTAAACCTCTTAAAGAAGAAAGTAGAGAACCTGAAAGGGAGCTGGGTGGAACAACTTCCCTCGGTTCTCTGGGCCCTGAGGACCACCCCCAACACAGCCACAGGCGAGACCCCTTTCAAACTCTCCCATGGATGTGAGGCGGTACTCCCTATAGAATTTGAAGTTCAAACGCCGGGTGGTCACGACCGCGGATGGCAGGGAAGAATGGCAGGTCGAGAACGAGGAAGAGCTGCGGCTCTCCCTGGATATGTTGGAGGAGCTGCGTGACCTTTCCGCCATCCGACAAGAAGAAGTAAAGAGGAAAATGGCTAAATACTTTGACAAGCACGTCAGAGTCAAACAATTTGCGGAGGGGGACTTGGTCTTGAAAAAGGTGGATGCAGCAGGAAGGTCGGCAACCGTGGTGAAGCTCAACCCCAACTTGGAAGACCCATACATTGTAGAAGAAACATTGAGATCAGGAGGGTATCGACTCCAAAATGTGGAGGGCGAGACCCCAAGTCTCACCTGGAGCGGTGACGACCTGAAACGCTTTTATCCTTGAGAATGTGTAAGTGATGTTTTACTCTTAATAAAGCTTCTTGATGTGCCAATTATGCTGCAGTAACTCGTACGATATGGTGATGTATTCATTCGATAGACCCCGAGCAGATCCCGCTGCCAGACTCTCACCTAGCTGACAGGGCTGGATGTCACTCGATGGAGTCTACCCGGACCCCGAGCAGATCACGCTGCCAGACTCTCACCTAGCTGGCAGGGCTGGATGTCACTCGATGGAGTCTACCCGGACCCCGAGCAGATCCCGCTGCCAGGCTCTTACCTTGTTGGCAGGGCTGGATGTCACTCGATGGAGTCTACCCGGACCCCGAGCAGATCCCGCTGCCAGACTCTCACCTAGCTGGCAGGGCTGGATGTCACTCGATGGTGTCTACCCGGACCCCGAGCAGATCCCGCTGTCAGGCTCTCACCTAGCTGACAGAGCTGGATGCCACTCGAGGGTGTCTATCCGGACCCCGAGCAGATCCCGCTGCCAGGATCTCACTTACCTGGCAGGGCTGGATGTCACTTGGGGAAGTCCTATACTCTCCAGTTGTTATCCAAGAAGTTGGGCATTTTTCCTAAAAACAGGGGGAAAAATTCTTCACAGGCGAGTCCAGACTAGTCAGCTCGGCCTCGGTAGAAGGGTGGCGAGTCGGGGCCTTGGATCTCGCTGAAGGGAGGCGGACTCTGCCATGACGCTTTACTCATTCTCAGTTTTACTTGTGGAATTTTTTGATTTTAGTCTTGTATTGATAAAAAGATAGGCAGCTCGCGAGCGAGGTGGGGGGTGGTGCACCCAGTGCGGCGGGTAGCCCACCCCCAGATCGTCTGAAGATTGGCGAGCTCTCAAGATCTACTCTCGGGAGCGAGTCCTAACAACCATCCTAATCGCAAAATCTTTCTTCGCGAGGTCGCTAGGGGAAGAGCTCGCGAGCAAGCGCGTCACAGCAAAAAAAAAGATAGAAAAACTAGACAGAAATCCATATCCAAAATTCTTCAATTATATACCATTAATTACATTGGGAGCTCGCCTCGGCGAGATTACAAGAAGAAAGAAGAAAATAACAGATCAGCACTTGCCCCCCTCGCCGGACTGGCGAACCTCCCCCCTTTCACCAGGCAAGTCCTGGAAGCCCTTCTCGAAGAGCGCGTCGAGGCTATCTTCCTTCTCGCTGGGCGGCGTCCCCGGGAACAGGCTCGGCATGAGGTCCCAGACTGAGATCTCCTCGCAGCCCTCCACCAGCACTCCTGTATCCTTCATCATTTGGAGGGTACATTCGGCGGTCTGGATCGAGTTGACCCGCAGCCTCTCAGCGACGTCGGCCTCGTTAAAGATCCTCGGGCTCTTGTACGGGAAGGTGAGCTCGACGTCGCGAGATGGGAAGAAGATCTCCGCTTGGCGGCGGACCTCGCGACTGAGGCTCGTGTTCTCCTCCTTCAGCTTCGCGTTCGCCCCCTCCAGCTCGGCAAGGCGGACGCGCAACTGGCCATTCTCGTCTTCCAGCCCGGCAACGCGAGTCCGCAACTCCCCGACATCCTCGACATCCTGAAGGACAAAGAAACACATTTATGAGGGCGAAAATTTCTAAGTACAAAGGAAAGGAAGCAACCCGATGCTTACCAGTCCGCCGGCGGCTTGGGAGAGAAGGTTCTCAGCAATGTCGAGCTGCCTCGCCAGGTCGACGACCTTAACCTTGGCGAGGTCGCGTGCCTGCTCGGCTTTTTGGAGATGGTTGCTGAGATTGAAGCTACGGCAGACCATCATATGGTGGAGCTCCGTGGCCCGCATGTGGGTCTGCATACCCTCATGGCCGAGCTGCCGCAGGGTCATGCCCTTGTAGGCCTCAGCGTCCTTGCGGCCATAGAGGCCGAAGCCGAGTGCGTAGGCGTGACCGGTGGAAAGCTCGTTGTCAGCCCAAGAGGGGTGGAGGGTGGAGATGGAGACTTGGTGGGCCAGCGCGTCCCACTGGACTATGGGCTCTCCAGCCGAGTCCTTCCACCTCCCCCCAAAGCCGAAGATGGGGTGTTCCTTCGGCATGGCGGGCTCGCGAGCCACCTTCTTCACGGCAGGGGGAGCAGAGGTCTCGCCACCCCTCTGCCCCTTGCTCGTGATCTCCTTGAGCGGGCTCTCCGGCGACGCAGCTGGAATGACTTCGGGCGAGCTCATGTACTTGGGGCTTTGTTGTTGTTGTTGTTGATGGCTCACCCGAGGGACCACCATTGCCCTTCTCATTCTCTTTGGCTGTGGTTGACGACGGGGCGGGCTCGACCCCGCATCCTCAGGTCGCCTCTTGCCGGAGGAGGGTTTGGAGGAAGCTGCCTCGTCTCGGCAAGCCGCCGCCGCCCTCTCGCGAGCCAGAGGGTCCGCGTATAACCCCGAGTCCGCGAATGGCGTGTTCACGGGGATCAGCTGTTCATCTACATGAAAAGACTTAGAAAATTTCCGTGATGATATGGCGAACTGAGCAATGGGGAAGAGGACAATACCTTTGCCGGGCAGAACGAGGCGGAGCGAGTCGAGGCCCCTTCGCAGGAAGGCGATCTCGAAGTCTTTGTGGAGGAAGAATTTGTGGAGCTCGGCATCGTTGCCGGACACAGTCGGCGTGCGGTAGACGTCCTCGCCCTTTTGCTGGGGCGAGTAGGGGATGTTGCCGAGATCACCCTTGATAAAGGCGATCTTGGTCATCCAGTTGTGGTGTTTGTTCTCGATCTCGCGAACCTTGATGAGCGAGCCCCCGAAATAGGCGACCCCATCCGGAGTCGCCTTGTAAGAGAAGAGTTTCCTGAACACGGTCAGGTTGAACTCTATCCGCTCTCGGCGGAGGTAGCAGGCGAACGCCACCATCATGGCGATGACGTTCGAGTTAAGCTGCGCGGGTACCGCGCCGTAATACCTCAGGATTTGGCGGACTTCCGGTCAGAGGGGTAGGCGCAACCCCACCTCGAAATGCGAGATGGGGAAGGCGAGCTCGTCGTCGTAGAAGGTGTTGACCGCCTCCTCTTCCCTCGACCGGCGCGCCTCGAAGCCTGGAGGAACATGGTCGCTGATGAATTCGGCGAGCTTCACCTCGGTGGTGTTCCCGTCAAAGACGCAGTAATCCCTGAAGTGCTGGGCGCATTTGGAGCAACCGTCGGCATCAGGGTTAGTCTTGTCCATCCTCGCGGAAGGGGTTGGAGCGCGAAGTGCGAGAAGAAAGAGCGCGGGAAGAGAGAGAAAGTAAGCAGTTAAGGCGGTGGTACGAGGTTGGTGGGAGGGGGGGGGGGGCTATTTATAAAAAAAGAAATCTGGGGCCAAGCTGTCCAATCGGCCCAGCTCACCATCCCAGCTCGCCAACCCCAGCTCGCCGACTTCTGACGCGTCCCACCCCATGCCGAGTTTGATATAAAGTAATGCATATACCATTATTCGAATACCAGACACTGGTCTAAAAAATGTTCAGAGTTATTTCAGGAATCACATAAAGAAATAAGAAAGCAAGGCGCGCAAGCAGAGGTGGACCAGGAGGCGAGTGCCGGTCGGCTCGGCCTTCTATCTACCCCGACCTCGCATCCCCCGCCCCCCACACTACCGCGAGCGGAGAAACTTGCGGATCCGCCCCAAGTTTCGCTGCGCTTCCAGGAGGCCGTCGTCGATCTCGTCCAGAAGCCGGGAAGGAGACATCACCTCGCCAGCCGGGTTTCCCCTCACCTCGTCAGCGAGCCGCACATAGTCGCGCTGCAGCGCCTCGTTGACCTCCTGCACCTCGCGCAGGCCGCGCACTAGCTTCTTGAAGAGCTTGATCCCCCTCCTCGTCAGCGTCGTTCTCCACTTCAGGGCCCATATAAGAGTCCAACGAGTTCGGGGAAGGGAGGGGGGCATAGTGGGCTGTCCGCGATGACTTCTCGGCCGCAGATTGGCTGGGGAGAGCTGTGAAGACAAAAACATCAGCAAGGGGAGGTGTCCCGGAAAACCACATGACAAGAATCCAAGGCCAAGCTTACCTGACGAGCTCGGCATATCCAAGAAGGTGCCGGGAGGGACGAATCTCATGTCCTTCCCGCGGCCTGGGCGGCGCGTTCCCGGCGAGAGGAGGTCGAATCCCGGAATAGGGATGGCTTCAACACCTGCCCCCACGGTCCCGACAGGTCGCTGAGGGGAAGGGGCGCGAACCGGCGAGTTCGGCTTCTGCGAGTCCACCGCCAGGGTCCCAAAGGGGGGCGACGGCTCCTGGGGACGATTCTCTGGAGTTCTGAATTGCGAGTCGCCAAGTACGTTCTTGGCTCGCGGGGTGGAGTCTCGCGGCGTGGTGCCTTCAACGCCATCCAGCTGGCTGTCCGGGCCGTCGCAGAGGTCAACAATATTTTTGCCCTTTTCAAGGGCAGGCAGATTGGACGAGCCAGCCCCATGCTTCAGGGCTGTCTTCAGGTCGTCAAAAAGATGGGCTCGGCCGCCGGAGGAAACGGCTTCGCCCTCTTGGCGGAGTTGGGCTCGGCCGAGCCACCCTGCGGGACGGCGAGTGGAACCGCAGTCAGGGTGGCTACGCGAGCAGAAGAGGCCTGGCGAACTCGGGCGAGCCGCTCTTGGATCTCCTTTGGGATCGGCATCTCGGCAGGGTTAGAGCAAATGGAATGACAAGAGTCAGACAGGTATGTAAGCGTATATATATAGCCACAGGTGGAACCCACCCGAAGATTTTCTCCGGTTCCCCTCGCACTCGCCGAACACTTGTGGTTGAATGTTTCTTTCCGAGCTTTGCCAAACTCAAAAAGAGCGGGGATTGTGTACATCCCCGTATCCGGCGAGTGAGGTTGCTAGGAACTAGACCGGCCGGCCCCCCTTTTTTCTGAGACTCGGGCAAACACTAAGGGGGAACGGAGCTCGGCAACGTCCAGCTCGCTCAGGCGAGCCTGGCGCATGCCACGCGAGTTCGGCCAACCTCGCGAGCTCGGCGTTCGACGAACGGAGCTCGACGTTCGTCGAATGGAGCTCAACGATCGTCGTTCTCTCGACCTTTTTGCCGACCTCCAGATGTCTCGCTGAGTCTTGACAGCTTGGCGGGCTCGCAGCTTGCGAGCAGGGCAGTCCGTGCCCGGGCTCGCCGCCCTTGCCGAGTAGAGACTGCCGAGGGCTACTCGCCCATCGATCTGTGAGGTATTTTTACCATTTTGCCCCCGCTAGCCTGCCCATCGCCTTTCAGAATAGCGAAGTTATGCTGTTGGCAGACAAACCTGGACTGCACATAGCCGTTCAGAACAACAGAGGTTGGCTATTTGCAGGCCGTTTTCAGGAATCTATAAATAGGACCCAAGGGGTACCTCAGAAAACATGCTTCTTGTGCCCACTTGTTCCCTGATTTTCTAAGCGCTTTCTGAGGTTACCTTAGCTCGGCCTTTGACTAAGGAGGGGAAGCGCTCTAAGATCTTCTGCGTGTGTGGTGAGTCCTCCATGCCGAGCCCTTTGGTCAGTTCTTCCTTGCTTCCTTTGTTGTTTTGCTTGCAGGAGAGAAGTAGGTGCGCGATCACCCATTCCCCAATGGTGAACTCCACAAGAGACCGAGTTTTCAGTTTCAACATGCATGACATTGATCATCTTCTTTTTCCTTGATGCACTTGATTCCTTGATGAACCTCGGAGGTTACTTGATCAATCTTTTCTCCCCCCTTTTGACTTTTAAATAGTCAGGGAGGATCAGGTCTGCCTTGATTGCCTTCTCCCCCTAGCTGATTGTAGATGATACAACTAATGCAGCTGCCGACTACATTTCTTCATGAGGCTGAATTTGCTCCCCCTCAATTGGAGCATCTTCTATCATCATGTTCCTGATAGACACTTTTGTCTCCATTGCCACTTTAGGTCTTCATCACCTGCAATAAGAACAAATTCTGTACCAGAAATATCCTAGGGAGTAACTGAAGCTATGCTAAGTTCAACATACCCAACTCAAACTTGAAGGTGTTGAACTTTGTTTCATCTAGTGGCTTAGTAAAGATATCGACCACTTGCTTGTGTGTGGGGACAAAATCTAGACTGATGTCTTCCTTTTCCACATGCTCCCTAATAAAATGATACCTAATTTTTATGTGGTTAGTCCTGCTGTGTGAGACAAGATTTCTAGCAATAAAAATAACACTAGTATAATCATAATAAAGAGAAGTTCTACTTATCTGGAGGTTATAATACTGGAGTTGATGTTGGATCCACAACGACTGAGCACAACAACTACCTGCTGAAATGTTCTCTGACTCTGCAGTTGAGATTGCCATACTAGTTTGTTTCTTGCTGCTCCAATATACTAGTCTCCTACCTAAGAATTGACAAGATCTTGAGGTGCTTTTCCCGTCCTTTTTGCAGCTTGCAAAATCTCCATCTGAATAGCCTGTTAGTTCAAAATCCCTATTTCTAGGGTAGCATAGTATAAGATCTGGAGTGCCCTTAAGATATCTCAAGATTCTCTTTGCAGCAGTGTAATGAGATTCTTTAGGGCAGGTCTGATACCTAACACAGACACATGTATCATACATGATGTCAGACCTACTAACAGTTAGATATAGAAGGGAGCCAATTATCTCTCTTTACAAAGTCTCATCAACAGGTTTTCCTGTTTCATCTTTGCTTATAGACATACTTGATCCCATGAGAGTTTTCATGATGGAGGTACACTGCATACCATATTTTTTAATCAACTCTCTGGTGAACTTTGACTGGGATATATACAAGCCATCATCAATCTGTCTAACTTAGAGTCCCAAGAAGAACTTGAGCTCACCCATACTGTTCATCTCAAACTTCCCTTGCATAAGTTTAGCAAACGTTTTGAAAAATTTGTCATCAGTAGATCCAAAGATAATGTCATCAACATATATCTGGACTAGGATGATCTTGCCCTTAGATTCCTTTAGTAATAAGGTCTTGTCTATTTTCTCCTTGAGAATTGGTTATCAATGAGGAAACTAGACAAAGTCGCATACCATGCTTTAGAGGCTTGCTTCAACCCATATAGAACTTTCCTAAGTATATAAACAAAATCAGGTGAGTTAGAATCAACGAAACCTGAAGGCTGTTCAAAATAGACGTCCTTTTTAAGTCCCCATTCAGGAATGCTCACTTCACATCCATCTGGTAGACTTTGAATTCTTGGTAGACAGCAAATATAAGGAAGAGTCTTAAAGCTTTCAATTTGACTACTGGGACAAATGTCTGATCAAATCGATCTCTTCTTCTTGCCTGTATCCTTTAGCCACCAGTCTAGCCTTGTTCTTCACTATAATGCCATTTTCATTAATTTTATTCTTGTAGATCCACTTGACTCCAATGACATTATATCCTTTTGGTTTGTAAACTAGCTACCAGACCTTACATCTGTTGAACTGGTTCAGTTCTTCTTGCATTGCTCTAATCCAGAATGAGTCTATGTTGGTCTCTTCAAATTTCTTGTGCTCTACTTGTGACAGAAAACTTGAGTAGAATGCTGTGTTGAAACTCTTGCTTCTGGTTTGGACTCCTTAACTTGCTTCACCAATGATCTGGTGAGCTGGATGATCCCTCAGATGCCTGACAGCTGGAGGCAATCTAACTTCAGTTTGTTATTCTTCAGTCTTCAGTTAGATGTTTTTCATCCTCAATTTGTGAGTCTTGTGCTTCCTCTAGACATCACACATCTTTACTGTTATTTTGGACTGCTGAATCATCTTCCTTGATGGTAAGCTTATCCATCAACTATTCTGTACCTGCAGTACTAGGAAAAGAGTTAGACAACTTGCTGTTAATCATATTTGATTCATCAAACACCACATGAACTGACTCTTCTACAACTTGACCTGTTAAATTGTAGATTCTATATGCCCTACTGTGTTTGTTGTACCCAACAAAGATCCCTTCATATGACTTGACAACAAATTTGATCACATAGGACTTTCCATTGTTCAGCACACAACACTTGCTACCAAAAATCCTGAAGTAAGATAAGTTTAGTTTTCTGCCTTTCAAGATCTCATAGGGAGTTTTCTTGTGTCTTTTGATGATAGAAGCTCTGTTAAGGACATGACATGCAGTGTTTACTACCTCACCCTAAAAATATTCCAGGAGAGTTGTGTCATTCAGTAATGTCCTTCCAGTTTCTATGAGAGTTCTATTTTTCCTCTCAACAATCCCATTTTGCTGGGGTGTTATAGGAGAGGAAAATTCTTGGTGAATCCATTGCTCTTCACAGAACTTTGTCATGCATTCAGACTGAAATTTAGTCTCATGCTCACTTCTGATTTTGATCACAGTACTGTCAAATTCATTCTGAATTTTCTTGACAAATGTCAAGACATCATGAGTTTCTGATTTCTTCCTAAGAAATAGCACCCAAGAAAATCTTGAAAAGTCATCAACAATTACAAGAGTGTAGACTTTCCTACCGAGATTTTGAACTGACATAAGACCAAACAAGTACATATACAGGAGGTACAAACAACTAACTGAATCTTTGATCCCAATGCTCTTGAAAGATGTTTTGGTCTGTTTGCCCTTTTGGCATGCAGAACAGATACCCTCCTTAGTGCATTTCAACTTGGGATCATTTTTAACTAGCTCTTCACTAAAGAGCTTTCCAATGGTCTTGTAGTTCAAATGAGCTAATCTCTTGTGTCATTGCACACAATATGAGATTTTCTCATTTGCCACTAGTCATATAGGAGAGTCTTTATCTAATCATAAAAAATTTAAGCAATAGACATTTCCACTCCTAGTGACTGTTAAGATGACCTCTTGGTCAGTTAACCTCTTAACGTGACACTCATCCTTGTGGAAAACTATGTCATAACCAAGATCACAGAGTTGGTTAATGCTTATCAGGTTGTGTTACAACCCTTCCACATAGGCTACTTTTGTGATAATTACTATGTCATTAGAGATCTTACCATAACCTCTAGTCACTCCCCTATCAGAACCACCAAAGATGACTTTGGGTCCATTCTTTACTGGAAAGTAATTCTTCAGCAAGCTCCTTGTTCCAGTCATGTGTCTGAAACATCCACTGTCCAATTACCAAAAAAGGGTATGGTCACTTGGACTAACCTGCAAAACACAAATTAGTTAACTTTAGGACCCCAATTCTTATTGGGTCCTAGGTGCAAGTTAGTTTGATAATAAACCTGCCTACCTGTAGTTCTTCTGACAAGTAAGCTCTCTCTTGCTCTTGGCACACTAGGATTGTGTCAGCAATCAATAGCATAGTGACCCACCTTGCTACAACACCAACACTCATGGATATTGTACCTTCTTTTTAGAGCTGGTTCTGTTGCTGTGCTGACAGCAGCTCTCAATCCAGAAGGTACAATAACTTTTTCTTGTGTCTCCCGGCCACAGTCTGACTTGGGATATGTCTGACAGTAGTGATACTTGAAATATCTTATACCACCAGCAGTAATCTTCTTTTTAGAAAACATACTTTTGATGGCCTCAGATATGCCTAAGTCTGGCCTGCTGACAGACTTGCCCCTGGTCTGATTGTGGGTAGGGAGATCCTGAGAACTGGCAGCTGCCTTGCTCTTGAGTGTAGGGGCTGGTGCACCAAAATCAAATGGTCCATGATTGGCCATTTGGTTTTCCTCATGGACTGTCTTGAAGGCACTTGCACCCTTGCTATCTCTTCAACCATAGTGGTGAATATCTTTGTTCCCTTTGTTGGATCTACCATTCATCCAGTGACCAAAGATGCTTTCTTGGTCATACCTGTTTGAAGGTAGCAACACTCTCTTGAATGGAATATGAGGCTTGGAGGCTAATGACTGTGCTGGTGCTTTGCCCTTTCCTTTGGGATTGACAACTCTTGTAGGTCCCTTGAATCCCAACCCCTTCTTGTCATTTTGGGAGGAGAAGGAATCTATCAAGGGCAGTACTGAACTGGGCTAGCTGAGGCGGGCGATGTGCCCCAGGCGCGTCTAGGAGCGCGCCTTACAGGCTTCCAGGCGCGCCCGGGCCTTTCAAGGTATTTTTTTTAAATTGTTTTTTGATATGGGCAAAAACATGATCTTAGATGCACCTGAGGCTCCCCATAGGCGCACTTGGGCGCCCAATTCACTGAAATTGCGCGAATTGGGCGCCCAATTCGCTGAAATTGCGCGAATTGAGCTCCCAATTCGCTCAATTTCCTTTTCCGCCATTTTTGCGCCTCACGTGCCTCAGACGTGCGCCTGCACCTAGGCTCCAGAGGCCCTTTGCGACTCGGTGCGCCTTGCGCTTTTGATAACATAGGCTAACACCTAGAGGGGAGGTGAATAGGTTTTAGACTTCTTTAAAAATTATCTAGACCTTACCCTGATTCGACTGTACTTAGTGTTTTGATTATTCTAGCTTTCAAGACATACACAAAAGACATATATTTTATAGTGGTCCCCCAGATTATGAGTACGTCCACTGTCCCTCTCCGTCCTTCTAACAACTTGTTAGACAAGACAATTCACCAATTTCTCGACTCCAAAGCGCTTACAACTCGATCTCGCAGGACCACTCAGTCTCGTTCAAGACCTACAACTCTCAGGACCACGGCCCTACGAGGCTACAACTCAGTGATTCAGCAATCACCTACTTCAGGCTCAAAAGCCCTACACCTCAGGTTGGAAGGACAACCCTACACTCAGATCCAATGTGGATCCTACCTCAGCCTTTATAACACAGTCTTACAACTCAGATTCTACACAGAATCCTACACTCAAATCCAAGACTGGATCCTACAGAAAATAGTAATGTTGTGAAACAATTAGACACCAGAGAGTTTTCTCTGTGTCTGTCTTCCTGGGCTGAGCAGATTTTAGCCATATTTTCTTCACAACAGCAAGTTGAATAGATCTTCAGTACTGGACGGCTTGTGCTGGAAGTGACACAGAATCAAGATTCTGATCTGCCGTTGAAGACTATGTATCTGAAAGTTTTGTATCTTCTTCAAACAACTACCTTGACTTGCAGACACTGAAGGCTCTACTTCTCTTCCCAATCGGAAATCGATTCTGAACTTGCTGTCGCTGATGAAGATTGCAACAGCTAACTCTTGTCGCTTCCAGGTTCACTGATGAGAACTTGTGCTTCAGGCTCGATATTAATGGCGAGGAAGGAGACCAAGTTCCGTCGCTATGCGTATTCAGGAAACCCTAAAAGCTTCTTTCCTTTCAGCCAAACTTATCCTTTTATATTCAGCAGATCAACGACTCTGTGGGCCCAGTCTAAAAAGGACAAGTTAGCACCTTCCATTTGCAGAAAACGACGACGACTATCCATCGACGCCATTAAGGGCATACTGCAGCTTTCCCGCAAAGAATTTTAACTGTGTTGACTTTGTTGACTTTTGCTGACGTCAGCCATTCTGGACTTAGCCAAATTTACAGTATCACTCCAGACGTTGAGTGCGTTAAGTGAACAGGTTTCACTCAACGATTCTGGACTTAGCTTATTCTTCAGCTCTTTCTGCATCCATGACGTTGAGAGCGTTGAGTGGTTGGCCTTCACTCAACGCCATTTGCCTTAGCTCCTTCTGAACTCTGCCAACTGCTGAGGCGTTGAGTGAACTGGCTTCACTCAACGCTTCTGTACTTATAAACTTTTCTTCTGAATGTAGGCGTTGAGTGTGTTGACTTCACTCAACGCTTCCTGCCTCAGCCTCATCTTTTGACTAGGCGTTGAGTGAACTGGCTTCACTAAACGCTTTTGGACTTAGTCAAATCCTGTTTCTTTTTAGGCTTTGAGTGCAGCAACATGACTCAACTCTTTTTGTCATTTGACGTTGAGTGAACTGACTTCACTCAATGCTTTTGTACTTAGAGAGATTTTTCCTGTCAGTCTACCAAGGCTTTGACAGAATCAGCATGACGTTGTGTTAACTGACTTCACTCAACATTTTTGGACTTAGAAACTTTTCCTTTGACACAATATCTCTGCCTTTGACTGCTTGAGCATGTCTCAACGCTATCTGCTATTTAGCGTTGAGTGAACTGACTTCATTTAACGCTTTTGTACTTAACTGATTTTTCTTTGCCAGAAACTCTGTGGCTTTGACTGAGACAGCTTTACTCGACGAATTTGCTGCCTGGCGTTGAGTGAGTTGACATCACTCAACGCCTGTGGACTTGACCACTTTTCTGTCTTCCATTGTTGAGACTTTGACAGATCCCGCTGTATTCAGCTTTTTTTGTGTTATGGCATTGAGTGAACTGCCTTCACTCAATGCCTGCGGACTTAGGCAATTTCCTGCCTTTCCAGCATCCTTTTTTGTGTCCACCTGTCCAATCAATGTGACAAGGATTATCCTGCATGCATAAACTTAAACACACATCAAATACAACTATGTGTATGTCATTGACTTGTTTGACTTCTTACAAATTAGGGACATTGGGATCAATGAACACAACAACGATGAAGACATGAAATACACCAAACAGTTCAAAATTACCGTGAAGTAAATACAACAAGATCATGCAAGAATAATCATCAATAAATATGAGAAAATAACGATAACCAAAAACACTAGCAGTTTTATTTGTCCCCAAATATCCGAGTGCACTAAATTAAAAGGAGCAGAGCTCTGAGAACAATGGGATGTAAAAGTAGAACAATGTTGTTTGTCATATATGCAAGACTCACAAGTGAAGTCGAGGAGGGAGAGATCGGGATGAGCTTTTCGGAGAATCGGAAGAGGCGAATACCCAAGCCTCCGGTGCCAATCAACAAAGGTAACAAAGGTTAGAGTAGTGGTGGGAACATCCAAAGTATAGAGCCCATTTGATAGTCGCCCTCTACAAATAATATTCTTGGTCCGTTGATCCTGCACAATAATGGAAGAAGATGAAAATGTTACAGATCAATCAAATCTTGTGTCAGACGACTAACAAAGAGAAGATTAAAATGAGAGTCTGGATCATGAAGAATCGACCGCAGAGAGTTGAAGTGAGTGACGCCCCCAAAACCACAAACATGGGTTGTCTCCCCATTTTCCACTGTGATGAACTTAGGGTATGCAGAGTTCAATTATTCAGGTGGATTTTATGGAGTAATATGATTCGTGGTACCAAAGTTCACTATCCAGGCTGGAATTTTGGAAAAGCAAGAGATACCTTCATTTGAAATAAATGTCACAAGAGCCAGGAGAGAGCGTCCGATCAACCCTTGAAGGTGCTGATGTTGGGGGAACGAGCTGTCAATGTCAGCATGGGCGGTAGAGGGAGCATCAGTTGCAATGGAGACATGTTGCTGCAGAAACTGCGCAGGTACACCATGCTTACGAAAGCAAGTAGACTCCAAATGACCACCCTGGCCACAATAGGTACACACGTGAGTGTCGATACCCTTGGAGCAATTATAACCGCTGCGTCCCAGAACACTAGAGCCGGTGCGATCCCCATGAGCTGATGACAGGGTGGAACAATGTTTAAAAGAGTGTTGGAGAAGGCCCAGAGATACATGACCTGGAGAATTAGGGGGTGGTGTCACCTTCTGCATCATAGAGCACACGTCGGAGAGGGAAGGAACTGCGGAGGGCGAGAGAATGGAGGCACTAACACTCTGGAGATATGGGGGTACACATGCCATCATCATTGCAATGTTGACTCCTTCCTTCTGAGCACGTTGACTGGCGAGATCTAGCGTTGGAGACTGGTGTTGATTCCAGGCTTCGACAAGTGTTTTTGATTTCAAAACAAAGGAGGTTAAGTGATGCGGGGACAGGAGTCCACCTGCCCCGCCACCTTGGCATCAGCACCAAGGGGCCCACCTGGAGTCAGCACCAGACAGCTTTATCAGGCCCGCGGGCCATACACCCCAACCCATCTCCGCGGATCAGTTGGTGATGAGAGGTTGCTTGAGGGCCTCTTATCTAGGGGGTGCGGGATCGAGTCCCGGCCTCAACAACCTGCCGCGCGGTGCTGATGCCGTGGCGGAGAGCTGGTTGGGGTGTATGGCCCGCGGGCCTGATAAAGCCGCCTGGTGCTGACTCCAGGTGGGCCCCTTGGTGGTGATGCCAAGGTGGCGGGCAGGTGGACTCCTGTCCCGCATCATAAAAGTGCACTTTTATGATGCGGGACAGGAGTCCACCTGCCCGCCACCTTGGCATCACCACCAAGGGGCCCACCTGGAGTCAGCACCAGGCGGCTTTATCAGACCCGCGGGCCGTACACCCCAACCAGCTCTCCGCCACGGCATCAGCACCGCGCGGTAGGTTGTTGAGGCCGGGTCTCGAACCCGCACCCCCTAGATAAGAGGCCCTCAAGCAACCTCTCATCACCAACTGAGCCGCGGATCAGTTGGTGATAGAAGCTCGCTGAAGAGCTCTTTATCAAGGAGGTCGGGGGATCTAGCCCTGGCCTCAACAACCTTTCGGATTTCCTGTGGTGGGACCGGAGATGGGTTGGGGTGTATGGCCCGCGGGCCTGATAAAGCTGCCTGGTGCTGACTCCAGGTGGGCCCCTTGGTGCTGATGCCAAGGTGGCGGGGCAGGTGGACTCCTGTCCCCGCATCATTAAGTCTCTGACGGCTCCCGAAGTAAGAGATTGAATCTCTGTGCGAATGTCAAATAGGTGCTGGAGACTATCCTTACTAGAATATACGGAGTGAAATTCATCCCATATTCCCTTTACCGTCTCCTGATACATTGCCATACGATATAGCTTAGCGTCTATCGAATTTAAAATCCAGAACTGAACGCGGCCGTCATCACAGAGTCATTGCTCATTTGGCTCAGCAGGCGATGCCTTGGAGAGATGATGAAGCAACCCTTTGTTTGTAGAACACGGCGCACAAGTGCACTCACTCGACAAAATATTTCTTGCCACTAATACAGATAGAAGTGATCCACAACTCATCCGGTACATCGGGAACAATGGTCGGAGCAAGAGCCGGAAGGGAGGGAGAAGAAGAATTGGCAGGCGTGCCCATGACTACTATGGGAAGAGAAGATAGTTACAGAGAGAACACAATACGCAATGACAAAGTGCTGGTCTGCGGCCTGGGGCGCGATAGAGCGGTGTTGCGACACACGGGGTGCGGCGTAGGGAGCGACAGTGGGTGCGTCCTGGGGTGCGGCAGCCATATGCAGCGGCAAAAAGTTGTTGTAGCACGCGACAAGGTGCAGATGCGGCGTTGAAAAGGAAGTTCGGCGGGGCATGGGTGTGCGCGGGAGAAACATGCAAGCGCGTGCGGGAGAAAATAGGCAGGCGCGTGTGGGATAAAGCAGGCGCGCATGCCTGGGGTGTGACTGAGGGAATGTGCGGGACGTGCAGGATCGACAACATCAAATGGACACGCGGGATGCGCGGGATCGTCAACAGTGCGGGATCAAAGTGTGGAGACGCCCGAGATCAAATGGACGCGGGATCGGCAATAGTACGGGGTGCGCTGCATGACAGAGGCTTGCACACGGGAATTAGGATTAAAAACTGCGGCAATTTTGAATCAGGAGAGAGTAGATAAAGACAGATTTGGAGAGTTTTTTATTCTCATCAATATGTATTCCCTCAAGACCAATTATAAGCACATATATAAATACATGAGATGAGTGGAGACAAAAACATTATCCAAGATGTGGGGCTAATGTCAGTGTAGTAATGGGCTCGGCCGCGGGCTATAGGTCTGTTGTATAAATTGATTTAATATTACTATCTTTTTGATGACATTGACATAGACCTCTTGAGACAATAAATCTTTTCAGACCCATCCTTTTCACTATCGTTCTTAGTCCCTAAGCATAAGAAAGTTGCATATTCTCCTTATCTGGATCTCATTGGTGTGTCAAAAATCAAAATCTGGGGTACTTACGATGGTTAATTGTTCCTGCCCAGGTATTTTAAGGGCCCAGAATTGCTTGTGGATCTGCAAGATTATGATTATTCATTAGACATGTGGAGCCTTGGATGCATGTTTGCTGGGATGGTAAAGGGTTTGGCATTACTATTCTGATTGATACATTTTGTTTTCTTTCTTAACTCTTATTACTGATATCAGATATTTCGCAAGGAACCATTCTTCTATGGCCATGATAACTATGATCAGTTGGTAAAAATTGCCAAGGTATGAATACAGCAAAATTTAGAGCATTAGGCTCTGTTTGGGGGGACTTATTTTCACCGGTCAAGCGGTTACGACCGCATGAATCGGACCATAATTATGGTCCGATTCATGCGGTCGTAACCGCTTGACCGGTGAAAATAAGTCCCCCCAAACGAAGCCTTAGTCTTTTTGAGAAATATAATCCGTTTCTATGAGTTTTTTGTCAGAAATTGTAATATTAGCTTCTTACTTAAGACCACATCATTTAGGATTAACATGTTTCAAAACATGTCTGAAGTGATTAGATTTCCATGCGGCTTCAAGCAAGTATTTGGTTAAATTTTAAGTTTCCTAAAAAGATGGGAATTGAATTTTAACCATGCTTCTATGTAGTCACCTTCTGATAGCTATTCTCTAGCGCCGAATCAAACAAGAAGTATGATTCAAGTTACAACTTATCAAGGTAAGCTCGATACCCAACTATTGAGAGCAGGATGCAAAAATATAATCTAGAGCTTTTCTCTCTTATGAGAACATAGAATCTAAGATGCAAAAATAGAATCCCCTCATCTCCCTTATATTGACCTGAGTGGGCATGCATGAAATTACAAAATGTCACTTGGGCTACACAGACAATTTTGTTAGACTATGGTGATGACGCTTGGAAAGACGGTCGTGGTCCCAGAGTGTTGTACCCGCATTAATATTTTCCTTCTTTAAATCAACGTTATCCTCAAAATCAAGTTTGCAAGGGTCATCCGTTAGCGTCAAAGGATCCTAGTTAGCATAGTCGGGATCATTGTATTTGACATCGATCAACATGGACAAGTCCTTGAGTGTGCATTTGTGTGTAAGTGAGTATGGTTGTTAGCAACAAAAATAGAGGCCCATTAAGAGTTCGAGGTACTCCAGGTGAGATAAGCGCCGGTGGTGGGGGTACCATCGGCGCGGAACTGTCGGAGCCGGAGCCAATGGCGGCCCGTCTATGGAGGTTCAGGTGGAGACGGAGATCCAGTCAATGAAGTGGTGACTAAAGTTTTAATGGTGGAAGCCGCTAGTGGGGTGCCTAGTAGAGGAGGTCGGGTGGCTCCTGTAGAGTTCCTTGTCGAGGCAATATGCTTGCATCATAGAGCGGGTGAGAGTAAGAAGGGTTGAGACACGAGGGGGGCGCGTGGAGGTGGGGATGCTGGCATGCTGAGAAGTATCCTAGGTAATGGTCCATGGAGAGCTTGATGATGTGCGTGGATACCTCGATGAACTCAACGATGTAGGTCGTGATTGCGTCAATCTGGCAAACGGATCTGAGATGCTCTTAAGCATTGCCCGCTCGGCTCTTGTCGTAGGGGCGGATGGTTCCTCCTTAACTGTTGGCTAGGAGAGATCATGGATGTTTTGACATGTCCAACACACCCAATTGAATGCCCGATATTCCATGTAAATAGTCACCATTAGAATCTTATAGTTGCGGGGTGGACTAAAGATCGAAGTACTGTTTGTTGCGGGCTATTCAACTGAGTGGGTTAGTGTCGTCAATCACCGAGATCTCAATACGACACAGGAGGACAGGGTGTGACTCCAGTGTGGTTTAGGAATCACATGTAGTCAATTGAGGGGCTGTAGGGGGTTGTAGAGATGGGGGTGGATGCGTGGGTTGACGGTTGATGGTGGTGGTTGAGAGCTTATGGAGGAGGAAATTGAGATCTTCTAACCGAGTTTCGTGCGATCCAAGCTAGTGGAATCGGTGGTGACTGGCGTGCACGTGTTCTCAAATGCACGCAGGGCCATGGTATGGCTCGTTGCCATGTAACAGAAGAGTGGAAGAGAGAATGGAGCTTGGGGAATCCAATCAGAAATGGGGGAAATCGAAAGTAAAGTGTGTAGAGGTAGCCCCTAGTCTCGAGCATTACGAAGCATGCTGAAGGAGCAGTTGGTCATGGGCTGTTGGGAGCGCCCGAAGGGAACGATAAGAAGACTATCGGGGCTAGGGAAGATTGAAGGAGAAATGTGTGGAAGTAGCGCCTTATCAAGTGCAGTAGGAAGTGCACAAAAAGTGCGAAAAGCAGCCGATCGATGTTGGAGAAGATCGAAGTCGAATAATGTGGAAGGACTGTCAGATCTCATGCAGTAGGAACAAAGACAATACACAGACTATAGAAGCAGGATTATCGAGGAGGTTGGGAACTACCCGAACAATATATCGAGATTGACGTGTTGGAAACGGTATGCAATGACATTTAGAGTTCAAAATTAAATCCGGTTTCGTCGGCATGTTCGACCAATTGATATCTAATTGGTTGTTGAATCAAACAAGTAGATTAATATGAATCAAGATAGAATATATTTGAGTCATGTTCAATACCCAATCTCTTGAGGGCTTTATCCTTTTAAAAGCTTGTTTGTTATGCACACTCAGGAGCGGACTCCCGCACATCAACAACAAAACATGCAGAGCGCCATGCGGGGGTCCGCTCGAGCAGGTGCATAACATACTCTCCTATTAGAGCCTAGAGAAAATGATCCAAGATGCAATAAGAAACTCCCCTCTATTCCCTTATATAGGAAGGAGTGAGCATGCATAAAATTATTGAAGTAGGGCTATATTGACATTATAATGCATGCTAGACTATGGGGTGAGGGTGCTTGGCGAGGCGTCCGTGGGCCCAAAGTGTCGTATTTGTATCATCTTCAGTTTTGTTTCTTTGTTTGTGATAGTAATAGATTAACAATATAATGACATGATAGGTTAGAAAATTAGTATTATTAAATATAAATTAAAATAATGTGAAAAAATAAGTTAAGGTGGTAAAAGTGGAAATGTGGAACTCACTGTCAACCCAGACAACTATGCGTCTCTATAGAACAAATACATATTTCTACAACCCAGTTCAACTAGACTGATTTATGGACCTGAGATTTAAACATATTCCAATACTTTTGATTTATAAAAATATCGCCCTTCATGTAAGCTTCCCATGATTTGAATCTAGTTTAATTTTCAAACTAGCGTTCGATATCCTTAAATTTTTCTTTCTGCTTATTGTAATTAAGTCCAACAACCTGAGAACTTTTGCTTTCATTGAGTTCTTAGTTGATCTCCTTGTGCATGCATGTAAATTTTTATATATGCTGATATCTGAAGCAGCTATAAATTGCGGAGATTTCTATGGATTATGTCGCCCATCATTGTTGCCATCATGAAAAAACTACAATTCTATTAGTTGATTAGCAGTAAGAAGAGCGTGCTTGTATCTGGAAATGAGAATGATGGAAGAGATTAGGCAACTGCTCATTTGGTTGCTTGTGAAATTAAAAAAATGTATTTACTAAATAATGGAATTTCTTAATAGTTATTTTTAAAACACCATAAGAAATGATGATTTCATTTTTTTTTCAGTCTAGAAAGTGTCTTTTTTTCACATATATAATCATCCATCAATGGTGTTAGAGTTTATGAATTTTGCGACCTCTAAAATGAAATTTGGGCCTTTTTGGGAGGATTTTTTAGCTCCTTTTTTTTTCTAGAAAATGGTACCATACTTAACATACCGTTTGGAATGTCCACCGATGAGAAAAACTATCACCCAAAATTCCTTTTTTTTATCTTTTTGCAAATCACGGCCTCCTACTTTTCAACTTTTCAAAAAGCATTTTCTCATCCGGATACACAGTTGAAACTACGAAAACGTTTTACTCCTCCGGATCCAGTTTGACAACACTGCGAAAACCCTAGAATTTCTCCAAACGATCCAGTTCTCCTGAACATCCATTTTAGGGCTTAGATGCGCATTTTTTGCCCAGCCGCGCATTTTTCGTCTGAACGCGCTTTTTGGCTCGAGAGCGCATTTTCGTCCCGGGCCCGCATTTTTTTGGCCCGGGCGCACATTTTCAACGCGGTCGCACATTTTTCGCCCGATTGCGAATTTTCAGCCCGAGCATGCATTTTTTTCTACCCAGGTGCGCGTTTTTTCGCCCGGGCGCGGATTTTTCGCTCGGGCGTAATTTTTTCTCCTGGGCCCGATTTTTTCGCTCGAGTGCGTTTTTTTTGCCCGGACGCGATTATTTCACCCGGACGGGTTTTTTCCGCCCGGTCGCGTTTCTTTTGCCCGATCACGTTTTTTTGCCCGCACGCTTTTTTTTCGCCCGAGCGCGTGTTTTTGCCCGAACGCGTTTTTTCCGCCCATGCATGATTTTTTTCGCCCTAACACAGTGTTTAAGCGCGGGGGCGATTTTATCTCCTGGACGCGAATTTTTCGCCCGGGCGCGAATTTTTTGTTGGTCGCAAATTTTTCAACTGATTTTTTGCCCAGTTGTGAATTTTTCGCCCGGGCGCGAATTTTTCGACCAACGCCAATTTTTCTCCCGAACGCACATTTTTTTCCCGGGCGCGAATTTCTCGCCCGTTGAAGAATTTGCGCATGGGCGAAAAGTTCGCGCCCGGGCGAAAAAATTGCCTCCCGGCAAAAAAATTGCGTCCCTGCGAAAAAATTGCGCTCGGGCGAAAAAATTGCGTCATAGAGCAAAAATCGCGCCCGGGTGAAATATTCGAGTACGAGCGAAAAATTCGTGCCCGGGCAAAAATTTGCACCAGACGAAAAATGTGCGCTCAGGCGGGAAAATGCGCGCCAGGGAGGAAAGTGCACCCCCGGGCGAAAAATGCGCTCCAGGGCGGAAAGTGCACCCCTGGTCGAAAAATGCGAGCTGGACGGAAAATGCACGTCGGGCTGAAAAATTCGTGCCCCGACGGAAAATTTGCGCTCGGGCGGAAAATTCTCTCTCGGGCGGATATTTCGAATTCCCTTTCGACCAGAAAAATGCTTGCTCGGGCGAAAAATGCTCGTCTGGACCAAAATACTTGTGTTGATGTTGGAGACCGAGCGGTCTGGCGGTCTGTCTTGGAGGGTTGAAGACCGCGCGGTCTAGCGGCGGTCTGGCGGTTTCCCTTCAGTGATTTGGTTGCTGTGCTGTTGCTGTCTGGTGTCCGAGCGGTCTAGCGGCTTCCCTCTGGAGACTTGGAGACCGGACGGTCTAGCGGTCTCCCATGGTGATCTCTCTCTCTCTGGTGGTAGCCGAGCGGTTAACCCTTCTGTCTAACCGCGCGGCTTGTGCGAATTGTTTTGTATTAGTCCGCTTACTCCTGTAAATTTTTAGTCCCACATCTCTTATTTGTATTCTCTCATCTCTTCTCCATTCTATATAAGAGAGGCCATACATTTGTAATATATACCTTTTTCGGATAATAAAGTTTCAGTTAAACCACTTCCGGTTTGTTTTTTGTTCGTATTTTACATGGTATCAGAGGACTCGATCTTCTCCTCCTGATCCTGTCCGCGCGGTTTGTTTCCTAACCGCACGTCTTCCCTGTCCGCGCGGCTTGCTTCGCCCGTTTGCGCCCTGTCCGCGCGGCTTCTTTCTCTCCTTGTCGTTGCCCACTGTGTGCGCGATCTCTTTGTTACCTGTGCTAAGTCGCCGCCACCTTTCTCCGCGACCAGTTGCCTTGTTTGGTCTTTGCTTCTGTTCGAGCGGACTGTCTTCTAGTCGCTCGACTTCTATCCCTCTTCTTGAGTCTGCGGCTTGGTCGTTGCTTTTCTGGCCGCTGGTGTCTGCCATCGTGACCGCTGCAGCTATTCTTCTTCCTATCCGCGCGGCTTGTTTCCTAACCGCACGGCTTCCCGTTGTTTGCTCCTATGGCTCTTTCTGATGCTTCTACAGCCACCACCCCTGTCGCCAATCAGGCTCCGCCTCTTCCACCTACTCCTTCCGCTTCCTATCCGCGCGGCTTGTTTCCTAACCGCACGGCTTCCCGTTGTTTGCTCCTATGGCTCTTTCTGATGCTTCTACAGCCACCACCCCTGTCGCCAATCAAGCTCCGCCTCTTCCACCTACTCCTTCCGGGAACCTTGGCACAGTTTCCAAGCTTGTCGGCTCCAACTACCCGGATTGGAGCGTCTCTTTCACCTTTCTCCTACGCTCGCAATGCAAACGCCACCATCTCGTTGATGACCATCCTCCTACCACTTCACCTCTCTTTGATGACTGGGATGCGAGTGACGCGCTTGTGCGTACTTGGCTCGCTAACAGCCTATCCGATGAGTGCCTTCCCGTCATCCGTCATGATGAGACGGTCAAGGCCGCTTGGCTTCATCTTGCCGCTCTGTACTCCAAGGGGGCTCAGACGTCCCGCATCTATACGTTGTATGCGGACCTCTTTGCCCGTCTTACCTTGTCTCCTGCTGCTGCCTACCAACAGGTTCAGGCTCTTGGGGCTGAGGTTCTTCAGAATCGCCCATTTTCTGCGGATTTGGCTCAACAACACAAGCACTTCCAGGAGCTTCTGGTTGTGTGTTATATGCTCCGGCTTCCTGATACTTATGACATGATCCGCCAGCAAATTCTGGGTGAGACGGAATCTCCTACCTTAGATGCCACCGCTGCCCGCATCGTCGCTGTCACCTCTCTCCTTCAGCGCCCACTTCTGCCCGCTCCGCCTCCACCGGACAACTATGCTCATCAAACTCAGCGGAGTGGCTCTGGTAGCCGCAATCACCAGTCCGACGGACGTGCTTCTTCCCGCTACCTCTGCTCTCACTGTGGCCGCACCGGCCATACTTCCGAACGCTGCTGGACGAAGCATCCCCATCTTCGACCCTCCGGTGACTCTTCCGCCTCCTCTTCCAAGCCGTCTGCCTCCGTGGTCACATCCTCAGGTAGTGCCCACGTGGTGACTCAAGGTAAATGGTTTATCGACTCTGGTGCAACTAATCACATGACGGGCAATCCTCAGTGCTTCTCTCTACTCGAACAGCATGATCGGTTGCCCCCGGTCCTCGTTGCAGACGGTTCTCCCTCCCCGATTCATGGGTCGGGAGTGGTTCATGTTACTCCGTCCCTTCGACTAGCGGACACTCTCTATGTCCCCAAGTTTCCGTGCAATTTACTGTCGGTTACCTCTTTATGCAAGCAGCTTCAGTGTTCTGTGACGTTTACTCCGACTTCTTGTTCTTTTCAGGATCCGAGCTCCCAACGGACGATTGCTACTGGGACTGAGAGCGGCGGCCTCTACTTCCTCGACAACGTTTCCGCCTTGTCCGCCTTCTCATCTTCTTGTCCGGATCTTCTCCAGTGACATCTCCGCCTCGGTCATCCTCCCCCACAGATTCTACATCAGCTTCTGCCCCACCTCCCTCCCTCCAGTACTCCTCTCCACTGCGACGCTTGTCAACTCGGCAAGCATCACCGTTCCTCCTTCCCACCGAAGCAAGGTCGGGGCTCTACTCGTCCGTTTGATCTTGTCCACTCCGATGTCTGGGTCCCTGCTCCTACCCTCACCATTGGTCGGGGTAGTTCTTATTTTGTAACCTTTATTGATGATTTTTCTAGATGTACTTGGGTGTATCTCTTACGAGATCGCTCTGAACTTTTCGATGCATGACTCTCTTTTTATCACTTAATTAAAACTCAGTTTGGTGTTGGTATTAAAATCTTTCGCTCCGACAATGCTAAAGAATATCTGAGTCATGCTTTTACCTCTTTTTGTGTGCAACATGACATTATTCATCAGATTAGCTGTGTTTATACCTCCCAACAAAATGGGGTGACGGAACGTAAAAACCGTCACCTCCTCGATGTCGCTCGCACGTTGATGACCACGATGCATGTCCCTCACTCATATTGGGGCTATGCTGTTCTCCTTGCCTGCTACCTCATCAATCGCCTTCCCTCCACAGTTCTCCACGGAAACACCCCATTCTCCATTCTGTATCCGGGCAAGGAGCCTTTTCCTCTCCCTCTCTGCATCTTTGGGTGCACTACATTTGTGCATGCCCGCTCTGCCACCCGTGATAAGCTATCCCCTCGCTCCACCAAATGTGTCTTTCTGGGGTACTCCACCACTCAGAAAGACTACTGTTGCTTTAACCCCGTTCTTCGTCAGCAGTTCGTCTCCGCTGACGTTACCTTCTTCGAGAATGCCTCCTACTTCTCAGCTGACTCCTCTTCTCTTCCCCCACCTTCTGATTCTCCTGCTATTCCCTTCGTTCCCTCGTCTCCTACTGCGATATCCACCCCTACAACGTCTCCGTCCACTCCTCTCCCTCCACCTCCGTCTCCCTCATCTCCGCCGCCGTCGCTCTCTTCTCCCGGTCCAGCTCTCTCTGCCACGGATGCTCCGGATGTCGAGGGACCCGCCGACCTGGATCTTCCTGTCGCTCTTCGCAAAAGGGTGCGGACGTGTACCCTACACCCCATTGCTGCTGTTGTTTCCTATGATCGTGTTACCTCTTCTCGCAGGGCCTTTGCGCTGGCTATCTCTGCCACTGGCACAGCTCGTTCCTACCAGGAGGCCCTTGTTATTCCTCACTGGAAGATGACCATGGATGAGGAAATGACGACCCTCACGGAGCGGGGTATCTGGACTCTTGTTCCTCCTCCCTTCGGTACTGATATTGTTGGGTGTCGCTGGGTCTTTGTGGTCAAAATTGGCCCGGACGGCACGGTGGACCGTTATAAGGCTCGCCTTGTTGCTAAGGGCTTTACTCAGACCTATGAGGTTGATTACTTTGACACTTTCTCTCCCGTGGCTCGTCTCAGCACTATACGGTTCCTTCTCTCTGTGGCGGTCAATCGAGATTGACCTATTTTCCAGCTGGATGTAAAGAATGTCTTCCTTTATGGTGATCTTCAGGAGGCCGTCTACATGGAGCAACCTCCTGGGTATGTTGCTCAGGGGGAGACACACGAGTATGCCGGCTGAAGAAGACAATCTATGGCCTCAAGCAGAGCCCTCGAGCTTGGTTTGACAAGTTCAGCGGCATCGTGGCGGCCGTTGGTTTTGCGCGCAGCTCTGCCGATCACTCGCTATTTATTTGCAAAACCTCCTCGGGACTGGTGGTTCTTGCTGTGTACGTCGATGATATTCTTCTCACTGGCGATGATCAGGAAGGGGTAGCATTAACAAAGCGGCATCTTCGTCAACATCTGGTCACGAAAGATATGGGCTCTACGAAGTACTTTTTGGGGATCGAAATCTCTCGGAAGCTCAACTCCTTAGTCCTCTCCCAGCGTAAGTATGCCCTTGATCTGTTAAAAGAAGCAGGATTGACTGGAGCCAAACCTGCCCGATGCTCCATGGCAATTGGAGAAGACAAAACCTGGACAGATGATTCGCCTCTTCTTTCAGGTACTACGCGGTACAGGCGTCTAGTTGGTAAGCTCATATATCTCACAGTGATCAGGCCCGACATTTACTATGCTGTGGGCAAGGTGAGTCAATTCATGCAAGCACCTAGGGAGTGCCATCTACAGTCCTCTTTGCGGATCTTGGAGTATGTTAAAGCAGCACCTGAGAAAGGATTACTTTTTCAGAAGAATGATCATCTGAGGGTTGAAGCATACTCAGATGCGAGTTACGCTGATGACAAAGGGGATCGCAAGTCTACCTCCGGTTTCTGCACCTTTGTTGGGGGAAATCTGCTAAGCTGGAAGAGCAAGAAGCAGTCTGTTGTTTTCAGGTCCAGTGCTGAAGCAGAGTATCGAAGTATGACATCAACAACTTGTGAGTTAAAATGGCCACGGGATCTCATGCTGGATTTAGGAGAGGTCTACAACCATCCTCTACCTATGTTCTGCGACAACAAGGCTGCCATATACATTTCCAAAAATCCGGTCTTCCATGAAAGAACCAAGCACATTGAGGTCGACTGTCATTTCATTCGTGAAGAGATTTTGAAGGAACAAATTTGCACTCCCTTCGTCACTTCTGATAAAGAGCTGGCTGACATCTTCACCAAGCCAGTATCCGGCTCGTTTCTTCATATTTGTGACAAGCTGGGCATGATCGATATATACGCTCCAGCTTGAGGGGGAGTGTTGATGTTGGAGACCGAGCGGTCTGTCTTGGCGGGTTGAAGACCGCGCGGTCTGGCGGTTTCCTTTCAGTGATTTGGTTGCTGTGCTATTGCTGTCTGGTGTCCGAGCGGTCTAGCGGCTTCCCTCTGGAGACTTGGAGACCGGGCGGTCTAGCTGTCTCCCATGGTGATCTCTCTCTCTCTCTCTCTGGTGGTAGACGAGCGGTTAGCCCTTCTGTCTAACCGCGCGACTTGTGCGAATTGTTTTGTATTAGTCCGCTTACTCCTGTAAATTTTTAGTCCCACATTTTTTATTTGTATTCTCTCATCTCTCCTCCATATATAAGAGATGCCATACCTTTGTAATATATACTTTTTTCGGATAATAAAGTTTCAGTTAAAACACTTCCGGTTTGTTTTTTGTTCGTCTTTTACAACTTGCTCATGTGAAAAAATGTAGGCCCGGGCGAAATAGGGCCGCCCGAGCGAAAAATGCTCGTCCGGGGGAAAAATGCGCGTCCGACGAAAAATGGGCGCCCGGGCGGAAAATACGTTCTCGGGCGAAAAATGCGCACCCGGGCGAAAATGCATGCATTTTTAATAAAAAAGTCACTGCAACAGAGATTTGACAAACTGTTTATAAAGTGATTCACCTTTTTGAAAATCTCTGCAAACAGATCTTCTTTTGCAATATACATTTTTCAAAGGCTCATTTTTCACCTTTTTGTCACCACTATTTTTCCTTTCCAAGAAGCCCTCCCAAACAAAGTCTTAGTTGTATTGGTTGTAGGGAGCACTATATAAGGGAGAGGCCTCTCATTTATAATCAACATCCAACAAAAGATGCTAGTCTACCGGTCTGTGAACTAAGGCTCCGTTTGGGAGGACTTATTTTCACCGGTCAAGCGGTCACGACCGCATGAACCGGGACTTAATTAAGGTCCGGTACATGCGGTCGTGACCGCTTGATCGGTGAAAATAAGTCCCCCCAAACGGGAGCTAAGTTACCGGAGAAAAGCTTAGGAGCTGAGGATCCCGAAACCACATGATTTCAAGTGGACTATATATATGGAGGGGTGCAACCTGTAATTATACTTACTCCCTCTGGAAGTTTGGGTAATTAATAGTTAGTATATATATACTGTTTGCATAATTACAGGTTGCACCCCTCTATCTTTTGAAATTTTATTTTCCTCCCCCTCTAAGTTTTTCCAATTTACAAAGATGTCCCTTCCGTTAGAAATATGTATGGAAAATAATAAAATCAACGGAATTATTTTATGATATTTCAATTTTATCCTTTCATAATGATTCTAGATTCATTTCAAAGAATAAAACGTTACACACCCTTTTTTATGTAGAGTTATTACAAAAGGGTGAATTTGAAATATCAAAAAATAATTTGAAATATTTGATCACTTTCTATCTATTTCTCAAGGAAAAGGTCACACCTAGTCATTACAAATGATAAAATTAAATATCATTAAATAATCTGTGAGATTTTATCATTTTCCATGCATATTTCTAGCAGAAGGGTCATTTTTGTAAATTGAAGAAACTTAGAGGGGGAAGATAAATGTAATTTCTAAAGATAGTGGGGTGCAACCTGTAATTATGCAAACTCCCAGGATAGGTTCCGGTGATCTCTCTCTCTCTCTCTCTCTCTCTCTCTCTTATATACAGTCAGAGCTAAGTTGCGTGACTTGCGTCTGCTCTTGCAACCTTTGGCAGTAGCATTTGATTATCATTGTAGTAATTAAGTTCCAACAAATATTTGGTGGATGTGTTGAATTTGACATATAACTGAGATCTCTACCTCCACTTTCAGGTGATTGGAACCGACGAGTTTAGTGCATATCTTCACAAATATCGCCTGGAGCTCGACCCACAACTTGCGGCGCTTGTTGGGAGGTTCTCATATTTCCTAAAGAATTTTAATTTCATACTTCCTTGAATTAGTATTATTCATCCTCAAATATGTCCTTGTTGCAGGCATAGTCGAAAGCCATGGGTGAGGTTCATTAATGATACCAATCAGCATGTTGCTGTCCCAGAGGTGACCTCGATCATATTTTTCCAATTGTTAACGGTCCTTATTAAACATGCCATTTTCGAATAAATGAATTTAATTTTCTTTTGTTTTATCACATTTTGTAGGCCATCGACTTCCTGGACAAATTGCTCCGCTATGATCACCAAGAGAGGCCCACTGCTAAGGAAGCAATGGTAATCATTTTTTCTTGCTTTTCTTATTCTGAACTCGATCTCTTATTTACATATTCATCAGCACATAATCAAGCTAACATTATCTGAAAACGATTCTTTGGTTTAGAAGACCCCAAATGACCATTTTTTCTAATGTAGTTGAGTCTATCGAACAGGCTCATTCGTACTTCAATCCGGTGAGGAATGCGGAAGCTGAAAGATCACGTCGGGAACTTGGGGTCTGAAGCTATTTACATAAATCTCTCTTTCCTAGTTTTGCTGCCTCTCCCTGCTTTTACTTCTTTTAATTTGTTTTCGATTGTATGCTATATTGCATTGAGTAAACAACTCATTTTATGCCTCAATTTCGTGCCTACTTTACAATACCATGTGCACTATCATATTATGTTTGATTTAGTAACTGGTTTTTTTTCTGTTGGATTACACGGTAGCTGATAAAGTTGTCTTTATTTGCTCCCGCCAAAAGATTTATTGTCTCAAACTTTTGAATAGAGTACTACCTGCATGTAACTATTGAGTAATAAATTTGCACTATATCCTACATCTATAATATGATATGCATTCGTTGTCATAACAATTCTATTTTGGGTGTAAGATTTAAGTTGTCATCTGCTCTGGAATCTTGTTCTTCACAAGATGAGTGCTTATAAATAATATTATGTAGTATCATTGTAGTCATTATTTCACTTTTTCATTGTTATGAAAAAAAATGTAATGAGGTATGTCTCGAAGTGTATCCCGTTTCTTCTTCCATACTTTAAATGTTTGTTTTATCACATAGTGCCAATGAAAAAAATGTGCTTTTGAATATCTCCGCTTCTCCTTCAGGTAGATGATTGCCAAATGCAAAATTAAGCAAATGATACTTAGGACCTGTTTGGGAGTGCTTTTCAGCTTTTGTTTGTTTTTAAAAATGCTACCACACTTTACAAGCTGTTTGGGAAGTCTATCTGTTGAAAAATTTACCGTCCAAAACTTATTTTCTCCTATTTTTGAAAAATCGCGGCCTCCAACTTTTTTGAAAGTATTTCCTCATCGCATTACACAGTTGATGTTGCACAAATGTTTTCCTACTCTCGATCTAGTTCGACAATGCTGGGGAAATTCTAGATTTTCTCTCGATGATTCATTTTGACGACGACAATGATCCATTTCGACAACAACGATCCATTTCGGCGGCAACGATCCAGTTCTCATGGCATTTAATTTTTTTTACCTCGGTGCGTGTTTTTTGTTTGGGTTCATATTTTTCGCATAGGAGTGCATTTTTGACACCTTTAGGTGAAGATTAAGATGACAATCTTCAGGACTTTAGTACTCACGTGGATTTTAACCAAAATATTACCAGTACACCTCATGTCATGGATGCATCTGCTCAGGGAGAGCTAGAGACTCAAAAGCTAAGGAATGCACAAACTCAGGGGGAGTTAGAAATGAATTTGAATGAGGACGTGGATAATAATGCTTCAATAGAGGAGCAAGATGCTCAAGTGTTAGATGATGCCTCTACTTGGGGGGAGTTGGAGAAGATTGCTGAGGATATTTAAGAAATTCAAGAGATTCAAGAGATTCAAGAGATTCAAGATAAGATTGATGTCCCTGCTGAGGGGGAGTAAGAGCGGATGATTGAGGATATACAAGACTGTCCTCTTGATCAAATTTTGAATTTATATGATCAACTTTAGGGGGAGCTTCATACTAAGGTCCTTGCTTAAAGAGAAGGTCTCCCAATATCCCAAGTGGTTAAGACATCAACTCCAATTGAGTTGGATGGTCAAGAGGATCAAGGGATAATATCAAATGTTGTTGATGTTGTAACACCACAAATATCCCTCTCCCAACCATCAACTTGTATGACGAATAGTTCCATCCTCTTTTCAATAAAAGCTCTACTAGATGAGCATTCATCTTCATTGAAAAATCTATATTGATGACTCAATTAAAGAAATGAAAGTTGAGATATTCTCTGAAGTTTAGAAAGTTAAAGTTGAAATCATGGTTGATCTAGAGTCTCTAAAAGGTGTAACAATTCACATCAACAGAGAGATCACCAAATGGTTTGAATTGGCTGCCAACACAGTCAAACAGAATGTCAACATTCTCAAATCAATGGATGAAAGTCTCAAGGAGTCTGCTCAAGATATAACCAGTGTAAAAAACTAGGTAAGCCAGATTGATGAAGTGATCAAGGAAGGAGTTGACCATATTGAAGGATATGTATACTCCTCACAAGTAAATTCTATGGAACTGGCTATTAAACACAAAGAAAAGATTGTTTATGATATGGAGAATTTGTTTCAATCTTTATCTTACAGTTTTGAAGTTAACACTCTCCAGCTGGGCATTAGAATCATTGAAGAAACCAGAATGAGAGAGAAGTTCAATGTTGAGCAAGCCCTAAAATTTCTTCAAGGAACAATGATTGCTCTCAATTTACCCCTGCTGAATAAGAACAAGCCTTCATATTTTGATTTCCAAGGTCAGGCAAGAGTAGCTCAGGATGAGCAGCTTGCAAAAAGAAGGAAAAAAGTAGGTTTGACGTTTCATGAAGAATTCATGGCCCAGAGAAGAACTCCTGTAGAAGAAGATCAAGGAGGAGAAAGCCCTAATGTATTTTACCTGAAGATCAATTTGTTCAGGGCTGCTCCAGAAATTTTCCATCGGCAAGAACAACAAAAGATTTGAATCTTCAAGGTATTAAATATCTTAAGTCTTATATTGTATATTGATTCAATTACTTCAAACTGTAGGATCTAACTTTATATCCGAGCTGTAAGACCTTTGTGCCTGAGTGCAGGGTGTACTCCCAACCTAAGCTATAGGATTTCTATGTAAATTGGAGGTATGACTTGGAGATAAGTCTGAGGTAGGAAACCATGAGTGTTTTTGAGCTACAGGAGTTAGCGTACTCTGAGCTGTAGGGCATGTGCGCCCGAGGTAAAATCTGGAGGAAATCTGAGAAATTACGAGGGATTTAAGTTGTAAGCTCTAAGGAGCTGAGTTTTGGAGGAGATTGCTGAGCCCAGCACACTACTAGATAGGTGTAGAGGGAAAGTGGATGTACCCAGAACTTGAGGAACCGCAATAAATATTTGTGTGCTGATCTGTGTATACTTGGTGTGTTTTATATTTGTTATAATCTGCTAAATCTTTATAAGAAATAAAGAAAGTATAAAACCACCTATTCACCCCCTCCCCCTCTATGTGAGTTAGACTACCATAACATCAATCTATCAAGAAAGAATTCTGTACAAGAGCTAATATGTTGGATATTTTTCTGTTCTTGTGCGTGCGAACGACAAAATAAAAAATTTTGAAGAAAAAGTGATCTGGAATTTCTTGACATGAATAATGAAATTAATCAGAAGAAAATAATTACGACCTAAGAAAATATTAATCAATGATCATTAATTAAACTTAATTTAAATCACCCAAGTTTGAAATTATCTAAAACAATAAAGTCATAGAATTTGAAAAGAAAAATTTCCTACTCGTATGATAAATACTAGGTTTATTGTTCTCACAACAGGATTTATTCAGGCCTTCACAATTTTCTAGCTACCTGACCTGTGAAAGATGAAGTGAACGGGTAACTGTCTTAACATCCGTTGTTCTAACATATATCGAAAAGATATAATTCAGTTACTCTCCTTCTGAGATAATGATACCTATAATTCATAGGTAAAGAAATAAAAAATAAGATGAGGAGAAGGTCCGCTCATCACTCAACTCATCAGAAATTTTACCCTAACTTAGCAAGGTGTCATTGTCAATAAAGAAATTAGAGGAGGAGAGAGTAGCAAGTGGAGCAAGTGAAGCAAGTGGAGCAAGGTGCCAAATGAGGGTGCTCACCTCAGTGTCTTGATCTTTATGCTCTCCAATATCCTAATTCACATGCAACTCATCCACTTGCATATGCTCGGATAGAGACGGGGGTTTAGGGAATAAATTAGATGAAAAACCTAAATAATTAAAAATCGGGGAAGCGGTCTCGGTCTCACTCCCAACAGGCTCCAAATCCCGCTTACCACTATCAACGTCCATAACCGCGTATGGTAATTTAGAGGATGGATGAGTCAAGCAAGCGACATAGGTGTCATCGATCGACAATGAAGTTGACTCTTCTTCGACCAGTGAGATGTCTTCGTTAGACCTTTGTGATTCGACTGCTTTGTCAGTAGCCTCGCTCTGCAAGGATGCGGCAAAAGAATAAACCGTCAAAGGTATATCAATATTAAGCAATGGAGGAACAACACCAATACCAGTAAGTAAATGAATTGATTCCTTATATGGTGTATCAAAACATTGCGATAATTGTGTTGGGGAGAAGAATCCACCAGGTTGTCACATCGATTAACAACACCTCTAATGGAAATATCAACAGCAGTCCCCCATTGATAAGGTGGTGCTGCAAATACATCATCAAAGGTGGAGGTAAAGCCAGAATGAGAATAGGTCGAAACACCTCGTATATCAGGTTCATCATCCTCATACAATTGATGTTGGAATGCAACACAACCTTTCAGTGTATGATTAATACTACTATAAAACAGATATTGTTTGTAATGCCCCAGATTTTTGATGATTAAAATAACACCGTGTTACTGGAAGTTACCGCTAGGCGGTAGATCTACCACTAGTGGCAGACAATGAATTAATTCAACCATTATCTCTGGAAGGTACCGCCTGGCGGTAGAGGTATCGCTGGCGGTAGTGTGCCATGTGTCATGACATGTTGATGCAGTTGTTGAGCGGCAAAGAGGTGTTGGATGAGACCACCGCCTAAGCTATAATGTGGTGGTAGCGAGTTACCACACAATGGTAACTATTTAAATTGTGAGCTCAAGTGAATCTTGGTCATCCACTCCTTAGGAAGTGGAGATCCTGTAGCTGAAAGTACATCCCAGATTAGTAAAGGGATAAGGGGTTTATTTTCAACTCATTCTCTCACTCAAACTTTCTCTCTCTTTTGCACTTTGAGAAAAGAAGAAAGAAGAGAGAAGAAGAGAAAGAAAAAGAGGAAGTAGAAGTTTGAACTAGTCCTAGATAAGAGCTTAGGAGGCATTCTTGTGATCGGAGTAGCAAGCTGAAGCTAGATCCGCAGAGTGGAAAGCATTGTGGACGTTTCCATCTGGATTAGTTGCAAGCTAATGGATCTTAAATGATCGACAAGAGTAACGTACTTCCTTCTTGGTCAAGTGAAGTCCTTATTTGACATTTGCATGGAAACCCTCACCAATTGGTGAAGAACGAGAAGTTTCCAACGGGTTGATCAATGATATTCTCGGTAATAAACTTACATGTAGAATCTTGAATTGAAGTACGAAATATGCATACTGTGTGAAGCCTATCCAGATAGATTAGTCTGGATTGGTGATGGTTGATCTGCGTACCATAGAAGTCTCTATGGTTAAACGTGTAGTTTACAGAGTCATGGGGTGTGCAAGTTGCTGCAGTGAGAGTAAATGAGTTAGTCTCCAGGAAAATACCCAAATTTGGGAAAGAATTATATTATGTCCCCTACCGTACGACGGTAGTGCTACCGCTGGAAGTAGCTCCTAGAGAGTTATGTTTGTGATGCCTATCTCTTGGAGACTAGGGGCCAATATGTTGAGCTTTGAGGTTATATTGCCCAGCTATAGTGGAGGTGAGTGTCATCCTTGAATCATTGAGCTTAAAGTTCCCACCTATGGTGGCCGTGAGTGCCAACCTTAGAATATAATATGGTTATGTATGTATGAACGTGCATGGGGAGGTTGACCCACATTGTGGCTTGTGAGCCTAACAGTTTGAGCAACGAGTTATGATTGAACCGTACCCGTCCTATGATGTTTGACTTGGAGTTAGTCATTGGCATGAATCTGGAAGAGCGCCTTTGACTTTGTCGTAACATAGATGAGAGTCTTAGGCTATAGGCTGGAAAAACTAGTAATGCACAAATGTGGACCGTCATGGAGTATGGTGGTGGGGCTGGGATTCCAAAACTGATAATATTCCCTAGGTGCACAAGACGTGTGGCCTTGTGCTCTAACGTCTGTGGTGAATGGTGCTTAAATTACACGTTTTGATGCAAGTATATATACATATTGTATACGTGCATGAAAGGAGCACCACCACCCTAAGTGAGCTTGGGGGTCATTATAATTTGGTCAACTAATACTAACCGTTACCATGTTTTGCCATATCATGGTGGCCATGCTTGTGCAAGTGCTGGAGAGCCTAGTGGAAAGTAGAGGGATGAAGCCCCTTATGTCGTGTTGGCTGTCCCTCGAAGGTCCAAAGGCAAATCCTTTTTTGTATTCATGTTTTGCTGGCCTGTATGCCGATGTTTGTAAAATACTTTTGTTGAGAAAATAGTCTGTAAGGCCTTAAGGACAAACTCTTTGTGTATTTTGATTATCATTCCTACTTGTTGGTGAGTGGACATTCCTGTGTTTAGGTTCTAAGTAAATTTTAAATACTTACGTTAGAATGCAACTCTAAGTTAGGATGTGTTAATGGATTTGTTTTAATGTGTAACTCTGCTGGCTGTATGTGGAATATAGCTTAAGACATCGAGCAGACCTTCTGTTATATTCTACGAGACCAATGGGGGTGTTATAATTTGGTATCAGATTCTAGTGTCAGCCTTTCTTATACGAATTCATGGTCAAAATCGTTTAAGGGGTGGTGAGCACATGTGTGTATGTTACCGTTATAACATGAAAGAACCCATGAATGTCCACTTAGGAATGAAAATACACATGTTTGAGGAACATGCGTGTTCCTATAATTATGTTTTGCAATATTATTGGTTGTTTAATTGTGTGTTTCACGATTATAGGTGCTAGAAGCGGTGCGGGGCAGTTTGAACCCCAGCATTCTGTGGGGAGTAGTACACCAGTTGAGGTGCCTGTTGGATCTCGTGGCCAACCCTAGAGAGGAGGGGGGGGTGGTGAATAAGGTTTCTCAAGTTAATTGCAATTTAAAATATTTTGACCAAGAAACTCGAGTTCTGGAAGTTACTGCGAAGCATTAGATAGCTAACGCGCGACGGTAAGTCTCGTGACTCGTTTTCCTGAGCAGTCACGCTTGGGCACCACACACCAGAAATCAAAACATTATTCGTAGATAACTAATGTAGGTAAAATCTCAGAAAATAAATTTCAATGCAAGATTTAGATCAACAATAGTTTTTGAACAACTACAAAACTGTGATCTCCGTGACGCTAGAGATCGAAGGCGGTGATGAATAAAAACTCTTGTGTTTTATATACCGACCAGCTCCACGGACCGGTTGGTTCTATCCCTTTCCCTTCAAGAAAGGTCCTAAGCCGACTCTTCACCCCCACGAAAGGGAGGGTCTTAGATCCCCACTATATCCTCCGATCTAGACGTCCCTATCCCCAGGACGATTTTCCGTAGAATCCTCCTCGGGTTTCGACGACCCTAACCATTCGATTTTCCTCACCACAAGATTCAGAAAAGAAAAATATTACAGATATTAGGATGTAGAAAATTTAAAAGATGAAGTTCTCCCTCTTAACGACTTCTCCGTTGAGAGATCCGCGGCCGACTCGTGAGATCTTCGTTTGCTAGCAACCGATCGACTCTTAGTATTCGATGTAGATCTTGGATCACCGGAGTCCTTCATTCACGAACAGGAGGGAGACGACTCTCTTCTTCTTCGACGGAGACTTTTGGAACGGAGCGTAAGAAAGAGCAGCCGAACCCTAGAATGCACGAACTCCCGTCACTTTTCATTTTTAGATCCATCAGGCACAGAAACCGATGCGGCCTTTTATACGTCTTCATGAAAATGGGCTACCGCCGGCGCTAAGGCTAGCGCCCGGCGGTAGGTTCGCGCGCTTGATGTGCCATCTGTCCTCCAGATTAGGAAAAAATATTCAAAATGAATATTTTTCCATTTCATAGAGCTATCACCCCGCGGTAGTAGGTAACGCCACACGGTAGTTCAGTTACTCAAGGAATCCTTCTCGTCACTCGTCTAGAAGCTAGCAGGGCACAGTAACAACTACCGCCTGGCGGTAGGTCGGTTGCTCGAGGAATCCTTCTCGACATTCATCGAGAGGCTAGCGCGACGCGGTAAGCAATACCGCTTGGCGGTAGTATCCCGTGAGGTTGTCCAGATGATTCCTTGCGTTAGCGCGGGCGGTAGGACTAGCACGGCGCAGTAGGTCCCAGAGAGCTCTATCCAATTAATTCACGTCTACCTCCCGACGGTAACTCTTATCTCTCGGTGTTAGCATCCATCAGATACTTTTTTTCTTTGCTTGAACTTATCAACCTGCACACTTTATCAACACAAGACGTGATCAAATACAGCTGGGATTTGATATTCTCAAACATAGAGAATATGAAATAGCAGTTTCAACAAACTCCCCCTTTTGATAATATCAAATCCCGTTTATGAGAAATAACAACGTCATGATAGAGTAAATACATATATAAGAGATAATATTGAACGTTCAAGTTTAAGGTTCACTATGTAGCTCCCCTACATACACGCTCCCCTAACTACATGTTCTACACACTCCCCCTATGAAAGATATTGTACCTAAACACCTAGAGGGGGGGGGGTGAATATGTGACTTGAATCTTTTTAACTTTTTAAGGCAGCAATCAGATTTTATCTCAGAGTTATATCTATCTGTACACAGCAATCACACAGCAATCACAGAATATCACAGTACACAGTAGACACACAGTTTCATAGTGGTTCCCCAAGGTTTGGGTACATCCACTTTCCCCCTTCGCCTATCTAGCAGTGTACTAGATTCGGCCCAACTTCTCCACTATCTCAGATCCTCAGATCTTACACTCAGAACCCACAACACAGGTTCCTACACCTCAGGCCCAAGGCCCTACAACTCAGCTTCTTTACAAAGCCTACACTCAGCCACCAAGGCCTACACTCAGCCACCAAGGCCTACACTCAGCCACCAAGGCCTACACTCAGCCACAATAGGCCTATACTCAGAGATTCCAATCTCCTACACTCAGGCTCTCAAGCCCTACGCTCAGCCTTTATAATTTCAGGCTTACAAGACTCAGATCCCTAAGGATCCTACAAGATAAAATGAATACAAAAATTATAACTCAACAACTCAAAGACAAGAGAGAAGAGTTGTGAGATTCTTGATGAGTTCTTGGAAGAACTCAACTGAAATCAATCTGACTTGGCTTTCTTCAAAGCTTCTTGAATGTAGAACTCAATTAGATTGACCTCTTCTGCAGTTGATCCTTGATCTCTGCTACTTAAGATTCAGAATACATCTGAACCCTTCTTCTCAGCCTGGTTCCAATAGCTGACTTCTTGGATGAAGCTCTCTCTCTCCAACTACTTAGATCTTCACTTGATAGCTAGATCTTCTTTGTATTACTTGATATGTTTATCTTCTACTCAACAATTTCAACAACAGTTTTTGTAGACTGTATAAGCCTATTTATAGGCCTTCTTCATGGTAACCGGCTGGTCCGGTCCATAACAGATTTCTGACAACTCTGACAGGTGCAGTTGACCGGCTGGAATGGCAGCTGTCAAGTCATCCAGTCAGTTCTTGAAAATTCTGTAACTGTCTGTAAGTGTCGAGACTGTCTGTCTTTAAGTGTCGACACTTATAGATCAAGTGTCGACACAAGTTGTCTAAGTGTCGACACTAGCCGACAAGGTGTCGACACAACTCCTTGCGTTGTAGATTTTGTATCTCGACACTGTTTATTCTTCATGTGTCGACACTGATATTGAGTGTCGACACAACACTTTGTTCTTCAGCACTTTGTTGACTTCTTGTAAGTGTCGACACAACTCCTTTGTGTCAACACATCTTCATGTGTTGAATCTGTTAAGTGTCGACACTTCTTCTTGGTGTCGACACATGTCTTCAGTGTTGATACTTGCTGAGTGTCGACACATTGCTCTGGGTGTCGACACATTCTTCTTCTGTCGAGACTCTGGCTGAGTGTCGACACATCTCCTTAGTGTCGACACTTGTACTTAGAAATTTCTGAACTTTGCTAAGTGTCGACACAGCTCCTTGTGTCGACACTTTCTTCAAGTGTTGAGTCTTCAGCTGAGTGTCGACACATTCTTTCTTGTGTCGACACTTTCTTCAAGTGTTGACTCTTCTGCTGTGTGTCGACACATTGTTCTGAGTGTCGACACTTATACTTAGTCTCTGCTGACTTTTGTTGAGTGTCGACACAGCCTCCAAGTGTCGACACTTTTTAATGTAGACACAGTTTCACTGGGTGTCGACACAACTGCTAAGTGTCGACACTGCTTCACTGTACTTTTCTTCACTGAGTGTCGACACAGCTCCTTGTGTCGACACTTTCTGTCTGGTGTCGACTCAGCATCCCTGGTGTCGACACAATGACTCCAAGTGTCGACACTGATTGCCAGGGTGTCGACACAAGTCTTCTTAAGTGTCGACACTTTCCCTCTGGGTGTTGACACATGTACTTAGAAACTTTTCCATCTTTCCTACAAATACTTAACCTGCACAAGTAAACTCAAAACACATCAAATACATTTTGATGTATATCATTGAGTTGGGTGAGGCTTCTTCAAATCAGGTACATTTAAACCAATGTACCCAACAATCTCCCCCTATTTGGAGAAGTCATAACCCTTAGTCAATGATATACACCATACAGAATAAAATCATAACATGATGTATAGCAGGAATATATAACAGGACAAACATAAACATGTATTAAACAAACATGTACACATAGATAGCATCTCAGAACAATTATGAAATAAATTTATCACATAGCAAATTTATCACACAATACATTGTTCTAACAGCTTGGCATATACATTTTCCAAAAGTTTACAAGAATGTTTATCAATAAAAGATTACAAAGTAAGCTTAAGAAAATTTCAATTCTATTTCTGTTCAGCCTCCTTGATCACTATCCCTTTTCCAGATTGTACTTTGGCTTGAACAGGAGCTTCAGCAACTTCAGTTTCAGCAGACTTTTTCCCTTTTAACACTTTCTTCTTTAGCTCCTCAGCTTTAATCTTTTGCCTTTCAAAATAATGATATGGCTTGGGAAAGTACTTGCTAGGCTCTTGGGCAGTAGGAGGTAGCTTTCCCATCTTGGCCTTCCTTCTGTATTGGACTATGGCTTCCTGCCTTGTCTCATGTTTCCTCCATTCAAGTTCAGAAAACCATTTATTTCTGTCTTGTATATTATCTTTTGCAGCTTTCCATGCAGTTAAGATAATATTTCTTGAAGTAGGGCTCCACTGCTCAAAGTCTGGTCTTTGTTCAGATTGTTCCCTGAACCTTTTCTTAGACAATCTAGTTTCTTCTTCTTTCTGCAGTGCTTCTTGCATAGCTTCAGATATTGGCTGAACAACTTTCTCTATAATGACATTGTCCTTTCCCCCAGGTGGGCTATACATGGACTGTATATCAGCATGCATCATGTCAAAATCTGGAGGAGGGTAGATGACTTGAGCCACTTCAGGTTGCTCCCCTCCTAGATATGCAGGATTAATACCAGATTCTGCCACATTATCATCATCACAAAGAGGAGGATATCCAAGAGTTGCTCTGATAGAATTAGATATCCACTTAGCATGATCAGAGCTGGCCTTGACTAACACTCTCTCCCCCTTTATGACTTCTCTTTCTATGTGATCTCTTACATCATATTTTTGAAATCTAACCTGGTTATCCAAATAATTGACTCCATCTTTAAAATAAGGGTTCAACCTTTGGAGTTTGTCAGTGATGATCTTCTGAGAGTCTAGAATGGCAGTCTTAACAGCAGTAATTTCCTCTTGGAAAGCTTTGTCAAAGTTTGCTTTAGCTGTAGCATCAGCTGGAGTCTGCCCTGCAGCTAGATTCTTCATCTCTGTGACTATGGCATTGTGAGAAGCAGTCAAGTTATCATTCATCCTAATTTGATTTTCAAGTACATATCCTTGCTTGACTGCAAGTTCATCAACTTGAGCTTTTATCTTCTCCTGATGTGTAGCCAAGTACACCACTGCATTTCCTCCCTTGTGGAAGCAGTCTGTCATCTCCTTCTTATTGAGATTCATCTCAAATCTTATGGACTTTATGTCCTGTGCCAGATCAAATTGAAGAGACTTGTGCCCCTCATCCACATATGTCTCTATAGCTTTCCTATGCTCATCAAGCTTAATTTGCATTGCAACCATTAGAGCACTATAATCAACAGTAGGTGCTGGCTGTGATATAGGCTGTGGGGCAATAGTTTGCAATGCCTTTTTATAACTCTGGCTCCTTCTTTTGAATACTTGAAACTTCTTTTTCTTAGCCCTGGTTGTCTCCTCATCTTCAGAAGCAGATGTGCTGACTATGTCTACCCTCTCCTTAGGTAGCTCCTCAACAGCTGGTTGTTTCTCAGGCTCATGCCTTGCAGGTTCTTCAACAATTGGCACTTGCTCCCCCTCAATTTGAGCATTCTCTCCTTCAACAGCTGTACTTTCTTTTCCAAAGTCTTCTTGATCCAGATTAAGAAATAGATCTTCCATAGTAAATTCTTGTGGAGAATGAGCTGGAGAAACTCTTGGCTCATCAACCACTGGATCAGATACAACTTGAACTGTAACAGATATGTCCTCCATGACAACATCTGGGACTTGACTATCAAGCTGAGTTTGCTAATTAACATGAACCAATGGATCAGATAAAACAGTATCCACTTTAAGGAAATCTAAAGCATTAAGCTCCGTGATTACCTCAAGGATGATGTTTGTAGCTTGCTCACTCTCAAGAGGAGTGGGTTCTTCCACAACTAGTGGCTCCCCCTGGATTTGATCCTGGTGTAAGGGGCTAGCTGGTGGTAGCTCCCCCTGCCTCTTAGCAACTTCTTGTTGAGCTGTAGACTTCTCAACAGTCTCTTCTTAATTCTCATCAGGTGAGAAAACAACTTGCTCTTCACTATCAGAGCTGCTAGTTGGATCTTGAGCCACTGGGGCAATTTTCTTCTTCTTCTTCAGTGGAGTTTCCTTATCAGGAGTAGCCATCTCCTTAGTCAAAACTCTGTCCCACCTGGAGAATATCCTCATGTCCATTTTCCTCATGTGGTTGATTTTACTGACAGCAGCTTGACCCATAACCTCTGGTATGCTACCAGCTAGGTATAAGCTTAAGATCCTACCCAAGTTGGGTTTCTTCATACTTTCCTTGATCTTGTCAAAGACTACTATAGACCAGTCAGTTTTCAGAGTGAAGATTATCCTTATCATAATACTAAACATATGGGCAGATACCCTGTCATGCCCTCTAGGTTTGCTTAAGATCACTTTGCCAACAATTTCTGATAGAAATTTACCCTGGCTATTCATCCCTTTCCTATTGAAGACAAAGCCAATTTTCATCTTTGCATCCAGACCACACCATGCCAATGCATCTCTGGTCCTGGAAGCAGTTACCTCTTCTTCTTCCTTAGTTCTAGGCAACTGAAGTACTTTTCTCAGACTTTTTGAAGAGACCTTAACCTTCTCACCATGGACCCTAGACTTGA
This sequence comes from Platanthera guangdongensis, assembly GCA_039583875.1. Taxonomy (NCBI): domain Eukaryota; kingdom Viridiplantae; phylum Streptophyta; class Magnoliopsida; order Asparagales; family Orchidaceae; genus Platanthera; species Platanthera guangdongensis. The sequence goes on along the minus strand of CM077154.1, from coordinate 25,279,075 downwards.
TCTTGAATCCAGTGTCGTCTACCTTAGCTCCATTGAGGAATTCCAAGACTTCCTTCTTCCAGATCTTTGTGGGCTCAGAAACAAGAAATTCCAACCCTGAGTCTGCAACCAGGGTTATCACGTTCTTGATTTCCGGGTCTGCATCACCAAACGCGTCGCGCACCAGTTCATACCCTTCGTTGACGTTCTCCTCAAGCTTTGGCGCCATTAGGGTTTGAAGAATTTGAACTGAGAGAAGAGAGGTGTCGACACATAAGTTTGGTCTCGAAACTTTTGAAAGCGTGTCGACAAACTAAGGCAAAATCCTATTTATACCTTTCTAGGTTTGAAGATGAAAAGGCGGGCAACTAACTTAAATTGTGTCGACACTGTCGATAAGTGTCGACACTGACTTATAATGTCTCGACACCTATGTGTCGACACAAGTTTAGTCAACAGATATATGTGTCGACACTTGTTTATGTGTCGACACCACATAACTCGACATTTAGTCGAGACTTTACTTAGATAATTCTGAGTAAACACTATGTGTCGACACCACCTTGGTTGTGTCGACACCAACTTGTCATGTGTCGACACTAATTTTCTGAAGTGTCGACACCAACTTCCTAGATGTGTCGACACCTTTTCCCTGAAGTGTCGACACCACTTTTCTGTGTCGACACAGATATCTCTGTGTGTCGACACCTTTTTACTTAGCCATTTCCAATTCTATAAACTTACTCTAAGTTTATCATTCCTAGTTCAATTTTAAACCTATTGAACTTAGTTTCTTCTAGGGGCTTAGTATACATATCAGCTAGTTGATTATCTGTTTTAACATATTCTAGTAAAATATCTTCTTTCTCTACATGCTCCCTAAGAAAATGATATTTAAGCTCAATATGTTTAGTTCTACTATGGGAAACAGGATTATGTGCAATTGATATAACACTAGTAGAATCACAAAATAGTGGAGTTCTACTTACCTGAAATCCATAATCCTTAAGCTGATGTTGTATCCATAGAAGTTGAGCACAGCAACTTCCAGCAGCCACATATTCTGACTCTGCAGTGGAGATATCCACACTTGTTTGCTTTTTTCTACTCCATGAAATCAGTCTTCCACCTAGGAATTGATAGGTTCCAGTTGTGCTTTTTCTGTCTTCTTTGCATCCTGCAAAGTCTGCATCTGAATAGCCTGTTAGTTCAAAATCCCCATTCCTAGGGTACCAGAGGCCTAGATAAGGAGTGCCCTTTAGATATCTCAATATTCTTTTGACTGCTGTCAAATGAGACTCTTTAGGGCAGGCTTGATACCTTGCATAGACACATGTAGCATATATGATATCTGGTCTACTTGCAGTCAAATATAATATGGAGCCAACTATCCCTCTATACAAAGACTCATCTACAGGTTTCCCTGCATCATCCTTGCTAAGAGACATACTTGATCCCATAGGAGTCTTCATGGTACTGGATGAATCCATACCATACTTCCTTATGAGTTCTAGGGTGAACTTGGACTGGCATATGGATAATCCATTCTCAGTCTGTCTTACTTGGAGACCCAAGAAGAACTTTAGCTCTCCCATACTACTCATCTCAAATTGACCTTGCATCAGTTTTGCAAACTTTTTGCAAAGGCTACTTTCAGTAGACCCAAATATAATGTCATCTACATATATTTGGACTAGTATTACTTTGCCTCTAGATTCCCTAAGGAATAGAGTCTTGTCTATTCTCCCCCTTGTGAACTTATTCTCAATGAGGAAACTAGACAGGGTTTCATACCAAGCCCTAGGAGCTTGCTTTAACCCATACAATGCTTTCCTAAGTCTATAGACATGATTAGGTAGAGTTGAATCAACAAAACCTGATGGCTGTTCCACATAGACTTCCTCTTTTAGATTACCATTCAGAAATGCTGACTTGACATCCATTTGGTAAACTTTAAATCCTTGAAAGGTTGCATAGGCCAGGAACATCCTTATGGCTTGCAGTCTGGCTACTGGAGCAAAGGTTTGATCAAAGTCAATACCTTCTTCCTGCCTATATCCTTTAGCAACCAATCTTGCTTTGTTCTTAATGATGACTCCATGCTCATCCATTTTGTTCCTAAAGATCCACTTGGTTCCAATTATGTTGTGGTCTTTTGGTTTAGGAACAAGCTCCCAGACCTTGCACCTCTTGAACTGATTCAGCTCTTCTTGCATTACCTCAATCCAATGAGGGTCTAGGATGGCTTCTTCAAACTTCTTTGGTTCAACTTGGGATAGAAAACTGGAGAAGATTGCTGCATTCAGATTTCTGCTCCTTGTTTGTACCCCTTGTCTTGGATCACCAATGATTTGTTCTGCTGGATGATCTCTAAGATGCCTATTGGCTGGAGGCATCCTGACTTCAGGTTGAACTTCTTCAACTTCTTCATATTGCTGTACTCCTTGTACTTCTTCTGCATTAGGTATATGTAGTACTCCCCCTGGACAACAGCCACTGTCTTCTACTTGCTGTCTTGCAGTAGATTCTTCTTCTATAGTGAGCTTGTCCATCTTCTTTGTTAAACCTGTGGGGCTGCATACACTACTAGACAACTCATTGTTAATAAGTCTAGTTTCATCAAATACTACATGTACTGTCTCTTCTATAACTTGAGTAGACAAGTTGTAGACTCTATAAGCCTTACTGTTGTTGCTGTACCCAACAAAAATTCCCTCTTAGGACTTGGCAGCAAACTTAGTCAAGTAAGACTTTCCATTATTAAGTATAAAGCACTTATAACCAAAGATCCTGAAGTACGATAAGTTTGGTTTTCCTGCCTTTCACAACCTCATAGGGGGTGTTGTTGTGGCTTTTAGTTATGGTAGCCCTATTAATAACATGACATGCAGTATTGACTGCTTCAGCCCAGAAGTATTCTGGTAGTGATGTATCACTTAATAGGGTCCTACCAGCCTCAATCAAGGTTCTATTCTTCCTTTCAGCAATGCCATTTTGCTGAGGTGTTCTTGGTGAAGAAAACTCTTGAAATATCCCAAATTCTTCACATAGTTTTGTCATGCTATCAGACTGAAATTCAGTACCATGGTCACTTCTAATCTTGACCACTGTACTGTCTAGTTCATTCTAAATTTGCTTGACAAAGCTATAGAAGACACTAGGTGTTTCAGATTTCTGTCTTAGGAAGAACACCCAGGAAAACCTTGAGTAGTCATCTACAACTACAAAGGTATAGACCTTCCTACCTAGGCTGTGAACTGGCATTGGACCAAAGAGATCCATATGCAAGAGGTATAAACACCTCACATCATCTTTGTTTTCAATGCTTCTAAAGGTGGATCTAGTCTGCTTGCCCTTTTGACAAGCTGAGCAAATACCATCTTTAATACACTTAACTTGAGGACCATTCCTCACTAACTCTTTGCTAAAGAGTTTGCCAATTGTCTTGTAGTTTAGATGGGCTAGCCTCTTGTGCCATTTGACACAATGAGAGACTGTCTCATCAGCTACAAGACATACTGGAGAACCATTGTTCTCAACCATAATGTCTAAGCAATAGACATTCCTTTTTCTATAACCAGTCAAAATGATCTCTTGATCATTTGACCTCCTGATATGACAACCATCTTTCACAAATGAGATGTCATATCCTACATCACTCAATTGACTTATACTAATAAGGTTATGCTTCAAACCTTTAACATAGGCCACTTGAGTAATTGTAATAAAGGAGTTAGATATGTTACCAAAACCCTTGATGATTCCTTTTTCAGAACCACCAAAGGTGACTTTTGGACCATCCTTGATAGGTGTGTAGTCCTTTAGTAAACCCCTTGTTCCAGTCATGTGTCTGGAACATCCACTGTCCAAGTACCATATTGGGGCATGGCCACTTGGACTCACCTGCAAAACAGATTAGTGAACCTTAGAACCCAAAGAATTCTTGGGTCCTTGGTACTGGTTAGTTTGCATCCTAACAAAGCTACCTGCAGGTTTTCCAACAGGCAGTTTGCTACTCACTTTGGCACAAGCATTGTGCCAACAGTCCATTGAAAAGTGGCCTACCTTGCCACAGCACCAACAATCAAACTTATTGTACCTTTGCTTAGGTACAGTCTTAGCTGTTTTATCTACAGCTGACTTATTGAGAGTTGGGGCTTTGCCCTTGGACTTGGACTTAGACTGAACAGTCCTTGCAGGTCTAGTAAATCCCAGTCCAACTTTACCTTTGTGATGAACAAATTCATCAATTAAGGGTAGAACTGACTTAGGTTTAGAAAACCTAGCAACTAAGCCTTTCTCCTTCTGAAGATTAATCTCCAGACTCTTGATTTGATCATTCTTAAATGATATAGTCCCCATCTGAATCACAGTTATGTGCTTCAGTCTGGCTATCTCATTAAGCTTTTGATCAAACAACTTCTCAAAATCGATTGCAGCAGCTTTGAGATTAGCAATTTCCTTTGCCTGACTTTTGGCTAGGGACTTGCTCTTCTTATAAGCTTGCAACAGAACTTTATATTCATCTATCAACTGATGAATATCCTCTTCAGACTCAGATGCACTCTCATCACTTGATGATGATGAATCTGATTCTGTACTGGCACAAGAAATTGAACTAAAAGAACAATGTTGTACCTTACTAGATCCTGGCTGCTCCAGGATTTTGTCACTTTCTATCAATGCCATTAGCCCTTGTCACTGACTGTCTTCTTGTTCATATATAGAGTTCATGACCTGAATGAACTCTTCTTCTTCTTCCTCAGCAAACAGTCCTATATATGCCTCAGCATCTAACTCAGTTTCTGATGAAGAAATATCTGACAGGCTCTTGTCCTTTTTGGCAACAAAAGACTTTTCTTTCTTGCCCTTGTATTGAGTCCTTTTCTTGTCACTAGACTCCTTCCTTTTTTCTGGACAATCTGCAACAATATGGCCTTGTTTATTACAGCAATAGCATACAATTTTTGATAGTGTTGCTTTGCTAGACTTGGACTTTTTCCTGTCTTTCTTTGAAGACTTTTTATTCTGATAATAGTCTTCTTTTCCCTGTGAAGTAGATGGCCTGGTCCTCCACTGTTTCTTCTTTAAGAACTTCTGGAAATGTCTTGTGAAGGCAGCAAAGTCCTCATCACTTTCACTGCTTTTAGATTTTCTGCTGACTGACTCATCTGACTCAGATTCAGCTGCTTTTGGAGGTGGAGTTGGTGACTTACTTCTGTACTTTCTAGGGGCTTCTGTTTTGAAGGCCACTGTCCTTTCCTTGTGTTCACTTCTTATTAATTTCTCCTCTTCATTCCTCACCATTAACTGCATTTCATAGGACAGCAGTTTGTCAAACAGTGTTGGTGGAGGAATTTCTGCCAACTTTGCCATTTCCCTAATGGCACAGATCTTGGTGTCCCAATATTTTGTTAGGGACATTAGAAACTTATCATTGAGTTCATAATTACTGAACTCTCTGCCATAGGACATGAGCTCATTCATAATCCTGTAGAACTTCTTATAGCATTCAGTTATACCTTGTCTAAAACTTTCATATTCTTGGTTTAACAAGGATTTTCTGTCTTGTCTTACTTCTTCAGAGCCCTCCATATACACAATAAGAGTATCCCACATCTCTTTAGCTGTCTTACAGTGTATCAAATTCTGAAAAGTTGCATCATCTATGGCACTCACAATGATGTTTTGAGCCCTCTTATCCATAGTGGCTAGAACAATTTCATCCTTTGTCATTTCAGAGAAATCCTTAGGTGTTCTCTGAGTTGCATCTAAGACTGACACCTTCATGGGCACATATGACCCTTCTTTTACTGTGATATAAATCCTAGGGTCTGAGGCTTCCATAAACAGTCTCACCCTTTCCTTCCAGATACCAAAAATCTCTTTCCTACATATGGGTAGCTTCATGGATCCCAATTCCTTGTGATTCTCAGTGGAACGCATGGTTCTTGATTTTCTTGATTCTGTAATTGGACTTAGACTGAATCTGCTAACAGGATCTACTCAGACAGTTATGTCCCTTTTTGAGTAACCTCGCTCTGATACCACTTGAAAGATATTGTACCTAAACACCTAGAGGGGGGGGGGGGGGGGTGAATAGGTGACTTGAATCTTTTTAACTTTTTAAGGCAGCAATCAGATTTTATCTCAGAGTTATATCTATCTGTACACAACAATCACACAGCAATCACAGAATATCACAGCACACAGTAGACACATAGTTTTATAGTGGTTCCCCAAGGTTTGGGTACATCCACTTTCCCCCTTCGCCTATCTAGCAGTGTACTAGATTCGACCCAACTTCTCCACTATCTCAGATCCTCAGATCTTACACTCAGAACCCACAACACAGGTTCCTACACCTCAGGCCCAAGGCCCTACAACTCAGCTTCTTTACAAAGCCTACACTCAGCCACCAAGGCCTACACTCAGCCACCAAGGCCTACACTCAGCCACAATAGGCCTACACTCAGAGATTCCAATCTCCTACACTCAGGCTCTCAAGCCCTATACTCAGCCTTTATAATTACAGGCTTACAAGACTCAGATCCCTAAGGATCCTACAAGATAAAATGAATACAAAAATTATAACTAAACAACTCAGAGACAAGAGAGAAGAGTTGTGAGATTCTTGATGAGTTCTTGGAAGAACTCAGCTGAAATCAATTTGACTTGGCTTTCTTCAAAGCTTCTTGAATGTAGAACTCAATTAGATTGACCTCTTCTGCAGTTGATCCTTGATCTCTGCTACTTAAGATTCAGAATAAATCTGAACCCTTCTTCTCAGCCTGGTTCCAATAGCTGACTTCTTGGATGGAGCTCTCTCTCTCCAACTACTTAGATCTTCACTTGATAGCTAGATCTTCTTTGTATTACTTGATATGTTGATCTTCTACTCAACAATTTCAACAACAGTTTCTGTAGACTGTATAAGCCTATTTATAGGCCTTCTTCATGGTAACCGGCTGGTCCGGTCCATAACAGATTTCTGACAACTCTGACAGGTGCAGTTGACCGGCTGGAATGGCAGCTGTCAAGTCATCCAGTCAGTTCTTGAAAATTCTGTAACTGTCTGTAAATGTCGAGACTGTCTGTCTTTAAGTGTCGACACTTATAGACCAAGTGTCGACATAAGTTGTCTAAGTGTCGACACTAGCCTACAAGGTGTCGACACAACTCCTTGTGTTGTAGATTTTGTATCTCGACACTGTTTCTTCTTCATGTGTCGACACTGATATTGAGTGTCGACACAACACTTTGTTCTTCAGCACTTTGTTGACTTCTTGTAAGTGTCGACACAACTCCTTTGTGTCGACACATCTTCATGTGTTGAATCTGTTAAGTGTCGACACTTCTTCTTGGTGTCGACACATGTCTTCAGTGTTGATACTTGCTGAGTGTCGACACATTGCTCTGAGTGTCGACACATTCTTCTTCTGTCGAGACTCTGGCTGAGTGTCGACACATCTCCTTAGTGTCGACACTTGTACTTAGAAATTTCTGAACTTTGCTAAGTGTCGACACAGCTCCTTGTGTCGACACTTTCTTCAAGTGTTGAGTCTTCAGCTGAGTGTCTACACATTCTTTCTTGTGTCGACACTTTCTTCAAGTGTTGACTCTTCTGCTGTGTGTCGACACATTGTTCTGGGTGTCGACACTTATACTTAGTCTCTGCTGACTTTTGCTGAGTGTCGACACAGCCTCCAAGTGTCGACACTTTTTGATGTAGACACAGTTTCACTGGGTGTCGACACAACTTCTAAGTGTCGACACTGCTTCACTGTACTTTTCTTCACTGAGTGTCGACACAGCTCCTTGTGTCGACACTTTCTGTCTGGTGTCGACTCAGCATCCCTGGTGTCGACACAATGACTCCAAGTGTCGACACTGCTTGCCAGGGTGTCGACACAAGTCTTCTTAAGTGTCGACACTTTCCCTCTGGGTGTCGACACATGTACTTAGAAACTTTTCCATATTTCCTGCAAATACTTAACCTGCACAAGTAAACTCAAAACACATCAAATACATTTTGATGTATATCATTGAGTTGGGTGAGGCTTCTTCAAATCAGGTACATTTAAACCAATGTATCCAACACCCTATCTACGTGTTCTACACGCTCCCCCTATCTACGTGTTCTACACACTCCCCCTATCTATGTGCACACATTGAAACAAGCTCTCCCCCCTACATGAGATCCTACCCGTGAACAATTCTCATGAACAATCATCTATTCACCCCCTTTTATATTATCAAAAGGAGCGGGCTAGATCAACTACATATGCAAGATGAATAATCAGTATATTATAAGCGTTATAAAGACAACAGACAATGTACATAAACAGGACAACACAAAGTGAGAAACATAGGGGTGAACCAAGAAAGGCAATTCAGAGAATACGGAGCGCATAGGTCATAATAAATAAGCAGAGTACACAGACATAAAAATAATTAGGTTTCATAAAGTATATGGATTGAACAACACTGATTAAACTAAGCACATACAAAGTAAGACTACAATGCTACGAGAGTTATAGAGTGGATCACATGGAAAAATTGTAAACGTCACAAGTATAAATCGTGTGCTAGTACATATTTGCGTAAAACATAGTGTAGTTTCAGTCCAATTCTTTTGCATGAAAGCGTTAAATAAGGCAATGATGTGTACGTGTAACATCAACAAGAGAGAAAACACCAGGTAGAAATAGCATGTTTTACATATGTTATCTCGATCTTTTAAAACTCTAACACAAGTGAAATAGTGTGAACAATCACGTCACATGTCAATCTATGTCATACCAAAACTTGAACTAGGGGCATTAAGCTTAAGTTAGAGTTTATGCATAAGATCAAAATGAATCTTTGAACCAAGGCGCTCATCCTCACAATGCTCATAAAGACTTATCAAGAGGTGTGCGTAGTGCTTGGGGGAGTCCTTGACATGACCTTTGATAGCTTGCATAGTTTTTTTTGCTTTGAGCTATCATTTTCTTCTATATTTTGTAAGTTCAAGGAGCCCTGAGTCAGTCGAAATCTATTCACGTAGATAGATACACATTAACTTATATACATAAGACTTTAGCACTAGAGATTTGGCCTGAAGTTTTAATCTTCATATATGCACATATGTTGTAACACCCCCTATCCGTCACATATCATATAGTAGTAGGTCCGGCCAGGGCCCGACGCCATATACCATAGACAGACCGAAGGGTTACGCAATGGAACCATCCTTACAAACCAACATCCTACACAAAGCACATTCTAGCGGAAGCATTTTAAATGTTGCAAATAAAGAACCCAGCCACAGCATGAATGCCCACTAACAATAATAAACCATATGGAATGAGCGTACAAATACACAAGTACTTGGCCTTATGGCCTTACAAGAGTTTACTCAAATAAATAATGTCTTCCAAACCTCGGCACGCAGGCCAGTCACACATGAGAATAAAAGTAAACATTCATATATAAGCCTTCGAGGGCCGACTCAGCAACAAGGGCTTTAGCCCGCTATTTGTCACTAGGCTCCGCAGTACCTGCAAGAAATAATCCACCGAAGCGGTGGTAAACAAAAGCAACGGTCAGCTAAAGCTGACCAAATTATAACGACCCCGCCCCTTAACTCGGGACGGCGATGCTCCTTCCCTGCACTTTATTAGCATAACAAAACAAGACAGTGAAAGTACAATTTAAGCACACTTCACCACAGGTGTAGACACACACGGCCACACACCCCGTGCTATTAGGGCACTTATTCGGTGAACTCGGTCCACCACCGCCACTTGGACCGCAAACTCTTGAGCATTTTGGTCTTTTTAGCCGAAGCCTAAGACTCTCTCCATCTATGCCAACGGCAAGTCCCACGTACTTTAGGTCGCTTGTACCAAACGACATAGAGCAAGTACGGTTCTGCCTAACCCGTTGCTCACACCGCAATGTCAATTTAAGCCATATGCGTGGGTCAAGCATCCCCGAGTCCCAAATCGATCACACACTTTACATAACACAGTTATGTGCAAGTTGGCTCCCAGGCCACCAAGATGGCAGAATCACGCATCTGCCCAGTTTTCCGGGTGCACCTTGGAGTTAGTCCCCAAGGTTCCCTATTGCAATCTACCGTGTAAAAAACCCGAAAAACAACCATCGGCGCGGAGTATTCTCCGGCCATTCATGCAATGCAACATAACCGATACAGACCAACTTGTCCGGGTAGGCTTCACACACCATGCCTATGTCCGTTCTTCGATTTCGGACTCTACATGCAAAACAATGGGGACTATTCATGTCTACCCGAAGGAACACCTCACACTCACCGCATACTCGCGAGAGAGGGCTTCCTATGCAAAAGGAAGAGAACTTCACATGTCCAAGATGAGAATCGTTACCCTAGCATTTATCTTTGGCGCCATGAAGATCTAGACAGATGAAAATCACCGCAACGTCCTCGCCTCCGTAGATCTGAACTCGGCTTGCGATTTGGGGCTCCGAAGCTCCACCGACGGCCGAATCTCTCCTCCTCCTTCTTCCTTGCTCTCCCCTCTTTCTAGAGCTTTTAGAAAGAGAAAACTCAAAAGGAATGAGGGTTTCTAACCCTATTCCCGGATATAACCCAACAAGAACCAGTCTGGGCCCTTGGATCCCAAAAGAAGGAAACAGACGACCACAATTCGTACTTAAAATCCATTTCCTGGGCCGGACACGGCTTGTGACACGCCCGTATCCAAGGCCTTGTGCCTTAATTGACGCCGAAACCATCACATCCAGACCAGGACACGGGCTCTCGACACGTCTGTGTCACACTTGACATGCCCGTGTGATTCAGTACATGCTCGTGTTGCGGGGCGTGTTCCTCCATCGACACAGGACCAAACACAAACTGAAGAGAACATGGGTACTCGACACGCCCGTGTCAAACCTGAACACGCCTGGGCTCCAGGCCGTGTTCCTCCCCCAACACAGCTCAGATAACTACCCGAGCAGGATATGGCCTGGGACACGCCCTTGTCTCAGGCCGTGTTCGCTGTCTCGACGATCGTCGACTGCATTTTCGTCGACCATATGGCCAGATCGTCGAAACTGAGCATGACACGGCCCTGGGACATGCCCGCGGGACACACCCGTGTCCCAGGCCGTGTGACACCTACCATGTCCCAAACTTGGCTCAAAACGCTGCATGTCCCTCTTTTGAGTTTCAGGGCGTTACAATTCTCTCCCTCTTAAAAGAATTTCGTCCTGAAATTACAGAAAGGGAAATATACACAAAACTTAAACGGTACCTGAGTGGAATAACTCTGGGTACTCCTCAAGCATAGTCTGCTCTCGCTCCCACGAGAGCCCCTCCCGACCGCAGTTGTTCCAATAGAACTTGACCATCCTGATGTCTTTGTTACGCAATCGCTTGACTTCTGAGTCCTCAATGCGAACGGGCTTGACCTTCATCGTCAACCCGTTATCAACCGGTACTTGATCGACCGCGATCACCTGCGAAGGCTCTTGCACCGCCTTCCATAGTACCGATATGTGGAATACGTCGTGTAGACCATCCAATTTCGTTTATAGCTTTAATCGATAAGCTGTTTTGCCAATCCGCTCCAGAACCTCAAACGGTCCAAGGTATCTCAGGCTTAGCTTCCTCAAGAGTTGTACCCGTGAGACCCCCTTGAATGGCTTAATCTTTAAGTACACCCAGTCGCCAACAGCGAACTCAACTTTCCTATGCTTGACATTATAGTACTTATCTTGCCGGTCCTGAACGATTAGCAATCTTTCTCGAATGGTTCGTACCAACGAGGTTGCATCTTCCACTTCTTGCCGCTTGTACAGCTTAGACTCACAAGTTTCCAACCATGACAATGACGTGCGACATCTCCTACCATAAAGGGGCTCGAAGGACGCCATTTGGATGCTCGCTTGGTAGCTGTTGTTATAAGCGAAATCCACCTAGTACAGGTTATCTTCCCACTGCTTTCCGAAATCCAAGACACACATGCGAAGCATGTCTTCCATCGTCCTGTTGACTCTCTCGGTCTGACAATCCGTCTGCGGATGAAAGGCCGTGCTGAAAGTCAGCTTTGTTCCCAACATTTGTTGCACCAACCTCCAGACATTGGACGAAACTGCCCATCTCGGTCACTCATGATGCTGCAGGGCATACCGTGAAGCTGCACAATATTATCCACATATAGTTTTGCCAATTTCTCCACCGAATCATCCATACTATTCAGAATGAAGTGCGACACCTTCGTCAAACGATCTACGATCACCTAGATGACGTCGTTTCCCTTCTTCTACCTTAGCAAACCATGCACAAAGTCCGTTGTAATATCATCGAACTTCCACTCCGGGATAGACAAGGACTTCAAGAAAACTCCAGGCTTCTAGCACTCCTCCTTCACCAAGGTGCACGTTTGACACTTCACCACGTAGAGTGCCACATCCTTCTTAAGTCCTGTCCACCAGAACAACTTCTTCAAATCACAGTACATCTTCATGCTCCCTAGGTGAATCGAGTACTTGGTATGATGAGCCTTGTACATCAATTCCGCCCGCAGTTTACCCACATTCGGGATGCACAGACGACCATCCTTCCATAACAATCCATCCACAACATAAAATTGGGAATTTGACCCATCCAAAACCTCAACCATGATTTGCTTCATGTTGCTATCCCCACCCAGAGCCTGCCGAAACCGATCAGCCAGGTCACACTGCACTTCTGTCCAGTTCAATTGTGCTTCGGCACTAGTCTGCTTGTCAACACAAGAGATCTCTAATGCCTCCAACTCCCGAATCAAACGCTCGTCATGAACCGACAACCAGTTGGCTTGTGCAGGGGCTCTGCGACTCAACGCATCCGCAACAGCATTGCCTTTTCCAGACACATAATGAATCTTGAATATGTAGTCCCCCCGGAACTCCATCCATCTCCGCTGTCGCATGTTTAGATCCTTTTGATCCAACAGGTACTTCAGGCTCTTGTGGTCGCTATAGATATCAATCTTCACACCGTACAAGTAATGCCTCCACAACTTCAGGGCAAATATCACGGCCGCTAAATCCAAGTCATGGACTGGATAATTCCTCTCATGCACCTTCAGCTAACGCAAGCCATAAGCTATCAGACTTCCATGCCGTAGTAGAACACAACCCAATCCACTTCCCAAAGCGTCGCTGTAGATCTCAAAGCCTTCGGTCCCACTCGGCGAACTCAGCACAGGCGCCATGGTCAACCAAATTTTCAACTCTTCGAAAGCTCGTGCGCACTCAGGCGTCCAAACAAACTTCTGCTCTTTCCTCGTCAGAGTCGTGAGGGGTAACACTATCCGCGAGAAGTTCTCCACGAAGCGCCTGTAATAGCCGGCAAGCCCTAGAAAACTCCGGAATTTCTCTACGACAGGCAGCACAGGCCACTCCCGTATAACAACTATCTTCGCTGGATCCACCACAATTCCCTCTCCACTAACTATGTGACCAAGGAACGCTACTGAGGACAACCAAAACTCGCATTTGGAGAACTTGGTGTACAGTTGGTTCCTCCTCAGCGTCTCCAATACCAAATGCAGATGCTTAAAGTGATCCTCCTCACTCTGCGAGTACACCAATATATCGTCGATAAAGACGATCACGAAGTGGTCCAGGTACTCTCTCAAAGTTCTGTTCATCAGATCCATGAACACGGATGACGCATTAGTCAGCCCAAACGGCATGACCATAAACTCATAATGCCCGTATCTCATACTAAAAGCTGTTTTGGGGATATCACTTTCTCTTATCCTCAACTGATAATACCCGGACTTAAGATCCAATTTCGAGTACACCGATAACCCGACTAACTGATCGAACATATCATCAATCCTTGGGATCAGGCACTTGTTCTTCTCCATTAACTTGTTCAGCTCTCGATAATCGATACAAAGTCGCAAACTTCCATCCTTTTTCTTCACAAAAAGGACCAGTACGCTCCAAGGCGACAAACTTGGACGCACAAAATCCTGTTCCAACAGCTCTTGAAGTTGAACCTTCAGTTCCGCCATCTCCCTAAGCGCTAACCGATATGGAGAGTGTGACATAGGTTTCGCACCTGACACTAGCTCAATGTTGAAGTCTATCTCCCGCTGAGGTGGGGCTCCAGGGAGATCGCCAGGGAATATATCAGGGTATTCAGATACCACTGGGATGCTGTCCAAAGCAGGCTTAGGCTTCGAAGCCTCCACTAACGTGAAGAACATCTCTGAACCAGCACGAACCGCCTTAACCACCTGAAGAGCAGACATCAAAGTCTTTCCTGACCCTTTCAAGCTTGTAAATGTCATCTCACGAACAGTTCCCAACTTGACCTCCTTGCGATTGCAATCAATATATGCTTGCTGCTCCGAGAGCCAGTCCATACCACAGATCACACCGCACACTACTATCAGCAGTAGCGACGCTCACAAGTCATCAACGTGACTCCCATGCCTTACCTTTACGCAACAAACTCTATCCGCGCGCATAGGGCACCTGTAGGCAGCAACCCATCCAATTTACCCCTTGCCATCGAAGAAGGTACTCCGATGCGCGATACAAACTCTTTGGACAAAAAGAATGCGAAGCTTCCGCATCAAACAGCGCTCTCGCCGGATAATCGAAAATCAAAACAAGCCTAACACAACCAGTCATAGGCTAACACGCGTTGGGCAACAAGTATTTAAAGCTAACCTGCTATACATACCTGTCACCCACGTCAAACTGCTTCATGGCTTCCTGCTGGCTAAGGTTGTACACTTTTGGCTGGGTTGGGGCATAATGCAATACGGTTGCCTCCGACCCCTTGCCCTTCTCCTGGTAGGTAGATCCAAGTTTCTTTTCAGACTTCCGACGTCCGCTCCAACAGTCTCAGACAAAATATCCCGGCTTCGCACAGTTAAAACATATAATTGCCTTCCTCCCAACGGCTGCTCCATATCCAGTCTTCTGTGCCACTGGGATACCACTACGTGCTTTGACACTCTGTCCTATGGCTGCTCCAGTCATAGCTTTCTTTATCTTCTATGCGCCATTATGACAATCTCGGGCAAAGTGCCCTCCCTTGCCATAATTAAAACAATCATATGGAGCTTGCCTAGTAGACATTTTAAACTTCTTTTTCCTCCTCCTTCGGTATGCAGACTTTGCAGAATTTGGAGAGTTCAGTACCCTGAACTCCAACGTCTGATTAGCTTTTTCCAAATCTACTTCCAAAGATCTAACCGACTCCACCAAGGCTCGGAATCCCAATAATTTTGGTCCTAGCAGTAAAACTCGTAAGTCACCGCGCAGGCCATTATAAAATCTATCGACCATAGACTGCTCGCTATCCAATTCAGAGCCTGGGTAGCGTCTTACCATAAGAAACGCCTGCAAATATTTCTCAACTGAGTGCGTACCCTGCACTAGAAGCATGTTCAACTGCTGACCCAATGGTCCTTTAAATGCCGTTTGCTCCATCACTCCACCCGGCGTTGGAGTTATCTCAGGAATAGGGGACTGCACACGTCTTCCATTTTGTGCATCCATTACAACGAAGACTGCTTCAACCACCATTATTATGGTTTCAGCGGAGGGAAGGGTTGCAGGCACATCATCAGGTGCACTACTTTCCTCAAAAAGCGAGCGTTCTGACCTCCCTGTGCCACTCCTGGTCACCTATAGTCGTACAACACACCGTTAAGCGACCAAACAAAATTGCAAAAAATAATTATAGGAACACGCAGGTTCCTCAAACATGTGTATTTTCATTCCTAAGTGGACATTTATGGGTTCTTTTTATGTTATAACGATGACGCACACACATGTGCTCACCACCCCTTAAAAGAATTCGTCCACGAATTCATTTAAGTTTACCAAAACTAGTAGTCTGATACCAAATTGTAACACCCTCTATCCGTCACATAGCATATAGGAGTAGGTCCAGCCGGGGCCCGACGCCATATACCACAGACAGACCGAAGGGTTACGTAATGGAAACATCCTTCGAAACCAACGTCCTACACAGAGCACATTCTAACGGAAGCATTTTAAATGTTGCAAATAAAGAATCCAACCACAACATGAATGTCTACTAACAATAATAACACATATGGAATGAGCGTACAAATACACAAGTACTTGGCCTTATGACCTTACAAGAGTTTATTCAAATAAATAGTGTCTTCCAAACCTCGACACGCAGGCCGGTCACACATGAGAATAAAAGTAAACATTCATATATAGGCCTTCGAGGGCCGGCACAGCAACAAGGGCTTTAGCCCGCTATTTGCCACTAGGCACCGCAGCACCTGCAAGCAATAATCCACCGAAGCGGTGGCAAACAAAAGCAACGGTCAGCTAAAGCTGACCAAATTATAACGACCACGCCCCTTAACTCGGGGCGGCGATGCTCCTTCCCTGCACTTTATTAGCATAGCAAAACAAGATAGTGAAAGTACAATTTAAGCACACTTCACCACATGCGTAGGCACACACGGCCACGCACTCCGTGCTATCAGGGCACTTATTCGGTAAACTCGGTCCACCACCGCCACTTGGACGACAAACTCGTGAGCATTTTGGTCTTTTTCAGCCGAAGACTAAGACCCTCTCCATCTATTCCAACGGCAAGTCCCATGTACTTTAGGTCACTTGTACCGAACATCATAGAGCAGGTACGATTCCGCCTAACCCGTTACTCACACCGCAATGTCAATTTAAGCCATATGCGCGGGTCAAGCATCCCCGAGTCCCAAATCGATCACACACTTTACATAACCCAGTTATGTGCAAGTTGGATCCCAGGCCACCAAGATGGCAGAATCATGCATCTGCCCAGTTTTTCGGGTGCACCTTGGAGTTAGTCCCCAAGGTTCTATGTTGCAATCTACCGTGTAGAAAACCCAAAAAACAACCATCGGCGCAGAGTCTTCTCCGGCCATTCATGCAATGCAACATCACCAATCCAGACCAACTTGTCCGGGTAAGCTTCACACACCATGCCTATGTCCGTTCTTCGATTCCGGACTCTACATGCAAAACAATGGGGGCTATTTATGTCTACCCGAAGGAACACCTCACACTCACCGCATACTCGCGAGAGAGGGCTTCCTATGCAAAAGGAAAGAGGACTTCACATGTCCAAGATGAGAATCATTACTCTAGCATTTCTCTTTGGCGCCATGAAGATCTAGACGGATGAGAAGCACCGCAACGTCCTCGCCTCCGTAGATCTGAACTCGGCTTGCTATTTGGGGCTCCGAAGCTCCACCGGCAGCCGGATCTCTCCTCCTCCTTCTTCCTTGCTCTCCCCTCTCTCAAGAGCTTTTAGAAAGAGAAAAATCAAAAGGATTGATGGTTTCTAACCTTATTCCTGGATATAACCCAGCAAGAACCAGTCTGGGCCCTTGGATCCCAAAAGAAGGAAACGGACGGCCATGATTCGTACTTAAAATCCATTTTCTGGGCCTAACACGGCTTGTGACACGCCCGTGTCCAAGGCCGTGTGCCTCAATCGACGCCGAAACCGTCGCATCCAGACTAGGACACGGGCTCTCGACACGCCCGTGTCACACTTGACACCCCTGTGTCATTAAGTACATGTCCGTGTTGCGGGGTGTGTTCCTCCATCGACACAGGACCAAACACAACCCGAAGAGAACACGGGTACTCGACATGCGCGTTTCACATTTGACACGCCCGTGTCAAACCCGAACACGCCTGGGCTCCAGGCCATGTTCCTCCCCCGACATAGCTCGACTAACTACCAGAGCAGGACACTGCCTGGGACACGCCCGTGTCTCTGGCCGTGTTCGCTGTCTCGACGATCGTCGACTGCATTTTCGTCGACCATACGGCCAGATCATCGAACCCGAGCACGATATGGCCCTGGGACATGCCCGTGTCCCAGGCTGTGCGACCCCTACCATGTCCCAAACTTGGCTCAAAATGCTGCCCGTCCCTCTTTTGAGTTTCGGGGCGTTACATATGTATCCTTTATTTATTTTTAAGGTATTTCTATCGTGTTAAGATACAATGTCACGAGTTATAGCAAGTAAGCCTAGCATTTTTCTTGAGTGTTTTGTCTAGGGATGTGTCAATGGTGAGAAGTCATTCCCCTATCTAAATCCTCACACATACCTAGAGGCATAGTAAATGTACACTAACATGTAATGTCACACTCAGTGGCTAAGCACCTATAGATTTGACTCACCATGACTAGGGACAATGTTTACACGGATTAACAGTTTAGCTCAAACACTGTATGCACTCATTATAGCCTAAGTTCAGGTCATGTGTGCCCGATAGCATTATAAATCAACAAACAAACACAAAGGAAATGAAGTAACAATACATAAGCAAAACAAAACAATAACTACAACGAAAGATCCAAAACACCCAGTTCGAGTCATAATAACGAGAAACACGCATTTGGGAGTGGTTTTGTGAAAATGTCAGCTAGTTGGTCGTCTATTCCAATGAAGCTCACTCACACGTTTTCCTTTTTAATATGATCTCGAATGAAATGGTGACGTACGTCTATATGTTTTGACCTTGAATGATGCACTGGATTGTTTGTTAAGTCTATAACACTCTTATTGTCGCACCGAAGATTCACATTCCTAAAGACTGTTCCAAAGTCATCCAACGTTTGCGACATACACAGTGCTTATGCGCAACAACTTCCGAAGGCAATATATTCGGCTCCGCCGGTAGAAAGTGCAACAGAGTTCTGTTTTCTACTTGACCAGGAAACTAATGCAGGGCCTAGGAAGTGACACGTTCCACTTGTGCTCTTGTGATCAAGGGAACATCTGGCATAATCTGAGTCTGAGTACTTGTGAAGTGTGAAATCAGTGGTGTGTGGGTACCAGAGTCCAAGGTTTTACGTGTCAATCAGATACCTAAAAATGTACTTTACGACTTTCAAGAGTGACACCTTAGAGTCGGCTTGATATCTAGCGCAAAGGCACACCGCGAATGTGATATTGGGCCTAGAGGCACTCAAATATAGAAATGACCTTATCATACCTCTAAACATGGTTTGATCAACTAAAATTCCACTCTAATCCTTCCCTAATTTGAGAGACGCACTCATAGGAGTTTTTAACTTGTTTCAGATTCTCAAACCCAATGCGCACAATCATATCTTTGACATATTTTGATTGGCCTATAAATATTCCGTCATTGCGTTGAGAGATTTGAAATCCTAAGAAATAAGTAAGCTCTCCTACTAGGCTCATTTCAAACTCGGATTGCATTAGGGTCACAATTTCCTTACATAGTTTCTCATTTGTTGCCCCAAAGATGATGTCATCCACATAGATTTGTAGAATAATTAGATCTACATTTTCATTCTTTACAAATAAAGTTGTGTCCGCACTACCCATCCTAAAGCCATGATCTAAGAGAAAAGTAGTGAGCCTATCGTACCAAGCACGGGTTGCCTGCTTCAGTCCGTACAAGGCCTTCACCAACTTGTATACGTGGTTTGGGTAGACAACATTCATGAAACCGGGTGGTTGCTCGACATATACCTCTTCCTTAATATATTCATTTAAGAAAGCACTCTTAACGTCCATTTGGTACAATCTAATTTTCTTATAACTTGCTAATGCCAAAAACATATGGATGGACTCAAGACGAGTAAATGGGGAAAATGACTCCTCAAAATCCACACCCTCTATCTGAGAATACTCTTGAGCTACCAACCTAGCTTTATTTCTTGTTATCCTAGACTCACCATCAAGTTTATTTTTAAAAACCCATTTTAAGCCTATGATTGGATGGTTATCTGGATGCTTCACTAAAACCCATACCTTACTTCGCTCGAATTGGCTTAGCTCCTCATTCATAGCCAAGAACCATGATTCATCTTTTAAAGCTTCTAAGATGTTCTTGGGTTCAATATCAGATAAAAACACAAGTTTGAAAATGATTCATGAAGTGCAGACCGAGTTTTAACTCCATGAGATGGATCTCCTATGACTAGTTTGTGTGGATGTTGCTTCGAAAAATTTAAGTTACTAGGAGGCCTATATCCTTGTACAACAGTTGGCGTTTTGTAACACCACAAATTCCAAATTTGGGTTCAGGCTGGGTGACACGGCCTGGGATACGGGCGTGTCCCAAGCGGTGTGCTGCTCTGTGCATTTGAGTGGATCTCGGGTCGGTCTTGAGTGGGCCTCGAGTGTGCCTCGAGTGAGACACACAGCTTGGGACACGGGCGTGTCCTAGGCCGTGTACTCCTCTGGTCGACGAACTTCTCAAGTGGTCGATGAAATGTACCCGAGACAGTGAACACGACCATGTTTTGGTTGACACGGGCATGTCAACATCGACACGGGCATGTCGGGAACCCGTGTCCTCTTCGGGTTGCTTTTGGTCCTGTGCCGATTGAGGGACACGCCATGCCACACGGGCGTGTACTGAGTGACACAGGCATGTCAAGGTTAACACGGGCGTGTCTAACCCCTTGTCCTGGTCGGGTTTAAGTCGGTTCCTTCGCCTCTTAAGAAATACGGCCTGTGACACGGGCGTGTCACAAGCCGTATCAGCCCAAGAAAGTGCTTTTTTGGGCAAATCGTGGCCGTTCATTTCCTTCAACTTGGATCTAAGGGTCCAGTACCTTCCCTGCTGTTATATAACCATGGATGGAAGAATGAACTCTCATTCACTCTTAGTCTTTATCTTTCTAAAGATATAAAGAGGGAGGAGAGGAAGGAAGGAAGGAAGGAAGGGAAGGAAGCTGACTGCCGAAGGAGCTTCCGAGTTTCGAATCAAGATCCGAGTTCAAATTCGTGGAGGCAGGGCCGTGGCGGTGATTTCCATCCGGCAAGTTCATGGCTCCAAAGCGATCGTCAAGGGTAACGATCTCCTTCTTGGACAAGCGAAGTCCTACTTTATGAATAAGCATGGAATCCTCCACCAAGCGGTGGACATCGTAAGCGATTCCAGGTTGAGTCTGCATCTAGAGTCGGAAGTGTATAGTACGACATATGCATGCTGTGTGAAGCCCACCCGGACAGTTAGTCTGGATTGGTGATGTTTATGTTGTGAACCGGAGAAGACTCCATGTATTGTATGGATGCTTGTGAATTGTGAATACCCAGAAAGCTCAGGATGAGCCCTTGGATTGTGTGTGCTGAATTGGAAAGCGGCTCTGCAAGAGCTGTGTGCGGAGCAGGAAAGGGTAGGCCGACCCTCGTCGAGATCTGCGCTATTGACGAATTGAGCAATAGGAAAAGGTTGACCTAGACTTATGTCGTGAGAGATCGATTGGTGGCAATGCATGGGCGGATGCGGCCCCGACCCGGCTAGCTGTACCACAATGGTGGGTCGATCTAAGTGTGATCTAAATGCTCAAGTTTGCCGTGAGGTTAACATCTCTTAGTGGGATGGACGGAATGTCCCCAACATGCGTGTTGGTAGACTAAGACCGCCCAACCAATAAGTTAAAAACCTATGCTCGGTGTTTGTGCCAAGGAGTCCAGCCCACCGTAATGTGCCCTGAGTGCACAAAGCGTCTGGTGGAGGCGGGCGCTTGTGATACTGTTGTGATACTTATTGCAATGCATACAGGGAAGGAACCACTACCCCGGGTAAGGGGTAGGGTCGTTATAATTGGTCAGCTAATGCTGACCGTTGCTTTGTTTACTGCTGTTGGGGTGGATGTCTAACTGCAGGTGCTGACGGGTTGAATTGGATTGAGCGGATTGAAGCCCTTGCGGCTTAAAGGCCCTTAAAGGCCGTGCAGAGTCTTGGATTTCATGTGTGGCCGGCCTGCGTGCCGATGTATGAAGCCATATTTATAATGTGCAATTTGTAAGGCCTTAAGGCCATGAGCGTTGTGTAATTGTATAAATTCCCGGTGACATAAATAAATGTGTGGTTTATATATTTAATAGACATTCATTCTGTTGATTTCTTACAACTTAAAATGCTTTCGCTAGAATGCTTTGCGCTAGGAATGTAATACATGCACGTGAGGAGCATGAGCGTGCCACCAATGTATATTTGCCGTTATGGAATGGCTGTTAATGGTGTTTTATACATTGATAGGTGACAAGGAGTGGTGCTGGGCAGTCTGAGCCCCAGCGTTCTGATGAGAGTGCGGCACCAGCTGAGGTGCCTCCACCTCCTCCATCGGGGGAGAACATACGATTGGTTACAGAGACGGTGCTCGCAGTATTACATGCATAGCCTACTGGGCAGGCAAGGACTGCAAGCGTGCCAGTGCGGCTTGGTGCAAGTCAAGTGTGTGTTGAGGCTCTGATTGATGAGCAAGCTGCTGACGAGCAATTGAAGTGGTTTATGGATTTTCATCCACCTACGTTTGGAGGGGTGGGTTCCCCAACACAGACTGAAGATTGGCTCGCAAGAGTGAAGAGGATCCTGACAGCAATCAGGACTGCGGAAGGGCAGAAAGTTACTTTAGCCACTTTTCTGTTGGAAGGAGATACGAGGTTTTGGTGGGATGAAGTGGAATTGCACCACTTGGCAGGTCGAGGACTAGAGGAGATTTCAATCGAAGAATTCTCGAGATTATTTTTGGCCAAGTATTTGCCAGTGTCGCAGCAAATTGCCATGGAAAATGAGTTCCAACATTTGGTGCAGGGTACTAGAAATGTTGATACGTACCTGCATGAGATTACTAGGCTAGGGCGCTATGCGGGGTCTACTTTCGCTGAGGAGGTGCGGAAGACGAATAGATTCTACGAGGGACTTCGTGATGAGTTGAGGTTGGCACTCCCAAGTTCGGTGAACCAAGGCTTCCAAGCATTAGTAGATACAATCCGAGCACTGGAGAAAGATTTGAAACGGGTGCAAGACAAGAATAACTTGGCAATGGAAAAGTCGGAATTCAAAGTTCCACAGTCGGAACAATCAGAGTTTAGGAAACGAGATAAGAAGAGGTTCAGGCCTGCTGAACAAAATCTTTCGACTGTTTCTTCGGGAGCAACATATAGACAAGAACGTGTTGAAACAGGTACATGTTTTAAATGAGGGAAGCAGGGACATATAGCCGTTGATTGTTGGAGTGGCCCTTCAAGGGGTGAGAAAAAGACAGGTGCATCTTATGAGAAAAAGGGTAAGATAGTGACCGAGTCATCTACATCCCGGACGCAACCTCGAGTGTATAATCTTGAATTACAGGAGCCACAAAGCTCAATCGATGATTTATAGTAGCCTCGAGTGTTTAGTTTGGAAGTACAGGAGGCCATAAAATGCTGAGAGATGCGGATTAGCGGAAGTAAACTGAAGAGTGAACTTTTCCACTTGTGTGATGTAAGAAACTCTATGTTGTATGTTGTTTGATCAAGGTGATCATTTGGTCACAGTGTAGAAAAGGCGTGGTTTTGTTGGTGTTTACATGTGAGCTAAATTTCGGGATGAAATTTCTTGAAGAAGGGGAGGGTTGTAACACCCCAAATTCCAAATTTGGGTTCAGGCTGGGCGATACGGCCTGGGACACGGGAGTGTCCCACGCCGTGTCCTGCTCTATGCACTCGAGTGGATCTCGGGTTGGTCTTGAGTGGGCCTCGAGTGAGGCACACAGCCTGGGACACGGGCGTGTCCTAGGCCGTGTCCTCCTCTGGTCGACGAACTTCCCGAGTGGTCGACGAAATGCACTCGAGACAGTGGACATGACCATGTTTTTGTTGGCACAGGCGTGTCAACATCGACATGGGTGTGTCGGGAACCCGTGTCCTCTTCGGGTTGCTTTTGGCCTTGTGTCGATGGAGGGACATGCTATGCCACACGGGCATGTACTGAGTGACACAGGCATGTCAAGGTTAACACGGGCGTATCTAACCCCATGTCCTGGTCGGGTTTAAGTCGGTTCCTTTGCCGCTTACGGAACACGGCCTGTGATATGGGCGTGTCACAAGCCGTGTCAGCCTAAGAAAGTACCTTTCTGGGCAAATTGTGGCCATTCATTTCCTTCACCTTGGATCTAAGGGTCCAGGACATTCCCTGCTGTTATATAACCGTGGATGGAAGAATGAACTCTCATTCACTCTTAGTCTTCCTCTTTCTAAAGAGATAAAGAGGGAGGAGAGGAAGGAAAGAAGGGAAGGAAGCCGGCTGCCAAAGGAGTTTCCGAGTTCCGAATCAAGATCTGAGTTCATATTCGTGGAGGCAGGGCCGTGGCGGTGATTTCCATCCATCAAGTTCATGGCTCCAAAGCGATCATCAAGGGTAACGATCTCCTTCTTAGAAAAGCGAAGTCCTACTTTATGCATAAGCATGGAATTCTCCACCAAGCGGTGGACAACGTAAGCGATTCCAGGTTGAGTTTGCATCTAGAGCCGAAAGTGTGTAGTACGACATAGGAATGCTATGTGATGCCCGCCCGGACAGTTAGTCTGGATTGGTGATGTTTATGTTGTGAACCGGAGAAGACTCTGTGTATTGTATGTATGCTTGTGAATTGGGAATACCTAGAAAGCTCGGGATGAGCCCTTGGATTGTGTGTGCTGAATTGGAAAGCGACTCTGCGAGAGCTGTGTGTGGAGAAGGAAAGGGAAGGCCGACCCACGTCAAGATCTGCGCTATTGACGAATTGAGCAACGGGAAAAGGGTGACCTCGACCTGTGTTGTGAGAGATCGATTGGTGGCAATACCCATTATCGATTGAATTAAAATTTAGAGGCATGGCGCTTTGCGGGGCAAAATCATGCGAAAAATAATACGGGTTCCCCACCTCCCAAGTAGGATAAAAATTTGAGTATGGGTCAAATTGGCCACTTTGACCTGCTCCAAAAAAATTGAAATCGAAAGAGGGAGGGGTTCCCGAAAGACATTCAAAATTAAAGTGGTCGGGCGACCCACAAAAATTACCAAAAGCGTCAAAAGAAGACAATTCCATAAAAAAACTGTTACCAAAAAGAAAGAGAAAATTTAATTTCTTTTGATTTTTTTGCAGAAGTAATAGCGTAAGCGTTTTCTTAATATTGACGAAAAAGCTTCCCCAGCAACGGCGTCAAAAACTTGGTGTGTTGATTTCACTATCAACACGAAAAGGCAAGTGTACCTATCAAATTGTAGTATCAAGGTCGTATTTAAACTCGGGGCTGTCAAGTACTGCTACTAACACTTCTACTATTATCCTACCGAAAGATTGTTGGGTCTTTGTGAATTTTAAAATTAAAACAAAAGATAATTTTTGAAACGAAAACTTATGATAAAAAGCTAGCATTCGATCAATGATTCACCATGAAATGAGACGGGAAGGAAAAATATAGATTTAAATTTGCAAATTAACCTCGACCGTGACAGATCCGATATTAGGAAGTAATCTCGCTAGAGCATTAAATCCCCTAACTTATAGACATTTTGACCGAAATCTCTTTACAAGTCAAAATGACCTAAAGTCGCATTACCGAAGTGACCCGCACTATTGGATTCGACTCCAATCCGGAGGATTTACGTCATCCTATCTCTAGGGTTGCGATCAACTCCTTCCTTCTTTGAGTGATCTTTCAAATCAACGAGTCTCTCAACTTCTATGAAATGAGATCAAATTCCCTACTACCGTATACCGGAAATACCGAGTCGATACGAGAAAAATCAAAGAAGGATCGAGAATAATTTTGACAAAAATAAAACTAAGAAGTAAAAGAAAATCTCATCTCATTTCATGGATCCTCATGATCGAACGCTAACGGAAAATTAGCTACGCATGGTTGAAAAGGAAACATAAATAAGATGAAGAAAATAATTTTTCATTGATAATAGAAAGAGGAGTACAAAAATATAAAAGGGACAAGATTATGCTACCAAAAAAAGATTACACTAAATAGAAAATGGTTACACTAATAGAAAAGAACTTAACAACAACAAGTAAGAAACATAAAAGAACTCTCTCTTGAACTAGCTATCTCACTTGCTCTCCAAAATCCTACCATCCTCAAAGCATGAGACATGGGTTGCTTTTATAGGAGAGGAGGAAGATTCTAGAAAGTGGTGGAAATGAAGGGGGAGAAGGATGTGGCCGGCCATGCATGTATGAGGATGTGCATGAATATCATTAATGGGGGAGAGAGGCGAGGCTACATGCATGCATTTTCATTTAGGAAAATAAAAAAGAACAAAATAAATAAAAGAGGGGGGGGGGGGTGGGGGATGGATGGGTTTAAATGAGAATGAGAGAAGGGGAAAGAGGTGTGAATGAGAAATAAATAAGAGAGAGAGGGGGTGAGTGGGGAGATGTATGAGGAATAAAGAAGAGAGAGGAGAGGAGTGGTTCATTGCATGTAATTTATGGAAATGAAAGTGGAAAATATAAAATAGAGAGGGGGTGAATGTAGAATAATGAAGGGGGGAAAAGAGGGGGTCGGCCATGCAAGGGCTTCATAATGTGGGCCGAAATATTATTTGTGGGCTGCATGGGCTGCTCGGGTTTGGGCTTGGAGAGTAGCTCGGGCTGCTTCATGTTGGTGAGCTCGACTTGCCATGGTCGGCTGCACTTGGACTGCATCAAAGGCCTTGAACCTACAAATAAAATAAAACAAATAAACAAAATGTTAGATATATTTTATAACATAACACAATACAAGTTATTAAAAATAAAACTAACCATAATAACATAATAATAGTTATATTTCATAACGAAACACAACTAGACATAGAACATAAAATTAAACATAAAAAAAGCATAAAACACATAATTGAACTAGGAATTAATATATTATAAAAAACATTAAAACATGAAATAAAAACATAACAAGCATAAAATATAAATAAACTTAGGCATTTTGGATACTAAACTACCCCCAAAAACGATGACTAAAAGTAGTCATCACTATGTCGGGCTCTCTGAACCCCTCGGGAATGGGGGCTGAGATGATTAGCTTGCTGAAGGGTGACCCCCTGGTGGGTGGTCTCTCCACCTCTACTCACGCGACCTGCTTGCTTGGAAGGCTGACACTTGCTGGGCTGGCGAACAACTCCCGGCCGGTGAGGTCTCGCTCGATCCCACCTCCCATCCTCTCCTTCCCGGGCCACCTTCCTGGTAGACTTCCTTCTCCCCTTGCCAGGGTCACCTCGCCTAGACCCCTAGGAGTTGACTCGTCGAGAGGGGGGGGGGGGAGCTAGCTCTTGTTGGGTTGGAGTGAAGCTGCCACCCCGAGGAGCAATACTTCGCAGCATCTCCATGAGGCCTTGGATGGATGTCATGAACTCTTCTCTTCCCACAAAAGGTACTATGATGGGGAGCTCATCGAGATCATCACTACCTCCTTGACCTCCAGCCATGACACTCTCCCGAGATCTTCTGTGCTGGCCACTCTCCACGCTCACCGCACTATGATATTGAAATCGAGAAAAAGGTCTCTGCGGAGTTCAGGGTCCCTAGAAAGGGGTGACCTCATACTTACTGCACTCAGTGGGATGTCACGGAACAAAGTCTCGGTAAACTAGGAACAGACCCTCGGCACTAGTGTGGAGGTCCCACCTCACACCCGGAAGATCTTGGTGATCTCCCCCTCCCTAGCTAATGCTGAGCTAGGTGCCTTGGAGGATGAATATAGAGGATTTTCGTGGCTAAGAATCAATGCTCTCCAAGGCATCCTCAAGGGTCTATTTATAGTTTTCTGGGAATGGCCTGCAAATAACCAATCTCTGCTGCCCCAAAAATTACCGAAATGCCTCTGGGAAGGGCTGCCAATAGCCAAATCCCGCTGTTCGACACAGCTAATCGTAGTCCACCAGGGGTAGTCCCTCAAGCCGGGCGAGCTGGAGGTTAGGCTAGAAGCGAGGGGCGGCCTGGGCGAACAGGCGGTCGCGAGTGGCGACCTGCAAGCTGGGCGACCTGCGAGCTGGGACAGCCTGCGAGCTGGGGCGGCCTGCGAGCTTGGGCAGCCTGTGAGCTGGGGCGGCCTGCGGGCTGGGGCGACCTGCGAGCTGGGGCGGCCTGCGAACTGGGGCTAGGCGAGACGGTCGTCCTGGCGAGCTGCGACCTGCTGGGCGAGCTGCGGCGGCCTACTAGCGAGACACGACCTGGATAGATGGGGCCTGGCAAGACGGAGAGACACGGCCTGGCGAGACGCGACCTGGCGAGACGACGGCCTACTGGTTGGAGCCTGGTGAGACGGCGGCCTGCCTGGCGAGATGGCGACCTGCTGGCGAGAGTGGCCTGGAGAGACGACCTGCTTGGCGAGATGGCGGACTGGCTGGCGAGACGGCTTGGGCGGCCATGGCCGGGTTGAGGCGGCTTGGGTGGCCTGGGTCATGAGCGACTCTTCAAAGGGGCCTGGGTGGAGACAAATATTTCCTCCCCCTACTAGTATATTACGGGGGCTAGACCTAAATTGGCCACCAAGAGTGCAAACCACTCCAAAAGCTTAAAAATACAAATCTGGTCTTGTGTCTGCCGAGTGGACCCTGCTCTGCGAATACGGGGTTGTACAGTCACCATACCACCCTTCTTCTTCTTTAGGCTAAGGAACTTGTCTTTATCTCCCGTCATGTGCTTGGAGCAACCAGAGTCCAAGTACCACACATTCTTTGTTTCTTTAGCCTGCCAACAAACCTAAAAAGAAGATGAGGGTAAGGTTCTGGTTACCCAAGTTGTCCCATCCATATGATAGGTAGAAGACTTTGGTAGCCAGACTTGCGTATTTTTCTTGGCACCTTTCCTCAAACACGAGACAGATGTGTGGCCAAACCTATGATAGTTTGCACACAAAGTTTAAGCAGTGGATGATGCCTTTATCGAGTTGCTCAAGCTCTTGCTTGAGGATAGGGATATCCCTCCAGAACTCTTAACCTTATCTTTATATTTGTTCAAGTTGGACTTAGGCTCGACATGATAGTGATTTCCGCTCGGTGTTGATGTTGGACTCACATATCCTAGTCCAAATTTCCTAGATCCATGACACTGTGCACCCAACAGTATATTTAAAGACTTTTGGCATATTCCAAACTTTTGTATGACACAGTTGAGATAATGGATCCTCGCCTATAGGGCGATGTTTTCAGTCACAAGCATTACACACCGATTGGTAAATTGTTTTTTGCCTTCCTCTACCTTGGCAAGCAACAAGTGAAGTCTCTTCTCCAAGAAATTCTTTTCATTTATGAGACTATTCGTTCTAACCGACGACTTGGAGAGACTTGCCTTTTGTTCTTCGATCGTTGTCATCAACTAAGAGCACTCTAGACACTCGATCGTTTCTTTTCCACTTCCAATTACATCACTTTTTAATTTTTCTAAGTTGAAAGTCTTTAATTCAAGGATAGCTAAATCACCTAGAGGGGGGGGGGGGGGGGTGAATAGGTTATTGGTCTCTTTTCTGATTTCTTAAATAGTTCTTATTTAAGAGCTTTGGCTTTAGGTTATTTTATGCTTTTAAGAAGTACACAACCTACACAAAGAAAAAACAACACAGAAAAGTACACAGTGATTTATAGTAGTCCCCCAACTGGGTACATCCACTTTCCCTCCCTTATATCCAACTATCTTGTTGGACTAGGCACTTCTCCAAAAATTGCTCTAAAGAGCTTACACCTCAGATCTCGCAGGATCTCATAGGTCACACAGACCTACCACTTAGGCACTAGGCCAAACCACAGGTCACAAAGACCTTTCACTCGGCACAAAGACAAACCACAGTTCACAAAGACCTTTCAATTTTCATTAATACAAACCACATGTCACAAAGACCTTTCACTTGGCACTAAGCCAAACCACAGGTCACAAAGACCTTTCACTTGGCACTATGCCAAACCACAGGTCACAAAGACCTTTCCCTTGGCACTAAGCCAAACCACAGGTCACAAAGACCTTTCACTCAGATTCACACTTGGATCCTATAGGATGAAGGTGAGTTGATGGATATTCTTGACACAAGAGATGTTTCTCTGTGTCAAGCTTCTTGACTGAGGTAATCTCAGCCAAACAATGACAACATGAATTTGTTTCCCGAGTTTACCTTTACTGGACTAAGAAGTACTTAGTCCTAACTACTTTCACAACAACAAGTAATTACTTGAGCTGGGAGTGACTTGCAGAGCAATGTTCTGCTTCTGTCTGAACTGGGCCTGACGCTCAGTCCTAACTACTACTTTACAACGCCAGGGATTTTTCCCGCTGGTTAGTGAAGTTACTGCAGCTAATTGCTGGTACCTGAGCTGAGACAAACTCAACTCTAATTTTGCAGACAAAGATAGCTCTGCCTTTTCTTCCTTTCCTAGGCTGAGGTGATTCAGCCCTGATTTTGACTCCTGAGGAAAAGCCCCCTGAGTCTTCTTTCAGATCTCTACTTCTTCAAGCTTCTTTTCTTCACAGCTTCCAGATTAAAATCTTCAGGATGCTTCTACAGCTGGAACTGTGAAGAACTTGCAGTAAGGGTTGACCCTTGGCTGCTTCCTCTTTCTTCAGAGAAATATTCTGGACTTATTTGTTGGTGCAGATTAAGATCATACCAGCTATTTTGTTGTTGACTATGTTGATATCAACAGCTAAGTTGTTCTTCGTCTAGCTGACTTGAGCTTCTTGTTCTTTAGCTCCACAACAATGGCAGAGAAGAAGAACTGCCTGATTGCTTTTTCCCGAAGACTGTCTTCCTCAGTACGCCTTTTTTCCTTTTATAGATTTTGACCCAACGGTTCTTGAGCAGTGGGCCAACCGCCAGGATTGATGGCTGAGATTTAGCCATTCAACACATGCTTTCCATTAATTCTTGATTCAACGACTCTTTGCTATGTGTGGGCCCCAACACTTAATGATGAAAATATATCTTGGAAAGTGCAAAGGATGATAATAGCTGCCACTAGCGTCTCTAGCAACATTTCCGCAACATTCAAATTTTGTTTGATTTTTTGACTTTGCTGACGTCAGCATGACTCAGCATCTGTGGACTTAGACAAAATTTAAGCATTAGAACCAAAAGCATTGAGTGAGTAGGCATCACTCAATTCCACAACACTTGGACAAAATTCTGTCTGTCTAGGTATTGAGCTCGATGAATGCTGAGCTCTGTTCGACGAACGACAAGCTCAGCTCGACGAAAGCATAAATTCAGTTCGACGAATTTTAGACTTTGTTCGACGAAAGCTAAACACAGTTCGACGAAAGAGTAAACTCAGTTTGACGAACTCCAAACTCAGTGTGACGAAAGCTAAGCTAAGTTCGATGAAGCTGAGCTCAACGAAAGCCAAGCAGTCCACATATTTAGACTTAGCCAAATTTTCTGCGTCAAGGTGTTGAGAGCATCGAGAGCGTTGAGTGAGCTTGCCTCACTCAACACTATTTATCTTAGCAAAGATTTCTGCACATTGGCATTGAGAGATTAAGCTCCAATTAACGCCAAACTACTTAACAGAATTTTTTGTTATCTAGCATTGAGTGAGGAAGCTACACTCAACGCCTGTAGACTTAATGAAAATTTTGCACAACTTTTCTATGGAGCTGACAGCCACATCAACACTCAATGCTAAAAGCTGTATGGCGTTAAGTGAGTAGACCACACTCAATGCCTGTGGACTTGGCCACATTTTCAGCCAAATTTTCTAGGCTTAGACTAACTTAGCCTGACTCACGGCCTTTTTGCTTTATGGCGTGGAGTGAGTAGACTACACTCAACGATTTTGTACTTAGCCAATTTTTTGGCTATCTAACAGTTAGGCTGAGATAGACTCAACGCTATTTGTTATATGGCGATGGGTGAGCTGTCCTCACTCAATGCCTGTGGACTTAGTCAAATTTCTAGCTAGAAAAAAATGAATCCATACCTCTAGCTTTGAGTGAGCTTGCTGCACTCAATGCCTGTGGACTTAGCTGCAATGTTAACTGCTCCTTGACTTTCGGCATTGAGTGAGCTTACCTCACTAAACGCCTGTGGATTTAGGCAAATTCCTGCCTCTTCAGCATCTTCTCTTGGTTTCCACCTTTCTGCCTTATGACCACCTATCACATCACTTAGACAATCTGTTTAGACTTGTTCCATGGAACATCCTGTACAAGATGAGCTTAAACAACATCAAATGCAACTATGCTCTTAGTGTTGATGGTGATGCCTCTTCAAATCCACTTTAAGGAACATTGTGGACAATGGACACAACAATCTCCCACTATTTGAAGAAGGCAAAACACCCAGCAATACTAATAGGCATTAATATAATAGGCAGAATAAATTCATGCAGCTGTATATTATAATCTGCTGCAACTGCTAGCTTATCCTATATTAATTCAATGTGCTCCATTACCTTGTATTAACTGAATAAGTTAAGTCAATGCATCCTCATACTACTTGAGCAATTGTTCAAGTAATATGCACTCTCCTTTCTACCACTTAATATTTAAATGGAGCACCACTAGAGGCACTTACCTCAAAATACTAACTAACACATTTATGGCTTAACCTGTAGTCAGTTATTGCATTTCTCATACTACTTGAAAATATTCAAGTAATATGCATTGTCTCAACATAACCTAGTCATGTCAAGTAATGCATATATATCTCCCCCTTATATATTACTACACTTCTCCCTCTTTTTGTCTTCTTCAATAGGAGTATCTATTGAGGGAGGAGAAAGGATCATGAGAGAGATTATCTCTTGATCCTAGTCAAAATCCTATGTTGATAACACTAAGGAAATTATCCTAGTGATCAATCTATAAGATTAGGAGTCATACCTTTTTTGTTGATACATTGAAACAACACAACACTGATTCACTTGAACTTGTTGTACACATAGTTCCACTTGCTGATGTTTTATCTACAGAATCAACATCCACTTGTGGTTAAACTAATTGATACACCACATCACTACAGCCCCTTGCCACTTGAGTGAACCATTGATCCACTTGAGCTGGCTGCTAGTTGTTCCTCTTCTTATAATCTCCCCCTTGGTCTATGCATTGTTCTTAAAACAAACTGATCAGCAGTTGTGACAGCTGAGCTACTGCAGTAGCTGCTATCTCCCCCTCAACTGAGGCATGCTTTTTCAAATTCCTAGTAGAAATTCTATTCTATACCAGTCTGGATACCACATGATGGTCTTAATAGTCTTGATGTCATATCAAGGACTTATCTACCTGCAAGAAAGGTAAATCCTGCAACAAAAACTAGAGTTTGGAGCTGTTGAAGCTATCCTAAGTTCCACATACCCAACTCAACCAAGAGGGCGTAGAACTTGACTTCATTTAGTGATATGATAAACATGACAACCACTTGTCAGTCGGGACAAACTCAGGATTGAGTTCTTCCTTATGCTCCTAAACTTATTGATACTTAATCTACATATACATGGTCCTGTTATGATAGACAGGATTCCTAGCAACTTAGAATACACTAGCAGAATATCAATATAAAAAAATTCTACTTATCTGGAGGTTATGTTCCTGGAGCTATAGCAGGATTCTGATTAGTTGACCACAACAGCTCCCTTGCACCATGATCACTTCTTACTGAGCCAGGTCTTTTCCTTTCCTTTAACAACAGACTTGCCTCTGGCATCTGCTTTCTGTTCAAGCCACAATGACCCTTTTTGTATTGGCACCTGAAACTTCCTTCTCCTCCTAGATCATTGCCTTCATCCTTGATCATGGCAATTTACCACTCCCATAATGATTGTACCACATATATCCTTCTTCTTGGCTTCAGCTTTCTGATCAGGAACATTTTAATTCTTTGCTCCCCTAGCTTTTCCTCAAATGATCAAGAACATTTTGAGGCTGAATTTTCTCCTGCAGCTGCTGGACTTGATACCATTTGGTCCTTAAATGATTTTTCCTTGAACCATCCTTTCATGCTGATACTAAGTCTTTATTTATACTGCAATTCCAATAGGAATGTGATGACTTGTATCAATAATGGCTGGACCAATCCAGCTGTTCTAGTACCCTGATTGGATTGCCATCTTTCAGCAGGTGCCATCACCTGGGTAGTTTCCCTCTCAGCCTCTTCAATGTCCATGGGGTCAAGCTGATCCTCAGCAGTAATGCTGATCTATTCTGTGCTGGGGGAACTTAGGGTAAGATTCAAGCTTGTCCAACAACATTGACTGAACATGCCCCCCATTAGCATTTGCATAGATCCTATCCTTATAACTGTTAATCATCATTTCAGTTGAGGATAACACTTGACAGTTTGACCCTTCTGTGTAGTGAGCCCGATCAGCTGAGCACAGTGTGCCTCTTCCTTGCTGCTCATAGAGGAGCTACTCCTAGTGATTTTCCTTAGTGGTGAGTACACCCTACTTGTTCTTCTCCTAGTTTGCTGGTGTGGCAGCAAGGCTTCGTCCAACCAGATAGTCCTGCTGGCCTTTGCCCAAGACTTGTGCACCTTATCCTTCTTTAGGAATGCACACAACATCCCTATCCTTGGGGTATAAACCATAGGATAACTTCCTTGTTCAAGTCCAAGTTTCGGAACATCTTCTGTCTAAGTGCCACATGGGGGATGGGCACTTAGACTCACCTGCAAAACAAAATTATCTTACCTTAGGACCCCAATAAGTATTGGGTCCTAGGTTCTGATTAGTCTGAAATCTGACTTTCCTAACTGGAGTATTTTTGACAGGTAGGCTAACTCTTGCTCTAGACATAGAAGGATTGTGCTAGCAATCTAGCACAAAATACCCCACCTTACCACAACACTAACACTCATGGATATTATATCTTCTTTTCTGAGCAGGTCTTGTAGTGTGGTTAACTGCTGTCTGAGCAGAAGGAAGAGGAGTATCATCTTTCTTCAGGTTCCTTTCAGCAAGGATCAGGCTGAAGGTTATTCTTCCAACAGGCTTTCTTTGCTTGACCTGAATGGTAATTGCAGCTGTATTCTTTGCAGGAGACAAGTTATTTATATCATCAGAACTAGACAAGTTAGGCTTACTGGTAGACTGACCTTTGGTCTGAGTCCTTGCTGGATTGGCTTGAGTGAAAGCCACTGCCTTTACCTTATGAGTTGGGGTCGAGGCACCAAATATAAATTGTCCAAAATGGGCCATTTGTACTTGTTCATGGGTAGCCTTAAAGGCACTCATTCCCCTATCCTTTCTACTTCCATTATAAGAGACATTTGTAGTCTTACAAGGAAGATTCTCATTCCTCCAGTGACCATCCCTAGGGTCTTGGCCATACCTGTTGGAAGGGAGGATTATCTTGTGAAAGGTTGACTGTGGCACAACAGGAGCTTGGTCCCTCCTTTGAGATTGGATAGCTTTTGTAATCCACTCAGATTCAGATTTTCTCTTAATATTATCTATCTTAGAGAAATTGGCCACTATCCTCTTCTACCTTTCAAGTTTCTCTTCAAGAACCTTGATCATAGAGTCCTTATATTTGATGGACTCAACATGGATATCTACCATGATCTTCAAATGAGCAACTTCCCTCTCTTTCTGAGATATCAAGGATGAAGTCTTATCTTGCTGGGAAGCAGCTAGCTGGAGGGAGATAATTTCCTGTGCATGTTTCTTAACAAGCAGCCTGCTTTCCTTGAAAGCTTTCAAAAGGACAACATGATTGTCAATCAATTGAGTGATATTATCCTCTGTTAAAAGACCCTCATGATCAGTTGATGAGGAAGCATCAGAGTCTGTACTGGATTCATATCCAGACTCTGACGATGAGCTAGATGAGGAATGTACCTTATGTTGACCAGGCTGATCCTGGCAAGATTCATCTTCTGGTGTAGCTATTGGTCCATAGCATCTGCTTTCACCTTTTTCATCATGAGTAAACAGTCCAATGCTGTTCTTATCCTCTGCAAAATTGATGATCCATAGAGTTCCATACCTTATGGTTCAACTTTGAACACATAAGTTTAACCTTTTAGCTATCCTTGGAGGTCAACTCAGACTGTTAGGTCCTTTTTGAGTAACCTCCATCTGATACCACTTGAAAGTCTTTAATTCAATGATAGCTAAATCACCTGGGGGGGGTGAATAGGTTATTGGTCTTTTCTAATTTCTTAAATAATTCTTCTTTAAGAGCTTTGGCTTTAGGTTATTTTATGCTTTCAAGAAGTACACAACCTGTACAAAGAAAAAATAACACAGAAAAGCAGACATTGATTTATAGTGGTTCCCCAACTAGGTACATCCACTTTCCCTCCCGCCTATCCAACTATCTTGTTGGACTAGGCACTTCTCCAAAACTTGCTCTAAAGAGCTTACACCTCAGATCCCGCGGGATCTCACAGGTCACATTAACCTACCACTTAGGCACTAAGCCAAACCACATGTCACAAAGACCTTTCACTCGGCACAAAGCCAAACCACAGGTCACAAAGACCTTTGACTTAGCACTAAGCCAAACCACAAGTCACAAAGACCTTTCACTTGGCACTAAGCCAAACCATAGTTCACAAAGACCCTTCACTTGGAACTATGCCAAACCACAGGTCACAAAGATCTTTCCCTTGACACTAAGCCAAGCCACAGGTCACAAAGACCTTTCACTCAGATTCATACTTGGATCCTATAGGATGAATATGAGTTGGTGGATATTCTTGACACAAGAGATGTTTCTCTATGTCAAGCTTCTTGACTGAGGTAAACTCAACCAAACAATGACAACAAGAATTTGTTTCCTGAGTCTACCTTCACTGGACTAAGAAGTACTTAGTCCTAACTACTTCCATAGCAACAAGTAATTACTTGAGCTAAGAGTGACTTGGAGAGCAATGTTCTGCCTCTATCTGAACTAGGCCTGAAGCTCAGTCCTAACTACTATATTACAACACCGGGGTTTTTTGCTGCTAGTCAGTGAAGTTGCTGCAGCTAATTGCTGGTACCTGAGCTGAGACAAACTCATCTATAATTTTGCAGACAAAGATAGCTCTGCCTTTTCTTCCTTTCCTGGGCTAAGGTGATTCAGCCCTGACTTTGACTCCTGAGGAAAAGCCCCCTGAGTCTTCTTTCAGATCTCTGCTTCTTCAAGCTTCTTTTCCCCATAACTTCCAGATTAAGATCTTCAGGATGCTTATACAACTAGAACTGTGAAGAACTTGCAGCAAGTGTTGGCCCTTGGCTGCTTCTGCTTTCCTCAGAGAAATATTTGAAAGAATTAGTGCCTAACCACCTAGAGGGGGGGGGGGGGGGTGAATAGGTGTAATTCCTTTTTCTTTTTAAGGCAGCAAATCTATTTAGTTATTTACTTAACAACAGATAATTCTATAGCTAACACAGCACAGATTCACAGAATTACCACAACACAGATTGCGCACAGATTTTTATAGTGGTTCCCCAAGGTCTGGGTACATCCACTTTCCCCCTTCGCCTATCTAGCAGTGCACTAGATTCAGCCTAACTTCTGCACTTCACCTCAGATCCTCAGATCTTACAACTCAGAACCCAACAAGGCTCTTACAGCTCAGGCAATCTGCCCTACCTCAGCCTACACAAGGCCTACAACTCAGAGATACAGTCTCTTACAACTCAGGCTCACAGCCCTACCTCAGCCTTCAACAAGGGCAACCACTTAGAGAAAATATTCTCCTACACTCAACCTTTATAAACACAGGCTTACAACTCAGATCTATAAAGATCCTACAAAAAATTGATTTAACAAAATGTTTTACCACCACACTGGTAGAGAGAGAATGGATGGATGCCTTCTTGATCAGTTCTTGGAAGAATCTGATGGCAGAGAACAACCTCTCTTAGCTTTCTTCAAAGTTTCTTGAATCTGAACTCAGTAGGGTTGAACTCTTGAGAAGTTGATCTTCAATCAGCTTCTGACTTGAGATTCAGATCTCAATCTGAATCTTTCTTGGCAGCCTAGTTCAGCAACTGCACTTCAGTAGATGGAGCTCTCTATCTCCAACTTCTTCTTAGATCTTCTGACGAAAATCTTCTGTATTATTACTTCTATTAGTTCTCTTTAGTTGTTCATCAATCATCAATATCTGTTGAAGGATAATGCCTTTATATAGACTTTCTCCATGGTAACCGGCTGATCCGGTTTCTAACAAACTTCTGACAGCTTTGACAGTTGCAGTAGACCAGTTAGAAATGACAGCTGTCAAGTCATCCAGTCAATTCTTGAAATACTGTCTCTGTCTGAAAGTGTCGAGACTGAACTTCATCATGTGTCGACACAAGTAGACTAAGTGTCGACACAAGTGGACTAAGTGTCAACACATGCCTTGGTGGTGTCGACACATCTCCTTTGTTGTTGTTAATGCTTCTCGACACAGCCTTCTGTAGAATGTGTCGACACTTATTTTGTGTGTCGACACAATCACTTATTTTCATTAACATAGTTGAAACTCTGCAGTGTGTTGACAAAGTCTTCTGTGTGTCGACACTGCCTCTTGGTGTCGACACAGTTGATGTCGACTAAATATTCCTGTGTGTCGACACTGCCTCTTGGTGTCGAAACAATTAATGTCGACAATGCTTCACTGTGTGTCGACACTGCCTCTGCATGTCGACACAGTTTCTTCAGGTGTCGACACAGCCTTTTCAAGTGTCGACACAATTAGCTCCAAGTGTCGACACAGCTTTTCTCCAGTGTCGACACAAGCCTTCATAAATGTCGACACAGCTTTTCCTGGTGTCGACATATGGACTTAGAAATTTTTCTGCATTCCTGCATTTACTTAACCTGCATATATAAACTCAAAACACATCGAATACACCTTGATGCATATCATTGAGTAGGGTAAGGCTTCTTCAAATCTTGTACACATTTTCCAATGTACCCAACAATTTCCCCCTATTTGGAGAAGTCATAACCCTTAGTCAATGATATGCACCATTCATAACAAATATAATTATGATGTATAAAAATATTATATGACAGGGTAACTACTAAAACAAAGCATATATAAGATATCATCACAGAATAATAATGATAACACAATGAGCATCAAACAAAGTTTTGTTTTAACTTTCAAAAGTTTCTTTAGCAATAGCTTACAAAGATTTCAACACTAAAGATTACAAAGTTGTAAACTCAAGTAAATCTAATCTAAAGCCGATCTGGCTCCTTGATAACTATTCCTTTTCCTGATTTGATCTTGGCTTGAACAGGAGCATCAGTATCATCAACTGGCTTCTTGCCCTTTAGATCTTTCTTCTTAAGCTATTCAGCCCTTATTCTTTGTCTTTCAAAGTAATGAAAAGGCTTTGGGAAATATTTGCTTGGCTCCTGAGCATTAGGAGGAAGCTTCCCAGCTTTAGCCTTTCTTCTATATTGAACTATGGCTTCTTGCCTTGCTTCATGCTTTTGCCACTCTTGTTCTGAGTACCATTTACCCCTATCATGGGTCTGTTCCTTTACGGATTTCCAAGCAGTCAGTAAAATATTCATGGATGTTGGACTCCACTGCTCAAAATCAGGCTTCAATTCTACCTGTTCTCTGAATCTTTTCTTTGACAATAGAGCTTCTTGCTCTTTGTTCAAAACTACCTCTGGCACTGACATATCTACTTTCCCAAAAATAATATTTTGAGCACCTTCTGGAGGGCTGTACATGGACTGTACTTCTTGGTGAATCATCTCAAAATTAGCTGGAGGATAAATAACTTGGGCAACTTCAGCTTGAACCCCTTCTAAGTAAGCAGGTTGTATACTAGACTCAGCAACATTGTCATCATCACAGAGGGGTGGATAGCCAAGTGTGGCTCTGATGCTGTTAGAGATCCATTTAGGATGATCAGAGCCAGCTTTGACTAATACTCTCCCCCCTTTATGACTTCTCTGGCAACATGATCCCTAAGGTCATCCTTTTGAAATCTAATTTGTTCATCAAGAAAATTAACACCATCTTTATAGAATGCCTTTAACTTCAGCAGTTGTCCTAAAATGGTCTTTTGAGATTGCTCAATAGCTATTTTGACAGCAGCTAGGCCTTCCTGTAATTCCTTATCAAACTTCCCCTTATCAAACTCTGTCTTGGCTTTAGCCTTATCATTAGTCTGGGCAGTTGCAACATTCTTCAGTTCTGTAACAATCACATTATGTGATTCTATCATATTATCATTCATTCTAATTTGATTCTCTAAGACATAGCCTTGCTTCACAGCTAAATCATCCACTTGAGTCTTGATTTTCTCTTGATGTGTTGCTAGGAAAACCATAACATTGCCCCCTTTATGAAAGCAATCTGTCATCTCCTTCTTATTTTGATTCACTTCAAATCTTATGGATTTTATATCCTAAGCCAAAGAGAATTGTATATCTTTATGAGTTTCATCCAGATACTTCTCCATGATAATCCTTTGCTCATCTAACTTTACTTGTAATGAGACTAATAAGGAGCTATAATCAGCTGTTGGGGCAGATTGTGGAGCAGCAGTTTGTAATGCTCTTTTATAGCTTTGGCTTCTCCTTTTGAAGACCATTAGCTTCCTCTTCTTAGCTCTTGTAGCTTCTTCATCCTCAGATGCTGAGGAACTAGTTATATCAATTCTATCTTTAGGATTAGGAGGCAATACCTATTCAGTTCTAGGTTGCTCCCCCTGAGTCCCTTGCTCTTCCTCAACTCTGGCTTTCTCCCCCTGAGTTCCTACTTGCTCCCCTTCAAGATTAACTTGCTCCCCCTCAACATCTGCTTTCTCCCCCTTAAACTCAGTTCTCTCCCCCTCATTATCAGCTTGCTCCCCATCAATGTGAGCTTGCGCTAAATCAAGGAACAACTCTTCAAGAGTGAATTCTTGTTGAGTAGGGACTGAAGATACTCTTATCTCTGGAGCATGATCAGTAGTAGATGTATCCTCCATGATAACATCTTGAGCTTGACTGTGTAGTTGAGTTGGGTGGTCAACATTAATCAAAGATTCAGTTAGAATTTCATCTTTATCATGAAAAATTGATTGATTAACCTCATGTATTACCTCAAGGATAGTCTGAGTAGCCATATCACTTTCCAAGTGTATTGGCTCTTCCTTA
Organism: Platanthera guangdongensis; assembly: GCA_039583875.1. Classification (NCBI taxonomy): domain Eukaryota; kingdom Viridiplantae; phylum Streptophyta; class Magnoliopsida; order Asparagales; family Orchidaceae; genus Platanthera; species Platanthera guangdongensis. The sequence goes on along the minus strand of CM077154.1, from coordinate 25,238,253 downwards.
ACATGAGGCTCCCCCTGTACCTGTGCACCATCTATAGAGTCTTGTGCAGGAATTTCTTGTGCTGTAGATTTCTCAGGAACCTCTTGCCTTTCCTCATCAGGCATGTCCTTAGTTAGGATCCTATCCCATCTTGAGATAATCCTTATGTCCATTCTCCTCATATGATTAATTTTAGAACCAACAGCTTGTTTCATAACTTCAGGTATTGTTCCAGCTAAATACAAGCTCACAAGTCTTCCCAGATTTGGCTTCTTCATACTTTCCTTAATCTTTTCAAAAATGTCTGCTGACCAATCTGTGTTTAGTCTATAGATGATTCTGGTCATAAGGCTGAACATATAGGCAGAAATCCTATCATGCCCCCCTGGCTTACACAGAATCACTTTTCCTACAACTTCAGACAAAAACTTCCCTTGTATATTCATGTCTTTCCTGTTCAAAGCTGAGCCAATCTTCATGGTGGAATCCAGTCCACACCATTGAATTACTTTCCTTAGCTTAGATGCAGGTACATCTTCTTCTTCTTGTGTTCTTGGCAGGTGAAGAACTTTCCTTAAACTCTTCTGGGTGATTTTCACCTTTACTCCATGGACTGTGGATCTAATTTTGAGTCCAGTATGATCTAGGGTAGCAGTACTAAAGAATTCTAGTATTTCCTTCTTCCAAATCTTAGTTGGTTCAGAAACTAGAAAATCCAACCCATTCTCAGCAATTGGGGTTACAACAGCTTTAATTTCAGGTTCCGCATGGTCAAAGGCATTGCTTACCAGCTCATATCCTTCATTGACATTGTCTTCAAGCTTGGGCGCCATTAGGGTTGAGAGAAATTTTGAATTTAGATGAGAGAATTTGTCGACACCAAGTTTTGGTCTCGAAACTATGGAGAGCGTGTCGATAGACAATGTTGTTGACCTATTTATACCTTTCTAAAAACGAAGGTGAAAAGACACGTCATAATCCTCTTAATATGTCGACACTGTTGAAAAGTGTCGACACAGACTTCTAATGTCTCGACATAAGTGTTGACTTCTATGTGTAGACACTTATACATTTGCGCTCGACGATTAGTCGATACTCCACTCGACGAAATCTGTGTTGAACCTAAGTGTCGACACCATCTCTGGATGTGTCGACACCACTCCTGGATGTGTCGACACTACTTCTCTGAAGTGTCGACACCAATTTTCTAGATGTGTCGACATCATTTCCCTGGAATGTTGACACCACTTCTATGTGTCGACACAGACAACTCCTTGTGTCGACACAATTTTACTTAGCCAATTTTGTGAAAATAATCTATGTTCAACATTCCTAATTCAATTTTAAACTTATTGAATCTAGTTTCATCTAGAGGTTTAGTAAACATATCTGCAATTTGATAATATGTTTTAACAAATTCTAGTGAGATGTCCTCTTTCTATACATGTTCTCTAAGAAAATGGTATCTAATTTCTATATTCTTAGTCCTACTATGTGAAACAGGATTATTAGCAATAGAAATTGCACTTGTAGAATCACAAAACAAAGGTGTTCTACTTACCTGAATACCATAGTCTTCTAGCTGGTGCTGAATCCACAATAGCTGTGCACAGCAAGTTCCTGCTGCCACATATTCAGACTCAGCTATGGAAATTGCCACACTAGTCTGCTTCTTACTGCTCCAAGACACCAATCTTCCTCCTAGAAATTGACAGGTGCCTGTAGTGCTTTTTCTATCTTCTTCGCAACCTGCAAAATCTCCATCTGAATAGTCTGTCAGTAGAAAATCTCCATTCCTAGGGTACCAAAGGCCTAGATTGGGTGTGCCCTTAAGATATCTCAAAATCCTTTTTACTGCAGTAAGATGACATTCTTTAGGGCATGATTGGTACCTAGCACAGACACATGTAACATATATGATATCTGGTCTACTAGCAGTCAGATAAAGGAGGGACCCAACTATCCCTCTATACAAAGTTTCATCTACAGGTTTCCCTGCATCATCTTTGCTTAGAGATACACTTGTCCCTACAGGAGTTCTCATGGTAGTGGATGATTCCATACCATACTTCTTAATTAACTCCAGGGTAAACTTTGACTGGGAAATGGACAAGCCATCTTCAGTCTGTCTTACTTGGAGACCCAAGAAGAACTTAAGTTCTCCCATACTGCTCATTTCAAATTTTCCTTGCATAAATTTTGCAAACTTTCTACAAAGATTACTTTCAGTAGACCCAAATATTATGTCATGAACATATATTTGGACTAGGATAATCTTTCCTTTGGACTCCCTTAGGAATAAAGTCTTATCTATTTTCCCCCTTGAGAATTTGTTCTCAATGAGGAAAGTAGACAGGGTTTCATACCAAGCCCTTGGGGCTTATTTCAACCCATACAAAGCTTTCCTAAGTCTATAGACATAAGAAGGATAGAGTGGATCAACAAAACCTGAGGGCTGCTCCACATATACTTCCTCTTTTAGATTTCCATTTAGGAATGCTGATTTTACATCCATTTGAAATACCTTAAAGCCTTGATATGCTGCATAGGCAAGGAACATCCTAATTGCTTCCAGTCTTGCTATTGGGGCAAAGGTTTGATCAAAGTCAATACCCTCTTCCTGCATGTATCCTTTTGCAACAAGTCTTGCTTTGTTCTTTACAATGATCCCATTCTCATCCAGTTTGTTCCTAAAGATCCACTTTGTTCCAATGATGTTATGGTCTTTTGGTTTAGGAACTAACTTCCAGACCTTTCACCTTCTGAACTGATTCAACTCCTCTTGCATGACATCAATCCAATGTGGGTATAGAACAACTTCTTCAAATTTCTTGTGTTCCACTCGTGATAAGAAGCTAGAGCAAAGAACTGTGTTCAGATTCCTGCTCCTTGTTTGTACTCCTTGTCTTGGATCACCAATTATCTGATTTGTTGGATGATCCTTTAAGTGTCTAATAGCTGGAGGTAGTCTATCTTCAGGTTGAACACCTCCAGTCTCTTCATTATGCTGCACCTCTTGGTTTTCATCAGCATCTGGAGAGTCTTGTACTCCCCCTGGACAACAGCCACCATTTTCCACTTCCTGATTTGTAGTTGAATCTTCTGTAATGGTAAGCTTGTCCATTCTCTCATTTATACCTGTAGAACTGCAAGAACTACTTGGCAACTCACTGTTAATAAGTCTTGTTTCATCAAAGACAACATGTACAAACTCTTCTACAACTTGAGTAATCAAGTTGTAGACCCTATAAGCCTTACTATTGTTGATGTACCCAATAAATATCCCATCTTGGGATTTGACAGAAAACTTAGTTAGATAAGACATTCCATTGTTAAGGACATAACACTTGCAACCAAAGATCCTAAAATAGGATAAGTTTTGTTTTCTGCCCTTCATAATCTCATAGGGAGTCTTTTTGTGGCTTTTGGTGATAGTAGCCCTATTGATCACATGACATGCAGTGTTTACTGCCTCAGCCCAGAAATATTCTGAGAGAGAAGAGTCACTCAATAGAGTTCTACCAGCCTCAATCAGTGTTCTATTCTTCCTTTCAGCAATACCATTTTGCTGTGGTGTTATAGGTGAGGAAAATTCTTTACAAATCCCAAATTCTTCACACAGTCTTGTCATACTCTCAGATTGAAATTCAGTGCCATGGTCACTTCTGATTTTGACCACTGTACTGTCCAGCTCATTCTGAATTTGTTTGACAAAACTATATAAAACACTTGGGGTTTCAGATTTTTGTCTCAGAAAGAACACCCATGAATATCTAGAATAGTCATCTACCACCACAAAAGTGTAGACCTTCCTACCTAGACTATGAACTGGCATAGGACCAAATAGATCCATATGCAAGAGGTATAGACACCTCACTGAATCCTTGTTTTCAAGGCTATGAAAGGAGGATTTGGTCTGCTTGCTTTTTTGACAAGCTGAGCATATCCCATCCTTTATACACTTAACTTGAGGACCATTCCTCACTAACTCTTTGCTAAAGAGTTGGCCAATAGTCTTGTAGTTAAGATGAGCCGGCCTCTTGTGCCATTTAACACAATGTGAGGCTCTCTCATCAGCTACAAGACAAATAGGAGAAACATTGTTCTCACACTCAAAGTTAAGACAGTACACATTTCTTTTTCTATATCCTGTCAATATGACCTTTTGATTACTTGACCTTTTGATATGACAATCATTCTTAACAAATGAAATGTCATAACCTAAATCACTCAGCTCACTTATGCTAATTAGGTTGTGTTTCAAACCCTTTACATAGGCCACTTGAGTGATTGTAACTGAGTTATTAGAAATGTTACCAAAACCTTTGATGACTCCCTTTTCAGAACCACCAAAGATAACTTTAGTTCCATTCAACATAGGTGAGTAGTCCTTCAGCAACCCCCTTGTTCCAGTCATGTGCCTGGAACATACACTGTCCAAGTACCATATAGGAGCATGGCAACTTGGACACACCTGCAATAAAGAATTACTTAACCTTAGAACCCAAATGAGTTTTGGGTCCTTGGTTCATGTTAGCCTGAAATCTAACAAATCTGCCTGCAGCTTTTCTAACAGGCAGACTGCTATGCTCCTTGACAGTAGTATTGTGCCAACAGTCTAAGGCAAAGTGGCCTACCTTGCCACAACACCAACACTCAAACTTGTTATACCTTTGTTTAGGTACAACCTTAGCTGAATTATTTACAGCAGGTTTCTTGTTTTGTGCCGGGGATTTGCCTTTAGAATTGGACTTAGCAGTCCATGCAGTTCTCTTAAACCCTAACCCATCCTTACCCTTTTGAGACACAAACTCATCAATCAAGGGTAATACAGATTTTGGCTTAGAAAAACTAGCCACTATCTCCTTTTTTTTTTCTGAAGTCTATTCTCCAGATTTTTAATCTGATCATTCTTGATTGTGATTGTTCCCATTTGAATAACAATTATGTTTTTCAATCTGGCAATCTCATTTAACTTTTGATTCAGCATCTTCTCTGAATCAGAGGCAGCCATTTTAATATCAGCAATTTCCTTAGCCTGAGTTTTGACCAGGTTTTTGCTTTTCTTTATTGCCTGCAACAAGTCCCCATATTCATCTATCAGCTGATGAATATCACCTTAAGACTTAGACCCATCCACATCACTTGATGCAGAAGTTGCAGACTCTGATCCAGTACTACAATCTGAATTACTGGAAAAACATTGTACCTTACTAGGACCAGGCTGATTCTGGCACTTATCTTCTTCTAATACAGCCATCAGTCCATTGCACTGATGGTCTTCTTGTGCATAGATAGAGTTCAGCACTTGCAGAAACTCATCTTCTTCATCTGATGCATATAGACCAATGTATGCCTCAGCTTCAGATTCTGACTCTGAATATGATTGGTCTGTCAAGCTCTTCTCCTTCTTAGCAACAAAGGATTTCTCCTTCTTGCTCTGGTGTTGAATCTTCTTTTTATCAGCAGACTCTTTTCTTTTGTCTAGACACTCAGCCACAACATGTCCAGGCCTATTACAGCAGTAGCAAATTATCTTTGATGTTGTAGATTTGTTTGGCTTAGACCTGCTCCTGTCCTTCCTAGATGACTTTATCTTTTGATAATAGTCATCCTTAGGCTGAGATGTGGAAGGCTTAGACTTCCACTACTTCTTCTTCAGGAACTTCTAAAACTGCCTTGTGAAGGCAGCAAAGTCTTGATCTGAGTCACTGCTGTCTGAACTTTGGTTATCTGAATTATCTGAAGCAATTTCAGCAACTATCTTAGGAGGTGATGGAGACATCCTCCTATTTTTCCTAGTGGCTTCAACCTTGAAGGCCACAGACTTTTCTCTATACTCCCCTTTTGCACTTTTCTCTTCCTCTTTCCTAGCCATCAACTGCATCTCATATGACAACAATTTTCCAAACAAAGTGGGTGGAGAGATATCTGCAAGTTTGGCCACTTTCCTAATGGCACAAATCGTAGTGTCCCAATCCTTTGTCAAGGATCTTAGGAATTTATCATTCAGTTCATAGGTACTGAAGATTCTTCCATAGGAAATCAACTCATTTACTATTCTATAGAACTTTTTATAACACTCAGTTATACTGTCAGACTTTCCTTTTCTGAAACTCTCATATTCCTGGTTCAGCATAGACTTTCTATCTTGTCTGACTTCTTCAGAACCCTCCATGTAGACTATCAAAGTATCCCACATTTCCTTGGAGGTCTTGTAGTGAATAAAATTATGGAAAGTTGCATCATCAATGACACTTACTATGATATTCTGGGCTCTTTTATCCATAGTTGCTAAGATGATCTCATCCTTAGTCATCTCTGAATACTCCTTGGGAATTCTTTGGTTTGCATCTAGAACTGAAATCTTCATAGGAATATAAGGACCTTCCTTTACTGTAATGTAGATCCTTGGATCAGAAGCCTCTATAAACAGCCTGACCCTTTCTTTCCAGATTCCAAATATCTCCTTCCTACATATGGGTAATTTCATAGAACCCAGTTCCTTATGATTTTCTCCTGAACCCATTTTCTTGATCTTGAATCTGCCTTATGGATCTCACTCGGACTATTAAGTCCTTCTTTGAGGAACCTCCCTCTGATACCACTTGAAAGAATTAGTGCCTAACCACCTAGAGGGGGGAGGTGAATAGGTGTAATTCCTTTTTTCTTTTTAAGGCAGCAAATCTATTCAGTTATTTACTTAACAACAGATAATTCTATAGCTAACACAACACAGATTCACAGAATTACCACAACACAGATTTCATACAGATTTTTATAGTGGTTCCCCAAGGTCTGGGTACATCCACTTTCCCCCTTCGCCTATCTAGCAGTGGGCTAGATTCGGCCTAACTTCTTCTCTTCACCTCAGATCATAAGATCTTACAGTAGCTCAGAACCCCAATAGGGCTCCTACAACTCAGAGTGAGTCCACACGCCTACAGCTTAGGCACACAGCCCTACCTCAGCCTACACAAGGCCTACAACTCAGAGATATCAATCTCCTACAACTCAGGCTCACAACCCTACCTCAGCCTTCAACAAGGCCTACCACTCAGAGAAAATATTCTCCTACACTCAGCCTTTATAAACACAGGCTTACAACTCAGATCTATAAAGATCCTACAAAAAATTGATCTAACAAAATGTTTTACCACCACCCTGGTAGAGAGAGAATGGATGGATGGATTCTTGATCAGTTCTTGGAAGAATCTGATGGCAGAGAACAACCTCTCTTAGATTTCTTCAAAGCTTCTTGAATCTGAACTCAGTAGGGTTGAACTCTTGAGAAGTTGATCTTTAATCAGCTTCTGACTTGAGATTCAGATCTCAATCTGAATCTTTCTTGGCAGCCTGGTTCAGCAACTGCACTTTAGTAGATGGAGCTCTCTCTCTCCAACTTTTTCTTAGATCTTCTAACGAAAATCTTCTGTATTATTACTTCTATTAGTTCTCTTTAGTTGTTCATCAATCATCGATATCTGTTGAAGGATAATTCCTTTATATAGACTTTCTCCATGGTAACCGGCTGATCCGGTTTCTAACAAACTTCTGACAGCTTTGACAGTTGCAGTAGACCGGTTAGAAATGGCAGCTGTCAAGTCATCCAATCACTTCTTGAAATACTGTCTCTGTCTGAAAGTGTCGAGACTGAACTTCATCATGTGTCGACACAAGTAGACTAAGTGTCGACATAAGTGGACTAAGTGTCAACACATGCCTTGGTGGTGTCGACACATCTCCTTTGTTGTTGTTAATGTTTCTCGACACAGCCTTCTATAGAATGTGTCGACACTTATTTTGTGTGTCGACACAATCACTTCTTTTCTTTAACATAGTTGAAACTCTGCAGTGTGTTGACAAAGTCTTCTGTATGTCGACACTGCCTCTTGGTGTCGATACAGTTGATGTCGACTAAAAATTCCTGTGTGTCGACACTGCCTCTTGGTGTCGACATAATTGATGTCGACAATGCTTCACTGTGTGTCGACACTGCCTCTGCATGTCGACACAGTTTCTTCAGGTGTCGACACAACCTTTCCAAGTGTCGACACAATTAGCTCCAAGTGTCGACACAATTAGCTCCAAGTGTCGACACAGCTTTTCTCTAGTGTCGACACAAGCCTTCATAAATGTCGACACAGCTTTTCCTGGTGTCGACATATGGACTTAGAAATTTTTCTACATTCCTGCATTTACTTAACCTGCACATATAAACTCAAAACACATCAAATACACCTTGATGCATATCATTGAGTAGGGTGAGGCTTCTTCAAATATGGTACACATTTTCCAATGTACCCAACAATATTCTAGACTTGTTTGCTGGTGCAGATTAAGATCATACCAGCTATCTTGCTGTTTACTATGTTGATATCAATAACTAACTTGCTCTTTGTCTAGCTGACTTGAGCTTCCTGTTCTTTAGCTCCACAATGTATGAACCGAACAAAAACAAACCGAAATAGTTTTAAACTGAAACTTTATTATCCGAAAAAGGTATCCATTACAAAGGTATACCCTCCCTTATATAGAATGGAGGAGAGATGAGAGAATACAAATAAGAGATGTGTGACTAAAAATTTACAGGACTAAGCGGACTATACAAAACAAACCGCACAAGCCGCGCGGTTAGACAGAAGGGCTAACCGCACGGCTACCACAAGAGAAGAAGAGAGATTGCCAGGGAAGACCGCTAGACCGCCCGGTCTCCAAGCCGGCTGAGACAAACCGCCAGACCGCGCGGTCTTCAACCCGCCAAGACAGACCGCCAGACCGCCCGGTCACCAACTTCAACACTCCCCCTCAAGCTGGAGCATATATATCGATCATGCCCAGCTTGTCGCAAACATGAAGAAACGAGGCGGAAACTGGCTTGGTGAAGATGTCAGCCAGCTCTTTATCAGAAGTGACAAAGGGAGTGCAAATTTGTTCCTTTAAGATCTCTTCATGAATGAAATGAAAGTCGACCTCAATGTGCTTTGTTCTTTCATGGAAGACCGGATTTTTGGAGATGTATATGGCGGCCTTGTTATCACAGAACATAGGTAGAGGATGGTTGTAGACCTCTCCTAAATCTAGCATGAGAGCCCGTAACCATTTTAACTCACAAGTGGTCGACGCCATACTGCGATACTCAGCTTCTGCACTGGACCTGGAGACAACAGACTGCTTCTTGCTCTTCCAGCTCACCAGATTTCCCCCAACAATGGTGCAAAAACCTGAGGTTGACTTGCGATCCCCTTTGTCATCAGCATAACTTGCATCTGAGTAGGCTTCAATCCTCAGATGACCATTCTTCTGAAAAAGTAATCCTTTCCCAGGCGCTGCTTTGACATACTCCAAGATCCGCAAGGCGGACTGTAGATGGCACTCCCTAGGTGCTTGCATGAATTGACTCACCTTGCCCACAACATAGGAAATGTCGGGCCTGGTCACTGTGAGATATATGAGCTTAGCAACCAGACGCCTGTACCGTGAACTATCTGAAAGAGGAGGCGAGTCATCTGTCCAGGTTTTGTCTTCTCCAGTTGCCATGGGGCATCGGGCAGGTTTTGCTCCAGTCAAGCCTGCCTCTTTTAAAAGATAAAGGGCATACTTACGCTGAGAGAGAACTAAGGAGTCGGGCTTCCGAGAGATTTCGATCCCCAGAAAGTACTTTGGAGAGCCCATATCTTTCGTGATCAGATGTTGGTGAAGATGTCGCTTTGTCAGGGCTACCCCTTCCTGGTCATCGCCAGTGAGAAGAATATCATCGACGTACACAAAAAGAACAACCAGCCCCGAAGGAGTTTTGCGAATAAATAGAGAGTGATCAGCAGAGCTTTGCGCAAAACCAACGGCCGCCACGATGCCGCTGAACTTGTCAAACCAAGCTCGAGGGCTCTGCTTGAGGCCATAAATTGCCTTCTGCAGCCGACATACTCGTGTCTCCCCCTGAGCAACATACCCAGGAGGTTGCTCCATGTAAACGGCCTCGTTAAGATCACCATAAAGGAAGACATTCTTGACATCTAGCTGACAAAATCGGCCAATCCCTATTGACCGCCACAGAGAGAAGGACCCGGATAGTGCTGAGACGAGCCACCGGGGAGAAGGTGTCAAAGTAATCAACCCCATAGGTCTGAGTAAAGCCCTTAGCAACAAGGAGAGTCTTATACCGATCCACAGTGCCGTCTGGGCCAAATTTTACCACAAAGACCCAGCGACAGCCAACAACATCAGTACCGAAGGGAGGAGGAACAAGAGTCCATATACCCCGCTCCGTGAGGGTCGCCATTTCCTCATCCATGGCCAGCTTCCAGTAGGGAATAGCAAGGGCCTCCTGATAGGAATGAGGCGTGGCAGTGGCAGAGATATCCAGCGCAAAGGCCCTGCGAGAAGGGGTAAGACGATCATACGAAACAACAACAGCAAGGGGGTGTAGGGTACATGTCCGCACCCCTTTGCGAAGAGCCACAGGGAGATCCAGGTCGGCGGCCCCCTCGGGATCCGGAGCGTCCGTGGCAGAGAGAGCTGGCCCGGGAGAAGAGAGCGACGGCGGCGGAGAGGATGGAGACAGAGGCGGAGAAGTGGGAGAGAGAGGTGGAACGAGAGGAGGGGACGGAGATGGCGGAGGGGTGGATATCTCGGTAGTGTTGGGTTTCTCTATGAGGATGGCACAACACTTGTGCACGTAGCGGAAGAATAAAAAACATCAAGAAAAACCCAAAAGAGATGGGATCGGGCCATGGTAGTTGAATCAAGAAGTTAACATACAACTAGGCAAAAATTACCTCGGTGGCGTTGAGTCACAACTCAACGGAGATGCTCCAAGCTTCGTGTTCTTGCTGGTGGCAAGTTCTACGTGGAATGATATCCACGTCTCTGTAGAAATCCACACGAGCGGGAGAACACCGGCTTTTCCGTCGCACGGATAATCGGGAAGGAGAATGACCACACCTTGCTTTTCCACGGACTGCTAGGTCCGCGCCAGGGATAGCAACACTAGTGACAATCGCCGGAGAGGAGGAGGTCGACGGAGCGAGCACGGCGGCGGAACACTTCCGTCGGCGGGATTCAGGATCGGCGGAACGAACGACAATCGCATCCGATTCGATCAGATATCATTCCCGAAAACCCTAAGTATCTATTTATACCAAAGGCATAAACAGACTTAGGAATATCTCTATCCGCAGACCACCTAGAAAATTAGGGTTCCAGAATCGGCGAGAATCACCTAGCAGATTCAGTGAGAATCAATCGGCAAGAATCACCTAGGATCGGCGAGAATCAGCTAGGATCAGCGAGAATCAGTCGGCGAGAATCAGAGTACAATACTCGACGATTCACGTCGAACGTGGGTTGACGATAATCATTGATCTGCGGTCGACGATCGTCGACCCTCGGTCGACTATTCTTACCAATCCTTCAAGGCAACATTTGCCAAACCCGACGATCCTTTAAGGCAACACTTTGCCCATAACCCCATTCAGGTCGGTGATTGGTAACCTTTACCAACACAATCAATCAACCAACTTCTCCACATCTCTTATGTGCGACCCTGCAGGCTCATATCGCGTTGGCAGTGAGATTACATGTTTGACCACTTCTAGATCACCATAATAACTCCAACAGTCTCCCACTTGATCTTGAAAGTATCAAACAAAAAACCTCACAAACAATGAGCGGCATCTAGCAATGCATCATTGCTCCCCAAGCAATAAGAGTTTATAACTCATAAGCCTTTATGACCAATGTATCAGCGTTGTCTTTGTCACTTTGTCCCTTACATCCGGAAAGAACTAGAGGCATGGACCGTGTCACCCTCGTAATAGCTCAATCCAAGTTTCTTGATCCAGGACAGACTTCCAGAGAATGGTGAGTCCAATATCACACCTTGACTCAACCAAGCATGGCCATGCATTTCTCAGTCCAGTTCCATCAAGCGGCCCATGGATGCAACTCCTGTCATACAGGAGGACAAATGCCATATCTGCTCACACACAAACACCCAAATGATTCGTAACATGCCCAACAACCACCCTTATATCAACCTTTCTCAAGGAAGACTTTAGATGGCATCAAAGCACGCTCTTCCTCACTTGATGAATGCTGTGACTTCAGGTCAAAGGAACACAACACCATTGTCAATTGAGACCTACTCATGACACGATTGGATGACAATCCACAGAGTAGTCTCAGGTTGGGTCTGTCCAGTACAACTTGTTTACTAACAAGTACCCACGTGATGACTTGATATCATAATATCATGACCTGTGAGAACCGGTCATCAGCCAACGCACGTGCTAGCCTTCATGTACCATCATCACCCTTAGCTTCTATGATGATACTCGATCAGGGACCTTTTAAGAATGAAGTTTCAAATAAATCATAGGCTCTCACATTCAAGTCACGTACTTGATGTCCCATGGAAGCGAACATTCTAAGGGTATCTATTATGTTAACATTTAACTATCATATAGAAAAACTCATAATAAAAGAACTTGCCATTAATTGTAAGAGAAAAACTAGGTACACTGTTCATCATATGAACAAATGGCCAACAAAATACATGTTTACATGCAATCCACAAGATTCTCACTAGAGTTGATCATTTAGGTATCGTATACCCATCGATCTAGTATGACCATCATGCTTTCTCTACATGAGAGGCTTTGTCAGTGGATCCGCAATATTCTCCTCAGTCGGCACTCTGCAAATGTTCACATCTCCTCGTTCGACAATCTCACGAATAAGATGAAACCGCCGAAGTATGTGCTTGGAGCGCTGATGGGATCTAGGTTCCTTAGATTGTGCAATTGCACCATTGTTATCACAGTAGAGAACTACGGGACCAACAATGCTAGGAACTACATCAAGCTCGCCAATGAATTTCCTAATCCATACAGCCTCCTTCGCCGCATTAGCTGCGGCGATATACTCGGCCTCTGTTGTAGAATCAACAACTGTCTCTTGCTTGGAACTCTTCCAGCTCACAACTCCTCCATTCAGGCAAAACACAAAACCTGACTGAGACTTGGAGTCGTCTCTATCAGTTTGGAAGCTAGCATCCGTGTAACCACTTACAACGAGCTCTTCCTCTCCACCATACACCAAGAACACATCCTTAGTCCTTCTCAAGTACTTCAGGACATTCTTGACTGCAATCCAGTGACACTCACCGGGGTCTGACTGATACCTGCTAGTCATGCTCAAAGTAAAGGAGACGTCGGGTCGAGTACATAACATCGCGTACATGATTGATCCAATTGCCGAAGCATATGGAATCAACTTCATGCGGTCCTTATCTTCACAAGACTTTGGACACTGGTCCTTAGAGAGATTCATACCATGAGACATGGGCAAAAATCCTTTCTTGGACTCAAGCATGTTGAACCGCTTCAACACCTTTTCGATGTACGTACTCTGGGTCAAACCCAACAACTTCTTCGATCTATATCTATAGATCTTAATACCGAGTATATAAGTTGCTTCACCCAAATCCTTCATTGAAAAGCAGTTCCCTAGGTTGTTCTTAACAACTTTCAGGGTAGGAATGTCATTCCCAATCAACAGTATGTAATCTACATACAATATCAGGAAGACAACAATGCTCCCACTGATTCGCTTGTAAACACAAGGCTCATCTTCATTCTTGATGAAACCAAACTCTTTGATTTTCTCATCAAAACGAAGATTCCAACTTCGAGAGGCCTGTTTCAGTCTATAGATGGACTTATTCAGCTTGCATATTTTAGTGGCTTCATTTGGGGATACAAAACCCTCAGGTTGTGTCATATACACTTCCTCAAGGAGGTTTCCATTAAGGAAAGCCGTTTTGACATCCATCTGCCAGATTTCGTAGTCATAATACGCAGCAACAACAAGCAATATCCTTATGGACTTTACCATGGCAACAGGGGAAAAGGTCTCATCATAGTCAATACCATGAATTTGCTTGAAACCCTTAGCCACCAGTCGCCCTTTGAATGTCTGTACATTCCCATCCATGTCGGTCTTCTTCTTGAAGACCCACTTGCACCCTATGGGTCGTACCCCTTCAGGTGGTTCCACCAAGTTCCAAACTTGGTTTGCATACATGGAGTCCATTTCGGATTTCATAGCCTCAAGCCATTTGTCGGAGTCCGGTCCATTCATAGCCTCTTGGTAGGTTGCTGGTTCATCATCATGATCCATAAGTAACACATTACCTATTTGAGACACGAGAAATCCATATCTCTCAGGCTCAAACCTCGGTCTACCAGATCTACATAGGACTTGTGTTCCTTGAGCAGGTTCTCTAGCTACAACATCTTGTAGTCCTGTCTCAGAATCCAATTCAGGTTCATTCACTACATGTGGTTCTTGAACTTCTTCAAGCTCTACCTTTTCAGTCTTTCTTGATAAGAACTCTTTCTCCAAGAAGACACCAGTCCTTGCGACAAACACTTTGCCCTCAGACGGTAGGTAAAAGTAATACCCTTTGGTTTCCTTAGGATATCCCACCAGATAACATTTATCCGATTTGGGTTCCAGCTTGTCAGGCATTTGACGTCTCACGTATGCCTCACAGCCCCAAATTTTAATGAACGACATACTAGGACGCTTCCCAGTCCATATCTCATATGGTGTCTTCAGAACCGTTTTTGTTGGAGCGCGATTCAATGTCATTGCAGCAGTCTCTAAAGCAAAACCCCAAAAGGAAACAGGCAAGTCTGCATGACTCATAATCGAACGTACCATGTCTAACAGAGTACTATTTCTCCTCTCAGACACACCATTATGTTGTGGTGTTCTAGGTGGAGTGAGCTGTGATACAATACCACACTCTTTCAGATGATCACGGAACTCATGACTCAGGTATTCGCCACCTCGATCAGATCAGAGTGCTTTAACCCTTTTACCCAATTGGTTTTCTACTTCATTCTTGAACTCTTTGAACTTTTCAAAGGTCTCGGATTTGCACTTCATAAGATACACATATCCGTATCTACTGAAATCATCAGTAAATGTAACAAAGTAGAAATACCCACCTCTAGCCATGGAACTCATGGGTCCGCATACATCACTATGTACAACACCCAAGAGATCCTCAGCCCTCTCAGTATAACCAGTGAAAGGAGCTTTAGTCATCTTTCATAACAAACAAGATTCACATCGCTCAAATGATTCATAATCAAATGAGTCCAAAAGTCCATCTCTATGGAGCTTGGATATGCGCTTCTCGTTGATATGGCCCAAACGACAATGCCAGAGAAATGTAGGGTTCGAGTCATTTGTTCTTAGTCTTTTATTATTTTCTACATTACAGATCAGATGGTCCAAGTTCAAAACATAAAGACCATTAAACAATTGGGCTACAGCATAACAAACATCATTCTTAAATATAGAACAATAGTTGTTCTTAATTATAAAAGAAAATCCAATCATGTCCAAACATGAAATAGATATAATGTTTCTAGTTATGGCCGAACAAAATAACAATTATCTAGTTCTATTACAAGCCCACTGAGCAAAGAAAGACGGTAAACCCCTACGGCTACAGCAGCAACTCTTGCTCCGTTGCCGACGCGGAGGTCCACCTCCCCTTTACTCAGCAATCTTCTCCTTCCCAGTTCCTGCGCATTTGTACAAATGTGAGAACCACATCCGGTATCCAATACCCAAGATGAAGGAGCAGAAAGGTTTATCTCTATAACGTGAACATTTGAAGCGGAAGTCATACCTCCCTTCATTTTCTGCAGACCTTCAATGTACGAATGACAGTTCCTCCTCCAATGACCAGCCTTGCCACAGTGGTGGCATTTCCCTTCGTTCACCGTGCTTTTCTTTTTCATCAGTGCAGAAGACTTGGGCTCAAGATATGACTTAGGTCCCACCTTTGTCTTCTTAGAGCCCTTGGCCTTGCCCTTGCCCTTATGCACCATCAGTATGGGGCTGGCAGGCTTGGACTTCTTCATATTGATTTCGGCAGTTCTCAACATGCCTAGGAGTTCGGGCAGTGTCTTGTCTATTTCATTCATGTTGTAGTTCAAGACGAACTGCTCATAACTGTCCGGCAACGATTGCAGGATCAGATCTGTGGCCAACTGTTGACCAAGAGGAAAACCCAGCCTTTCAAGGTTCTCTATATACCCAATCATCTTGAGTACGTGAGTCCCTACTGAGTCTCGAACTCCCATCTTGCACTGAAACAATGCTTTTGTGACATCGAACCTCTCTTGATGAGCCTGCCCTTGAAACATTTTCTTGAGATGCTCGTCAATCTCCTTGCACCCCATGTTCTCATGTTGCTTCTGAAGCTCAGAGTTCATAGTGGCAAGCATAAGGCATTCGACATCTAAAGCATCATCGGTATACTTCTTATAAGCATCCTTCTCAGCACGGGAAGAGTTCCCAGTCGACACCTCGAGGGCTTCTTCTTCCAAGACATAGAGCTTTCGCTCTTGCCTGAGAACAATTCTCAGGTTCCTGTACCAGTCCATGTAATTAGTCCCACTGAGCTTATCCTTCTCAAGGATGGCTCTCAGAGACAACGTGGAGTGTGAAACACTTGCCATGGAATTCTACAAGAATTTATGCAGAATAAAATCAGTACCAAAATTTCAAATACAATTTATTTTAATTTGGACTTCAATTAAAACACTCCCACTATTTTATTCGAAATGATAGCCCTCACTAACAATTCGGAGAGTTCATGCGAGCTACTCTCTTAGTGGACAAGATCCGTATTTCACCAACACAATGAGTCAGCTTTGGCTTTCCTCTCACGATGCGGTTATTTAGGTAGGCAACACTTGCCAATTACATCCTCATGCAATTCTTGTATGGTTGGTGAATAACTCCTTACTCGCATCCATCATATGGTGCATGCCAACCCTATGCCTCTAGGCACTCAACCTTTGAGGTCACCTAGTTAAGTTGGACCCGATGTCGACAGTGGGATATCACAATTATCCGCTCGCACCCTTACCAAGATAGATTAATGCACCTTGCTTTGGCAAGCCCACACTTCATCGATCGAGGCAGGAAGAGTGTCATCCATCGGAAGGCATCCGAACACTTAATATTTGATGAAGAGATTTTGATTATAGGTTAACAGTTAACCATGATCAACATTTGATCAATGTGCACATCCAAGGAAATACAATATTTCTAAAACCACATGCATCCCTTATGTGCACAACCCGACATCATCAACATTTGATAGAAGGAAGGGATAAATCTGAACATCCGGAAACTTCCAAATCCTCAGATTTACATGCATTGGACAAAGGCAAAGACAACTCAACTTAAAGCAGTAGACAAGCTCATCTCTCTATGTTGGATTCAAAATCCAAAACAAACTCGAGGGATGGTTACTGCTAAGGAGACTACAATTTCTAACAATTAGAAATTTCCACGAAATCCCAGACATTCTTGGCGGGGAACCAAGAATAAATCTAGACATTTAGAACACTTCTAAATCCCAAGGTTTACACGCACTGGAATAACAAAACTTCCAATACAACAATCATGGCCGCAACCTGGCTCTGATACCACTGTTGGGTTTCTCTATGAGGATGGCACAACACTTGTGCACGCAGCGGAAGAATAAAAAACATCAAGAAAAACCCAAAAGAGATGGGATCGGGCCATGGTAGTTGAATCAAGAAGTTAACATACAACTAGGCAAAAATTACCTTGGTGGCGTTGAGTCACAACTCAACGGAGATGCTCCAAGCTTCGTGTTCTTGCTGGTGGCGAGTTCTACGTGGAATGATATCCACGTCTCTGCAGAAATCCACACGAGCGGGAGAACACCGGCTTTTCCGTCGCATGGATAATCGGGAAGGAGAATGACCACATCTTGCTTTTCCACGGACTGGTAGGTCCGCGCCAGGGATAGCAACACCAGCGACAATCGTCGGAGAGGACGAGGTCGACGGAGTGAGCACGACGGCGGAACACTTCCGTCGGCGGGATTTAGGATCGGCGGAACGAACGACAATCGCATCCGATTCGATCAGATATCATTCCCGAAAACCCTAAGTATCTATTTATACCAAAGACATAAACAGACTTAGAAATATCGCTATCCGCAGACCACCCAGAAAATTAGGGTTCCAGAATCAGTGAGAATCACCTAGCAGATTCAGTGAGAAT
Source organism: Platanthera guangdongensis (assembly GCA_039583875.1). Taxonomy (NCBI): domain Eukaryota; kingdom Viridiplantae; phylum Streptophyta; class Magnoliopsida; order Asparagales; family Orchidaceae; genus Platanthera; species Platanthera guangdongensis. Next base: position 25,220,145 of record CM077154.1, on the reverse strand, counting down.
CAATCGGCGAGAATCACCTAGGATCGGCGAGAATCAGCTAGGATCGGCGAGAATCAGTCGGCGAGAATTAGAGTACAATACTCGACGATTCACGTCGAACGTGGGTTGACGATAATCATCGATCTGCGGTCGACGATCGTCGACCCTCGGTCGAATATTCTTACCAATCCTTCAAGGTAACATTTGCCCAATCAGACGATCCTTTAAGGCAACACTTTGCCCATAACCCCATTCCAGGTCGGTGATTGGTAACCTTTAACACAGTCAATCAACCAACTTCTCCACATCTCTTATGTGCGACCCTGCAGGCTCATATCGCGTTGGCAGTGAGATTACATGTTTGACCACTTCTAGATCACCATGGTAACTCGAACAGGTAGGAGATGAGGGAACGAAGGGAATAGCAGGAGAGTCAGAAGCCGGGGAAGGAGGAGAGGTAGCGGGGGAAAGAGAGGAGGAGTCAGCCGAGAAGTAGGAGGCATTCTCGAAGAAGGTAACGTTAGCAGAGACGAACTGCTGACGAAGAATAGGGTTAAAGCAACAATAGCCTTTCTGAGTGGTGGAGTACCCCAGAAAGACACATTTGGTGGAGCGAGTGGATAGCTTGTCATGGGTGGCAGATGGGGTATGCACAAAAGCAGTGCATCCAAAGATGCGGAGAGGGAGAGGAAAAGGCTCCTTGCCTGGATATAGAATGGAGAAGGGTGTTTTCCCGTGGAGAATGGTGGATGAAATGCGATTGATGAGGTAGCAGGCAAGGAGAACGACATAGCCCTAATACGAGCGAGGGACATGCATCTGGGTCATCAATGTGCGAGCCACATCGAGGAGGTGACAGTTTTTGCGTTCCGCCACCCCATTTTGTTGGGAGGTGTAAACACAGCTAGTCTGATGAATAATGCCATGTTGCACACAAAAAGAGGTAAAAGCATGACTCACATACTCTTTAGCATTGTCGGAGCGAAATGTTTTAATACAAACATTGAACTGAGTTTAATAAACTGATAAAAAGATATTCATACATCTAAAAGTTCAGAGCGATCTCGGAGGAGATACACCCAAGTACATCGAGAAAAATCATCTATAAGGGTTACAAAATAAGAACTACCCCGACCAATGGTGAGGGTAGGAGCAGGTCCCCAGAGATCGGAGTGGACAAGATCAAAAAGACGAGTAGAGCCCCGTCTGTGCTTTGGCGGGAAGGAGGAACGGTGATGCTTGCTGAGTTGACAGGCGTCGCATTGGAGAGGAGTACTAGACGGAGGGAGGTGTGGCAGAAGCTGATGTAGAAGACGTGGTGGAGGATGACCGAGGCGGAGATGCCACTGGAGAAGATCCGTACAGGAAGAGGAGAAGGCGGACAAGGCGAAAACATTATCGAGGAAGTAGAGGCCGCCGCTCTCAGTCCCAGTAGCAATCGTCCGGTGGGAGCTCGGATCCTGAAAAGAACAAGAAGTTGGTGTAAATGTCACAAAACACTGAAGCTGTTTGCATAAAGAGGTAACAGACAACAGATTGCACGGAAACTTGGGCACATAGAGAGTGTCCGCTAGTCGTAGTGACGGAGTAACATGAACCACTCCCATCCCATGAATCGGGGAGGGAGAACCATCCGTAACTAGGACCGGGGGCAACCGATCATGTTGTTCGAGTAAAGAGAAGCACTGAGGATTGCCCGTCATGTGATTAGTGTCACCAGAGTCGATGAGCCATTTACCTTGAGTCACTATGTGGGCACTACCGGAGGATGTTACATCAGAGGCAGATGGCTTGGAAGAGTCACCGGAGGGGCGAAGATGTGGATGCTTCGTCCAACAGCGTTCGAAAGTATGGCCGTTTCGGCCACAATGAGAACAGAGGTAGCGGGAAGAAGCACGGCCATCGGACTAGTGACTGCGGCTACCAGAGCCACTCCGCTGAGTGTGATGAGAATAGTTGTCCGGTGGTGGAGAAGGAGCGGGCAAAAGTGGGGGCTGAAGGAGAGAGGTGACAGCAGCGATGCGGGCAGCGGTGGCATCTAAGGTAGGAGATTCGGCCTCACCCAGAATTTGCTGCCGGATCATGTCATAAGTATCAGGAAGCCGGAGCAGATAACACACAACCAGATGCTCCTGGAAGTGCTTGTGTTATTGAGCCAAATCCGCAGAAAAGGGGCGATTCTGAAGAATCTCAGCCCCAAGAGCCTGAACCTGTTGGTAGGCAGCAGCAGGAGACAAGGTAGGACGGGCAAAGAGGTCCACATACAACGTATAGATGCGGGATGTCTGAGCCCCCTTGGAGTACAGAGCGGCAAGATGAAGCCAAGCGGCCTTGACCGTCTCATCATGACGTATGACGGGAAGGCACTCATTGGAAAGACTGTTCGCGAGCCAAGTACGCACAAGCGTGTCACTTGCATCCCAGTCATCAAAGAGAGGTGAAGTGATAGGAGGTGGGTCATCAACGAGATGGTGGCATTTGCATTGTGAGCGAAGAAGAAAGGTGAAAGAGACGCTCCAATCCGGGTAGTTGGAGCCAACAAGCTTGGAAACGGTCCCAAGGTTCCCGGAAGGAGTAGGTGGAAGAGGCGGAGCTGGATTGGTGACTGGGGTGGTGGTAGTAGAGGCATCAGAAAGAGCCATAGGAGCATGAAAAAGGAAGCCGGGCGGTTAGGAAACAACCCGCACGGATAGGAAAAAGAAGGGCGGCAGCGGTCACAAGGGGGGAAACCAGCGGCCAGAAAAGCCACGACCAAGCTGCAAACACAAGCAGAGGGGAAGAAGTCGAACGGCTAGAGGACAGGCCGCGCGAACAAAAGCAGGACAAAACAGGTCGCTGCGACAAGAGGTGGCGACTTAGAACAGGAAACAAAAAAAGTCGCGCACATAGAGGGCAGCAACAAGGAGAGGAAGAGGCCGCACGGACAGGGTGCAAACTGGCGCGACAAGCCGCGCAGACAGGAAGACACAGAATCAGGAGGAGTAGATCGAGTGCTTTGATACCATATAAGAACCGAACAAAAACAAACCGAAATGGTTTTAAACTGAAACTTTATTATCCGAAAAAGGTATCTATTACAAAGGTATGCCCTCCCTTATATAGAATGGAGGAGAGATGAGAGAATACAAATAAGAGATGTTGGACTAAAAATTTATAGGACTAAGCGGTCTATACAAAACAAACCGCACAAGCCGCGCGGTTAGACAGAAGGGCTAACTGCACGGCTACCACAAGAGAAGAAGAGAGATTGCCAGGGAAGACCGCTAGACCGCCCGGTCTCCAAGCCGGCTGAGATAAACCGCCAGACCGCGCGGTCTTCAACCCGCCAAGACAGACCGCCAGACCGCCCGGTCACCAACTTCAACACACAACAATGGCAGAGAAGAAGAATTGCCTGATTGCTTTTTTCCGAAGACTGTCTTCCTCAGTACGCCTTTTTTCCTTTTATTGATTTTAACCCAATGTTTCTTGAGCAGCGGGCCCACCACCAAGATTGAAAGCCTCCCCAACACTTAATGATGAAAATATATCTTGGAAAGTGCGGAGGATGATAACAGCTGGCCGCCAGCGACTCTTGCAACATTTCCGCAACATTTGAATTTTGGTTGACTTTTTGACTTTGCTGATGTCAGCATGACTAAGCATCTGTGGACTTGGACAAAATGCAAGCATTATAACCAAAGGCATTGAGTGAGTAGGCATCACTCAACGCCACAACACTTAGACAAAATTCTTTCTGTCTAGGTATTGAGCTCGATGAATGTTGAGCTCTGTTTGACAAACGATAAGCTCAGCTCGACGAAAGCATAAATTTAGTTCGAAGAATTAGACTCAGTTCGATGAAAGTTAAACTCAGTTCGACAAAAGAGTAAATTTAGCTCGACAAACTCCAGACTCAGTTCGACGAAAGCTAAGCTCAATTGGACGAAGCCGAGCTCGACGAAAGCCAAGCAGTCCACGTATTTGGACTTAGCCAAATTTTCTGCGTCAAGGCATTGAGAGCATCGAGAGCGTTGAGTGAGCTTGCCTCACTCAACGTTATTTGCCTTAGCAAAGATTTCTTCGCCTTGGCATTGAGAGATTAAGATCCACTCAATGCCAAACTACTTTATAGAATTTTTATATTATCTAGCATTGAGTGAGTAAGATACACTTAATGCCTGTGGACTTAATGAAAATTTTGCCTAACTTTTCTGTGTAGCTGACATGCACAACAACACTCAATGCTAAAAGCTGTATGACATTGAGTGAGTAGACCACACTCAACGCTTATGGAATTGGGCCACATTTTCATCCAATTTCTCTAGGCTTAGACTGACTCGTCCTGACTCACAGCCTTTTTGCTACATGGTATTGAGTGAGTAGACTACACTAAGTACTTTTGTACTTAGCCAATTTTCTGGCTATCTAACAGTTAGGCTGAGATAGACTCAATGCTATTTGTTATATGGCTATGGGTGAGCTGTCCTCACTCAACACTTGTGGACTTGGTCAAATTTATAGCAAGACAAAAATGAATCCATACCTCTGGTGTTGAGTTAGCTTGCTCCACTCAACGCCCGTGGACTTAGCTGTAATGTCAACTGCTCCTTGACTTCTGGCATTGAGTGAGCTTACCTCACTCAACGCATGTGGAATTAGGCAAATTTCTGCCTCTCCAGCATCCTCTCTTGGTGTGCACCTTTCTGCCTTATGACCACCTATCACATCACTTAGACAATCTGTCTAGACTTGTTCCACGAAACATCTGGCACAAGATGAGCTTAAATAACATCAAATGCAACTATGCTCTAAATGTTGATGGTGATGCCTCTTCAAATCCACTATAGAGAACATTGTGGGCAATGGACCTAACATAAGTCCTTTTTGATTTTCTTATTCTCGGTTCTCATGGAGTTTTTCTTAGAAATAACACATTATAATTTATCAACTAAGTGTTCATAAATTTCAAGAAGTTCAGTATAAGTAGGTGGGGTTACCTCAGTATTGATCTGGACACTGGACTCATCGTCAGATTCTTCTTGATTCTTTCCCATGAGGCATTGATTTTCCTCATATTCACTACCAGAGTCTATGGTGGTTGATTCATCAGATCCATCCTCATACCAAGCGAGCGCCTTCGGCACCCTCTTCTTCCCTTTTTGCCAGCTTTGCTTTTCTTTTTCCTCCTTCTGAAGTCTTGGGCATTCTCTCTTTAGGTGCCCAGGATTGTGGCAGTGATAACACTCTGGCTGGGACTTCTCATCATCAATTTTAGTCTCTTTTGATGGCTTGTTCCGCCTTCTGCCTTCTCCAGCTCCTCTCTTCAGGAATTTCTTGAACTGTCCCTGCTTCTTGGGATTTTTCATGAATTTTTTGAACTCCCAAACGTAGAGGCTCTCCTCCTCATCATCCTCAGAATCTTCAGCAGCTTTTATCTCCCTTGCGTCCATCAGCGCCAGTCCCTTCTTCTTCATTTCCCTGGGATATTCCTCTGCTTGAATCTTTAATTAAAGTTCATGTGTCTCCAGATTGCCGGTGAGGCTCTCTATCTCCAGGGTGCTAATTTCATGAGACTCAGCAATAGCTATCACCTTCGGGTTGAAGCGAGGAGGCAAAGATCGCAAGAACTTCCTCACTAGGTCACCATTTGGAAAGTTCTTTCTGAGAGATCTTGAGGCATTGACAATCTTGGTAAAATGCGTGTACATGCTATCCATATCCTCGTCGATCTCCATCCAGAAGTGTTCATATTCAGATTCGAGTCGGAACAGCTTCAATTCCTTCACCTACGAGGTACCTCCGTGAGTGAGCTCAATGTTTGGTATTGCATCCACAATAACCCAGATTTGTATGAAGTCACCCTTGAACTAAGATGAATTAAGTTTGTATTTGATGCCCTTTTTAGTTGAGTGTTTGCAGGACACAATTGCCAAGTGTAGACCAATGTCAATCTACAATGAGTCACCAAACACAGGACCATACAATGTAATCCCTCATTGTGTGATCCATGGTATTGAATCATGTATAGCCTCTCTATTGGGACACACTTCTTTTTCAAGCACTCAAGGCATTTGAGAATTTCTCTAAGTATTTTTATCGAGTAGGAAAGTTTGTACTCGAGTAGAACTTAAGTATATTCTCGAGTAAGACTTGTCATGAACTCGAGTTGCAGAAACAGTTCTCGAGAAAGCTTAGTGTTGTTCTCAAGAAAGCCATCTATTCTCGAGTACTCCATAACATTCCTTCTCGAGTTACTTCAGTTCCCGGCATGATATTTTTCTAAGTCTTTTTCTCGAGAAGCAATTTATTTTTCTTGAAAAGCCACATGTCATTTCTCGAGAAGCTCAGTATTACTTCTCGAGAACCAGAAGTTATTTCTCGAGTAACAGATTCTTTTCTCGAGTAACAGAATATGTTCTCGAGAACAAAAGATCATCTTTCTTGAGTTACTTCTTTTCCAGACAGAATATTTTCTAAGTACTTTTCTCGAGATGCCAAGGATTTTTCTATCAAGAAGACAAAGTTTAGTTCTCAAGAAGCAGGAAATATTTCTCGAGACCTAGAATGTTTTCTCGAGAGCCAGACATCTGTTCTCGAGATACTTCTTTGTTCTCGAGTACCAAAATGATTGTTCTCGAGAACAAAACTCTTTCCTTCTTGAGTACCAAAATGATTGTTCTCGAGAACAAAACTCTTTCCTTCTCGAGTACTTTCCTTCTTTCCTTCTCGGGTACTTTCCTTCTTTCTCGAAATTGCTGATTTCCACCTCCATATTTTTACTAAGTATTTTTGTCGAGATCATCATCATTCTTCTTGAAAATTAGAAAATCTTTTCTCGAGTACTATCATTCTTCTCGAGAAATGTCGTACTGTTTTCTGAATTTTTCTAAGTCTCGACAGACGTGATTTCAAAAGTAATTAGCGTATGATTGGTCCACGTGTCATGCATTTATTATGATTATGACCGTTAGGTAAGTCCTATAAAAGGTCTTATCATAATCGACCAACCATAATAAGAATCCCTAAGTATTCTATATCGAGTTTTCTCTTTCCAAAATCGAAAGCCTCCGCTATTAATCATCTTCATCGCTGATCTGCTTTCGATCCAGAGATTCAGAGCAAGTGATTCAACAGATCAAGATCTTCTATATCGACAGATTATTTTTCTTGATTGCACTGAGTTCAAAATTTTCAGATCCATATATTTGGTCGTGTCTTCTTCAATTTATTTCTGACAGAACCTTAAAGTTCAAGGAAGAAGAAGGCTGAAGTTTTCAGATCTGTGATCAATACTCTTTGTATTTCTTTGTATTTATTTGTATTTCATTTTACTATTGAAGGAGACTATTCTCCGAGTGTAGGAGCTTTGTTCTCCGAGTTATTTTTAGGAAGTTTTTCTTCCGAGTGTAGATCCTATGTTGAGGGATCGAGTTGTAGGAACTTGATTCTGAGTGGTAGGATTGTTTTCAATCCGAGAATAGTGGAGTGGCCTAGTCTAGTGTATTGCTAGATCGGTGAGGTGGAAAGTGGATGTACCCAAGGTTGGGGAACCACTATAATTCTTGGTGTTGTCTGTGAATGCTTGCTTATTTTTCTGTGCATCGCTTGTTAAATTTTTATTCCACAAAAAGACGCAGAACTCACCTATTCACCCACCTGTAGGTGATTTAGGTAGACAACTTAAAGATTCTTCACTCAAGAAGACACCATATATCATAAGCAGTCTCGCACTTACATATTCTATTGAATTTAGTTTTGCCTAAGACACAGAATAACGAGTTCATAGCCATGGCATTATTTGTACATCTAAGCTTGTCTGCGTCATCCCACTTATCATGTGGTTTTTCTACGACAATATCCCTATCCGTGACAGTGGGTGAATTGTACTTTGTCTCTATCACGACCCATACGTCAATACTGTGAGTCATCAGAAAGATTTTCATCCGATTCCTCCAGTGACTATAGTCACTCCCCATAAACAGTGGAGGTCTACTCACACCTTGTCCCTCATTGAATGCATGATCAGAGTTGGCCATCTAATGTCAGGTTTTTAAGCCTTTTTGAAGTAACCTCCCTCTGATATGACTTGTCGGATCTCATGGTCAACCTTAGAGGGGTGGGGGGGGGGGTGAATAAGGTTTCTCGAGTTAATTGCAATTTAAAATATTTGGACCCAGAAACTCGAGTTTTGGAAGTTACCGGGAAGCGTTAGATAGCTAATGCGCGGCGGTAAGTCGCGTGACTCATTTTCCTGAGCAGTCACGCTTGGGCACCACACACCAAAAATCAAAACATTATTTGCAGATAACTAATGTAGGTAAATCTCAGAAAATAAATTTCAATGCAAGATTTAGATCAACAATAGTTTTTGAACAACTACAAAACTGTGATCTCCGTGACGCCGGAGATCGAAGGTGGTGAGGAATAAAAACACTTGTGTTTTTTATACCGACCCGCTCCACTGACCGGTTGGATCTATCCCTTTCCATCCAAGAAAGGTCCTCAATCCGTCTCTTCACCTCCACGCAAGGGAGGGTCTTAGAGCCCCGCTAGATCCTCAGATCTAGACATCCTATCCCTAGGATGATTTTCCGCAGAATCCTCCTCGGGTTCCGACGACCCTCACCGGTCGATTTTCCTCATCACAAGATTCAAAAAAAAATAAGATTACAGATTTAAGGATGTAGAGAATTGAAAAGATGTTCTCCCTCTTGACGAATTCTCTATTTAGCGATCCGTGGCAGGCACATGAGATCTTCGTTTACTAGCAATCGGTCGGCTCTTCGAATTTGATGCAGATCTTGGATCGCCAGAGTCCTTTGTTCACGAACGGGAGGGAGACGACTTTCTTCTTCTTCGACGAAGACTTTTGGAATAGAGCGCAAGAAAGAGCGGCCGAACCATAGAATGCACGAACTCCCATCACGTTTTGTTTTCATATCCATCAGGCACAAAAACCAAGGCGTCCTTTTATACATCTTCATGAAAATGGGTTACCGCAGGCGGTAAGGCTAGCATCTGGCGGTAGGTTCACGTTCTTGATGTGCCAGCTGTACTCCACATTAGGGAAAAATATTCAAAATGAATATTTTTCCTTTTCATAGAGCTAGCGCCCTGCGGTAGTAGGTAGCGCCACAAGGTAGTTCAGTTACTCGAGAAATCCTCATCAATAGTCGAGAAGTTAGCGCGGCGCGATAACAACTATCGCCTAGCGGTAGGTCGATTACTCAAGGAATCCTTCTTGACATTCTTCGAGAGGCTAGCACGTCGCAGTAAGCACTACTGTTTGGCGATAGTTTCCCGAGAGGCTGTCTAGATGATTCCTTGTGTTAGTACGAGTGGTAAGACTAGCACGACGCGGTACGTTCCTGAGAATTCTGTCCAATTAATTCACGGCTATCGCCCGGCTGTAACTCTTATCGCTCGGTGTTAGCATCCACAGGAGACTCCTTTTCTTTACTTGAACATGTCAATCTGCACAATCTATCAACACATGACGTGATCAAATACACCTGAGATTTGATATTCTCAAACATATGGAATATGAAATAGCGGTTCCAACATTGCCTACCCATCCTCCTTCTACTGAAAATATAAGAGTGGTTGTTGAAGCTATTTTCGTGCTTATCAATGAGTAACTAGGAGGTCCAGTGCAGCGTCCTGTCCCTGAGGTTACCACGACGTAGGATGGCGTAGTTGAGCCTATGGCAGTGAGACAAGTGGCCATAGAACCAGTGGTCACAGGGTGAGTAATGAAAAAGCGAGTGAAGCATGTGATGAGTTTCAACCCTCTTATGTTTGCGGGTACTGGAACCCCAACATAAGCCGAGAATTAGATTTCAAGAATAACGAGAACCATGACGGTAACAAAAACAAAGGAGTGGCAGAAAGTCACCGTGAATGCCTTCTTATTAGATGGAGAGGTAAGGCTATGGTGGGATGAGTTGGAGTTGCTCCAGTTTGTTGGTCGACCGTTGATAGAGTTCTCGATGGAGGATTTTTTGAGGCTATTTTTGGCGAGATATCTCCCATCTGCGCATAGGATCATAATGGAGAATCCTGCGAGAGCACTGTTCTATACATGAACTTCTCATTCCTTTTTGTTTGAGGACTTTGTGTTGCGTATCAGAGTGCCTTCTTTTATGTCGACAAAGTGATTCGATGTTTTGCTGCCTAATGGCTACTCGATGTGTGCAGAAGAGTTTGCTATATTCAGGTGCATATCTGAAGTCATGATTTTGGATTAGAAGCATTTGTGTTGCCGATATTGGAGTTAGATGTGATCTTTGACATGGACTGGCTCTCGGAGCAGCGTGCCTGTATTGATTGCAACTCGAAGGAAGATATACTGGGACAAAACACCTAACGCGAGACTAAATTTGTTGGTATGCGAGTATCGAGTAAGTTACTGATGTCTGCTCTCCAAGTGGTCAAGGCGGTTCAGAAGGGCACGAAGTTATTCTTCACACTATTGGAGGATGTAGAGCCGAAGTCCAGTTCAAGCAATGTTCCTATTGTGTCAGAGTTTGTGATGTGCCCGCGAACAGACTCTTACTGTGGTTGGTTCGGTGAGTCGATCGCCGCGGGCTTTCTCGGGTAGGCAAGTGCACCTATCGCAAGTAGTACTCGATATTCGGGGGAATACCGAGGTCGTATTGTTCTCGGGGTCGCGTTGACTATTCTTACTCCTCCGGGAGGGCTATTATTTTACTGAAAGAAAAGGTGGATTTTTTTACTTTAAGAAAAGACGGAAAAGCAAAGGAGCGAAAAAAAAAACGATTTAGAGAATATTCGATGAAGGGTTAACGCTCGGCATCGAATCGGATTAAGACTAAAACAATTTTTAATAATAAAAAGACTTAGTTTTCAAATTAATAATAAGGCAACTTGGCCGTGGAGGTTCCACAAATGTGAGCTCACCTAGCTATAGGGATATCGCTCACCTAAACATTAAGACTATTCGACCGAACGTTAGTCCGACGAAGGATTCCTCTTAACGCCCGCTTTACGCTAAGAACCCCGCTATTGGGTGGGGGACCCAATCCGGTAGAATTACGCTAGTCCTCTCTCGAGGGTATGCACGCAACTCTATTTGCCCAGGGGTGATCGGTCCATATGCACGGCCTCTCGGCTAGCTAGCATATGGACTACGGAAATAGGGCCCACACATCGATTATGTGGTCCTACGCGTCGTAAACCCGGGGTAAACCCTAAGTGCATAAATTAAAATGAAAATAAAGAACTTTAATTATTATAAATCATTTTAAATGTCCCAATGCTCTTCGATGCCGAGGCTAATAGCGATTAGCCACACATCGGTATGGGGACGGCTTATAATTTAGTGAGGCGCGAGTTCGAAATTAAATACTAAACGATTATAAGAAGGGGACACAAGAAAAATAACAACATTTAGAAAACTGAAAAAATTAGCTAGAACAAGAACTCACGCACACTCCAAATTATAAATTAAAAAGGAACTAAGTTACACATAAAAAGAAATTTTGCATAATTCAAATTTGCGAGTCCCACTCAAACGAGTGGGGCGGTAAATAAAGGCTGAAAATTGCAAGTCCTACTCAAACGAGTAGGACTGAAATGAAAGCGAGTCCTACTCAAATGAGTAGGAGAAAATAAATGCGATTACATGGCTAAAAAGTCCGGCCATTTAACTCAAGTGAGTAGGCGGAAAAAATAAAGAAAGAAAAATTACAAATCCTACTCAAACGAGTAGGCGGGAAATAAAGTCCGGCCATTTAAACTCAAGTGAGTAGGCGGAAAAATAAAGAAAGAAAAATTACAAGTCCTACTCAAACGAGTAGGTCTGAAAATGAAAACGATGCGCCATTTAACTCTTAACGAGTAGGCGGAAATAAATGCACACGAACACACACACTCCATATGAAATTCAAGAAAGCAATAAAATTATACACCTACACTCACACACTCTACATAATTGAACAAAGCATTAAAAGAAAGCATTAAAACAAAGCATGAAAATTATACACCTACACTCACACACTCTACACAATTTAAATCAAAGCATAAAAGTTAATACACCTACACTCACACACACTTTTCATGAAAAATCAAAGTTACCTAAAAATTAAAACTTATACTTTTTCATGCTTAGGTTTTGCCAAAAACAAATAAAAAGAAGAAATTTCAATTTTTAGAAGATAAAAGTTTTTCAAAATAAATTGAAAACCAAAGTTTTTGGAAAATTAAAAAGCCAACAATTTCATTCCTATGATTTTATAAAAGTGATAAAAAAGGTGAAAAAGAAGATGAAAAGAACAAAAGAGGTTTTACAATCCTAAAAGAAAACTAAGTAAAAAAAAGGAACAAATTCACTTTTTAAAATCTCTTTTATAGAATCATAAGGATGAAATCAAAATCTAAGCATGAAAACTAGTTAAAGGAAAAAGACAAGGTGAGAAAAAGAAAGAAAACTATCATGCCTAAGCATGAAGACAAGTAAAAGACATGGAAAGTAAATACATTACACTCATACACACACACACACCTTTCATAAATGAAGAACTAAGTGAAGAACAAGGATGAAACCAAGGATAAAAAGGGAAAGAGGTGAGCCATCCAAATGAACTTTTCATGCTAAATAAAGAGAGAAAATCTAACATTTTTATTAAAATTTTCAAGCTATTACAAAGCTAAAAGATAAAGGAAAACAAAGCATGAAATAAGAAGGGAGAAATCTCCTTACATAGCACTAGTATCCACGGATTAAGCCCACAAAAAGACACTAACTTGGCCCAAAAATCTGAACCCTTGGACCTTACAGAACTGGGCTATTTATAGGAAAAAATTTCTAAGTACACGCCCTCGGTCACGGGCGTGTAGGGGGGGCGTGACAGTACTATTCATGAAGGCGGCTGGCGATTGGACAGCAAAGTTGACTTCGGGCTGAGTTCGTAGCAGTCACGCCCTAGGTCACGGGCGTGACTATGGGCGTGTCGGGGAGGTAGAACCGGGCGCGGGTTGCGTCAAATGTCTTCGGCAGCATCTTGTCGGGCCAGCTGGAAAGGTCACGCCCCATGTCACGGGCGTGACTATGGGCGTGACAGTTGGGGTCGACACTCGACGAATGTCGAGCGGAAAGTGTCGAGTCGAAATCGTTGAGCTGAAATTGGGTCACGCCCCAGGTCACGGGCGTGACACTGGGCGTGACAGTTGGGGTCGACACTCGACGATCGTCGAGCGGAATTCGTCGAGAGGAGAGGACACGGGCTTGGGTCACGCCCCGTGTCGTGTGACACGGGCGTGTCGCCAGGCGTGTCAAGCCTTTTCTTCAGAAATTTTCCGATTTCACGGGAAATGCACAGTCACGGCTCGGTCACGGGCGTGACCCATGTGTCACGGGCGTATACTTCCCAAATTTTGGCAGATTTTGGAATTTTTCTGCAAAATCAAATAAAACAAGTTAGGAGAAAATTTACAAGAATAGGAACATTTTATTGAACAAAAATAAGTAAAAACGACGAAAATAAATGAAAATGACTAAATTAATGTGCATAAAAATACGCATATTTACAGTTCATCAGTTTGCAGATATTTTTCCTAAATTGTTTCCTAGGATTCCACCTCAGCGAGAGATCGACTTCACTATTTGTTGGTAGGTGCAAAACCTGTGTCACTCTCGCCGTAACGATTAGCACCGAAGGATATGGTGGAACTAAAGGTTAAGTTTCAAGATTGGCTGGAGAAAGGCTATAAATGTTTAAGTATATCACCTTGGAGCGCACTTGTCCTCTTTATGAAGAAGAAAGATGAAAGTTTGCATCTATGCATTGAATACCATGAACTAAACAAGCCGGCGGAAAAGAACAAGTATCTGATTCTGAGAATCAATGATTTATTTGATCAGCTGGTTAGATCAACTATCTATTTGGATTTGAAGTCAGGCTATTATCAGTTGAGGATCAAAGAGAGTAATATTCTTAAGACAGAAGTTGGTACAGGCTATAGTCACTATGAGTTTATTGTGATGTCGTTTGGGTTGACAGATGCGCCATCGATATTCATGGATCTGGTGCACATGACCTTTAGGGAGTATTTAAACCGATTTGTGATCATCTTTATAGATGACATATTAGTATACAGTAAGTCTGAGAAGGACCATGCAAATCATTTGAGGTTGGTACTGCATACCCTAGGGAGGAATTGACTTTGTGCCAAGTTCTATAAGTGTGAGTTTTTGCTATCTCAGAGGCTTTTCTTAATCATGTGATTAGTGAAGAGGGTATTGCCATGGATCCAGTGAAGATAGTTGTGATATGGGAGTTTCCTGTATTGACTACTATGGTGAAAGTTAGGAGCTTTCTTGGACTTGATATCTATTATAGGCGCTTTGTAGAGAACGTTTTGTGGATAGCTCTACCTCTCACTACGTTGACAAGGAAGGATCAGAAGTTTGTTTGAATTCTAGAGTGCGCACGAGATTTTGATGAGTTGAAGAGTTGTCTGACCACATTGCCTATTTTGTGTTCTCCATGTTGCGCAGAAGGTTATGAGATCTACAACGACGCCTTAGGGTGCGACTTAGGTTGCATTCTTCTGCAATTTGGGAAGGTTGTAGCTTATGGCTCTCGCTAGCTGAAAGTGCATGAAAGAAACTATCCAATATACGACATGGAGTTGATGGCTTTGATATTTGCCCTAAAACTATGGCAACATTACTTGTATGGAGTGAAGATTGACATCTTTACAGACCATAAGAGCCTTAAATACTTATTGAACCAGAAGGATTTAAATATGTGACAAAGAAGGTGGATGGAGTTCCTTAGGGACTATACATTCAAGATACACTATGTTCATGGGAAGGGAAATATTGTCGTAGATACATTGAGTCGTAGGGCTCCGGTGTAAGTCAATTGGATACAAATGCATGATGAGTGTCTTATTCGAGATTTGGAGGCCATGGAGATCACTTGTAGTTGGGAATTGTGCCCTACAACGTTCCTCAGGATTTGAAGGGGCATCACTAATCATGCTAAGGAGCATAATGTATTTGATGTGTGTTTTAGTTCATGCATGCAGGTAGTCCATGATTGAACAAGTGAAGAAAATGAGTTTGGTAATAAAACTCAAATTTCGTCGAGCTCAGCTCGAAGTTCGTCAAGCTCAGCACGCTGTTCGTCGAGCTCAACTCAACATTCCATGGGATAAGCATATGAGTTTAGGTTTCAAATTTCATCGAGCTCAGCTTGAAGTTCGTTGAGCTCAGCTTACAAATCGTCGAACTCAGCTCAACACTTGTTAAGCTAAATCCAGAAAAATCAACTAAGGCAAAAAGCATTGAGACCACTGAGACAGCTGACATAGCTGATAAGAAGGCATTGAGAGTGCTGGGACAGCTGAGGCAAAACTAGCTGGATTTCTCTAAATCCAGAAGCGTTGAGTAAAGCGGGTTCACTCAATGCTTCTAAAAAAGAAGGAAGTGCTGAGACAATTAAGAAGAAATCCGCTGAGACAAAAGATAGTCTCAGCTGAGAAGCACAGACCGCTAAGACAATCGCTGAGACAGAGACTTGTCTCAGCTAATAAGAAGAAAGCGTTGAGACAAAGTCTTGTCATAGCTATTAAGAAGAAACCGTTGAGACCGCTGAGACAAAACCGATAAGACAAATCCATAGAAAATTCACAAGTCCAGAAGTGCTGAGAGCCAACATAGAAGGTATTGAGTGACTTAACATCACTCAATGCTTCATGGATTTCTATAATACTTTCTAAGTCCAGATGGTGATGACCTTTGCTGATGTCATCAAAGACAACTCACATATACCATTGCGAGAAAGCTGCAGTGGCGCCGAAAGCTGCCTTGCCCTTTTCTGAAGAAGGTGGGGCTCACCAAACATTGGTTGAGGCCCATATACAAGTGTGCCGTTTATTGAAATCACCTGATATAAAAATGGAAAATGAAAAGGGATTAGGGCAACGAACAACAAAAAAAAGAGATTGAACGGAATAATGAAAATATAGAAAGACGGCTGGACATCATCTTCTCCACCAAGCTTGAAAGCTAAAGTCCAGCAGGGATAGCCTCCAATGCAAAGGAAGTTAGTTGATCTCTTCAAGCTCAGCGAGATAGTTCGTTCAAGAACAGAAAAGCTGATACTTCCATTTAGCAAGCTGGTTGCTGCTTTGCTGTGTAGCAGAAAAGAGATAGCTATAGAAGAGGAATTATTCCTTCTACAGCAAGTGTGTTGTACTGAAATCTGATCAGTCCAGCAAGGTAGACACAAAGATTCATCTCTGAGTCTATTTTTTATTTTTCATAAATCATTTTGTACTCTTTTCTTATAGGATTCAGTTTATCTGAATCTGAGTTTAGGGCACTTTGTGCCCGAGGTAGGTGACTAATTAGTCACTGAGGTAGGTGACCTGTTCGGGTGCTGAGGTAGGATCCAAGTGTGGATCTGAGCTGTAAGGCTTAATTTCCTGAGGTAGGAGAGTGTTTCTCTCTGAGGTAGGATCCAAGTGTGGATCTGTGATAGGGCTGTCCTCCCTGTCAGAGTGTAGGGATTTGTGCCTGAGGTAGGTGACTGGAGAGTCACTGAGCTGTAGGTGACAAGTGTGTCACTGAGTTGTAGGCCTTAGAAGAGGCTGAGCTATAGGTACCTGGAAGGGTACTGAGTTGTAGGAGTGCTGCAGCACTCTGAAAGTAGGGCTGTGTGCCTGAAGCTGTAGGGCTGAAGAGCCTAAGTTGTAGGCCTTAGAAATAAGGCTAAGGTAGGTGATCAATGGATCACTGAGCTCTAGGAGTCCTGCAGTGCTCTGAGGTAGGAACCCTTGTGGTTCTTAGTTGTATTCTATGAAGAATCTGTGTAATAGGTTGAGGGACTGAGGTGTAAGCTTTGAGGATCATTTTTGTGTAGTTTGTGCCTAGTCAAACAAATCAGTTGGATATGTGGGAGGGAAAGTTGATGAAACCAATTGTGGAACCACTATAAATCTTTATGTTTGCTGTATTGCTTGTTTTCCTTTTTATTGCAGGATCTAAGGGCAAACTCTAGATAGTTTAATTGAAAACAACAAAATAATTAAGAAAACTTCAAAGACCTATTCACCCACCCTCTAGGTGATTAGCTAACCTTCAGTTAAAAAAAATTCAAGTGGTATCAGAGGGAGGTTACTCAAAAAGAATTTTACAATCTGAGTATTCCTCCAAGGTTAGCTATAAGATAAGATTATGGGGTATGAAGTGAACTATAAGGAGCTAGGGACCATAAAGTTGCCCATCTGCAGGAAGTAAGGATTTGTCCTTTGGATGCAAAGGGTCAGAATGTTCATGGAACCATCTGACCATAGGATCTATGTAACAGTAGTGGAAGGTCCTTTTATCCCCACAAAGGCTTCCACCATAGATACTACTGTGAGAGTGCCTAAGGCATATTCAGAAATGGACATAGATGAAGTGATTCTGTCCACAATGGATAAAAGGGCACAAAATATTATAGCTAGTACCATTGATGACTCAACCTTCCAAAATCTTATACACTGCAAGACTTCCCAGGAAATGTGGGACACCCTTGTGGTCTACATGGAAGGCTCTGAGGAAATTAAAGATGATAGAAAGTCCATGCTAAATCAAGAGTATGAGGACTTCTGGCAAAGCAAGTCTGTTGGAACCCCACTTGTGTTTAGGATTTGGGCTAAGGTTCATTAGTAGGGTTGCATAGACTGACCCTCCTTGTATAGTCTAGGGTCATAGGTCTTCATTAGATTTTAGGGTATGCCAGCAAGTCATATTGATCAGACCAAGCCCTCAGAAGACTTAGAAGATTGCAGAAACCAGAACAAGATAGAAATTTCATGTTGAAGAAGTCATTCGACGATCTTCTATCTCTGTTCGACAAACTATGATCTTCTATCAGACTTTGAGTTCAACGATATTCTATCTCTATTCGACGAACTCTGATCTTCTATTAGACTTTGAGTTCGACGATCTTCTATCTCTGTTCGGCAATCTTGGAGCCCAGTATGGAAAGCTGTATTTCAGTTCAAAATTCTCAGGGCTCAGCTCGACGAAAGAGAGGCTGAGTTCGACGATCCAGAATCTCAGATTGACGAAAATGCCAGTTCAATATTTCCATTCTCTACAGCTATTCCAAATTGTTTAGGATTATATTATTGCTTATATTGCTCTGAGTAATTAATGCTTAAATTCCCAAAATATAGTCATTCATATGATAACATTAATTACTGGTTTTCACAGAGTCATTATAGAGCTAATTCTTGGGACAGTTAAGGGATTATTTTATTGCTCTTCCAGCCGTTTTCCAAGTTCCAAAAATTTCAGCAGTCAATCAAGGCAACCGTATTAAAAAATTCAGAGACCTAATTGATGCAGATGATATAGAGAAGTTTTTCAAAAAATCAGACAAAAGAAATTATTCAAGAAAATGAGTTCTGCATTGTCTTCATCAAGTGTTCTTCTTCCAGCAAGCTTTCAAGAGACAATAAACTTCATCTATCTACAACCTTCTGGAGAACTTTTTCAAGAATACCTCCTCACCCTGCAAAGCTCTCAATCTTCCCAAACAGACCTTCATCTCAGGGGGAGCTTTGACACCATCAAGGATCCACAAGTCTTCTCAGTTGTTTTGAGAAAAGAGAAGACAACATATAGTTTTATTTCTTCCACCCCACTATATACAGGGTTCTAACTCCCTCCAAAAGTTAAACACATGAATGCAAGTCTCCTGATCAAAAGACTTGATTTGGTTTTTGGGCACCTGATCAAAATCCTGAAGGGTTTCCTGATCTACCTGAATCAAATCTTGTGGTGACAGGCACCTGAGCAAAAACCTGATTGGTGGCTGGGCACCTGAGTAAAAACCTGATTGGTGGTAGGGAACCTGATCAAAAACCTGAGTGGATTCCTACTAGAGTGGTAGAAGAGTGGATGTACCCAAGTTTTAGGGGAACCACTATAAAGTTCTTGTGTCGTCTGTGATGCTCTCTCTTTTTTTTGTGTGCTGCTTGCTGAATAGTTTAGTTTTATTTCTGCACAAACTGATTATACATATAAGTATTACTATTTTAATTCTGCATTAAAAATCTAATAAGTTTTAAAATACTCTATTCACCCCCTCTATATTTAAACAGATCTAACCCCTCAGGTGGTATCCTTCATACCATCCTTCAATTGGTATCAGAGCTAGGTTATTTTCTTTGGTTTTACAGATTCACATTTGAACCAAGATCCTTGTTAGATTGTTTTTCTCTTCTTTAGTTTTTTTGTTGATACAACAATGACACAGAATAAAGATTTTGCTAGCACCAGACCTCCAGTCTGCAACTTGAACAAATTTGCACTCTAGAACGCAAGAATTATGCTTTACATGAATTCTATTGATGAGGATATTTTCAATTTAATTTTAACAGGACCCCCTCAACTTACAGCAGTGACTGCATCCATATCAACTTAAAACACTCATGCAGTTCCACCACCTGAGTGGACTGATGCTCAGAAGAAAGCCAAAGTAGCTGATGCAAAAGCTATGAATATACTGGCCCAAACTATGTCAGATGACATATTTCAAAAGTTAGCTGAATGCAATTCTACCAAAAAAAATCTGGGACTCTCTAAACTAGATGGTGGCATGATCAACAAATGAGAGAAAGGATAAAAGATCCCTCCTAATATCTCAATATGAGAACTTAAAGAAGGAGGAATCTAAAACAGTGGCTGAGATGTATAACAGGCTTAATGTTATCATCAATGAACTAAAGAGTCTGGATAAAGATATCTCCTTAACTGAGAATAATGACAATATCCTAATGTGTTTCCCTAGCACTTGGGATTCCAGGATCTGGCCAATCAAGGAAGCCAGAAGTTTGAATGAGAAATCCACTGAATCTCTCCTTAGGAAACTAAAATCCTATGATCAGTTAATCAAGACCAGAGAGGCTGCTAAACTGAAGGCCTCAACCTCTTCAAGGAAGTAGCACAATATTGCTTTCAAAGAAATAGAAGAATCAGAAACCCTTCCTGCCAATGAAGAGTTGATGAGTTTGATGGACAAAAGGTTCTACAAATTGGCTAAGCAAGTCTTCAGGAGAAGGCCATCCAAGTGTGATGATAAACCTAAGTATGACAGAACTTCTACCAAGGAGATTATCTGAAAGTAAGAGTTAGATCTGATATACTCTAGAGGGGGGGGGGGTGAATAGAGTATCTTAAAAAAACTTAAAGAAAACATTTTGCTGTAACTAAAATTCAGTCCTAAAATAAATTAAACTACCACAAGCATAAGCTATACCATGCACAACAAACCTAGTTATCACAGACATAAAAAGAACCAAAGAAAAAGATGACAACCGGACAACACAAGAATTTATAGTGGTTCCCCAACTGGGGACATCCACTCTTCTACTACCCTGGTAGGAATCCACTTAGGTTTTTGATCAGGTGACTGCCACCAATGAGCTTTTGATCAGATGCTCAAAAACCAATCTCAAGTCTTTTGATTAGGAGACTTGCAACCAAGAATAACTTTTGAAGGGAGTTAAAGAACCCTTTTTACAGTGGGGTTAAGATAGTGATGGTGTCTTCTCTTTCTCAAGATACAACTTAGAAGACTTAGTGGATATATGATGTTAGTAAAGCTCCCCCTGAGATATTGAACTCAGGAAGATTTGAGCCTTGCTGTAGGGTGAGTAGGTCTTTAATTGTTAGCTTTGACCAGAAGATATCCAGGAACTTCTTGACTGATAGAGTGTTTGTTGTCCTTTGAAGAATCCAGAGATGAAGAAGGAAGAAAACTCTTGATTTGGATGTATGTTCTTCTTCTTCTTCTTCTTTAGCTTGTTGTAATTTCTCTGGTTAAGGGCTAGGACTTCTTATCTCTTGACTGTATTATTGCACTGTATATATTATTCTTTGTGTTCAGTCGAGAAGGAAGAAGAAAATCCCTATATGCTGTCTTCTGGAAGAAGGGGGAAAAATCCTTTTTATATTTTCCATGAAATCTTCCTTCTGAATTTTAAATTCCTTCAGCATTTATTACTGACGGCCTGGAGAATGTCTGCATTGATTGATTTCCCCAACTGTCCCATTGAAAAGCGGCAAATAATAATCCTGATGAAGACCATAATCAATGCTCCTTCTAACGGTAATATTCAGAGAATATTAAGCATTGATTATACAGGAATTACTGCAATAAAATAAGGGACAGAGGGAGCAAAAGTCCATGTCTGGAACAGTACAGAAATCGTCGAGCAAAGAACAGAATTCGTCGACCTGGGTCCAGAGTTCGTCGAGCTGAGATGTCAAGTTCGTTGACCAGATAATAGTTGTTCGTCGACCTGAGATACAAGATCGTCGACTTGAGGACAGATAACTGCTTTCTCTGGAACCTTGCCAATTCTGTGCATCAAGATCGTCAAGCTGAGAATTTAAGTTCGTCGACTAGTGTTCAGAGTAACGGTTCTTGGACTTTAGAATATTGAAGTGAAGTATCCAGAAATCGTTGACCTGAGAATTAAGTTCATCGAGCTGAGAACTGCTAACCGCTACTTGCTATTGAGGTCTAAGTTCGTCGAGCTGAGAATATGAATTCGTCGACTGAAGAATGATTCTATACTTAGATTATTTAAGTGTTTTTGGTTTTATAATTATTGGGTACATTGGTTTAAATGTACCTGATTTGAAGAAGCCTTACCTTACTCAATGATATACATCAAAATGTATTTGATGTGTTTTGAGTTTAGTTGTGTAGGTCAAGTATTTACAGGGAAAGATGAAAAGTTTCTAAGTCCATGTGTCGACACCTAGGAGCAAAGTGTCGACACTTAAGAAGACATGTGTCGACACTTGGAGTAATTATGTCGACACCAGGGATGCAGAGTCGACACCAGACAGAAAGTGTCGACACATGAAGGTTGTGTCGACACTCAATGAAGAAAAGTCCAGTGAAGCTGTGTCGACACTTAACAGCAGTGTCGACACCTAGAGGAACTGAGTCTACATCAGAAAGTGTCGACACTTGGAGGCTATGTCGACACTCAGCAAAAGTCAGCAGAGTCTAAGTATAAGTGTCGACATAATGAACAATGTGTCGACACACAGCAGAAGACTCAGCTCATGAAGAAAGTGTCGACACAATGAAGAATGTGTCGACACACAGCAGAAGACTCAGCTCATGAAGAAAGTGTCGACACAATGAAGAATGTGTCGACATACAGCAGAAGACTCAACACATGAAGAAAGTGTCGACACTAGGATGCTGTGTCGACACTCAACGAAGTACAACAAAAATTCTAAGTACAAGTGTCGGCACAAAGGAGATGTGTCGACACTCAGCAAAGTCTCAACAGAAGAAGAATGTGTCGACACAAGGAGCTGTGTCGACACTCAGCAAGTATCAATACAGAAGGTATGTGTCGACACCAAGAAGATGTGTCGACACTTAACAAGTTCAACACATGAAGATGTGTCGACACAAAGGAGTTGTGTCGACACTTACAAGAATTCAACAAAGTACTGAAGAACAAAGAGTTGTGTCGACACTTAATATCAGTGTCGACACATATTGAAGAAGCTGTGTCGAGAAGTGAATTCTACAACACAAGGTGTTGTGTCGACACATTGAAGGCTAGTGTCGACACTTAGTCAACTTGTGTCGACACTTGGTCTATAAGTGTCGACACTTAAAGACAGATTGTCTCGACACTTTCAGACAGTTACAATTATTTCAAGAACTGACTGGATGATTTGACAACTGCCATTCCATCCGGTCTACTGCACCTATCAGAGTTATCAGAAATCAGTTAGGAACCGGATCAGCCGGTCACCATGAAGAAGGCCTATAAATAGACTTATACTGTCTACAGAAAGAGTAGATTCAACAGAAGATTCAACACATCAAGTGATTGAAAAAGAAAAGAAGATCTAGCTATTCATTGAAGAATCAAGTGAAGATCTAGGAAGTTGGAAAGAGAGAGCTCCATCCAAGTAGACAGCCGTTGGAACCAGGCTGTGAAGAAGGATTCAGACCTAGTGCTGAATCCTAAGTTGCAGAGATCAAAGATCAGCTGTAGAGGAGATCAATCCTATTGTGTTCTACATTCAAGAAGCTTTGAAGAAAAGCCAAGTGAGATTGATCTCAGTAGAGTTCTTCCAAGAACTCATCAAGAACCTATCAACTCTTCTCTCTATTCTCTGAGTTGTAGGTATAAACTTTATATTCTAATTTCTTGTAGGATCCTTAGGGATCTGAGTTGTAAGCCTGAAATTATAAAGGCTGAGTGTAGGGCCTGTGTGCCTGAGTGTAGGAGATCTGTATCTCTGAGTGTAGGCCTGTTGCGGCTGAGTGTAGGCCTGTTGTGGCTGAGTGTAGGCTTTGTGAAGAAGCTGAGTGTAGGTCTTTGAAGAAGACTGAGTTGTAGGGCCTTGGGCCTGAGCTGTAGGAACCTGTTTTGGGGTTCTGACTGTAAGATCTGAGGATCTGAGATAGTGGCGGAGTTTGGCCGAATCTAGTACACTACTAGATAGGCGAAGGGGGAAAGTGGATGTACCCAAACCTTGGGGAACCACTATAAACCTGTGTGTTCACTGTGTGCATGTGATATTCTGTGATTGCTGTTTGATTGCTTGGAAAAAGTAGTTATAACTCTGTGAAATAATCTGAATTCTGCCTAAAAAGTCAAAAATATTTAAGTCACCTATTCACCCCCCTCTAGGTGATTAGGTACAATATCTTTCAAGTGGTATCAGAGCCAGGTTACTCAAAAAGTGACATAACTGTCTGAGTAGATCCTGTTGGCAGATTCAGGCCTAGTAAATTGCAGAAATAAGAAAATCAAGAAACATGGGTTCAACTGAGAATCATAAGGAACTTGGATCCATGAAGTTACCCATTTGCAGAAAAGAAATTTTTGGCATCTGGAAAGAAAGGGTGAGACTATTTATGGAAGCCTCAGACCCTAAAATTTACATCACAGTTAAGGAAGGGCCATATGTGCCCATGAAGGTTTCAGTCCTGGATGCAAATCAGAGAACACCTAAAGACTTCTCTGAAATGACAAAGGATGAGATAATTCTAGCCACAATGGACAAGAGGGCTCAGAATATCATTGTGAGTGCTATAGATGATGCTACCTTTCAGAACTTGATACACTGTAAGACATCTAAGGAGATATGGGATACTCTTATAGTGTACATGGAGGGTTCTGAAGAAGTGAGACAGGATAGAAAATCCTTATTAAACCAAGAATATGAAAGCTTCAGGCAAGGTAGATCTGATAGCATAACAGAATGCTATAAAAAGTTCTATAGGATTGTCAATGAGCTAATGTCCTATGGAAGAGAGTTCAGTAATTATGAGCTTAATGATAAGTTCTTAAGGTCCCTTACAAAAGATTGGGACACCAAGATCTGTGCCATAAGGGAAATGGCAAAGTTAGCAGAAATTCCTCCTCCAACTTTGTTTGGAAAATTGCTATCCTATGAAATGCAGTTGATGGTGAGGAAAGAAGAGGAGAAAACTACCAGAATTAACAATAAAGAAAGGACTGTGGCATTCAAGACAGAAGCCACCAGAAAATACAGAAGTAAGTCTCCATCTCCACCACCAAAGGTTGCTGAGACTGAGTCAGATAATTCAGAAAGTAGAAATTCTGAGAGCAGTGAAAGTGATGAGGACTTTGCAGCTTTCACAAGACACTTTCAGAAGTTCTTAAAGAAGAAACAGTGGAGGACAAAGCCATCTACTTCACAAGGAAAAGATGACTATTATCAGAACAAGAAGTCATCAAAGAAAGACAGGAAAAAGACCAAGTCTAGCAAAGCAACTCTATCAAAAATTGTATGCTATTGCTGTAACAGACAAGGACATGTTATTGCAGACTGTCCAGAGAAAAGGAAGGAGTCTAATGATAAGAAGAAGACTCAATTCAATGGCAAGAAGGAAAAGTCTTTTGTTGCCAAAAAGGATAAGAGCCTGTCAGACATATCTTCTTCAGAAACTGAGTCAGAAGCTGAAGCATACATAGGACTGTTTGCTGAGGAAGAGGAAGAGGAGTTCATCTAGATAATGAACTCTATTTATGAGTAAGAGGACAGTCAATGACAAGGACTGATGGCATTAACAGAAGATGACAAAATCCAGGAGCATCCTGGACCTAGTAAGGTACAAAATTGTTCTTTAAGTTCAATTTCTTGTGCTAGTTCAGAATCAGATTCATCATCATCAAGTGATGAGAGTGCATCTGAGTCTGAAGGGGATATTCATCAATTTATAGATGAATATAAAGTCCTGTTGCAAGATTTTAAGAAGAGCAAGTGCCTAGCCAAGAGTCAGGCAAAGGAAATTGCTAGTCTCAAAGTTGCTGCAACTGATTTTGAGAAGATGATTGATCAAAAGCTAAATGAAATAGCCAGACTGAAGCACATAACTGTGATTAAGATGGGGACTATAACATTTAAGAATGATCAAATCAGAAGTCTGGAGATTAGTCTTCTGAAGGAGAGAGATTTAGTTGCTAGGTTTTCTAAACCAAAGTCAGTTCTACCCTTAATTGATGAATTTGTTCATCAAAAAGGTAAAGCTGGACTGGGGTTTACTAAACCTGCTAGGATTGTTCAGTCCAAGTCTAAGGGCAAAGCCCCAGCCCTCAACAAGACAGCTGTAAACAAAATAGCTAAGGATGTACCTAAGCAAAGGTATAATAGGTTTGAGTGCTGGTGCTGTGGCAAGGTAGGCCACTTTGCCATGGACTGTTGGCACAATGCAAGTGCCAAAGTGAGTAGCAAACTGCATGTTGGAAGACCTGCAGGTAGCTTTGTTAGGAGGCAAACTAACCAGCACCAAGGACCCAAGAATTTTTTGGGTTCTAAGGTTAACTAATTTATTTTGCAGGTAAGTCCAAGTGGCCATGCCCCAATATGGTACTGGACAGTGGATGTTCCAGACACATGACTGGAACTAGGGGATTGCTAAAGGACTACACTCCAATCAAGGATGGTCCTAAAGTCACCTTTGGTGGTTCTGAAAAAGGAATCATCAAGTGGCCTATGTTAAAGGTTTGAAACATAACCTTATTAGTATAAGTCAATTGAGTGATTTAGGATATGACATCTCATTTGTCAAAGATGGTTGTCATGTCAGGAGGTCAAATGATCAAGAGATCATTTTGACATGTTATAGAAAGAGGAATGTCTATTGCCTAGACATTATGTGTGAGACCAATGGTTCTCCAGTGTGTCTTGTGGCTGATGAGACAATCTCTCATTGTGTCAAATGGCACAAGAGGCTAGCCCATCTAAATTACAAGATAATTGGCCAACTCTATAGCAAAGAGTTAGTGAGGAATGGTCCTCAAGTTAAGTGTATTAAAGATGGAATATGCTCTGCTTGTCAAAAGGGCAAGCAGACTAGATCCACCTTTAGTTGCATTGAAAACAAAGATGCTGTGAGGTGCTTATACCTTTTGCATATGGATCTCTTTGGTCCTATGCCAGTTCACAGCCTAGGTAGGAAGGTCTATACCTTTGTGGTTGTAGATGATTACTCAAGCTTTTCCTGGGTGTTCTTCCTTAGACAGAAATCTGAAACACCTAGTATCTTCTATAGCTTTGTCAAACAAATTCAGAATGAACTAGACAGTACAGTGGTCAAGATAAGAAGTGACCATGACACTGAATTTCAGTCTGATAGTATGGCAAAACTATGTGAAGAATTTGGGATATTTCAGGAGTTTTCTTCACCAAGAACACCTCAGCAAAATGACATTGCTGAGAGGAAAAATAGAACCTTGATTGAGGCTGGTAGGACCCTATTAAGTGACACATCTCTACCAGAATATTTCTGGGCTGAGGCGTTAATACTACATGCCATGTAATTAATAGGGCTACCATTACTAAAAGCCACAATAAGACCCCTTATGAGATTGTGAAAGGTAGAAAACCAAACCTATCCTACTTCAGGATCTTTGGTTGTAAGTGCTTTATACTTAACAATGGAAAGTCTTACTTGACTAAGTTTACTGCCAAGTCCCAAGAGGGGATCTTTGTTGGATACAACAACAATAGTAAGGCTTATAGAGTCTACAACTTGTCTACTCAAGTTGTAGAAGAGTCTGTACATGTAGTATTTGATGAAGCTAGACTTATTAATCATGAGTTGTCTAGAAGTATTTGCAGCTTCACAGGTATTACTAAGAAGATGGACAAGCTCACTATTGAAGAAGAACCTACTGCAAGATAGCAAGTAGTAGATAGTGGCTGTTGTCCAGGGGGAGTACTACATGTACCTAATGCAGAAGAAGACCATGGAGTACAACAAGATGAAGAAACTGAAGAAGTTCAACCTGAAGCCAGGATGCCTCCAGCTAATAGGCATCTAAGAGATCATCCAGCAGATCAAATCATTGGTGATCTAAGACAAGGGGTAGTAACAAGGAGCAGAAATCTGAGTGCAGCACTCTACTCCAGTTTTCTATTCCAAGTAGAGCCAAAGAAGTTTGAAGAAGCCATCCTAGACCCACATTAGATTGAGGCAATGCAAGAAGAGCTGAATCAGTTCAAGAGGTGCAAAGTCTGGGAGCTTGTTCCTAAACTAAAAGACCACAACATAATTGGAACCAAGTGGATCTTCAGGAACAAGATGGATGAACATGGTGTAATTGTCAAGAACAAAGCAAGATTGGTTGCTAAAGGATATAGACAGGAAGAAGGTATTGACTTTGATCAAACCTTTGCTCCAGTAGCCAGACTGGAAGCCATAAGGATGTTCCTGGCCTATGCAACCTATCAAGGATTCAAAGTATACCAAATGGATGTAAAGTCAGCCTTTCTTAATGGTAATCTAAAGGAAGAAGTATATGTGGAACAGCAATTAGGTTTTGTTGATTCAACTCAACCTAATTATGTCTATAGACTTAGTAAGGCTTTGTATGGGTTAAAACAAGCCCCTAGGGCTTGGTATGAAACCCTGTCTAGTTTCCTCATTGAGAATAAATTCACAAGGGGGAAAATAGACAAGACTCAATTCCTTATGGAATCCAGAGGCAAGATAATACTAGTCCAAATATATGTAGATGACATCATATTTGGGTCTACTGAAAGTAGTCTTTGCAAAAAGTTTGCAAAACTAATGCAAGGAAAATTTGAGATGAGCAGTATGGGGGAACTTAAGTTCTTCTTGGGTCTCCAAGTTAGACAGATTGAGAATGGTTTATCCATATGCCAGTCTAAGCTCACCCTAGAACTGATAAAGAAGTATGGTATGGATTCATCCAGTACCAT
Source organism: Platanthera guangdongensis (assembly GCA_039583875.1). Classification (NCBI taxonomy): domain Eukaryota; kingdom Viridiplantae; phylum Streptophyta; class Magnoliopsida; order Asparagales; family Orchidaceae; genus Platanthera; species Platanthera guangdongensis. Next base: position 25,191,917 of record CM077154.1, on the reverse strand, counting down.
GAAGACTCCTATGGGGTCAAGTATGTCTCTTAGCAAAGATGATGCAGGGAAACCTATAGATGAGACTTTGTATAGAGGGATAGTTGGCTCCTTACTCTATTTGACTGCAAGTAGACCAGATATCATGTATGCTACATGTGTCTGTGCTAGGTACCAAGCATGCCCTAAAGAGTCTCATTTGACAGCAGTCAAAAGGATACTGAGATATCTAAAGGGCACTCCTTATCTAGGCCTTTGGTACCCTAGGAATGGGGACTTTGAACTGACAGGTTATTCAGATGCAGATTTTGCAGGCTGCAAAGAAGATAGAAAAAGTACAACTGGAACCTATCAATTCCTAGGTGGAAGACTGATTTCATGGAGTAACAAAAAGCAAACAAGTGTGGCTATCTCCACAGCAGAATCAGAATATGTGGCTGCAGGAAGTTGCTGTGCTCAACTTCTATGGATACAACATCAGCTTGAGGATTATGGAATTCAGGTAAGTAGAACACCACTGTTTTGTGATTCTACTAGTGCTATATCAATTTCAAACAATCCTGTTTCCCATAGTAGAACTAAACATATTGAAATAAAATATCATTTTCTTAGGGAACATGTAGAAAAAGAAGATATTTTACTGGAATATGTTAAAACAGATAATAACCTAGCTGATATGTATACTAAGCCCTTAGAAGAAACAAAGTTCAATAAGTTTAAAATTGAACTAGGTATGATAAACTTAGAATAAGTTTATAGAAATGGCTAAGTAAAATAGTATCGACACACAGAGTTGTCTGTGTCGAGACAGAAAATTGGTGTCGACACTTCAGAGAAAAGGTGTCGACACATCTAGGAAGTTGGTGTCGACACTTCAGAAAATTAGTGTTGACACATGATAAGTAGGTGTCGACACATCCAAGGTGGTGTCGACACTTAGACTTTATGCAGAATTAGTGAAGTAATATCTCGACTATGTGTCGAGCTAAGCGGTGTCGACACATAAACAAGTGTCGACACATATATTCTGTTGACTAAACTTGTGTCGACACATAGGTGTCGAGACGTTATAAGTCAGTGTCGACACTTTTCATCAGTGTCGACACAATTTGAGTTAGTTAACCCGCCCTTTCATCTTCAATCCTAAAAAGGTATAAATAGGATTGCGCCATTGTCTGTCGACACGCTCACTAAAGTTTCGAGACCAAACTTGTGTGTCGACACCTCTCTTCTCTCAATTCAAATTCTTCAAACCCTAATGGCGCCAAAGCTCGAGGAGAACGTGAACGAAGGCTATGAACTAGTGCGACATGCGTTTGCCGATGCAGAACAAGAAATCAAGGATGTGGTAACCCTAGTTGCAAACTCAGGGTTAGATTTTCTTGTTTCAGAGCCGACTAAGATCTGGAAGAAAGAAGTATTGGAATTTCTGAATGGAGCAACCCTTGACGAATCAGGATTCAAGATAAAGTCCAGGGTTCATGGAGAAAAAGTGAAGGTCACACCAAAGAGTTTAAGAAAGGTCCTAAACCTACCTAGGACAAAAGAAGAGGATGAAGTTACTGCTTCAAAGACCAGAGAAGCTTTAACTTGGTGTGGACTGGATTCCAAATTGAAAATTGGATCAGTGTTCAATCGAAAGGGGATGAACAGCCAGGGAAAATTTCTCTCAAAAATTGTTGGCAAAGTGATATTGAGTAAGCCTGGAGGGCATGACAGGGTATCAGCCCACATGTTCAATCTTATGACAAGGATTATCTTCACCCTGCAAACTGATTGGTCTGTTGTTGTCTTTGATAAGTGATGAATTGTAAATATACCTATTTTTCTGTACATTAATTTAGTCATTTTCATTTCTTTTCGTCTTTTTTATATATTTTTGGTTAATAAATTGCTCCTTATTTGTAAATAATTTTGCTGACTTGCTTTATTTTTATTTTTCAGAAAAAATTAAAATATGCCAAAAATTGACATGTCACGCCCGTGACAAATTGGTCACGCCCGTGACCTGGGGCGTGACCTTACCAGCTAGCCCGACAAGACCTGCCCGAAGACTTTCGGCGCAACCCGCGCCCAGATCAACCTGCTTGACACGCCCAGCATCACGCCCGTGACCTGGGGCGTGACCACTGCGAGACCGACACGTGTCCAGCCCGAAGTCCACTTTCCCGTCAAATCGCCGGCCGCCTTCGCAAATAGTACTGTCACGCCCCCTGTCACGCCTGTGACCAAGGGCGTGACCCATGTAAATTTTTTCTATAAATTCAGAGCTTCTGCTTAGGATTTCTGTTCCTTTTTTTTGAACCACCTTGCTTAGGGTTGGTGCTGCCGAATTGCCTTCTCATGCTATGTAAGGGATTTTCTTCCCCCTCTCTTAGTGTTTGTTTTTAGCTTTCTTGTATTCACTTTTTCATTAATAAAATGTGTTAGTTTTTTCTCTCTTTGCATAGCTTGGAATCCATTCATGCGCCCTACTCGAAGTGATTTTTAATGTTTGTTCTTATTTTGTTTTTCTTTTATGTCTTCTAAATCTTTTTAGCTTTTAACTTTTGTCTAAATTCTAGCCGTTATAATCGCAATTTTATTTTCATGCAAATACTTGTTTAGGTTTACTTTATTATTTTTACTTTGTTTTCATTCCTATAAGTTTATAAAACATTGTTTTAAAAGGTGATTTTTAATTTTCTTTTAACTTAGGCTCTTTAGGATTGTAAAATTTTTCGTTCTCTTTTAGTCTTATTTCCACTTTTTAGGCGTTTCTATAAAATTATAAGAATGAAAACATAATCGTTTTAATTTTTCAAGTTTTTTTCATTTTTGTTTTTATTTCAAAAAACTTTTTCCTTATTTACTTTTTTCGTTCTCTTTTTATGCATTTCTACCGCATTCTAGCGGTAGAAATGTTTTCGTTTTAATTTTTGGTGCACTTTGATTTTTCGTTTAAACTTTTGCCCTTTTATTTTTATTTCAGCTTTTTATGCATTTCTCCCGCATTCTAGCGGTAGAAATGCAGTTGTTTTCATTTTTAGACAACTTAGTTTTTTTTACTTTTTTCTGTACTTGTGCGCATTTATTTCCGCCTACTCGTTAAGAGTTAAATGGCGCTCGCTTATTTTACTTTCTGTAGAGTGCGTGAGTTTGTAACTTTCTTTCTTTCCGCCTACTCACTTGAGTTAAATGGCTGGATTTTATTTCGGTAGAGTGTGTGTGTTTTCATTTATGTCGAGAGTGTGTGTGTGTGTTTTAAATTCAGTAGAGTGCGTGTGTTTTACTTTATGTCGAGAGAGTGTGTGTGTGTGTGTTGCATTTATTTAGTCCTACTCATTTGAGTAGGACCAGCTTTCTTTCTCCCGCCCACGCATTTGCGCCGGGACTCGCACTTTATAGCTTCCTTCAGTCCTACTCGTTTGGGTAGGACTTGCAATTTACTGCTTTATTTTACTGCTTTCATTTTATCGCTTTCATTTACTGCTTTCTTTATCGCTTTATTTACTGCTTTTCACCGCAAGCCATCCCCATTCCGATGAGTGGCTAATCGTTCTTAGCCCTCGGCATCGAAGAGCATTGGGACAGATAAAATAGCTTAAAATAATTAAAGGTCTAATCTTTCTAATTAATTAAAAGTACTTAAGGTTTGCCCGGGGTTAACGACGCGTAGTACCACATATCGATGTGTGGGCCCTATTTCCGTTTTCCATACGCTCGCCGAGAGGCCGTGCGTATGGACAGATCACCCCTTGGCAAAGAGAGTTCCGCACTAACCCTCGAGAGAGGAGGCGCGCCAACTCTACCGGATTGGGTTCCCCACCCAATAGCGGGGTTCTTAGCGTAATGCGGGCGTTAAGAGGAATCCTTCGTCGGACGAGAGCCCGGTCGAATAGTCTTAGCGTTCAGGTGAGCGATAGCCCTATAGCTAGGTGAGCTCATTTTAGTGGAACCTCCACGGCCAAGTCTCCGCCTTAATTAATTAGAAATTTAGGAGCTCTTTTTATTTAAAGTCTATTTTAGTTCAATTGTTTTTTCGGTGCCATCGAGCTAAGCTCTTCATCGGCACCACCTTCTTGCTTTCATTTTCTTTATGTAATTTTCTGCTTTTTCTTATATATAAAATACCCGACAAGTATTATCGGTAAAATAATAGTCCCCTCCAGGGAAGAGTAGAAATAATCGAACCAACCCCGAGAACAATACGACCTCGATATTCCACCCGGAATATCCTGTACTACTCACGATAGGTGCACTTGCCTCCTTTCGTTAAAACTCGATCTAACCCGTTTTATATCCAAATAAATAAATACGCGCGCCCCGTTTTCTAAATAAAATCACTTCGCTTTTTTTCTCAAATAAAACAGCCGGGTCGCCGCGTGACCGTAAATAATTTTGGAGTTTTAACCATCAAGTTTTTGGCGCCGTTACCGGGAACTTTTTGGTTTCGTTATTTTGAACCCTAGAAATCTATTAATTTTACCTATATCTATATATATAACAAAAATTAAAAATGGCCAACAAAAATATAAAAATCATAATAATAATAAAAACTATAAAAAAATATTACAAAATTATAAAACAAAAAAAAAAGTTGAAAAACTTATAAAACTACAAAAAATTTTGGAAAACCTTAAAAACTTAATATTTTAAAAAAAAAACTATAAAACTAAAAAAACAAAACAAAAAAAAAAACTAAAAACCCACAAAATGAAAAAAAAAAAAACTTAAAAAACTTAAAAAAATAAAAAAAAACCTTAACAACAAAACTTTTTATTTTCATTATTTTTATGAAAAAAAAAACTATAAAAAAAACAAAACTAAAAAATTCGAAAAAAAATGAAAAACTTAACAAAAAAAAATAATGATAATATATAAATAAAAAAACATATTGTGCGCGCTAGGGGATCACATTTTATCACGCACTTGCCCCCTACCGCCTGTAACCCTTTAGCCGAATTTTTCGTTTTTGTTTTTTTTCTATTATTGTTTTGCTATTCTTTCCTCTTCAAATAATAATGCAGGGTTTCAACCCGGACCTCCCGCACTCGTCTAAGGGAAGCTCCTACCCTCCCTTTTTCTTTTCGTACTTATTATATTTTGTATCTTATCTGTTCCGCATACTTAGATTGCAACATTGGGGACAATGTTGGGTTTAAGTATGGGGGTGTTTTCCTATACTGCATTTTTTATTCTGTACTCATCAAAAATACAAAAAAATTGCAAAACATAAAACCTAAAAAAATTTTTCCCTTGTTTTTATTTTCATAAAACTTCAAAAAAAAAAAAATCTTCCCCCTTTTCTTATTTGTAAAACACTTGCATTCTGCCTGCCCGCGACGTTCGACTCATCGAACCAACCATTCAAATAAGAGTCTGTTCGCGGGGGCTGCAATCGAGTTTTTACTTTGTACATTTTTGTAAAAATCTCTCTTCCCCCCCTATCTTCTTTTAATAACACTTCTTTCTCTCCTCATTCTTGTAAATTACTCATCAAATAATACTAAAACATCAAAAAATTAGAAAAACAAAAAAAAATTCCTAAAAAAAAAGATAATAACTCTAAAAATTCAACAAAAAAGATCATAATCCGAAAAAAATAATAATAATAAAAAAATGATAAAAACTCTAAAAATTCCAAAAAAATGTTTTGTTAAATTATGGAATAAAATAATTCGAATATACCATATCTTAACCCTTTTTGCTTTCCAAAAATCTAGTTTCGAGTTAATTTATATGCGAATTTTAGTTATTCTTTGCTTACTATTCGTTTATTAATTAAAGATTGATAGATTTAAGTGTCTGGGGTTAAGATTTAAATTTTTTTTTATGTCTTTTCCTTATAATAGGGAACTTGTTTTTCACCACCACTTCTAATTTTATAAATAGAAGCTCGTTTTTTATGTTAGAAAATAACATCCATGGATTTCAATTATTTCTACTCTTTGCTTTTAGAAACATTGGAATGTTCATTTTAAAAAGTTTGCTCTCAAAACTTTTTATTAAAATCTAGTTTTCCTTTTGAAAAACTAAACCCACTTCCTTTTTTTTCATGTCTTACTTGACATGTTTACCCCTATCCCTTAAAAGATCTTATGTCAATGGGAATAAGATTTCATTCCGTAAACATAGGCACCCAATATTTAAAAAGATTATATGTTATGGAGTAAGAGGATAAAATTCATTACTCCTACACATATACATTGGGTTAGTTATTTATTATGAAGAAAGAAAAAAAATTTATGTGTTAGGAAAATAAGATTTCATTTTCCTAACTATCCAAAAAGAAAAAAATTGGAGGTTCGAGAAAAAATTGCCTCGCCTCAATATTCAAGCCTTCTTCATAAACCACCAAACCACTTATCTCATTTCAATGATTCTAGACTTAATTTAAAATTTTTTTTGAGAGCATAATTTTTAAATTGCATTATTTCCTTTAACTTCTTTTAAGCTAAGGTTTTTTGTATAAATCCAATCCATCTTTGTTAAACTAACAAAAATGAATTTTTGCTTTCTATTTTATTTTATCTAGAAGTCTTTTTTGAAACTCTTCCTCTATTTATAACATTTCATAAATTAGGATTTAATTCTTTAACCCCGGATATTTATTTTGATCTTACTTTTAATTAATTCAAGCGGTAGCTAAACTTAGGATTTCTTTTATTCCTTATAAGTTCATCTCCAACTTTTGTTCTGAAATAACAAAAGCTTAAGTATGGGGGTATTTGATGAATTGTAAATATATCTATTTTTCTGTACATTAATTTAGTCATTTTCATTTCTTTTCGTCATTTTTATATATTTTTGGTTAATAAATTGCTCCTTATTTGTAAATAATTTTGCTGACTTGCTTTATTTTTATTTTTCAGAAAAAATTAAAATATGCCAAAAATTGACATGTCACGCCCGTGATAAATTGGTCACGCCCGTGACCAGGGCGTGACACGTCAAATTCCAGTCAATCAGCAAATTTTGAAGAGCAAAGCTTGACACGCCCCCTGTCACGCCCGTGTCACCCGACACGGGGCGTGACCCAAGCCCGTGTCCACCCGCTCAATGTTTTCATCTCAACGATCGTCGACACCAGCCGACACGCCTAGCGTCACGCCCGTAACTTAGGGCGTGACACCTCTTTCCGCTCGACGATTTTCAACTCGACACTTTCCGCTCGACATTCGTCGAGTGTCGACACCTGCCGACACGCCCAGAGTCACGCCCGTGACCTGGGGCGTGACCTTTCCATCTAGCCCGACAAGACCTGCCCGAAGACTTTCGGCGCAACCCGCGCCTAGATCAACCTGCTTGACACGCCCAACATCACGCCCGTGACCTGGGGCGTGACCACTGCGAGAACGACACGTGTCCAGCCCGAAGTCCACTTTCCCGTCAAATCGCCGGCCGCCTTCGCAAATAGTACTGTCACGCCCCCTGTCACGCCCGTGACCAAGGGCGTGACCCATGTAAATTTTTTCTATAAATTCAGAGCTTCTGCTTAGGATTTCTGTTCCTTTTTTTTGAACCACCTTGCTTAGGGTAGGTGCTGCCGAATTGCCTTCTCATGCTATGTAAGGGATTTTCTTCCCCCTCTCTTAGTGTTTGTTTTTAGCTTTCTTGTAATCACTTTTTCATTAATAAAATGTGTTAGTTTTTTCTCTCTTTGCATAGCTTGGAATCCATTCATGCGTCCTACTCGAAGTGATTTTTAATGTTTGTTCTTATTTTGTTTTTCTTTTATGTATTCTAAATCTTTTTAGCTTTTAACTTTTGTCTAAATTCTAGCCGTTATAATCGCAATTTTATTTTCATGCAAATACTTGTTTAGGTTTACTTTATTATTTTTACTTTGTTTTCATTCCTATAAGTTTATAAAACAATGTTTTAAAAGGTGATTTTTAATTTTCTTTTAACTTAGGCTCTTTAGGATTGTAAAATTTTTCGTTCTCTTTTAGTCTTATTTCCACTTTTTAGGCGTTTCTATAAAATTATAAGAATGGAAACATAATCGTTTTAATTTTTCAAGCTTTTTTCATTTTTGTTTTTATTTCAAAAAACTTTTTCCTTATTTACTTTTTTCGTTCTCTTTTTATGCATTTCTACCGCATTCTAGCGGTAGAAATGTTTTCGTTTTAATTTTTGGTGCACTTTGATTTTTCGTTTAAACTTTTGCCCCTTTTATTTTTATTTCAGCTTTTTATGCATTTCTCCCGCATTCTAGCGGTAGAAATGCAGTTGTTTTCATTTTTAGACAACTTAGTTTTTTTTACTTTTTTCTGTACTTGTGCGCATTTATTTCCGCCTACTCGTTAAGAGTTAAATGGCGCTCGCTTATTTTACTTTCTGTAGAGTGCGTGAGTTTGTAACTTTCTTTCTTTCCGCCTACTCACTTGAGTTAAATGACTGGATTTTATTTCGGTAGAGTGTGTGTGTTTTCATTTATGTCGAGAGTGTGTGTGTGTGTTTTAAATTCAGTAGAGTGCGTGTGTTTTACTTTATGTCGAGAGAGTGTGTGTGTGTGTGTTGCATTTATTTAGTCCTACTCGTTTGAGTAGGACCAGCTTTCTTTCTCCCGCCCACGCATTTGCGCCGGGACTCGCACTTTATAGCTTCCTTCAGTCCTACTCGTTTGGGTAGGACTTGCAATTTACTGCTTTATTTTACTGCTTTCATTTTATCGCTTTCATTTACTGCTTTCTTTATCGCTTTATTTACTGCTTTTCACTGCAAGCCGTCCCCATTCCGATGAGTGGCTAATCGTTCTTAGCCCTCAGCATCGAAGAGCATTGGGACAGATAAAATAGCTTAAAATAATTAAAGGTCTAATCTTTCTAATTAATTAAAAGTACTTAAGGTTTACCCGGGGTTAATGACGCGTAGGACCACATATCGATGTGTGGGCCCTATTTCCGTTTTCCATACGCTCGCCGAGAGGCCGTGTGTATGGACAGATCACCCCTTGGCAAAGAGAGTTCCGCACTAACCCTCGAGAGAGGAGGCGCGCCAACTCTACCGGATTGGGTTCCCCACCCAATAGCGGGGTTCTTAGCGTAATGCGGGCGTTAAGAGGAATCCTTCGTCGGACGAGAGCCCGGTCGAATAGTCTTAGCGTTCAGGTGAGCGATAGCCCTATAGTTAGGTGAGCTCATTTTAGTGGAACCTCCACGGCCAAGTCTCCGCCTTAATTAATTAGAAATTTAGGAGCTCTTTTTATTTAAAGTCTATTTTAGTTCAATTGTTTTTTCGGTGCCATCGAGCTAAGCTCTTCATCGGCACCACCTTCTTGCTTTAATTTTCTTTCTGTCATTTTCTGCTTTTTCTTATATATAAAATACCCGACAAGTATTATCGGTAAAATAATAGTCCCCTCCAGGGAAGAGTAGAAATAATCGAACCAACCCCGAGAACAATACGACCTCGATATTCCACCCGGAATATCCTGTACTACTCACGATAGGTGTACTTGCCTCCTTTCGTTAAAACTCGATCTAACCCGTTTTATATCCAAATAAATAAATACGCGCGCCCCGTTTTCTAAATAAAATCACTTCGCTTTTTTTCTCAAATAAAACCGCCGGGTCGCTGCATGACCGTAAATAATTTTGGAGTTTTAACCATCAATAAGATTAAAGAAAGTCTGAAGAAACCCAATTTGGGTAGAATATTAAGTCTTTACTTGGCTGGTAGTATACCAGAAGTCCTGAGTCAAGCTGCTGGATCTAAGATCAACCATATGAGAAAGATGGACATGAGGATCTTCTCAAGGTGGGACAGAGTTTTAACTAAGGAGATGACTACTCCTGAGAAAATAACTCCTCAAAAGAAGAAGAAGATAGCCCTTGTGGCTCAAGAGTCATCTAGCAGCTCTGAGGAGCAAGTTGTCTTTACACCAGATGATGAACAAGAACCTGGAGATGCTGGGAAGTCTCCAGCTCAACAAGATGATGTAGAGAGGCAGGGGGAGCTACCTCAAGCTAGCCCCATTCACCAGGATTCTATCCAGGGGGAGCCTCTAGTAGTGGAAGAGCCAACTCCACTAGAAAGTGAGCAAGCAACCCACACTATCCTTGAGGTAATCTCAGAAATCAATCAATTAGATTTCCTTATTGAGAGTGAAGTTATAATTGACAATTTATCTGATGTTAATCAGCAATCTCAGATTAATAGTCAACCCACAGATGTTGTCATGGAGGACACATCTGTTACAGCTCAAGTTATGTCTGATCAAGTTGTTGATGAGACAAGGGAATCTCCATCACTACCTCAATAGGAGTTTACAATGGAAAATCTCTTCCTCAATCTAGACCAAACAGACTTTGAGAAGGAAAGTGTTGCTGCTGAGGGGGAGAATGCTCAAGTTGAGGGGGAGCAGGTAGTAATTGTTGAAGAACCTCCAAGGAAAGAGCCTGAAAAGCCAAAGAATGTTGAGGAGCTACCTAAGGAGAGGGTAGAAATTGAAAGTACATCTGCTTCTGAAGATGAGGAGACTGCAAGAGCTAAGAAAAGGAAATTTCAAGTATTTAAGAGGAGGAGTCAGACTTATAAGAAAGCTCTACAAACTATAGCACCACAGCCTGCACTACAGCTAGCACCAACTGTAGATTACAGTGCTTTGATGGTTGCTATGCAAATTAAGCTTGATGAGCACAGGAAAGCCATAGAAACATATGTGGATGAGGGGCATAAGTCTTTACAGTTTGATCTGGCCCAAGACATTAAGTCCATAAGATTTGAGATGAATCTAAATAAAAAGGAGATGACTGACTGCTTCCACAATGGAGGGAATGTAGTAGTCTACTTAGCTACTCATCAGGAGAAAATAAAAGCTCAAGTGGATGACATTGCACTGAAGCAAGGATATGTTCTTGAGAACCATATCAGAATGAATGATAACTTAACTGCTTCACACAATACAATTGTCACAGAGATGAAGAACATAGCTGCTGGACTGACTACTTCTAATGCTACTGCTAAGGCAGAGTTTGATAAAGCATTGCAAAAGAGTTTAACTGATGTTACTTCTGCAATTCAAGACTCTCAGAAGTTGATAACTGAAAAGCTCCAAAGGTTGAAACCTTTCTTTAAAGATGGAGTAAACTATTTGGATGCCCAAGTAAGATTTCAAAAGGATGATCTAAGAGATCACATGGAAAGAGAAGTCATAAAGGGGGAGAGGGTGTTAGTCAAAGCCAGCTCTGATCATGCCAAGTGGATTTCTAATTCTATCAGAGCAACTCTTGGTTATCCTCCTTTATGTGATGATGACAATGTAGCAGAATCTGGGATACATCCTGCATATCTAGGAGGGGCGCAACCTGAAGTGGCTCAAGTAATCTACCCTCCTCCAGATTTTGATATGGTACAAGCTGATATACAATCAATGTATAGCCCACCTGAGGGTCAGCAGAATGTCATCATAGAGAAGGTGGTTCAGCCAGTATCTGAGGCTTTACAGGAAGCTATACTGAAGGAACAAGCTGAACAAGAAGCTAGATTGTCTAAGAAGAGGTTCAGAGAGCAAGCTGAACAAAGGCCTGACTTTGAGCAGTGGAGTCCCACTTCAAGAAATATTATCTTAACTGCTTGGAAGGCTGCCAAAGATAATATTCAAGACAGAAACAAATGGTTTTCTGAATTGGAATGGAGGAAGCATGAGACAAGGCAAGAAGCCATAGTGCAATATAGATGAAAGGCAAAGATGGGAAAGCTACCTCCTACTGCCCAGGAGCCTAGCAAGTACTTTCCCAAGCCTTATCATTATTTTGAGAGGCAAAAGATTAAAGCTGAAGAGCTAAAGAAGAAGGAGCTGAAAGGGAAAAAGCCTGCTGATACTGAAGATGCTGAAGCCCCTGTGCAAGCCAAGATACAGTCTGGAAAAGGGATAGTGATCAAAGATACTGATAAAAAAATAGAATAGAATTTTCTTCAGTTTACAATTGTAATCTTTTGATTTTAAACACCTTGTAAACTTTTGAAAAATGAATATGACAAAGTTGTTAGAACAATGTGCTGTGTGATAAATCTATTTCATAATTGTTCTGAAATGATGTCTATGTATACATGTTTGTTTAATATATGTTTATGTTTTCCCTGATTGCATAATCCTGTTTTACATCATTCTGTAATTTTATTATGAATGGTGTATATCATTGACTAAGGGTTATGACTTCTACAAATAGGGGGAGATTGTTGGGTACATTGGTTTAAATGTACCTGATTTGAAGAAGCCTTACCCTACTCAATGATATACATCAAAATGTATTTGATGTGTTTTGAGTTTAGTTGTGCAGGTCAAGTATTTACATGGAAGGATGAAAAGTTTCTAAGTCCATGTGTCGACACCCAGGAGCAAAGTGTCGACACTTAAGAAGACATTTGTCGACACCCAGGCAAGCAGTGTCGACACTTGGAGTAATTGTGTCGACACCAGGGATGCAGAGTCGACACCAGACAGAAAGTGTCGACACATGAAGGTTGTGTCGACACTCAATGAAGAAAAGTCCAGTGAAGCTGTGTCGACACTTAACAACAGTGTCGATAACTAGAGGAACTGAGTCTACATCAGAAACTGTCGACACTTGGAGGCTGTGTCGACACTCAGCAAAAGTCAGCAGAGTCTAAGTATAAGTGTCGACATAATGAACAATATGTCGACACACAGCAGAAGACTCAGCTCATGAAGAATGTGTCGACACACAGCAGAAGACTTAGCTCATGAAGAAAGTGTCGACACAATGAAGAATGTGTCGACACACAGCAGAAGACTCAACACATGAAGAAAGTGTCGACACTAGGATGCTGTGTCGACACTCAGCGAAGTACAACAAAAATTCTAAGTACAAGTGTCGGCACAAAGGAGATGTGTCGACACTCAGCCAAAGTCTCAACAGAAGAAGAATGTGTCGACACAAGGAGCTGTGTCGACACTCAGCAAGTATCAACACAGAAGGCATGTGTCGACACCAAGAAGATGTGTCGACACTTAACAAGTTCAACACATGAAGATGTGTCGACACAAAGGAGTTGTGTCGACACTTACAAGAATTCAACAAAGTACTGAAGAACAAAGAGTTGTGTCGACACTCAATATCAGTGTCGACACATATTGAAGAAGCTATGTCGAGAAGTGAATTCTACAACACAAGGAGTTGTGTCGACACCTTGAAGGCTTGTGTCGACACTTAGTCAACTTGTGTCGACACTTAGTCTATAAGTGTCGACACTTAAAGACAGATTGTCTCGATACTTTCAGACAGTTACAGTTATTTCAAGAACTGACTGGATGACTTGACAGCTGCCATTCCATCTGGTCTACTGCACCTGTCAGAGTTGTCAGAAATCAGTTAGGAACCGGATCAGCCGGTCACCATGAAGAAGGCCTATAAATAGGCTTATACTGTCTACAGAAAGAGTAGATTCAACAGAAGATTCAACACATCAAGTGATTGAAAAAGAAAAGAAGATCTAGCTATTCATTGAAGAATCAAGTGAAGATCTAAGAAGTTGGAGAGAGAGAGAGCTCCATCCAAGTAGACAGCCGTTGGAACCAGGCTGTGAAGAAGGATTCAGACCTAGTGATGAATCCTAAGTTGTAGAGATCAAAGATCAGCTGCAGAGGAGATCAATCCTATTGTGTTCTACATTCAAGAAGCTTTGAAGAAAAGCCAAGTGAGATTGATCTCAGCAGAGTTCTTCCAAGAACTCATCAAGAACCTATCAACTCTTCTCTCTATTCTCTGAGTTGTAGGTATAAACTTTGTATTCTAATTTCTTGTAGGATCCTTAGGGATCTGAGTTGTAAGCCTGAAATTATAAAGGCTGAGTGTAGGGCCTATGTACCTGAGTGTAGGAGATCTGTATCTCTGAGTGTAGGCCTGTTGTGGCTGAGTGTAGGCCTGTTGTGGCTGAGTGTAGGCTTTGTGAAGAAGCTGAGTGTAGGTCTTTGAAGAAGACTGAGTTGTAGGGCCTTGGGCCTGAGCTGTAGGAACCTGTTTTGGGGTTCTGAGTGTAAGATCTGAGGATCTGAGATAGTGGCGAAGTTTGGCCGAATCTAGTACACTACTAGTTAGGCGAAGGGGGAAAGTGGATGTACCCAAACCTTGGGGAACCACTATAAACCTGTGTGTTCACTGTGTTCATGTGATATTCTGTGATTGCTGTTTGATTGCTTGGAAAAAGTAGTTATAACTCTGTGAAATAATCTGAATTCTACCTAAAAAGTCAAAAAGATTTAACTCACCTATTCACCCCCCTCTAGGTGATTATGTACAATATCTTTCAATAATATTAAAGTATATGATCCAGAAATTGTCGACCTAATAGCCAGATTCGTCAAGCGGATATTCTAACTTCGTCGACTGGAGTTCAGAGAAATAATTCTGGACTTGGCATGTTGAAGTATATTATCTGGAAATCATTGACCTGAGAGTCATGTTTGTCGAGCTCAGCTCAGAGAATTTTCTATGAGTTCGTCGAGCTGAGCACGACTTTCGTCGACCTGAGTTCGACGAACGTCGAACTCATTTTCTGAGTCTTTGAAATTTCTCTAAGTCTTGAGTCTTTTGCAGTCTGTTGATGGCTGGTTCATGCAGTGTTAACTCTAAGGATAAGGCCTAGACTCTAGGACACACACATGACCCTGACTATACATGTTTGGTCAAACATCCTAGTTTAGTGAACCTAGCCTAAATCCAACTAGGGATCCAACATTATCTGCTTTGGATGTAGAAAGCCTGGACACATTCTTCCTGAATGCCTAGAAGCTCAGAAAAGAGATGAAAGAAAAGTGAAAGAAAACAAAAAGAATTCAAGCAGACACTCAATCAAACACTTCTCCAGCAAACATAAAATAAAGGAGAAAGGCTTCATTGCTGAAACTTGGAGTGATACTGATGAAGAGACCTCATCTTCCAGCTCTAGTGAAGATGAAGAAGAAGCCAAGGCAAGAGAAGTCTGACTCATGACAATCAATGCCTCATGAAGCAGGCCTGATGTTGAAGACCAAGCAGAAACTCATTCTGAGAAATTAGAAGAGGAATCAGAGACAGAAGAGTATCAGGTAATCTCATCCTTTGATTTTAATTCTATTGATTTTAAAAATGAATTCAAGGCCTTATGTAATGACCTAATCAAATCTGAAAAAGTAATCAAAATGCTAAGAGATAGACACGCTGAATTTGATAATTTATTTGCTGAAAACACTAAGTTCAAGGATGATTTAGATTTAGCAAATGAGCAAATCATTTATGTGAAGACAGAATTATGTGAGGCTAGGCAACTTGAGGAATCTCTCAATGGGAGAAGCCTTAAGTTGATGTACATCACAAGTACAGTCAATGCCAGACAGAATGGCAAGCTGGACTTGCGTGATTCATCAAGCTTACCTCCCGTACTTAAGAAAAATATATTATCAACCCCCATAAAATTTGTGTCAGGTAAAGGAAAAGAAGTAATATACAATAAGCAACCCACATAAGGCTTACTTAAACCTAAAAATCAAAAGAATAGAAACAGGAAAAATCTAAATGAAAACAATGTTCAACAAATTTCGTCGAACTCAGATCGACGAAATGTGGCTAGTTCGTCGAACTCCGGTCGACGATCAATGAACGCCAACATTAGCCATAATAATTCATCTTACTATGATCGATGGATGTTTTATAGTTCTTCGAGCAGAGATCGACGAACTTGGGGCATAGAAAATGAATGTATTCATTCTATGAGCAGAGATCGATGATCTCATCCCATCTCATCAAACTATGATTGACGAACTTACAACACTTCGTCGAACCCAGTCATATTTAACAAAAATTATAACTTTAACAGAAATTTTAATCAAACTAGAAAACATATTAATCCATTTGCTAATTGAGAAATTCCACCTAGGAGATAGCATTGTAACCCCCCTGTTTTTTTTGGCATTATTTACTCCTCTTGTTGACGTTATAATGATGTAAGGGCGTTACTTTAGCGTGCAGTTAATGGCGCGTCGCCGATAGTGCGTTTTCGCGTCTTTTCGATTCAGTCGGCTGAATTCATGAATCTTTGGCGGAAACGGAAAATTTCACATTTGGAAAACTTAATTGATTGATTTTTGTCTTGCTCGTCCAGTTTCGTCGAACCAACCTTATTATGTTTTATTTTATTTTATTTTATTCTCTGGGTACTGTCTGGGTTCGACGATCGTCGAACGGAGCTCGACGATTGCATTTCCTTTCTGGGTACTGTCTTGGTTCGACGATCGTCGAGCGGAGCTCGACGATCGCTTTTCCTTTCTGGTCGCTGTTTGGAGTTCGACGATCGTCGAGCGGAGCTGGACTATTTTTGGTTTCTTATGGGCTCAGCGCAGCGGTGTCGACACCGCTGGTCTATCGGGTGTCGACACAACTTTGTCGACACTACCGTCGGGTGTCGACATAGCTGTGTCGACACCGTTGGGGTGTCGGGTGTCGACACAGCTGTGTCGACACTGCCGTCGGGTGTCGACATAGCTGTGTCGACACTGCCGTCGGGTGTCGACACAGCTGTGTCGACACTGCGGTCGGGTGTCGACACAGTGGTGTCGACACCGCCGAGCCGGTTTTGTTGAACCCGGTCCTCTCTGCTGTTGAGTATTTATACTTTCTGCTTCTTCTTAATCTTCAAGCCGGCCTAGAATTTCTCCTGCCTTCTGTACCAGAGCGGCGTGTGAGGTGGTTGTCCGTCCGCGCTTCTTCCGGTGATCACCGACGGAGCTCCGGTGCTCGGAATTTCCAACCGATCATAGATCTGGAAAGCTCTCGTCGAGAGCTGCGCCCTCGTAGTAATTTCTTCCCCATTTCTCGAGATTTTCTTGTTAGGGTTTTCGGCCCTAATCGTTATTTCGGACATTTTCGTCCAGATTTCGGCTCCTATCGCGACGTGTGGAGATTTGGAGAGTTTTTCCTGTAAATCGAGGCAAGTGGTGTTCTTACTCTCCCTCTTATTCTTGATTCTAAATTTTTGCCCTATTTATACACTTGTTTGAGTTTGTTATGTTTCGATTGTTGAGATACTTGTCCTGAAATCCTAACTCCCCCCCTCTATTCTTGGAATTGTGACTTGATGTCCCTAAAGCCTTAACCCCAAAATTCTAGTCCATTGAATTGGTAAACAAATTGGTTGTCGTGCTGTTATAACCATCGAGTCGTCTTGTTCATTTTTCCTATTAAACTTCACTTGCTGTACCTTGAAATGCTCTTATGCAGTCCACTTGGTTGGTTATCCCTTGAGTTTATGATGAATACAAAACAAATGAACCGTGATTGTAGAATTATGTAACTAAAGAAACTCAGATGAACTGTGCGCGTTGGGGTCCTCCCTCGGTATAGTGTTTAATACTCAGATGTACTGTGCGCGTTGGGGTCCTCCCTCAGCATAGTGTTGAATACTCATATGAACTGTGCGCGTTGGGGTCCTCCCTCGGCATAGTGCTTAATGCTCAGATAGACTGTGCGTGTTGGGGTTTCTCCCTCGGCATGGTAATTATTAATGAAAGATTGAAATTCTGTTGCTGGTGCTTGTTCTATCTTGATAATGTGTTTAGCCTTTCTTGCTCGGCTAGTTTTACTGTTGCCTACTTTTACTCTGCTGACCATTTTGTTGCAGTCGTTTTTCATTCTCCTTCACCTTGAGTTTTGTGTAGTCTGCTTTTACTCTTGCACTACTTATAACTTGCTTCTGAGGTGTTCTTCTTTTGAATGCCCCAGGATCAGAGCTGTAGCAGGTTTAGCTGACAGTGTTGGGCTTTTGGTGCTGCTGGTGTCTGTGGCCGTTTGATTCCACCTCTGAGCTTGAGGTAGTTGTCTTTGTTTAGACTTGTCAGATTTTATTATGGGTTCCTGTCAGTTGTTGGCACCCATAGACTTTGACTTTTCTGTGTTGGACTACTTGTTGCTGTTACTGCTGTTACTTTCTACCTGATTATTCTTGATCTCTGGGAAGGACTTATGTTAGGATGCATTTAGTTATTTTAAAGTATGCAAAACTGCATTCTGGAATATGGACATGACATGACTTTAACTACTAAATCTATTACTTTTAAGCATACAAAATATATATATATATATATATATATATATATATATATATATATATATATATATATAGTAAATGTAGGAGTCACATCATCATTTTATGATACTGGACCCTCACTCTTAGTAGGTTAACAAATGAGCTAACTCAGTATTTTTCGCCGCGTAAAATATATATTTTTTCTCACCTATGGACAAGTAGTCCACCCGACCGAGGGACACAATCATTAACTCTATTAATTTATGTGCATTGTTTTTAACTAAAAGTTATAAATCTTTTACTTGAAGTAAATGTGAGGACGGGATACCTGAGCATCTGCAGTTGTCCCCTACATCGCGTGGCATCACGGCGCATAGTTTCTCTACTCTGACGTATTTTTGAATACAGAGAAAATGTGGGTCGTGACAGTTGTGGTATCAAAGCGAGGTTGTGGTATCAAACCTCCCTCTGATACCAACTGTCACGACCCGTATTTTCTCCGTATTCAAAAATACGTCAGAGTAGAGAAACTATGCGCCGTGATGCCACGCCATGCATAGGACAACTGCAGACGCTCAGGCAACCCGTCCTCACATTTACTTCAAGTAAAAGATTTATAACTTTTAGTTAAAAACAATGCACATAAATTAATAGAGTTAATGACCGTGTCCCTCGGTCGGGTGGACTACGTGTCCATAGGTGAGAAAATATATATATTTTACGCGGCGAAAAATACTGAGTTAGCTCATTTGTTAACCTAAGTATCATAAAATGATGATGTGACTCCTACATTTACTATATATATATAGAAATCTTTTATACACTTAAAAGTAGTAGATTTAGTAGTTAAAGTCATTCCATGTCCATATTCCAAAATGTAGTTTTGCATACTTTAAAATAACTAAATGCATCATAACATAAATCCTTCCCAGAGAGCAAGAATAATCAGGTAGAAAGTAACAGCAGTAACAACAACAAGTAGTCCAACACAGAAAAGTCAAAGTCTATGGGTTCCAACAACTGACACGAACCCATAGTAAAATCTGACAAGTCTAAACAAAGATAACTACCTCAAGCTCAGAGGTGGAATCAAATGGCCGCAGGAACCAACAGCACCAGAAGCCCAACACTGTCAGCTAAACCTGCTACAGCTTTGATCCTGGGGCATTCAAAAGAAGAACACCTCAGAAGCAAGTTACAAGTAGTGCAAGAGTAAAAGCAGGCTACACAAACCTCAATGTGAAGGAGAATGAAAAATGACTGCAACAAAATGGTCAGCAGAGTAAAAGTAGGCAACAGTAAAACTAGCCGAGCAAGAAAGGCTAAACACATTATCAAGATAGAACAAGAACCAGCAACAGAAGTTCAATCTTTCATTAATAATTACCATGCCAAGGGATAAACCCCAACACGCACAGTCTATCTGAGCATTAAGCACTATGCTGAGGGAGGACCACAACGCGTATAGTTCATCTGAGTATTCAACACTATGCCGAGGGAGGACCCCAACGCGCATAGTTCATCTGAGTATTAAACACTATACCGAGGGAGGACCCCAACGCGTACAGTTCATCTGAGTTTCTTTAGTTACATAATTCTACAAGCAGGGTTCATTTGATTTGTATTCATCATAAACTCAAGGGATAACCAACCAAGTGGACTGCATAAGAGCATTTCGAGGTACAGCAAGTGAAGTTTAATAAGAAAAACGAACAAGATGACTCGATGGTTATAACAGCACGACAACCAATTTGTTTACCAATTCAATGGACTAGAATTTTGGGGTTAAGGCTTTAGGGACATCAAGTCACAATTCCAGGAATAGAGGGGGGGGGGGGGAGTTAGGATTTCAGGACAAGTATCTTAAAAATCGAAACATAACAAACTCAAACAAGTGTATAAAAAGCGCCAAAATTTAGAATCAAGAACAAGAGGGAGAGCAAGAACACCACTTGCCTCGATTTACTGGAAAAACTCTCCAAATCTCCACACGTCGCGATAGGAGCCGAAATCTGGACGAAAATGTCCGAAATAACGGTTAGGGCCGAAAACCCTAATAAGAAAATCTCGAGAAACAGGGAAGAAATTACCACGAGGGCGCAGCTCTCGATGAGAGCTTTCTAGATCTACGATCGATTGGAAATTCCGAGCACCGGAGCTCCGTCGGTGGTCACCGGAAGAAGCACGGACGGACAACCTCCTCACACGCCGCTCTGGTACGGAAGGCATGAGAAATTCTAGGTCGGCTTAAAGATTAAGAAGAAGCAGAAAGTATAAATACTCAACAGCAGAGAGGATCGGGTTCAAAAAAACCGTCCCGGCGGTGTCAACACCACTGTGTCGATACCCGACGGCAGTGTTGACACCACTGTATCGACACTCGATGGCAGTGTCGACACAGCTGTGTCGACACCCAACAGCCTAGCGGTGTCTACAAAACTGTATCGACACCCGACTGTAGTGTCGACACAGCTATGTCGACACCCGACAGCCCATCGGTGTCGACACAGCTGTGTCGACACCCGACGGCTCAGCTCAGCGGTGTCGACACAGCCGTGTCGACACCCAGAACCTCTAGACCTACAACGAGCTACGCTAGACGCTTCGTCGAGCTAAGCACGACAATCGTCGAGATCCAAACAACACCCAAAGAAACTAACAATCGTCGAGCTCCGCTCGACGATCGTCGAACTCCAAGCAGCGCACAGAAGAAACCAACAATCGTCAAGCTCCGCTCGACAATCATCAAACTCCAAACAGCGACCGGAAAGGAAAAGCGACCGTCGAGCTCAGCTCGACGATCGTCGAACCCAGACAGTACCCATATAGGAAAAGCGATCGTCGAGCTCCGCCTGACGATCGTCGAACCCAGACAGTACCCGGAGAATAAAATAAAATAAAATCAAACATAATAAGGTTGGTTCGACGAAACTGGACGAGCAAGACAAAAATCACTCAATTAAGTTTTCCAAATGTGAAATTTTCCGTTTCTGCCAAAGATTTATGAATTCAGTCGACCGAATCGAAAAGATGCGAAAATGCACTATCGGCGACGCGCCATTAACTGTACGCTAAAGTAACGGCCTTACGTCATTATGACGTCAATAAGAGGAGTAAATAATGCCGAAAAAAAACAGGGGCGTTACAACCATCTCTTAGGATATAAATCTCAACCTGAATTTTTGTTTATATCAAGTTTTTCACATCAAAAAAATAAAGGGCCCAAGGTAATCTGGGTCAAGAACCACTAATTTTTTCCTTTGCAGGTAAAGAGCTGTTTAGCCTTTAATCAACAATGGTATCTGGACAGTGGATGCTCCAAGCATATGACTAGCAGCAAGGACAACCTAAATAATTAAAAGTCCAAGCTGGGACCAAAGGTGATCTTTAGTGATTCAAATTGTGGCCATACTGAAGGCTTTGGAGAAGTTAAGATTGGAGCAATTACTTTCAAAAAGGTTGCATATGTAAGTGGACTAAAACATAACCTCATCTCCATAAGTCAACTATGTGATGTAGGTTATCAGGTATATTTTAACTCAAACTCTTGTATTATTTCTACAAAAGAAAACCAAACTGTTTTAATTGGAAATAGACAAGCCAACTTATATAGTTAATTTTCAATCTGCAACATCAAATATTTGTTTATTTAATCTTATTAGCAATTAGAATGATTTATGGCATAAACGATTATGTCATGTTAATCTGAAAAACATTGCTAGGTTATCTAAAGACAACCTTGTTAGAGGATTGCCTTCTGGTCCATACAAGAAGGAAGGCCTCTACGGGGCTTATCAATTAGGCAAGCAAACTAAATCTAGTTTTAAATCAGTTAATAAGAGTGATTCACCTAGGATCTTGTACTTGCTACACATGGACCTTTTTGGCCCTATTGCTGTATAAAGCCTAGGAGGGAAATCTTATACTCTAGTTATTGTAGATGACTTGTCAAGATTCACTTGGGTATTCTTTCTGAGATCTAAGTCAGATACATTCAAGGTTCTTACAGTTTTTCTCAAGACCATATAGATTGAGTACTCTACTCAAGTTGTATTGATCAGAAGTGATCATGGTACTGAGTTTGAGTCTCTTCTTATGCATGAGTTCTGTGAGAAGAAAGGTATCAGATATTGCTTCTCAGCTCCTAGAATTCCTCAACAAAATGGGGCAGTTAAAAAGAAAAATACAACCCTAATTGAAGCTGTAGGCATATTACTTACAGATGCTTACATGCCCCTATCCTTTTGGGCAGAGCCTGTGAGCACAACAAACTATGTACTGAACATAAGCTTAATACATAAACTTAAGAATAAGACTCCCTATGAATTGCTTAAAGGGAAGAAACCTAATATCACCTATTTTAAAATATTTGGTTGCATATGCTATATTCATAACAATGACAAGAAATATATTAGAAAGTTTGAAGCTAAGGTTGCAGAGGGAATTTTTCTAGGATATTCCCAAGTCATCAAAGCTGATAGGGTGTTTAATAAATCTACTTTAAAAATCGAGGAACCTGTTCATGTAACTTTTGATGAAGCTAACATGTCTTATAAGGAGAACGAAATTTCTACCAACAGTACATTATAGGTACCTTACTTGTGTGAGAGATTGGATGATCTAAGCCTCACCCAAGAGGTTCCAATTCATCCCTCTCCATAAGTTTAAGAAGAAAGTGAAGAAGAAAGTATAGAGGTGACTGAACCCTATCCAATTGCTAATGAAATTCCACAAGAGTAATTTATTCCCCAAGCTGTTGCCCAACCAGCTAATCCCACTGATTTTGTCACACTTAGAGATCATCCTAGATCTCAAGTGATTGGAGACATTTTAGCTGGTGTGCAAACAAGGCATCAACTCAACCCTGACTTGATGTTTGCTTATTTCCTCTCTCAACTTGAGCCCCAATCCATTAAAGATGCAGAACAAGATCCCCACTGGATCATTGCAATACAAGAGGAGCTCAAACAATTTGAGAGATGTAGAATTTGAGATTTGGTTCCTAGACCCAAAGACTACCCAGTCATTGGAACCAAATGGGTGTTCAGAAACAAGTTGGATACAGAAGGCAACATTATGAGGAACAAGGCAAGGCTAGTGGCTCAAGGCTATATGCAAGAGGAAGGTATTGACTATGATCAGACATTTTCTCCTGTTGCAAGGCTTGGGGCCATAAGAATCTACCTTGCATATGCTGCATTAAAAAAGTTCAAAGTCTATCAAATGGATGTCAAAAGTATTTTTTTGAATGGAGAACTCAAAGAAGAAGAATATGTCGAGCAACCACCAGGTTTTATCTCTCCAACCTATCCCTCTTATGTCTTTAGAATGCATAAAGCTCTCAAAGGTTTAAAGCAAGCTCCAAGAGCTTGGTATGAGACCTTAGCTAGCTTCTTGTTAGAGCATAAATTTTTTAGAGGCATTGTAAATAAGACTCTTTTTATTAAGCATCATAAAGATAAAATCTTATTAGTACAAATTTATGTAGATGATATTATCTTTGCCTCAACTGATTTCAAACTATGCAAAAGGTATTCTAACCTTATGCATTCAAAGTTTGAGATGAGTAGTATGAGTGAACTTTCATATTTCCTTGGTCTCCAAGTGAAGCAATCATTTGATGGTATCTTCATCTCCCAATCTAAATATGTTAAGGATCTTATTAAAAGATTTGGGATGTGTGATGACTTAGCAATGAAGATACCCATGGATGCAAATGCTATGATAGATTCTGATGAGCATGAAAAATCTGTTGATTAGAAGTTATATAGGGCCATTTTTGGGTCCCTATTAAACCTCACAACAAGTAGGTCAGACATCATGTTTGCTACATGCATTTGTGCTAGGTTCCAAGTGAATCCTAAAGAATCTCACTATATTTTGCTAAAAAGGATTTTGAGATATATAAAGGGTTGTCCAAATCTAGGACTTCTATATCCATCAGAGTCAGAATTAAACTTAACTGGATTTTCAGATGCTGACTATGCTGGATGTAGAGTGGATAGAAAAAGTACAACAGGAACATGCCAGTTCCTTGGTGATAGGCTAGTGTCCTGATTCTGTAAAAAGTAAACCTCTGTGTCCACATCAACTGCAGCAGCAGAATATATAGTTGCTGGCAGTTGTTGCTCACAAGTTTTGTGGATACAAAATCAACTACTGCATTATGGATACAACTTAAATAATTCAACTATATATTGTGATAGTACCAGTGCTATATCCATAACACAAAATCCAGTGCATCATAGTAGGACCAAATATATAAAAAGAAGACATTATTTCATTAGAGATTGTGTAAACAAAAAGAAAATTAATCTTGTCTTTATTTCCACTAATTTACAAAGAGCAGACATCTTCACCAAGCCATTGGATGAGAAGAAACATCTGTTTTACTTAAATCAGTTAGGAATGATCAATGAAGATGAGTTATTTTAAATTTTGTCTATGGTCGACGATTTGTTGACAGTTCATCGAATGGCGACCGATGATCTGTGAACTCCTCGTGAAGAGTTCGTCGAACGGAGTTCGACAATCACTTCTTAGTGAAACAGTTTTCGTCATACGGAGATCGACAATCCCTGCTTCAATGAATTTATCGTCGAACGGAGATCGACGATTTATTCATCTTCTTCAGACTGAGATCGACGAACTCATTTTCTATTAAAATACTTCATCGAACTCAGATCGAATATCTTTTCTTTTTCGTCGGACAGAGATCATCTTTTCGTCTTCTAAAGACCTTATAATCTAAGTTTTAGACAAAATCCGTCCCGCTCTTTCAATTTCCTTTGCACTTGATCTCTTGTTTTTCCTTGCAGGAGCTCTCATGGCTATTTCAGCGGCGAACCTCTCCGGGATGAAATTCGATGCTGGGTTTGATATAAACGTGAACTCCTTCAAGCATACAGACCAAATTTTCCAAGATATTTTGAAGTTGTTCGATGATCCGCAACTTCTCAAAGTGATGACTACCAGGATGAAGCTGCCTGTAGCAGAAATAAAAGAATGGGTTTTCTCGTTATCTTCTCCAGATGGACAAGCCCTAGTCAGCACCATTTCTGGATGGGAGGTGATTCTAACTCCTGATGTTCTTTCTAAGATATTTGGTTTTGTTAATGGAAATGATGATATAGAACTGAATAGTGATGAGTTTGGCGAAATGCTTACACGGATGGGTCACTCTGAGGGAAACCCTAGTAAGTCACTGAAAAAGAACTTGTCTGTTGAGTACAAGTTTATGGCCGACATAGTAGGTAAGGTGCTGCTTGGGAAGCACACTACCCATGACTATATTACCAGGCACCAATTCCTTCTGATGAGTGCCCTGGTAAATAAGAAATCAGTGCATTGGGGTAACATTCTGTTTGACTTGATCAAGAAGAAAAATAATAAAAGAGAAGTCTGCTTCGGGAGCATTCTGGGCATTTTCCTCCAGGAGAAATGTCCTCAACTATTGGTCTCTCCAATACTTTTCATCAATGCTTCCAAGAGACTAACCTCAGCACTCTTGGGAAAATAGGAGAGGACCATCTCTAAGCCCTCCACGGCCTTCTCTTCCTTGAGAACTTCAGAGGACATAAGGATTATAGTAGTCACTCCTCAACCTACTGAAGAGGCACCAGAGTATCCTCATCCTCCTCCTTCTCCACCTCATACCTCACTACCTCAACCTCCTCAACCTCACTACCCTCAGGAGATTCCATTCACCGCTTCTGTATCTACTCAAATGTCTCCAACCTTCAATCTCCTCACAACACTATCACCATCCCCATCACCAATACAATGACCAATACACTCACCAATACATACTTCTCCTCAATCACCAAATCTACTTCCTGATAACACTCCTATGGATATCACATCTGACATCCCTCCACTATCTCCTCAAGTCATCCCCTCCTCATCCACCATCATCCCTCCAATTCCACCTTCTCCTCCATCCACTTTCTTGAATGTATGTACTTCTTGTGGTATCTCCACTTCTTCTCTCCCATCTTCCTCATCTGATCTATCTACTATCATCTCTCTTCTCACTCCCACCATCAAATCTCTCATAGAGGATGCCATTGCACCTCTAATTCTTTCAATCAATTCCTTATCTACTAAGCTTGCTTCCTTCTCTGTCCCTTCTTCACTTAGGATCCTGACATTAGGTCTTCCTGATACCAGGCAGGGGGAGATGTTTTATGAAGAAGTTCCCCCTCCTCCAGTAGCAACAACAGCAGTAGAAGCAGCTGCTGATTCAAATACAGTTATCTTAGATACTGAGATACCAAATGCACAAGAAACAGAGCTAGCAAAATTTTTGGCTATAGATTCAGAGACAGTTAATTCAGTTTATTCTTTAGATGTTCTTTCTGTTGGAGAAGTTACCATCTCTCCTTCAGTTGAACTGACTACTATTCTAGATTCTTTTGATTTGACTCACAACAACATTATTTCATTTATTTCTAATCAGTTCTGCACAGATATTGTCTGTTATACTGCTCCAGCGAGCACAAACATTTTACAGCTTATTCAGAGCAGCTTTACATCTCCAGAGCATGAGCTTGTTCCAGTTCCAGAGCCTGAGCTTATTCCAGCTCCAGAGCCTGAGCTTGTTCCAGCTCTAGAGGCTGAGTCTGTTAAAATTACTGAGGATGAGTCTTCTAAGCCCAAGGCTCTCTCTCCTCCAGTCTTCTCTTCTTCTCTAGAGGCCATCTCAGCTCCAACATACAAGATGGATGACAGTCCTCTTCCTGATCTTAATGCAATCATTATGGAAGATATAAAAGAAGAAAAATTGTTAATCTCTGAAAATGTTGTTGAGAAAGTTGCTCCAGTAGTTCCAAAATCTCCAGCTCCAACTCAAGGAGTATCTATTTCAGAAGATCAACTAAGGCAGATTAATGAGTTATACAAATTTCCTTCCAGTGATTCCATTGAGGATGATGAGGATTCTGATTCTGACAGTGTCAAGAGACCAAAATCAAAGAAGAGGAAGGCTCCAGAAAAAGCTGCTCCCAAGCCTAATCCAAACAATGATATTCCTTATTACATCTTACATAATATTCATTTGACTCCAACAACTCCTCATTGGATGAAGTTGCCAAGGAACAATGCAAAAGCTTAGATGGAGAAGAAGAAGTCTGGATCTTCTCCAGTAAAGTGATTCAGGAAAGAACCACCTCCTCCTCCTCCTCCTGCTGCGGGTGCCTCAGGTAACATTACTTCTAGGTCAACCTCCTCCCAACAACCTAAGCCTTATGCCCCTCACAGTCAAGGAAGATCTTCTAGATATTATTCCAGAGGTGGATCCTCTAGTGGGAGAGGAAGACAACACCAAGACAAATTTACTGGAAAACACAGTGAATGCAGACCTCCAAGTTTTTATTATGCTGGAAAATCCGAAAAGAATTACCCTTCAAGAAATTTTTAGCAACAGTCTATTATTTTCAGGAAGCCACAAAGGACTGCTCAGGATGTTTCAACTGATATAGGGAGACCTCCATCTCCAATTTATGAACCTGAGTTAGATCCCAACTTCAAAATGGCTAGATTCCAGGAATTGGTTGGCTTGTCTCAGATAAACAAAGCTAAAGCAGAAGGATCTGATCCATCACAATTCACTACTATGTCTACCTTCAGACAAAAAGAACTTGACAAATTTGAGGTAGACAAACATCTCTTTGATCCTAATGCTTACATGCAGGTACACCCAGAAGCTGTTGTTCCAAGTTCTTCTACTGTAATAGTTTTGCGAGTTCAAGACGTGAAGATGTCCAAGCAAGAAGCAGTAGTTCCTATTAGGAAGATTGCATTGACTAAATCTTCTTCTTCTGCACCTCCTTCAAACAGGCTCTAAAACAATATTATTCTCTGTGTATATTTTTTTATCTACTTAATTATTTTTCATTCTGTCAGATATTTACCTTAATGTTGAATGATTGTATTTTCTCTACTTATGCATTGTACATAGTGACCTCACCCAAATAGGGGGAGATTGTTGGAATCCCACCTGTGTTTAGTATTTGGGCTAAGGTTCATTATTAGGGTTGCATAGACTAACCCTCCTTGTATAGTCTAGGGTCATAGGTCTTCATTAGATTTTAGGGTAGGTCAACAAGTCATATTGATCAGACCAAGCCCTCAGAAGACTTAGTAGATTGCAGAAACCAGAACAAGGCAGAAGTTTCATGTTGAAGAAGTCATTTGACGATCTTCTATCTCTGTTCGACGAACTCTGATCTTCTATCATACTTTGAGTTCGACGATCTTCTATCTCTGTTCGACGAACTTTGATCTTCTATTAGACTTTGAGTTCGATGATCTTCTATCTCTGTTCGACGATCTTGGAGCCCAGTATGGAAAGCTGTATTTCAGTTCAAAATTCTCAGGGCTCAACTCGACGAAAGAGAGGCTGAGTTCGATGATCCAGGATCTCAGATCGACGAAAATTGCAAGTTCAATATTTCCATTCTCTATAGCTATTCCAAATCGTTTAGGCTTATATTATTGCTTATATTGCTTTGAGTAATTAATGCTTTGATTCCCAAAATATAACCGTTCATATGACAACATTAATTATTGGTTTTCACAGAGTCATTATATAGTTAATTCTTGAGACAGTTAAAGGATTACTTTATTGCTCTTTCAACCGTTTTCCAAGTTCCAAAAATTTCAGCAGTCAATCAAGGAAATCGTATTAAAATAATTCAGAGACCTAATTACTGCATATGATATAGAGAAGTTTTTCAAAAAATCTGACAAAAGAAATTATTCAAGAAAAAGAGTTCTGCATTGTCTTCATCAAGTGTTCTTCTTCCAGCAAGATTTCAAGAGACAATAAACTTCATCTATCTACAACTTTCTGGAGAACTTTTTCAAGAAGAACTACTCAACCTGCAAAGCTCTCAATCTTCCTAAACAGATATTCATCTCAGGGGGAGCTTTGACACCATCAAGGATCCACAAGCCTTCTCAGTTGTTTTGAGAAAAGAGAAGACAACATATAGTTTTATTTCTTTCACCCCACTGTACATAGGGTTCTAACTCCCTTCAAAATTTAAACACTTGGTTGCAAGACTACTAATCAAAAGACTTGATTTGGTTTTTGGGCACCTGATCAAAAGCCTGAAGGGTTTACTGATCTACCCGAATCAAATCTTGTGGTGACAAGCACATGAGCAAAAACATGATTGGTGGCATGGCATATGATCAAAAACCTGAGTGGATTCCTACCAGGGTGTTAGAAGAGTGGATGCACCCTAGTTTTAGGGGAACCACTATAAAATTCTTGTGTCGTCTATGATGCTCTCTCTTTTTTATTGTATGCTGCTTGCTGAATAGTTTAGTTTTATTTCTACACTAACTGATTACACATATAAGTATTATTATTTTAATTCCGCATTAAAAATCTAATAAGTTTTTAAAATACTCTATTCACCCCCCCTCTAGATTTAAATAGATCTAACCCCTTAGGTGGTATCCTTCATACCATCCTTCAAAGTTTGATAAGGTTGCTGATTGTTTTGAAAGGTTCTTTAGGACAGTCAATAAACTAAGAACATATGGTAGGGTCTTCAGCAACTATGAGCTGAATGACAAGTTCCTTAGATATCTCACTAGAGATTGGGACACCAAGATCTGTACCATTAGGGAAATGGCTAAGCTAGCAGACACTCCTCCACCAACACTCTTTGGAAAGCTGCAGTCCTATGAAATACAACTGGCTGCTATACATGAAGAAGAGAAGAGCAGCCAATTCAAGTCCAAGGATAAGTCAGTGGCATTCAAGGTAGAAGCCCCAAGAAGATGCAGAAGAAAGACTCCCTCACCACCAAGGAATGAAGCTGAATCTAGCTCAGAAAATTCTGAGCGAAGCTCATCAGACAACCACATGTCTGATAAAGATCTAGCTACCTTCTCCAGGTAATTTCAGAAGTTCATAAAGAAGAAGGACTGGAGGAGCAGGCCATCTTCATCCTCTCATCACAGGAAGTCATCCAAGGATGACAGGTATGTCCCTAAAACTAGTAAACAAATTTCTTCTAATGTCATTTATTATTGTTGCAGCAAGGCTGGGCATGTCATTACTGACTGCCTAGTCAAAAGAAAGGAAGAAGATGAGAAGAAGAAGAAAAAGTATTACCTTCATGACAAGGGAAAGAAGGATGACAAGTCCTTTGTGCCTAAGAAGGAGAGAAGCTGGACAGATTCTTCATCCTCAGATTCTGAAGATAAAGAGGAAGAAGCCTATATAGGGCTGATATCTGTTACTGCAGATCTAAGAGAAGAGGAGGAATATCCTGCTGCCAGGATAAGAATCAGGGCCCATTTGTCACACTTAGACAGTGACAATGAGGAGGATGAAGAAGACTATGGATGCCATGGTTTGATGGCAATGACTGAAGAAGAAAGAAGTCAGCCAGATTCAGAATAAATCAAGGTATAACCTATTTTCAATTCTGCATCTTCCTCTAACTATGAGACCATTCCAGACAATGGTGCATCTTCATCCTATAATAAATATTGCTCAGAATCTGAGACTGATGTAAATCAATTGATTGACAAGTATGGACTACTCCTAGATGCTCTAAAGAAGAGTAGAATTCTTGCCAAAAGGCAAGCCAAGGAGATAGAAGTCCTAATGCCTTATAAAACTCTTTATAACAATAAATCTATTGAGTTCTATAAGAAATATCATGAGGTGTCTGAACTCAAGAAAAGTCTTGAGTGTCAGACTTTGCTTCTAGAAGAGAAGAAAAAGCATATTAGATACCTGGAACAAAAGTTCACAACGAGATTGGGAATTATGATTAACCCTTCTCAATCACAGGGTCAGTTGCCAAAAGCTGCAACTTGCCTAGTCCCTCAGAAGCTGGGTATTAATCACATCAATCATCATTTCAAATCTGAATTCCCTGATAAGAGGACAGTGTTTCAGAAGGCAAATTCACCTTCTAAAACTGTCAAGTTTGTGCTACTCTAGAAGGATCAATCAAATGTATGCTCCACCAGTGTGGTGAAGTCACATGATCCAAGAAAGAGTGATACTGTCCACTCTAGCCACAAAGTTCAGCAAAAATTCTTTAGATTTGGATCCAAATATCCTTTATCTATGGAAATGAGAGAGTCCACTAAATGGCAGACTCCAGAAATACATCAGGCCTATACTAGACCAGCTGTATTTAGTCCCTCAGCACCTTCACTCAGGAAGAAGGGGTCAACATCATGCAATCCTCATCCAACAAAGTCTGGTGTTGCTCACTTCTCTCATGGACAACAATTTTGTGCTGGCCTAAAGAGAAGATACAACATTCATAAATGTTGGTGCTGTGGGAAAGTGGGTCACTTTGCCATTGATTGTTGGCACAACCTGAATGTGACTAGTAGACAGAATGGTGCTCAGCCTAGGCAGAGAGTTGGGCAAATGTTTTATGATGCTAACAAGAACCTAGGACCCAGTTATCACTGGGTGCCTAAGGGTAAATGAACTCTGTTTTGCAGGATAGTCCAAGTACCTGTCCAATTAAGACTCGGTATTTGGATAATGGGTGTTCCAGGCAAATGTCTGGGACAGGATAGTTGCTCTAAGAATATACTCCAAGAAAAGCAACAAATTAAGATTGAGGCTGTCATGAATGTAATTCTCAAAATCTAGAGGAAGCAAGCCTCAAGGTAAGTCTCTCTCTCCTATATAGAGATTAAGTTAGCTAATTGATAGTTATGTTAGATGTGCTCAGGCTGAACCTAATCGAGCACACCAAATTGAAAATAGTGATTCAATTATCTACACTGTTAATTTTTATATGCCCTATTTTAAAAGTCAAATATCTTATTACCAAGCTTTAAGGTAAACCAATGCATAAATTGGAGTGCCAATAGAACTGGCTCGTTAACATGTTAGGACCCCTTCTACTTAAAATAAATAATATTTTTATTAAGCCAAATTGACTGTACATCCACTGAGTGAGGGAAGCCACAAATTAAATATATAGTGAATAAGTAGAAGAAAAGATGAGAGGTAGAAGAATCAAAGCAATAAAACTCCTGTTTCATAACAGGATACGTAACGCAACCTGTTAAAATGAAATGTATAAGTTTTAGGCTAAGAATACTTAATTGATAATTGAATGCTTTAGGTGTAAATAGAAAGGTGACAAGAGACGAAAAGCCACTCCACTCTTTAATAGCCTTAACCTTAGTCATTGAGACCGAAACCCTCTCAGCGTCTTGCCGCACTAGAACAATGGCGCCAAATGTCATCAAGGAGCTCTAGGAAGGATTTGAAATCATGAGGGATGGATTCAGTCATGCCTCTCCAGAGATTAAAGCAGTAATAAGGATGATTGAAATCACAGGATTGGAGTACGCCCTGTCCGAACCCTCCACCATTCTTAAGAAGGAGTTAGTTGAATTCTTCTCAAACATTAAAGTGTCCTCCTCTCAGAACTCTCTTAAATCTAAGATTGAAGATATCAAAATAAAGGTAAACCCTAAGAGACTAGGAAAGGCCCTTCATATACCCTCCGTCAACCCTAACGAGGAAGAAGAGCTCGATGTCATGGACAGAGACAGTGCCCTCAGATACTGTGGATACAATGAGGCTAAATCTGGGTCTCTTAAAAGAAAATTCTTCAATCAGAGAGGAAAATTGCTAGTAGATATTATAGGGAAAGCCTTTATCTGCAAACCTGGATCCCATGACATTATCTCCAAGTCCATGTTTGATGTCATGACCAGAATTATCCTGAATAGAAAGACCTCATGGTCTTCTCTCATCTATCCGAGAGTAGTAGACTGTATACCCTCTCCAAATATGGGTAGAATTCTTTCCTTATACATAGTGAACACCTATCCTGATACATTCAAACATGAACATTGGGTGAAGATTCACTACCTAAAGAGAATGGACATAAAGACTCTAGACAGATTCACTAGGGTCTTACCAATGAGCCAACCTTCAGTAATAAAGGACTCCTCTAAGGGCACAAGGAAGAAACCTACTGAAGAAGAAAGAACCTCTAGCCCTGAACCTGAGCTTGGATCATCCTCTCCAACTGGCATTGGTCTGCAGGTTGACTTATCACTTAGTCAATCCGCAGTAAACATTCAACTCCAGGACACTGTAGTGCATGTTAAAAAAATCCATGCCAGTCTTAGGTCAGGACAAAAGTCAAAGATTGGTAATGAGGAAGAAGTTGCTCTAGAGGATGAGGCAGATATAGTAGAAGATTACCATGAACCTCCTGAAGCTTTAAATACTTATCTTGATAGATCAAGTCCAGGGAAGGACGCTCAGTCTGAGGGGGAGCATGATCAGATGGATCTGACAAACTTTTATCAAATTATCAACAAAATAGTTGAGTCTACACCCACTATAGGTAATACCCACACCATCTTAATTATTAGTGTTAATATAACTTTAGCTAAGGAAATGTTTCCTACTATAGGTGCTATAGTTTAGGGGGAGCCTTCTCAGATCCCTGCTCAGAATGAAGTACCTCCTCCTATGAGCAATACTTCATCTACCCCCATCTCCAATAAGGAATTTCTAAATCAAATCAAAGCACTCTTGGATGCTCAGACCACAACCCTCAAGGAGTATGTTGATCAATTAGTTGCCAAAATAAGGGATGACTTGACAACCAAAGTCAATGAAAATAAAGAAGAAATCTCTTACTTAAACAAACAGGTCACCACCTGGTTTGACAGGGCTGGAACTGCTGGCATCAAACTGACCACCGTATGCAATCCCTGGACACAAGCTGAAAGTGAGGGGTTAGATCAGGAATACTCTAGAGCGGGGGGGGGGGGGGGGGGTGGGGGTGAATAGAGTATCTTTAAATTTTCAAACCTTTTTGGTGTAAATAGAACTTCTGCAGAGTTGATCAGACCTGAGATAAGATAGAATATCACAGGTGCTACAGAATATAAACTAATTAAACACAAACACACCAATCCTAACTAGCACAGCCACAACAAGAATAAAAAGAAAAGAGCAACCAGACAACACAAGAATTTTATAGTGGTTCCCCAACCTGGGTACATCCACTCTTCTACCACCCTGGTAGGAATCCTCTCAGGTTTTTGATCAGGTGACTACCACCAATGATCTTTTGATCAGATGCTCAAAAACCAAACCTCAAGTCTTTTGATCAGGTGACTTGCAACCAGGAATAACTTTTGAAGGGAGTTAAGAACCCTTTTTACAGTGGGGGATGAGAGATTGATTTTGTCTTCTCTTTCTCAAATACACTCTGAGAAGACTTAAGGGGATCTTGATGTTAGCAAAGGCTCCCCCTGAGATGTAGAATGGTTCAGAGAGTTGTAGCTTTGTTGTAGGGTGATAGGCCTTCAAACTGTTGCTTTGACCAGATGAGCTCCATGAACTTCTTGACAGATATTGAAGTTGTTGTCCTTTGAAGAATCTTGGAAGAAGA
The DNA here is from genome assembly GCA_039583875.1 of Platanthera guangdongensis. Lineage (NCBI taxonomy): Eukaryota > Viridiplantae > Streptophyta > Magnoliopsida > Asparagales > Orchidaceae > Platanthera > Platanthera guangdongensis. The sequence continues at coordinate 25,157,505 of CM077154.1, read as the reverse complement.
CAGAAGAAGACTCTTGATTTTGATTAGTTATTCTTCTTCTTCTTCAGATTGCTTTTGATGTTTCTGGTCTAGGGCTGTTTCTTTGTATCACTGTATGCTGTATTGTTGTTTGATTCTTGTTGTGTTTTTGAGAACTGTGTATTTTTCTATCTTTTGTATTCTCTGATCACTCATATTTTAGGAAGAGAAAGGAAATCCCTTTTATATTTTTCATGTAAATTTTCCATTTGAAATTTGAATTTCTTCTGCATTCATTGCTGACGGCCTTGGGAATATTTTGCATTGATTGATTTCCCCAACTGTCCTATTGAAAAACGGTAAACAATAATCCTGAAGAAAACCATAATCAATGCTCCGTCTAACGGTAATATTCAGAGAATATTTTAGCATTAATTACTTAGGAATTATTGCAATAGAATAAGGACAGAAGGATGAAAATAACTAAGTCTGGAATCGTCGAACAAAGAACAGAATTCGTCGAGCTGAGTCCACAGTACGTCGAGCTGAGAAGTTATGTTCATCGATCTGATAATAGCTGTTCGTCGAGCTGAGATCCAAGATCGTCGACATAAGAACAGACAACTGCTTACTCTGGATCATTGCCATTTCTGTGTATCAAGATCGTCGAGCTGAGAATATGACTTTGTCGACCTAATAACAGAATTCCAGTTTTCTTGGACTTAAGAATGTTGAAGTAATGTGTCTAGAAATCGTCGACCTTAGAACTGGGTTCGTCGACCTGAGAACTAGTTTCGTCGAGCTGAGAACTTCTAACTGTTACTTGATTAATCTTGCCAACTATGGTCTAAGTTCGTCGAGCTAAGATGGTGAATTCGTCGACTGGAGTATGATCCTGGACTTAGAATATTTAGTTGTTTCTGGAATAAGATGTTGAAGTAGAATATCCATAGATCGCCGACCTGAGAACTAATTTCATCGACTTAGTGCCAAGTTCGTCGAGCTCAGCTCAGAGAATTGTCTCTGAGTTCGTCGAGCTGAGCATGACTTTCGTCGACCTGAATTTGACGAACGTCGAACTCATTTTCCTGTGTCTTTGAAATCTCTAAGTCTTGAGTCTTTTTGCAGTCTGTTGATGACTGGTCCATGTAGTGATGACTCTAAGGACTTGGCCTATACTCTAAGACTCATACATGACCCTAACTATATATGTTGGGTCAAACATCCTAACTTAGTGAACCTAGCCCAAATCCAACTAGGGATTCAACAATCTCCCCCTATTTGAGTGAGGTCACTAATTACAGACTCATAATAAAAAAATTTACAAAACAAGAAAACATATATCTAGCAGGAACAATTAGCATATGCAGCAGATATATATACAATAAGCTTTGTATTAGGAATTAGATAAGCAGTTTTATACTAACTTAGAAAGACTAAAGATAGTTCAAGTATCATTTCTTTTGTTTTTTCTCCTTGTGCTTCTCTTTTTGCCTTTCTCTCCAGACTGAGTAAATATGATTTCCCTGTTGGGATCTGCAGCTTGCACCTTTGTCATAGTCATGTCAGCAACCCATATGATTTTTAGAGATGTAGTACTGGGCACTACTGCTTCTGGATGCAGCTTCATATAGTCATCAACATTGAAAAATTTATTAGTCTTAGCAAACTTGTTGAGTTCTTCCCTTCTGTACTTAGACATTGTTGTGTATTCAGATGGATCCTTCCCTTCATCTCTAGCTTTGTTGATCATGGAAGGCCAACCAGTTCCTAGAACCTAGCCATCCTTGTTGTTGTAGCTGTCTCAGGATTTTCAAATGGTACAGGAGGGGAAGCAGGTCTATTGGAGCTTTTAGCTTTTTATGTTCAGGGAGTTGTTGCTATATTTGTTGTTGATGGTGCTGCTTGCCAGATGAATAGTGTCTCTGCTGGCTGCTTCCTGAAGATGAAGATCTACCTTGTTGTCTTTGGTATGTTTGAAACTGGGTAGACTTTTGAGATGTTGTGCCTGAAGCACCAACAGTTGGAGGAGGAGGTGGAGGAGGATCCTTTCTATATCTTTGAGTAGGAGGAGGTGAATATCTTCTGCTCTTCTTTCTCTCTTTTTGGTCATTCTTGGACAACCACATCCATGCTGGCATGCCCTTGTATGGAGTGATCTTTTGGAGTATATAATAAGGTGTGTCATTTGCTGGGTTGGGCTTTACAGCAGGAGGTGGAGGAGCTTTCCTCTTCTTGGAAACTTTCTTTTTCTTGGGTTCCTCATCTGAGTCCTCATCTTCATCCTCATCATCATCAGTGGAGTCCTAAGGATTATCATATAATGCATTTAATGCTTTTAGTGCTTCAGTGAATATTGGAGGTTTCTCAGCCTGAGAGGGAGCTGAAGGAGGAGCTGCAACTGGAGCTGGAGCAGGAGCTGGTGAGCTATTCATAACAGTGCTTTCAACAACTGTCTTATTTTCCTCTTCTATATAAACCATGATCAGTGCATCCAGATCAGGCATATGTGAATCATCCATTACAAAAACTGGGGCAAGAGGAGATGAGACAATGGATGAAACAGCTCTGGGAGAAGATGGAATGGCTGGAGTCTTTGCTACTGCAAAACTGGCCTTTAGTTGCTTGACAACTTTGGGGCTTATGGGTGAGGTGTATGGTACTATAGACATTGATGGCTTAATGCTATCTTCTGGAAGTATGCTGAAATAAGCTGTATCAAAAACCTTCAATAAATCTAACAGATCTACTGTGGGATTAATAATGTAATCACCAACAGTAGTTATTTCTTCTGTGGCAGTCTCATACACATCCATGTCTGTGTTAATGAAATTAATGAAATCAAATAATTCATAATCAGTAGCTGCTGCTGCTTCTTCTGATGCTACTGCTGTTACTTCTGCTGCTGCTGGTACTGCTGCTGCTAATACTACTACTGCTGCTTCATCAAGTATCTCCCCCTGCCTGGTTTCTGTGGAAACTGAAGCCAGGCCCCTTACTAAATAGGAGGCAGCAGAGAGGGTAGTGATTTGGAAAGCTAAGGAGGAGATAGAAACAACAAGAGGTGAAATAGCCTCTGCTATAAGATTTTTGAGGAGAGGAGTAAGCAGTGCAATAAGAGATGGAATAATGGATGGATCCAAAAGTGGAGTGGTATAGGGGGTGGCAGAGGGTGTTGGAATGGAGACAGAAGTGGGGATGGTAATAGGTGATGGAGTAGGAGGGAGAGCATCTAGCATGTGGATATCTAGAAGAGAGGAAGTATGAGAAGGGGAAATAGGTAGAGTAAAGAATGGGATGTTGTCCAAATGAGGGGGGTAAGGGAAATGAAGGTGGTGAGGGAATGTGTGTATCATGGGGGGATTGAGGTGGGGTTGGTTGTGGGGATTGTGAAGGAGAGGGTTGATGGTATTCCTGGATGGGAGAGGAGGGAATTTCACTGAAATGTATTTGTGGAGAAGTTGCAGGAGATGTAGCTAGAGTAGGAATATGAAGAGGTTGTTGTGGTTGTTTTTGTAGTTGTTATTATGGTTGTTGTTGTGTTTATTGTAGATAAGGAATGGTGGAAGAGGATGGAGGTGGAGAAGGGATGTCATCAGTAGGGTGGGGAGTGGCTAGACTAGCCCTAGTACTCTCAGAAGCCCTGGTATAAGAGGAGGAACACTTGGAGGGCTTGGTGATGGTCCTCTCCCACTTGCCAAAAAGGGCACAAGTTAGCCTCTTAGAGGCATTGATGAATATGGTCTGGGAGACCAGGGATTCAACAGCCTTTTTTTCAGGAAGATCCCTAAGATCCTTCCAAAATAAACCTCTTTCTTAGTATTCTTTTTCTTAATCAGATCAAACATGATCTGAGCCTAGTTTACCTTCTTCTTATTTAACACAACACACATGACCAGGAATTGGTGCCAGGTTATGTAGTCATGTGCAATGTGCTTGCCTAACAGCACTTTACCCACTATATCTGCTAAGAATTTAAATTCAGCAGAAACATGTTTCTTCAGTAGTTTGTTAGGGTTTTCTCCAGAATAACCCATCAGACTTAGCATCTCATCATATTCTTCATTCTCAATTTCTAGTTCTTCTGCACCATTGTTTAATCCAAAAAGTTCTGTTAAAATGACGGGGGTGAAGGAAACAGCATTATCCGCTATTGTTCCAGTCATGGTGTTGTCAGTTATTGTAGAAGAGGTATACATCCACTCCCTTATTTCTATGGCAGATATCTTTAATCTAGTGGACAGCAGAGTTTTCAGTTGCTGGTCTTCAAGTAGTTGCAGGATTCCCAGGAAGATTGGGTCTGAATGTTGGAAATAATCGAAATCGACATCAAACCCGGTGTCGAATTTCATTGCCGCAAGAGTCCATGCTGGAATCGCCATTCGATCACCTGCAAGAGAAAAACGAAGATCAACTGCAAAGGAACTGAAAGTGCGGGACGGAGGTCGAAGAAAACTTAGAAATAAGTTTTCCAGAATATGAATCGACAAACTACGTTCCACGAAAAATAAAATAATTCTTGGATCTGAGGTCGACGAAGTAATTTGCAGTTAAATAATTCGTCGAGCTCAGTCTAAAGATTTGAAGACATTTCATCGAGCTCCATTCGACGAAAGTTTTTTGAAGTAGATTCATCGATCTCCGTTCGACGAAAGTGACTTCACTCACAGAGAGTTCGTCGAACTCCGTTTGACGAATATCTTAAGAACTTTCCCCAATTCGTCGAGCTCCGTTCGACGAACTTTGGCAAATTCGTCGAGTGCAGACAGAAATTAAACTAAGGCTTGTCCATTGATCATTCCAAGCTGATTTATAAAGAACAAGTGATTTCTTTCATCCAAGGGTTTGGTGAAAATATCAGCTCTTTGTAAATCAGTGTAGATATAGACAAGTTTAATTTTATTTTTATCTACACACTCTCTAATGAAATGATGCCTAATGTATATATGTTTAGTCCTACTATGATGGACTGGATTTTGTGCTATAGCTATAGCACTTGTGTTATCACAGAAAAGAGTTGAAATATTTAAGTTGAAGCCATAGTCCAGGAGTTGGTTTTGTATCCATAACAATTGGGAACAACTACCAGCTGCAATGTATTCTGCTTCTGCAGTTGAAGTGGACACAGATGATTGTTTCTTACAGAACCAAGAGACTAGTCTCATACCAAGGAACTGGCAGGTTCCTGAGGTACTTTTCATGTCAACCCTGCATCCAGCAAAGTCAGCATCTAAATATCTAGTTAAATCAAATTCTGACTCAGCAGGATGCCAAAGGCTTAGGCTATGACAACTCTTTATATATCTCAAAATTCGTTTTAGAAAAATTAGGTGAGATTCTTTAGGGTTCACTTAGAACCTAGCACAAAGACATGTGGCAAACATAATATCAGATCTGCTTGCTGTAAGATATAATAGGGACCCAACAATGCCCCTATACAACTTCTGATCAACAGATTTCCCATATGGATCAGAATCTATTACAACATTAGTAGCCATAAGTGTTTTCTTTGCAGAGGCATCAGCCATCCCAAACTTCTTAAGAAGTTCTTTAGCATACTTAGCTTCGGAGATGAAGATGTCATCAGGTAGCTGCTTCACTTGGAGACCAAGGAAGTAGGAGAGCTTACCCATGCTACTCATCTTAAACTTAGAATGCATGAGGTCAGAAAACCTCTTGCATAGTTTAGAGTCAGTAGACCCTAATATTATGTCATCCATATATATTTGTACTAATAAGATTTTATCCTTATGGTGTCTAGTGAATAGGGTTTTATCTACCATGCCTCTAGTGAAATCATGCCCTATCAGAATGCTAGCTAAGGTCTCATGCCAACCTCTTGGAGCTTTCTTTAGACCATAGAGGGCTTTATACAATTTAAATACATGATAAGGATGTGTTGAAGAGATAAAACCTGGAGGTTGTTCAACATATACTTCTTCTTTCAGTACTCCATTCAGAAAAGCACTCTTTACATCCATTTGATATACCTTGAATTTCTTGTAGGTAGCATAAGCCAGAAAAATTCTGATGGACTCTAACCTTGCAACTGGTGCAAAGGTTTGATCATAATCTATGCCTTCTTCTAGCCTATATCCTTGAGCAACAAGCTTAGCCTTGTTTCTCACAATTGTACCTTGGGCATCTAGTTTATTTCTATATACCTATTTGGTTCCAATGACTGTGTAGTGTTTGGGTCTTGGAACAAAATTCCAAACTCTACATCTCTCAAACTGATTGAGTTTCTCTTGTATAGCAATGATCCAGTGGGGATCCTGCTCAGCATCATGAATGGATTGAGGCTCAACTTGAGAGAGAAAATAGACATGCATCAAGTCTTGGTTGAATTGATACCATGTCTGTACACCTTCTGACATGTCTCCAATCACTTGAGATCTAGGGTGATCCCTCAGTGTGACAAAATCATTTGGTGGAGTTGGTTCAACAACAACATTTTGAATTAATTCCTCTTGTGGAATTGAGTTTGTTGTTGGATGAGGTCGAACTTCTTCCAACTGTTCTTCTTCATTGTCTTCATCAACCTGTGGAGAAGGATGTGTTGGAGCCTCTTGGGTGAGGCTTAGTGCATCCAAATTCTCACACAAGTGAGGTACCTGCAAAGGATTACTAGTAGAAACTTCTTTCTCCTTGCAAGACATGTTAGTTTCATCAAAAGTAACATGTATAGACTCTTCAATTTTTAAAGATGATTTATTAAACACCCTATAAGCTTTGCTTACTTGGGAATATCCTAGAAAAATTCCCTCCCCAGCCTTAGCTTCAAACTTTCTAATGTATTTCTTGTTATTATTATGTATATATCAAATACAACCAAATACTTTAAAGTAGGTGATTTTAGGTTTCTTCCCGTTAAGTAATTCATAGGGAGTCATGTTCTTTAGTTTATGTATCAAACTCCTGTTTAGTACATAATTTGCTGTGCTTACAACCTCTTCCCAAAAATATAGGGGCATGTAAGCATCTGCAAGTAATGTGCCTGCAGCTTTAATTAGGGTCCTATTTTTCCTTTCAGCTACCCCATTTTGTTGGGGAGTTCTAGGAGCTGAGAAGCAGTGCCTGATACCTTCCTTCTCATAGAACTCATTCATAATAGGAGACTCAAACTCTGTACCATGATCACTTCTGATCAATGCAATATGAGTAGAGTACTCAATCTGTATAGTCCTGAGAAAATCAGTAAGAACTTTAAAGGTATCTGACTTAGATCTCAGAAAGAACACCCAAGTGAACCTTAAGAAGTCATCTACAATAACTAAAGTGTACGATTTTCCTCCTAGGCTTTGTACAACAATGGGTCCAAAGAGATCCATGTGTAGCAGGTATAAGATCCTAGGTGAATCACATTTATTTACTGATTTAAAGCTAGATTTAGTTTGCTTACCTAGTTGACAAGCCCTGCAATGACCTTCCTTCTTGTAGGGAACAGAAGGTAAACCTCTCACAAGATTGTCTTTAGATAGCCTAGCAATGTTTTTCATATTTACATGTCCTAGCCTTTTATGTCATAATTCATTCTGATTCCTAATTATATTAAGTAAGCAGATATCTGAATTGGCAGAATGAAAATCAACTAAGTATATATTTCCTTGCCTATTCTCAATTAAAACATTTTGTTTTTCTTTATTAGAAATGATACAAGATGTTGAGTTAAAATGTACCTGATAACCTTCATCACATAATTGGCTTATGGAGATGAGGTTATGCTTGAGTCCTCTTACATAAGTCACTTTCTTGAAGGTGACTGCTCCAATTTTCACTTCTCCATAGCCTTCTGACTGGCCACATTTTGAATCACCAAAGATTACCTTTGGTCCCAGCTTGGACTTATAGTTGATTAAATTGTCCTTGCTCCCATTCATGTGTTTAGAGCATCCACTGTCCAGGTACCAGGTTTGATTAATCACTGGACAACCCCTTTCCTGCAATCAAAGCAGTTAGTTGTTCTTGACCCAGTTTACCTTGGGTCCTTTATATTGCTGATATGAAAAACTGGATATCATAGAAAATTCTGGTTGAGATTTGTATCCTAATAGATGATATATTCTGGGTGGAATTATCCCATCAGCTAATGGATTAAATGGTTTTCTGGATTTAATAGAATTGCTGTTATAGTTATAATTTTTGTTAAGTCTTTCTGGGTTCAATGAAATGTTGTGAGTTCATCGACCGAAGTTCGATGAATTAGGATGAGATCGTCGATCTCTGCCCAAAGAATGAACATAGTCATTCTCTGTGCCCCATGTTCGTCGATCTCTGCTCAACAAACCATGCAGAGTTCGTCGATTGCAGTAAGATGAATAATTATAGTTAAACTCTGCGTTCAGAGTTCGTCGACTAGAGTTCGACGAACTGGACACATTTCGTCGATCTGAGTTCGACGAAATCTGCTGACCTTTATTTTTACTTGTTTTCTGATTTCTGTTATTTTTATTTTTAAGGTTGGGCATTTCTTCTGTGATTTGTTTATTAGTTATTATCTCTTTGCCTTTAACAGAAACAAACTTGATGGGGGTTGACAAAATTTTCTTCTTAAGAATGGGGGGCAAACTTGATGAAGAACCCAAGCCTAGCTTGCTATTTAGTCTGGCATTAACAGTTCTTATAATGTCCATCATCTTGAGGATTCTCCCATTGATAGATTCCTCAAGTTGTTTGGCCTCACATAGCTCAGATTTTAAAGCAATAATTTGTTCATTAGCTAATGTGAGTTCATCTTTTAGCCTATTGTTTTCAGAGATAACATTTTCTTGATTTCCTAGTCTTTCCCTAAGTGTCTTAATTTCATTTTTTGAATTTATTAGATCAATGCACATGATTTTAAATTCAGATTTGAATGAATCAGAACTATAATCAAAAGAAGAAAGTACCTTGTCAGCTTCAAATTCTGAAGCTTCTTTACTGTTAGATGCATCTTCATCTGACTGGCTTCTGGAAGCATCAATGGCCATGAGGCACACTTCTTTGTCCCTTGCCTCTTCTTCTTCTTCACTAGAGCTGGAAGATGAGGATTCATCTTCTGTTTCACTCTAGCTTTCAGCTACAAAGCCTTTCTCCTTCTTTTTATATTTGCTGGAGGAAGGCCTACTGTTTTGCTGTCTTCTAGAATCCTTCTCTCTTCTCTTCTCCTTCTTTTGATTTTCTGGACATTCTGAGAGGAAGTGTCCAGGTTCCCTACAGCAAAAGCAAACCAATTCTTTAGTGGGGGTTTTGTCATACCTTGGCTTGTCATCCTGCCTGAATGACCTTTTTCTGAAGTCTTTCTTTGCCATTTTGTAGAATCTTCTAGCAAATCGACTCATCATCTCTTCATTTATTGTCGGAGTCTCTGTCTCCTCAGCAGCCTTGAATGCAATGCTATGCTCCTTCCTTGTTGGTGGAGGTGTTCTTTGCTCAGTTGCTTCTGTAACATCCCGAATCGCACTAGGCCCCTCATGCATGTTTTTGAGTCAGGAGAGCTGACTTGGGTTCAGGGGGAGTGCTGATAACTGGGCAGCACATGTGAAAAGGAGGAGAAATCAGTCAAGTATAGGACACAGGTAGAGATACGGCCATGTCCCTACCCGTGTGGGAGTGGCCAGATCTCGAGTCGATGACTCAAGTATGTCCAGAGAAGGACACGGGTAGTGACACGGGCGTGTCATTACCCGTGTGAAGTGACACGGGTGGAGACATGGGAGTGTCCCTACCCGTGTGTGTGTGTATCGAGTTGAACTCGATGAGGTGTGTTGACATCGACGAGGGGTGTTGAGATCGATGAAGTTTATGACACGGGTAACAACACGTGCATGTCCCTACCTGTGTGTGTATTGAGTTAAACTCGATAGAGCGTGTCGAGATCGATGAAATGTATGACACGGGTAGAGACATGGGCATGTCCCTACCCGTGTGTCGTTGTGTCGAGTTGAACTCGACGAGGTGAGTTAAGATCGACGAGGTGTGTCGAGATCGACGAAGTGTATGACACGGGTAGCGACATGGGCGTGTCCCTACCCGTGTGTGTGTCGAGTTGAACTCGACAGAGAGTGTGGAGATCTATGAAATGTATGACACGGGTAGAGACACGGGCGTGTCCCTACCCGTGTGTCTTTGTGTCGAGTTGAGTTCGTCAAAATGTATCAAGAGAAGGACACGGCCAGGGAACACGGCCGTATCATGTGGACACGGGTCGGGACACGGGCGTGTCCCTACCCGTGTCGAGTATTGAACCGACACTAAAACCGTTGTTGATGCTTCGCCCAAGCAGGACATGGGTAAGGACACGGGCGTGTCCCTACCCATGTCACTTTTCATGTATAAGGGTTGTGAAAACCCTAGCCGTTTTCACTCCTCATTCCAGCCATTTTTCCTGAAAGAAACTTTTGTAGAGTGGGAAAACTGCTGGAGTAAGTCTTGGAGGAGAAGATCCGTCGTCACCGTGAAGGAGAAGATGCTGTCGAGGAGAGTTACAAAATCCATGGCCGGAAATAGTGGAAATGCCGGAAATGAGGTGAGCTTCCTCCCCTCTCCCTTGGTGCTAGATCTATAGGTATCTATGTGAAATGTCGACTCAAAAGAGTCCTGACTAGCGAGATGGTGATTTCTCTAGGAAGAGGCCGTTCTAGGGCTTGTGCTTTAAGGTTAGTGGTGTCTTCAACCTCTCCAATGTTCTATGCGAATACGGGGGATGGTTTCGTGAAGAATCATGGCCTCATGAGGGTGAATAAGGGAGGAGGAATTTCTGTGTGATTTTGGAAGACCAACTTGAGGAGGGAGATGAACCGATGCCGTTCATTCGCCTTTAAGATGCGTGCAGAATCTGTGTTCTACGTGCAGCGCGATTCTTGGCCATTTTCAAGTGTGATATGTCCATATCTGAGCTGTCGACTAAACACGAGAGTTGAAGCCCTTGAAAATACCTTTCCAACGAATGGTTGCATGACTTCAGGAGAAGTCAGCATCCACGGGAAAGTCTCAACGAAATTGACATCTGGCAAACCTGCATGAAGAAATTATGTTATGTGCGCAACGGATTTTGAAGACGATTTCAAATAGGATGCATTCAATTCTGGGTTGTGGGTTGAATATGAAAGTTATGACTCATGGAAAGACCTTTTCAAGGAGTGTTTACACGTCATCATCATATTAATGTAGCTTCGTGAATCTCCGGTTGAAGTTGCTATCCAGATTTATTCTGCACTTAAATTCTGGGTTTTTATATAATATGGATTTGGATTCGGTGGAATGAATGTTGCAAACTAACTCGAGATTTTGGTGAACTATTTTATGTTAACCACCGTAGTGCTTTGAATGATGAAGATTACTAATTGGATTTCATATAACTGAATTGTGAAGCAAGCTTACTTAAACGAAATGACTTGTTAGAAATTGGTAGACTATTATATATGCGCAGTTATGTTATATTATGTTGAAATCATTTGGAATGACATATAGAAGGAAAACTATGGCCATGAGTATGTTTGATGGTTGGAATGAAATTTAGTAGTCCAATACTTAGAGTGTAGTCTCCCTACGGGTAGTATTGTGGAAGGATATAAGTGCGGTGTTGACCGTCACTAGTTGGGTTAGTGTTGAGATGAGGTATAGACGGACAGTTGGGCTTGGTCCTCAGTGTTTACGTCCCAGTGATCCTTCCGTGCCGACTGGATGGTTGGGTTGTGTCCTCGTGCTTACTTCTGAGGCCCCTTCTATGCCATGATGATGTGGAATTTGCATGCGGTGTGAGTCGACACGCGGTGTCATAATCCTAGGTTAAGGATAGTGTGACAGGTATACGGGCTCGCCGATCGTCACACCGACGGGAGTTGACAGTTAGACTTTGGGCGGTTGGGCTGTGTCCTCGGTGTTCATGTCCTGGGGCCCCTTCCGTGCCAAGTGAACGGTTGGGCTGTGTCCTTGTGCTTTCTTCCGAGGCCCCTTCCGGGTCACACAAGGTCAGTTCGGGTCTGTGTTATCGGTGCACATCTACCCGAGACCCCCGCTGGGCCATAGTATGCATGGGCTCCGCTGTTGTGTTCTTAGCATTGGGGCGTACGGAAGGCCTAGGTGAAGCAGTGTGGATTCCCGCCTGGTAGTAGAGATGCCCGCTCTACTATCACCGCCTGGACATGACGGTTGATGCCTGAGAGGTTAGCTACCTGCTCGAATAGTAGGAACTATAGTTTGTGTCGACAAAGCAATTACATGTGCTTGAACATGGGTGAGTCATTTCATAGCATACATACCATTTTATACCATTGCACAACAATATCCTCATCTTATAAGTTTGTATGGGCACTCATATATGATGAGTTACTTTATGTAAACCGATCCTTAACTTATAAGCTTGTATGGGCATCCTTATAAGTTAAGTTACTTTCCTGCTGTAGTTACTTGTACTTGATGGTTTGTTATTGTTTATGTAGAACTGCTAGAATAAAATGCTATTAATCTTATTATACCATTACCAACTGTTTGTACCTGTTATACTATTTATTATACTTTGTACCCATGCTCTTTTCTCCTCCCGATGTCGAGGAGTCGCCGGGGGAGCAGATGTGAAACAACTTAGTCTTTTAGACTAACGGTTGCTACGTCTTCCTTTTTAGGAGGTCTCCCCATAGGTAGAGCATCCACAGACTTTGCAGCAGGACAGCCAAGCCAGGACGATAAGGCCTGAAGGGACGGTACCGTCGCTACCATCAGTTACTGATGTGAGTGTTGAGCGACTCTGATGTAGCCTTTTGGGTGTTTATTAGCTGTGCTCTGATATATTGTAGAAGCATGTTATAACTTCTCTATTTTGATGTACTTTGAACTTATATATACTTTGTGTGGATTTGACTTCTCTTATTATATTTGGTTGGGTTGGCATATATATATATTGATATTGGTTATAGCCGGCAGAATAGGCGTCTTTTAGTACAGGTTAGCCCGTGTGCTAATGCTACCACAAGGCGGCTGTTTTGGGCATAAGACCCCCTTCGTGCTGTGTTTTGGGATCCAGGAGGGGGGTCAAACAAATGGTATCAATTTGCCACGATCCTCAACTAAAGAAGTCATTCAACAATGGTACCACCCCCTTTCGATTAGTCAGTTTGAGGACAAACTGACTTAGCAGAAGCAGTGGTGTGCCCATATATAATTCACACTAAGTTGTCCAACTTTGACCTTAAGATTAGCCAACCTGACCATACATTTGTGTTTTATGTGTAGATTCCAGTGCACGCTGAGCTGATGGGGGGCACTCCTGCCCCTTCCATACCCACTCAGTTCCAACAATCCGAGTTGGGGCAGACGCTCACCACCATCCTGGATAACTTTAGGGCGCAGCAGCCTCCGGTGTAACAACAGGCTTCGAGCTCTAAATGGTTGAGCAGCTTTCGGGCCCTCTCCCCTCCCGCCTACCTCGGGATGGAGTCGGCCGTACACACAGAGAAATGGCTTGACACAGTGTAGGAGTTGTTGGAGGTGATCCGTTGCCCAGCTAACATGGCTATGACATTGGCATTGTCCGTCTTGGAACTACATGCTAAAAGGTGGTGGAAGTCCCTCATGAGATCCACCTTCCAAGGCCGGGTATATACAGAGATAAGTTGGAGCGAGTTCTCAGATGTCTTCTTGGAGCACTTCATTCCCACATCCGCTCGAACTAAACTCGAAGAGAGGTTTCTTCTGCTGAAGCAAGGATGAAAATCAGTTACAGAATATCAGCGAGAGTTTCAGCACCTTGCGAGGTTCACAGATTCTTATGATTTGGATGATAGAGGATACGCCAAACGTTTCTACAAAGGGCTGCAAGATCCCCTAAGGAAGGCCCTTTTGTTTATAGCGGACGCTAGCTTGGCGGAGATTATCGACATGGCGAAGAGATGGGATGCAGATCACTTGAGTAGTGGTAAGAGACTTGCAGAGGGCGTGATGGAAGCTGGCCCAAGCAACAGAAGAATGCGGGACTTTAGAGGAGGAAGAGGACATCAAAGAGGTGGAGGAAGTTTCCACCGAGATTTTAGAGTGGGGCACCCGATTCCGCAGCCACCCGCGTTGCCTCCACCGCCTCAGCCTCAACAATTTCAGCAACCTGAAGGGCGTCGTGGGCTGGTGTGTTTTGAATGCAACCAGCCAGGCCACATTCGATGTTTCTGCCCGCGGTTGTTTGGGAATGTCCCTCCTGCTCTCCCTCCGGCAGCTCCGTGGGGGCGGGGCTATATGTGTGGTCGAGGATGAGGACCGCGAGGAGGAAACCCCGGCCCTACACGAGATCAAGTGTACGCGCGGGACATTGCGCAAGAACGGAATCCCCAAGATGTGATTGCAGGTATGATTTAAGTAATTATCACGTTTTCATTATTTAACTTTAAGTTGCTTGAGACATACTAGACACCTAGCAATAAGTTTTGGTTATTGGTACTTAAGCACCGTGATAGTTGGCGGGAAGACGACCTATGCGCTGTTCGATACTGGTGCCTTACACTCCTTTGTGTCTGAGGACTTCATTAAGGATATGTACAATACTTTACTGGTATAGCCCGACGAGTGCGCCTACCAGACGGCTCAGAGATGATTGCAACCGCTAAGTGCGAGTTCAAGATATTTATTGAAGGAAAGGCCTTTGATACACCTGCCACGGTCTTGAGAATGCCGGAGTTTGACATCATTCTGGGGATGACGTGGTTGGACTAGCATTTCGCAAGGATCGACTGCATGGAGAAGCAGATCTACATGAGACATGGGGACTCCGACATCATCTTCCAAGGTATTAGCTTCGCACCTCGCATGTCGTTGTCTTCTGTTCACGTTGTAAAAGCCCATATGAAGGGGGATGAAGTCTTCATGATCTGGTTCGAGTTGAAGGAGATAACATTGGATATAAAAGACGTACGGGTAGTGCGGGACTTCCCCAAGGTATTTCCTGAGAAACTTCCAGTATTACCCCCGCATAGAGAGGTTGACTTCCAGATTAATCTAGTACCGGGTGCCAAGCTTGTATCCAAGGCCCCTTACCGAATGGCCTCGAAGGAACTCGCAGAGTTTAGAGTCCAACTGCAAGAACTGGTGGAGTCAGGGTTTGTTCACCCCAGTTCGTCACACTGGGGAGCCCCTGTATTGTTCGTGAAGAATAAGGATGGAACCCAGCATTTGTGCATAGACTATCAGGAACTCAATCAGCTGACGGTGCAGAACACTTATCCGCTACCTCGGATCGACGCGTTATTCGATCAACTAGTGTGAGCACATTGGTTTTCTAAGCTGGACTTGCGCTCAGGGTATTATCAGTTGAGAATACAAGAAGGTGACATCCAGAAAATGGCCTTTAGTTCAAGATATGGGTTGTACGAGTTCACTGTAATGCCGTTTGGGCTCACAAATGCCCCTTCGGCTTTCATGAGCCTGATGAATGAGGTATTTGAACCGTATTTGGACATCTTCGTCATTGTTTTCATCGACGACATCTTAGTCTACTCAAAGATGGAGGAGGAGAATATCGAGCCCTGACTTTGGTATTGAAGAAATTGAAGGAGCATGCCTTGTTCGCCAAGTTCAGCAAGTGCGAATTCTGGCTCATGGAGGTTTCTTTCTTGGGTCACGTGATCAGTGGAGCTAGGCTAGCAGTGGATCAAGCCAAGGTGCGTGCCATGAAGGAGTGGTCTCACTTGAGGTCGGCCGCCGATGTGCGGAGCTTCCTTGGACTTGCTGGGTACTACCGCATGAAAGTGAGGGTTAGGTCTACAATACTCTAGAGGGGGGGGGGGGGTGAATAAAGTATACTTAAAATTTGTTAGGTCCCTATAATAGTGCTGTTACAACTTTTGCTGTAAACTAAAAGGGTGCAGTAATTAAGAAACTAGAAAACAGAAAATAATAAACCTAATTACAGTAACACAGCAAGAACAAAAAGGACAAGATAGACAACCAGACGACACAAGAAATTTATAGTGGTTCCCCAAATCTGGGTAGTCCACTCTTTTACCACCCTTGGTAGGAATCCACTCAGGTTTTTGATCAGGTGCCTGACACCAATGGGTTTTGATCAGGTCCCCAAAAACTAACTCAAGTCTTTTGGTTAGGAGACTTGCAACCAGGAATCACTTTTGAATGGAGATGACAATCCTTTATACAGGAGGGGGTGAGAGAGTGATTTTGTCTTCTCTTTCTCAATAAACTGAGAAGACTTATGTGGATTGATGTGTAGCAAAAGCTCAACCTGAATTATTGAATGGTTCAGGAAGATTTGGAAGCTTTGCTGTAGGGTGATAGGTCTTCAATCAGAGTTCTTGACAAGCAGTGATACAGGGACTTCTTGACTGATTTGATATCTGCTGTCCTTGGAAGTACTGGAGAGAATGTGGAAGAAGAAGACTCTTGATATTGTATAATTGTTCTTCTTCTTCTGAATGATGATCACTGCCTGTCACTGTAAGCTTCAGTATGATTTCTGTGTAAAGCTTTTCTGCTTCTGTGTGTACTCTTCCAGTCAGTCTGTGTATGTCACTATATTTTTTGACTGAGTATATTCTTGTTCTTATTACCGATTCTCGATCTTCTTTTCTTCTATATCTTTTCAAAAATTTGAATCCTCTGTAATTAATGCTGACGACCTGAGAATAATCGGCATTGATGTATTTACTCAACTGTCCCGTGGAAAATCGGCAAGTAATATTCCTGAGGAAAACTGTAATTAATGCTCCCTCTAACAGATACATTCAGAGAATGTTAGAGCATTAATTTATCAAACCCATTATTCGACCAATTTGAGTGAGGACAGAATGCCGGAAATGGCTAAGTCTGGAATCGTCAAACAATTGGCAGAATTCGTCGAACTGAATTACCAATTCGTCGAGCTGAGATATTGAATTCATCGACCAGACAACTTCCTGTTCGTCGAGCTGAGTTCCAAGATCGTCGAGCTGATAACAGAGCCGCATGCTTCAGAGCCTTTGCCTTTTTTGTCTGAAGTTCGTCGAGAGGAGTTTGTAGCTTCGTCGACTGGAGTTCAGCAACCTTCTGGACTTAGTTAAGTATTTTGTGTTGACTGATATTCTGTGTGTCGACATGAATCTTCTCGTGTCGACACAGGTGGGTGTCGATTGATTAGTCTTGGTGTCGACACAAATCTTCTGGTGTCGACATAGGCTGGTGTCGACAGATTATTCTTGGTGTCGACACAAATCTTCTGGTGTCGACATAGTTGGTGTCGACACATGCCCTAAGTGTCGACACAAATCTTCTGGTTCTGGAATTCGTCGAGTAGAGTACTGAGTTCGTCAACCTGAGAAGTTGACTTCGTCGACCTGAGAAGTTGTGTACTGGAGGTCCAAGTTCGTCGATCTCAGAATCTTGTTCATCGACCAAAGTCTGAAGTTGGACTTAGAATAATCTGGAGTTTATACTGACTTTAGTTTGTTGAAGTATCCAAGTTTTCGTCCACCGGAGAATGAAGATCGTCGAGATCAGCTCAGAGAAATGTCTCAAGATCGTCGAGCTGAGAACGTCTTTCGTTGACCTGAGTTCGACGAACGTCGAACACATTTTTACTTAGTCTTGAAATCTTCTAAATCTTGAGTCTCTGGTAGTCTTGTTGATAGCTGGTCCATGTGATGTTGACTCTAAGGACTTGGCCTAGACTCCAGGACACAGCTTTTACCCTGGATATACATGTTGGGTCACATCCTAAGTTAGTGAAGCTAGCCCAAATCAACTAGGGATCCAACAATCTCCCCCTATTTGGGTGAGGTCACTAATAGACTCGAAACAAAAAACATAAAAATAAACAAAGCAAGAAAGAGGTATATCTGGCAGCGATTTACTAACACATGCCGTAGATATATATATACATGAGCTTTGTTTTAAACAGATAGATCTGTTTTAAAACTAATGCAGAGAAAAGAAATTGAAGTAATGTAAAGATTATTTCTTCTACTTATCTGTGGAGTTGTCTTTTTTGGACTTTCCACCTGGCTTTGTAAAGATAATTTCTCTTTTTGGATCCAAAGCTTGTGCCTGTGTCATTGTCATGTCAGCTGCCCCAATAATCTTCAGGGATGTAGTTCTGGGGACAACTACTTCAGGATGTAGCTTCATGTAATCATCAACATTGAACAGTTTATTTGCTTTATAAAATCTTTTGAGTTCTTCCTTCCTGTATTTGGACATAGTGGAATATCCTAATATATCTTTGCCTTCAGCTTTTGCTTTATTAATCAAAGAAAGACCAACAAGTTCCTAGAACCTGGCCATTTTAGCAATGTTTACTGTTTTAGGATCCTCAAAAGGAACAGGAGGTGAATCTGGCCTGTTGGGACTATCAGCTTTCTGTTCTGCAGAGATACTTTGCTGTTGCTGCTGATGTTGTTGATGTTGTTGATGTTGTTGTTGTTGATTTCCTGAAGAGTGATGTCTTTGCAGACTGCTTCCAAAAGATCTCCCTTGATGTCTTTGATAAGTTTGAATAAGGGCAGTTCTCTGAGAGCTAGAACTAGTGACACCAGCTGTAGGAGGAGGAGGAGGTGGTGGATCTTTTCTATATCTCTGAACTGGAGGAGGAGAATATTTTCTACTTCTTTCCTTCTCCTTTTGCTGATTTTTAGACAACCACATCCATGCTGACATTCGTTTGTAAGGAATAATATTTTGGAGGATATAGAATGAAGTGTGATTCTTTGGGTTTGGCTTAGCAGGAGGAGGAGGAGCGACTTTCCTTTTCTTTGACAATAGTTTCTTCTTTTTCTTAGCAGCTTTTTCATCTGAATCTTCTTCTTCATCATCATCATCATCATCTGAATCCTGAGGATTATCATATAGAGAATCTATATCTCTCCAAATGTCCTCAGATACAATAACTCTTTCAGTTTGAACCGAAACTGAGCTTTCAGCTACTTTTGCTTCTTCTGCAATGTCAGCCAAGATCAACTCATCTAGATCTGCATAGGGGAGTCATCAATTACAAAAGTTGGTGCAGCAAGAGCTACTGGAGGGGATGGAATGACTGCCAAGGGTGGTGCAGATTATGGAATTACAAAACTATAACATAGTTGCTTAGCAATTGCTGAACTGAAAGGAGAGGTATAAGGGATAATAGCCAAATGTGGCTTAGTAAATTATTCTGGAAGATAATACATATGTACAGTGTCAAAAGTTTTCAGCAATGTTGCTAAGTTAACTGTGGGATTTAGGATAAAGTCACCAATAGTTTGGAATCCTTCAGAAGCTGAATCATCACAATCCATGTCAGTATCAATGAAGTCAATTAACTCTTTACTTATACATTCTATATATTCTGCTATGAAGACTGGAGTATCTGCTGGTGCTGGAGCTAAAGACTCTGGAGCTGTAGCTGCTGCTTCATCATCAGGCATCTCCCCCTGCCTGGTGTCAGTGGAAACTGAGGCCAGGCCCCTGACTGAGGAGGGGGCAGCAGTGAGTGCAGATATTTGGGCAGATAAAGAGGTAATGGTAGTAGCAAGAGGTGTAATGGCCTCTGCTATAAGTGATTTAAGAAGAGGAGTGATGATGGTGATGACATATGAGATAGTAGAGGGGTCCAATGAGAAAGTGGTAGATGGTGTTGTAGTTGGTGTGGAAGAGGTGGCAACTGGAATAGAGGGTGGAACATCAGGTATGTGGAGGTTAGATGTTAATAGGGATGGAAGGGTGGCATCTTGCATCATTGTGTCTGATGGTAGGATGTAAGATGGTATGGAAGATAGATGTGGGGGGAGTGGAGACTGTGGTGGTGTGGAAATGTATGTGTCATGGGGGGATTCAGGAGGTGTGGGTGGTTGATTTTCCTGAAGGGAGGAAGAGGGAATGTCAGTGATGGTGATTGGTAAAGATGGAGTGACTGGGAATTTTGTTGTTGTTGGAAGGGGGGCTGAAAGAGAAGATGTGGAAGGAATGTTCTCTTCAGCAGGGTGGGGAGTGGCTTTAATAGCCCTTGTGCCTTCAGAAGCTTTGGTGGAAGAGGTGGAAGCCATAGAGGGCTTAGTGATGGTCCTATCCCATCTGCCAAATAAGGCACATGTCAGCCTTTTACTGGCATTTATGAATATGGTCTGGGAGACCAGGGATTCAACAGCCTTTTCCTATTGGAAGATTCATAGAATTCTTCCAAAAAAAGACTTCCTTCTTAGTGTTCTTCTTCTTTATCAAGTCAAACAGAAGTTGTGCCCAGTTTATTGGCTTCTTGTTGATGATTGCACACATAATCAGAAATTGTTATTTGGTGATATAGTCGTGTGCAATGTATTTTCCAAGTAGCACTTTGCCTACTAAGTCTGCTAAAAATTTATAGGGAGCAGACAAGTGTTTCTTCAACAGTTTGTTGGGATTGTCTCCAGCATACTCCATGAGATTCAACATCATATCAGACTCCTCTATTTAAATTTCGAGGTATTCCTCTCCATTTCTCAATCCAAAAATCTCAGTTAAGATTGCGGTGGTTAAAGAGATGGAGTTACCCGCGATAGTGCCCGTCATGATGTTCTTTTCTGTTGATGACAATGTGTATACCCATTCCCTGATTTCTATGCTGTGTAGTTTGACCCTTCTCGTCATCAGAGTTTTTAGTCCCCGTTCTTCAAGAAGTTCTAGGATATAGAGAAAGATTGGATCGGAATGTTGAAACGAATTGAAATCCATGTCAAATCCTGTATCAAACTTCATTTCGGTGAGAGTGCTTGCCAGAGTCGCCATTGAAATCACCTGCAAGAAAGACACAGAAACGGCGATCAAGTGCAAGGGAACAGAATGCGCGGGATGGAGGTCGAAGAAAACTAAGATATAAGGTTTTCTAGAATATGAATCGACAAACTCCGTTCCACGAAAATAAAATTGATTCTTCGAGCTGAGGTCGACGAAATAGTTTAAAGTTAAATAATTCGTCGAGCTCGTCAAAAAAATGGAAGTAGGTTCGTCAAACTTAGGTCGATGAATATCTTCTGAAGTAAAGTTCGTCGATCGATGTTCGACGAAAATTATTTCACTCACAGAGAGTTCATCGAGCTCCGTTCGACGAGTATCTCTCAAACTTTCCCTTGTTCATCGAACTCCGTTCGACGAACTCTGGAAAATTCATCGAATGCAAACAGAACTTAAACTAAGTCTTCTCCATTGATCATTACCAGCTGATTTAGAAAGAAAGCATGATTTTTCTCATCCAGAGGTTTGGTGAATATATCAGCTTTTTGTAAATCAATGTAGATATAGACAAGCTTAATCTTATTTTTGTGTACACACTCCCTAATGAAATAATGTCTTATGTCAATATGTTTTGTCCTACTATGGTGAACTGAATTTTGTGCTATGGCTATAACACTAGTATTATCACAGAATAGGGTTGAATTATTTAAGTTGAACCCATAATGTAGGAGTTGATTTTGTATCCATAGCATCTGTGAACAATAGCTGCCTGCTGCAATATATTTTGCTTCAGCAGTTGATGTTGATACTGATGTTTGCTTCTTGCAAAACCATGATACTAGTCTCATACCCAGGAACTAACAGGTTCCTGAAGTACTTTTTCTATCTACCCTGCATCCAGCAAAATCAGCATCAAAGTATCCAGTTAACTCAAATTCTGATTCAGCAGGATACCATATGCCTAGATTAGGACAACTCTTTATATATCTTAAAATCCTTTTTAATAAAATTAGATGAGATTCTTTAGGGTTCACCTAGAACCTAGCACAAAGGCATGTAACAAACATAATATCTGGCCTACTTGCTGTGAGGTATAATAGGGACCCAAAAATGCCCCTATAAAGTTTCTGATCTACAGACTTTCCTGGTATATCAGAGTCCACAACAGCATTGGTGGCCATGGGAGTTTTCTTAGCTGAGGCATCAGCCATCCCAAACTTCTTTAGAAGTTCTTTAGCATATTTTACTTGAGAGATGAAGATGCCATCAGGAAGCTGTTTCACTTGGAGACCAAGGAAATATGAAAGCTCTCCCATGCTACTCATTTCAAATTTAGAATGCATGAGGTCAGAAAACCTCTTGCACAATTTTGAATCTGTAGAGCCAAATATAATGTCATCTACATAGATTTGCACTAACAAGATTTGGTCCTTATGATGTCTAGTGAAAAGGGTTTTATCTACAGTTCCTCTTGTAAATTTATGCTCAAATAAGAAACTTGCTAAGGTCACATACCAAGCTCTTGGAGCTTGCTTTAGACCATAAAGAGCCTTATTTAACTTAAAAACATAAGAGGGATAAGTTGGAGAGACAAAACCTGGAGGTTGTTCTACATAAACCTCTTCTTGTAATACTCCATTTAAGAAAGCACTTTTCACATCCATTTGAAAGACTTTGAGCCTTTTGTATGCTGCATAGGCAAGGAAGATCCTTATAGATTCCAACCTTGAAACAGGTGCAATGGTCTGATCATAGTCAATTCCTTCCTCTTGCCTATATCCTTGAGCAACAAGCCTAGCCTTGTTCCTCACAATGACTCCTTGGGCATAAAGCTTATTCCTGAAAACCCATTTGGTTCCAATAACTGGATAGTTTTGGGGTCTTGGAACCAAATCCCAAACTCTACATCTCTCAAATTTGTTTAGTTCCTCTTGCATTGCAAGGATCCAGTGAGGATCTTGCTCAACATCATGAATGGTTAGAGGTTCAACCTAAGAGAGAAAACAGGCATGCATCAAGTCTTGGTTGAGTTGATGCCTTGTCTGCACACGTGCTGATATGTCTCCAATTACTTGAGATCTGGGATGATCCCTAAGTGTGACAAAATCAGTGGGTGGAGTTGATTGTGCAATAGCATTTTGAATAAATTCCTCTTGTGGAATTATTTTTGCTGTTGGTTGAGGCTCATGTTCTTTAGCTTCATCTTCTTCACTATCTTCAATGACTTGTGGAGAGGGATGAGTGGGAACCTCTTGGGTGAGGTTTAGTCCATCCAATGTCTCACACAAGTGGGGTACCTGCAAGTAGCTACTGGTAGAAACTTCTTTCTCCTTGCAATACATGTTAGTTTCATCAAACAAAACATGAATTGACTCTTCTACTTTTAATGTTGATTTATTAAATACCCTATAGGCCTTACTTACTTAGGAGTATCCTAGAAAAACTCCCACTTCAGCCTTGGCTTCAAACTTTCTAATGTATCTCTTGTTGTTATTGTGTATATAACATGTACAACCAAAAACTTTAAAATAGTTTATTTTAGGTTTCTTTCCTTTGAGCAATTCATAGGGAGTCTTGTTCTTCAGTTTGTGAATTAAGTTCCTATTCAGGATATAGTTTGCAGTGCTTACAGCCTCTGCCCAAAAGGTTAGTGACATGTATGCATCAGAAAGCAATGTGCCTGCAGCTTCAATAAGTGTCCTATTTTTCCTTTCAGCTACCCCATTTTGTTGGGGAGTTTTAGGAGCTGAGAAGGAATGCCTGATACCTTCCTTCTCACAGAACTCATGCATAAGAAGAGACTCAAACTCTGTGCCATGATCACTTCTGATCAATGCAACATGAGTAGAGAACTCAATCTGTATGGTCCTGAGAAAATCTGTAAGAACCTTTAATGTATCTGACTTTATTCTCAGAAAGAATACCAAACTGAACCTGGAGAAGTCATCCGCTATAACTAAAGTGTAAGATTTCCATCCTAGGATTTGTACAACAATGGGTCCAAAAAGATCCAAGTGTAGCAAGTATAAGATCCTTGGTGAATCACTCTTATTAATTGATTTAAAACTAGTTTTAGTTTGTTTGCCTAATTGACAAGCCCTGCAGAGACTTTCCTTCTTATAGGCGGCAGAAGGTAGACCTCTAACAAGGTTGTGCTTAGATAGCCTAACAATGTTTTTCAGGTTTACATGTCCTAGTCTTTGTGCTATAAGTCATTCTGATTACTAGTTCAATTCAGTAAGCAGATATCAGTTGTGGCAGAAAGAAAATTTACTAAGTAAATGTTTCCTTGTCTACTTCCAGTTAAAACAGTTTGGTTATCTTTATCAATGATAGAGCAAGTAGATGGGTTAAAGTATACCTGATAACCATCATCACATAATTGACTTATGGAGATGAGGTTATACTTCAGTCCACTTACATATGTCACCTTTTTAAATGTGACAGCTCCTATTCTTACTTCTCCCACTCCTTCTGACTGTCCATATTTTGAGTCACCAAAAATAACTTTTGGCCCCAGCTTGGACTTATAGTTGAGCAGGATGTCCTTGCTGCAAGTCATATACTTAGAGCAGCCACTGTCCAGGTACCAAGTTTGATTTTCCCTTGGATAATTTCTCACATGCAATACAAACAGTTAATGATTTTTGACCCAGGTTACCTTGGGCCCTTTGTATGGCTGATAAGAAAAACAAGAAATAACAGAAAATTCTGGCTGGGATTTATATCCGAGGGGGTGATATCTCCTAGGTGGAATGGTCCAGTCAGTCAAGGGATTAAATTGTTTCCTAGAAGTATTTAAGTTTCTGTTGAAATTATAGTTTTGACCAAGTCTTCCTGGGTTCGGCGAATTTATGTAAGTTCATCGATCAGAGTTCGACGAATTGGGTTGAGATCGTTGATCTCTGCCCAGAGAATGAACATGTTCATTCTCTGTGCCCCACGTTCATCGAGCTCTGCTCGATGAACCATACAAAGTTCGTCGATCGCAGTTAGACGAATAATGATGACTATAGTTGACGTTCAGAGTTCGTCGATCGGGGTTCGACGAGCTGGCCCCTTTTCATCGATCTGAGGTCGACGAAAATTGCTGAACTTTGTTTTTATTGGGTGTTTTCTATTTTTCAACTTTGTCCTTAGTTTTAATTTGTTCAAGAATTTTATTTACCTTATATACTTGATCAGTATTCTTCTTTCCTTTCTCAGAAATAAAATTTATGGGTTGTGACAGGTGGTTTTTCTGAATAATAGGTGGTTCACTAGATGATGCACCTAATCCTAACTTACTTCCATTAAATCTAGCATTAGATATGTTGGTGGTTACTGCTAGTTGTTTGCTTCTTCAATTTAGTGATTCTTCTAGCTGTTTTGCTTTACTTAATTCATCTTTCAGAAGAGTGATCTGTTCACTAAACATGTCTATTTCATTTTTTAATTTAGTGTTTTCTAAAACTAAGCTATCATAGTTAACCTATTTATCTCTGAGAAGTTTGATTTCCTTCTCAGAGTTGATTAAATCTAAGCACATGATTTTAAAATATGATTTAAAAAATTTTGAACTATGATCAAACCATGATAATACCTGATCAGCTTATGATTCAGAAGCTTCCTCATTGTCTGAATCTCCTTCTTCTGAGTTGCTTCTTGAGGCATCAATTGCCATGAGGCAAACCTCCTTTGCTCTTTCTTCTTCCTCATCTTCACTGGAGCTTGAGGATGTTGACTCTTCTTCAGTCTCACTCCAGGTCTCAGCCACAAACCCCTTTTCCTTCCTCTTGTGTTTGATGGAAGAGGGTTTGCTGGTGTACTGTCTCCTGGAATCCTTTTCATTTCTCTTCTCTTCTCATTCTTCTATTTCTCTGGACACTCAGAGAGAAAGTGCCCAGGATTCCTGCATCCATAGCACACCACTTCCTTTGTTGGTGTCTTATCATACTTTGGTCTGTCATCTTTACTTGATGACTTTCTTCTGAAGTCTTTTCTAGCCATCTTGAAAAATCTCTTAGCCAAGAGACTTATAAGTTCTTCATTTGATGTTGAAGATTCTGATTCTTCTGAGGCTTTGAAGGCCATGTTCTGTTCTCTTCTAGCTGCTGGAGGTGTTCTTTGTTCAGTAGCCTCCCTTATTTTTATTAACTGCTCATAAGACTTTAGTTTACCCAATAGAGATTCAGTTGAAATCTCATTTAGGCATCTGGCCTCCTTGATGGGCCAAATTCTTGTGTCCCATGAGCTTGGGAAGCACTTCAAAATTTTGTCATTCACTTCAGTGAGAGTGATGTCCTTGTCCAGAGTTTTTAGTTCATTAATGATTGAGCTTAATCTGTTATACATCTCTGAAACTGTCTCAGCTTCCTGTTTCTTGAAATTCTCATATTAGGATATGAGATTTGATCTCCTATCCTTTCTTTCATCAGCTGATCCATCAACCATTTGGTTTAAGGAATCCCAAATAGCTTTTGCTGATGTGCACTCAGCAACCTTCTGGAAAATGTCATCATACATTGTTTGTGCCAATATGTTCCTGACTTTTGCATCAGCCATCTTGGCTTTCCTGTAAGCATCATTGTAGTCTGGAGGAGGTACTGCAGTCATATTTGTAGAGCTACTTTGAGTAGTTGCATGTGGTGGAGGTACTCCTGTTAAGATGGAAGCAAAGATATCTTCATCAATAGAATTCATATATAGCTTGATTCTTGCCTTCTAGATTCCAAACTTTTGCAAGTTGCAAACTAGAGGTCTGGTGCTTGCATAATCTTTATTCTGTGACATGGCTGTGTTTCTAATTTAAAAGTTAAATGTGAATGAAGGTGATGTGTAGATCTAACAAAGGATCTTTGGTTCAAGGGTTAACTTGTCCAACCAAAGGAACCCGCTCTGATACCAATTGAAAGTGAGGGTTAGGTCTACAATACTCTAGATGGGGGGGGGGTGAATAGAGTATACTTAAAATTTGTTAGGTCCCTATAATAGTGCTGTTACAACTTTTGCTGTCAACTGAAAGGGTGCAGCAATTAATAAATTGGAAAACAGAAAATAATAAACCTAATCACAACAACACAGCAAGAACAAAAAGGACAAGATAGGCAACCAGACGACACAAGAAATTTATAGTGGTTCCCCAAATCTAGGTAGTACACTCTTCTACCACCCTTGGTAGGAATCCACTCAGGTTTTTGATCAGTTGCCTGACACCAATCGGTTTTGATCAGGTCCCTAGAAACCAACTCAAGTCTTTTGGTTAGGAGACTTGCAACCAGGAATCACTTTTGAAGGGAGATGACAACCCTTTATATAGGAGGGGGTGAGAGAGTGATTTTATCTTCTCTTTCTCAATAAACTGAGAAGACTTATGTGGATTGATGTTTAGCAAAAGCTCCCCCTGAATTATTGAATTGTTCAGGAAGATTTGGAAGCTTTGCTGTAGGGTGATAGGTCTTCAATCAGAGTTCTTGACAAGCAGTGATGCATGGACTTCTTGACTGATTTGATATCTGTTGTCCTTGGAAGTCTTGGAGAGAATGTGGAAGAAGACTCTTGATATTGTATGATTATTCTTCTTCTTCTGAATGATGATCACTGCCTGTCACTGTAAGCTTCAGTATGATTTCTGTGTAAAGCTTTTCTGCTTCTGTGTGTACTCTTCCAGTCAGTCTGTGTATGTCACTATATTTTTTGACTGAGTATATTCTTGTTCTTGTTACCGATTCTCGATCTTCTTTTCTTCTACATCTTTTCAAAAATTTGAATCCTCTGTAATTAATGCTGACGTCCTGAGAATAATCGGCATTGATGTATTTCCTCAACTGTCCCGTGGAAAATCGGCAAGTAATATTCTTGAGGAAGACTGTAATTAATGCTCCATCTAATGGATACATTCAGAGAATGTTAGAGCATTAATTTGTCAAACCCATTATTCGACCAATTTGAGTGAGGACAGAATGCCGGAAATGGCTAAATCTGGAATCGTGAAACATTGGCAGAATTCGTCAAACTAAATTACCAATTCAGCGAGCTGAGATATTGAATTCGTCGACCAGACAACTTTCTGTTCGTCGAGCTGAGTTCCAAGATCATTGAGCTGATAACAGAGCTGCATGCTTCAGAGCCTTTGCCTTTTCTGTCTGAATTTCGTCGAGCTGAGTTTGTAGCTTCGTTGACTGGAGTTCAACAACCTTCTGGACTTATGTTGGGTACATTGGTTTAAATGTACCTAATTTGAAAAATCCTCACCCAACTCAATGATATACATCAAAATGTATTTGATGTATTTTGAGTTTACATGTGCAGGTTAAGTATTTGCAGGAAAGAAGAAAAAGTTTCTAAGTCCATGTGTCGACACCTAGAGGGAAAGTGTCGACACTTAAGAAGACTTGTGTCGACACCCAGGAAAGCAGTGTCGACACTTGGAGTCATTGTGTCGACACCAGGGATGCTGAGTCGACACCAGACAGAAAGTGTCGACACTCAGTGAAGAAAAGCCAGTGAAGCTGTGTTGACACTTAGCAGTTGTGTCGACATCCAGAAAAACTGTGTCTACATCAGAAAGTGTCGACACTTGGAGGCTGTGTCGACACTCAGCAAAAGTCTGCAGAGACTAAGTACAAGTGTCGACACCCAGAATAATGTGTCGACACTCAGCAGAAGAGTCAACACTTGAAGTAAGTGTCGACACCCAGAGCAATGTGTCGACACTCAACTGAAGACTCAACACTTGAAGAAAGTGTCGACACAAGTGTTAAAATTCAACAAACCGCAGACGCCCCCTTGGATACCCTGTTGAAAACTCAACAAACCGAAGGAGGATACGCCCACTTATAATGTTGAAAGTTTTCCCGGATCGTGGAGTTAGCAGGGGTAATCTCAACAAAGCAGTAACAACCAGCAACACATGCAACACAAGCTTCTTTATTGATCAAGAGCAAACTTCTTTACACAGCGAGAAATACGTGGCGAGACATGCTTCACCAAAACCCAACACTGGGAGAGCAGAGACAGTTACAAAGACAAGAACAAAAAACAAGCCGCGCGGACTCAATCAACAAGCCGCCGACTTACTGCTGTGGAGTCCGCTCAGTCCGCCAGGTCGCCAGACCGCAACCCAAGCCGCGCGGCCTCACCCCTATTCCAATGCTTAGCTCTTCACCGCCGATCTGCAGGCCGCCTAACCGCGAGGTCGCCTAGCCGCCAGACCGCACAAGCTGCATCACCAAATGGAACAGTCCGCCTGAAGCAGGCGCCTTCCCGAACCCTGAACCAAGTTGCCAAAGAGAAGACCGCCTGGTCGCTATCCGCGACCTGCTGTTTACCGCCTGTTGCTTAACCGCAGAGTCCGCACTGTCCCTGACCGCAATCAGAGCCAAGTCCTGGCTTTCCAGCGCTATCCGCACAACCTGCACAGCACAACCGGGTCAACTGTCTATCCGCGCGGACACCAAGGTCCAGACCGCAGCAACTTACGCGAGCTCAAATACTGTTCACTTACTTCGGTCTAGGTCCGTTACTCCTAATGTGACATGGGTCCTATTTATAGGCACGATGATGAGTATGGTCACCGCCCTAGCCGATAGGATCACCGCCACATCCCGCAGCAAGAACTAGTGTGTCCGCCAGCCCGCGGACACACATTCCAGTTCGCCGCTTCTGTGCAGATAGCCAGTCCGCCCCAGCTTCTCCAAGGCCGGACTCAAATATCCAGCCCGCCTTGCCGCCAGAGACCAAGCCAGGACCACCACAGCCGGACTCCACAACAGCCGTATCCGCCATTCTGCGGACAAGGCATCAGCCCGCAAAACCCGAGCCCGCAGCCTCGCCATCAAGGCACCTACCGGACTCAGCGGACACCTGGCTACCATCCGCATATCCCAAGTCCATTGCCTCATTGCCAAGGCACCTCCGGACTTAGCGGACACACCAATCCAGTCTGCTAACAGCAGACTCCAGTTCGCAACTCCTGAGTCCATAACCTCATCACAAGGCTAAACCGGACTCAGCGGACTCTAGCTCCAGTCCGCACGCTCCTGCACAAGCAATTCTCCAGTCCGCATTTCCCAAGCTAGCAACAAGGCAACAACACTTCTACTACGCTTGGCGGACTGAGAAACCAGCTCGCGCTCCACTGCGCAATCTCCCCGGACTGAGCCATCCTGGACTTGGTTCAGATCACACAAGTCCAGTCCGCTGGCCACAAGGGCCAGTCCGCACTTACTGGCGGACACTGGATCTAGCCCGCCATACCGGGCGACCTCCAGTTTCTGTCCGCGCTGACCGGCGGTCTCCGCGGCTTCCCGCTGCACCAGAGCAAGACCAAGGCAACTGCCAAACCGGTCTGCCGAGCTCCAGTTCTTCAGTCCGCTTTATGCCGGACTCTGCGGATAGCATTCCTATCCGCCCGGTTACTTCCTGGGAGTCAACCGCCTGCTGAGCATACACTGGCCTGTCAGACCGCTGCTACTATCCGTGTAGTCCACGCGAACAGACCACCCAGGCCGCCACAGAGCAAACCGCCTGCAACATCCCTGTCGACCTAGCATTCCGCCAACCCTGTCCGCGTAGTCCGCGTAGTCCGCGCGGATATGTTTCCCAAGCCTTCCATTCACCCACTTTCACTTCACAGAATTCAACACTCCCCCTTGAAGTGAGAAGTGGTGAATAACTCCAGCAGCTCCCGTAACCTTGCACCTGGTCCTTCCGATAGCATCTACGAAGAGATGTCAAAGACATAGTCCTCGCCCCGCATATCTTGGACCATGAGTGAGCCCTCCAGCATCTCCAAAAAGGAGTCATGCTTACCTCTGCCTTCTTCAGCTTCAACCTCCACTCTTGCATCACAGGAGTATCACCAACTTCCTTGGACACTGATGTCCAAGCCTCGTTGCCTCTGAGAGAAGTCACCTCTTCAGACTTGGTGTCAACCACCTCCTTGATTCTAGTGGGGTCATCACAGCCAGAAGTACCTTGCTCGACCTGAGGGCTAACAAGGAAACACGGGACCAAGTCCGCCGTGTTCCCTTCGCTATATCGAGCTGGTGGCTTACTGATCCTCTTCGATCTCCGAAGAACCTGATCATGGCTAACCACCTCCGCTGCTATTGAACCAGCTCCGTTCCCGGGCAAACCCGGAACAATGCTCCCTTTGCTCCCTGAACAAGACGCCTCCTTACTGGAACCAAGAGCACCTGGAGCAACGCTCCCCCTGCTACCTGAACCAGAAGACTCCCCTCTTGAACAAGAACTGCCTGGAACATCGCTCCCCCTGCTTCCTGAACCGGAATCCTCCGCCTTCGAGCCAGAAGATCCTGGAGCATCGCTCCCCCTTCTTCTCGACTTTGACGCCTTTGACCCGGAGCTAGAACAACCTGGAACACCTGGTGACTCAGGTAACTCCACTTCCTTAGCAGTAGCCTCCTTCAGCCCATCATCTGACCTGCTTATCTCTAGCTCCACATAAGAGCTACCCCAATACAGCGTCAACTCATCAAAAACAATGTCTCTCGACACTATGAGTTTCTTCGTCGCAGGATCCATACACCTCCATCTTCTTCTCTGCTCATCATACCCAACAAAGACTAGCTTTGTCTTGAGAGCACCCGGAGAATGTATATAGCAGGTAGATCCAAACACCTAAAAGTGCTTCACTGAGAGCTTCACTCCGAACATCAGCTCATAAGGAGTCTTCACTATGATCAGATTAAGAGGCGTCCGGTTGATGACATGAGCAGCACAGGCTATTCCTTCCGCCCAAAGAGCCTTCTGAACGCCTTTACTCTGAAGCCAACACTTGTAGATCTCCGTTAACCAACGGATCATCCGAGCTGCAATACTACCCTGTTGTGAAGTATGTCCACAAGAAAGCTCCATCCGGATCCCTTGCTTCCTGCAAAAGCATGAGAACTCAGTTGAGCCAAACTCACCACCGATACTTGTTCTCAACACCTTGATCCTCCGGCCGAGCTAGCCTTCCACAAGCTTCTTGAACTCCACAAACAAGCGTACCATGCTGGACTTCCTCTTCATAAAGTATACCTAAGTATACCTAGAATAGTCATCAACCAATACCAGCATGAACCTGCTGCCTCCAAGAGTGGCCGTGACGGTCGGTCCCACCAGAGCACAATGGACAACCACCAATGGTGCATTACATCTGGATTGTGCTTTGTCAACCATGAAGCGATAGGCTCCACTTTCCTGACATCCCGCACACCCCCGACCATCGCCATAGGATGACAATCTAGGCAAGCCTCTTACGAGTATTCTTTCCGCCATTGCTTTCAGCTTGTCCATCCCTACATGCCCCAGTCTTTCATGCCAGATAGCTGCACTATCACTGGCATTCCTCCGATCAACTCCAGAACTAGTTGATATCCCAACTACGTTCTTCTCCTTCCTCCCTACATGAGCTACGTTCGCCGAGAGCAAGACAACCTTGCACTCCTTCCGAAGATGACCATGCTGCTTGCATTTATAGCACCTTGGTCCTTCCTTCCTCTTCCTATCACGCCTAGGAGAAACACTCCTTTCTTCCTGATACGAAGTAGAGGGACCATCTTCAGCAGCATCCTTCACCTCCTTCCTGAACAACCCATCAAGGGAAGTCCAAACCTCCGCAGCTGACCGACATCCACTGATGTGGTCCAAGAGCTCCGATGAGATCACCTGCTTGAGAATAGACTCTGCTTTCGCATTTGCCTCCTTCCAAGCTCTCATCGCCTCAGCATTGCCAGCAGTATCCTCTTGTCTTCCTGCTCCGCATACAACCTCCCAAAGGTCCTCGACAAGAAGAAAGCTCTTCATACAGGACTTCCATCGTTCACAGTTCGTCTCTATAAGAAGATCAATACCAAGACAACTTGCATCCTCCACTGCCATGGTTCTACCACTGGTTTCCTCTACAGACGAGCAACTACTTCTATTGAGCACTGCTTGACCACTCCAACAACCTCCCTCTGATACCATGTTAAAATTCAACAAACCGCAGACGCCCCCTTGGATACCCTGTTGAAAACTCAACAAACCGAAGGAGGATACGCCCACTTATAATGTTGAAAGTTTTCCCGGATCGTGGAGTTAGCAGGGGTTATCTCAACAAAGCAGTAACAACCAGCAACACATGCAGCACAAGCTTCTTTATTGATCAAGAGCAAACTTCTTTACACAGCGTGACATACATGGCGAGACATGCTTCACCAAAACCCAACACCGGGAGAGCAGAGACAGTTACAAAGACAAGAACAAAAAATAAGCCGCGCGGACTCAATCAACAAGCCGCCGACTTACTGCTGTGGAGTCCGCTCAATCCGCCAGGTCGCCAGACCGCAACCCAAGCCGCGCGGCCTCACCCCTATTCCAATGCTTAGCTCTTCACCGCCGATCTGCAGGCCGCCTAACCACGAGGTCGCCTAGCCGCCAGACCGCACAAGCTGCGTCACCAAATGGAATAGTCCGCCTGAAGCAGGCGCCTTCCCGAACCCCGAACCAAGTTGCCAAAGAGAAGACCGCCTGGTCGCTATCCGCGACCTGCTGTTTACCGCCTGTTGCTTAACCGCAGAGTTCGCACTGTCCCTGACCGCAATCAGAGCCAAGTCCTGGCTTTCCAGCGTTATCCGCACAACCTGCACAGCACAATCGGGTCAACTCTCTATCCGTGCGGACACCAAGGTCCAGACCGCAGCAACTTACGCGAGCTCAAATACTGTTCACTTACTTCGGTCTAGGTCCGTTACTCCTGATGTGACATGGGTCCTATTTATAGGCACGATGATGAGTATGGTCACCGCCCTAGCCGATAGGATCACCGCCACATCCCGCAGCAAGAACTAGTGTGTCCGCCAGCCCGCGGACACACATTCCAGTTCGCCGCTTCTGTGCAGATAGCCAGTCCGCCCCAGCTTCTCCAAGGCCGGACTCCAATATCCAGCCCGCCTTGCCGCCAGAGACCAAGCCAGGACCACCACAGCCGGACTCCACAACAGCCGTGTCCGCCATTCTGCGGACAAGGCATCAGCCCGCAAAACCCGAGCCCGTAGCCTCGCCATCAAGGCACCTGCAGGACTCAGCGGACACCCGGCTACCGTCCGCATATCCCAAGTCCATTGCCTCATTGCCAAGGCACCTCCGGACTTAGCAGACACGCCAATCCAGTCTGCTAACAGCAGACTCCAGTCCGCAACTCCTGAGTCCATAACCTCATCACAAGGCTAAACCGGACTCAGCGGACTCTGGCTCCAGTCCGCACGCTCCTGCACAAGCAATTCTCCAGTCCGCATTTCCCAAGCTAGCAACAAGGCAACAGCACTTCTACTACGCTTGGCGGACTGAGAAACCAGCTCGCGCTCCACTGCGCGATCTCCCCGGACTGAGCCATCCTGGACTTGGTTCAGATCACACAAGTCCAGTCCGCTGGCCACAAGGGCCAGTCCGCACTTACTGGCGGACACTGGATCTAGCCCGCCATACTGGGCGACCTCCAGTTTCTGTCCGCGCTGACCGGCGGTCTCCGCTGCTTCCCGCTGCACTAGAGCAAGACCAAGGCAACTGCCAAACCGGTCTGCCGAGCTCCAGTTCTTCAGTCCGCTTTATGCCGGACTCTGCGGATAGCATTCCTATCCGCCCGGTTACTTCCTGGGAGTCAACCGCCTGCTGAGCATACACTGGCCTGTCAGACCGCTGCTGCTGTCCGCGTAGTCCGCTCGAACAGACCGCCCAGGCCGCCACAGAGCAAACCGCCTGCAACATCCCTGCCGACCTAGCAGTCCGCCAACCCTGTCCGCGTAGTCCGCGCGGATAGGTTTCCCAAGCCTTCCATTCACCCACTTTCACTTCACAGAATTCAACAACAAGGAGCAGTGTCGACACTTAGTAAAGATCAGCAAAGTTCAACAAAAAATATTCTAAGTACAAGTGTCGACACTAAAGGGATGTGTCGACACTCAGCCAGAGACTCGACAGAAGAAGAATGTGTTGACACAAGGAGCTGAGTCGACACTCAGCAAGTATCAACACTGAAGACATGTGTCGACACCAAGAAGCAGTGTCGACACTTAACAGATTCAACACATAAAGATGTGTCGACACAAAGGTGTTGTGTCGACACTTAGAAGAATTCAGAAATATACTGAAGTACAAGTACTTGTGTCGACACTCAATTTCAGTGTCGACATATGAAGAAGAAGCAGTGTCGAGATATAAAATCTACAACACAAGGAGTTGTGTCGACACCTTGTAGGCTAGTGTCGACACTTAGACAACATGTGTCGACACTTGGTCTATAAGTGTTGACACTTAAAGACAGATAGTCTCGACAATTCTAGACAGTTACAGAATTTTCAAGAACTGACTGGATGACTTGACAGCTGCCATTCCAGCCGGTCTACAGCACCTATCAGAGTTGTCAGAATTCAGTTATGGACCGGACCAGCCGGTTACCATGAAGAAGGCCTATAAATAGGCTTATACTGTCTACAGAAGAAGTTGATCAAAAGGTTGTTGAAGTAATTAAAAGAAGATCTAGCTATCAAGTGAAGATCTAAGAAGTTGGAGAGAGAGAGCTCCATCTAAGAAATCAGCTGTTGGAACCAGGCTGAGAAGAAGGGTTTAGATTCACTCTGAATCTTAAGTAGCAGAGATCAAGGATCAACTGTAGAAGGAGTCAATCTTATTGAGTTCTACTTTCAAGAAGCTTTGAAGAAAGCTAAGTCAGATTGATTTCAGCCGAGTTCTTCCAAGAACTCATCAAGAAACTCACAACTCCCCTCTCTTGTCTCTGGGGTGCTGAGTTAACAATTTTGTATTCATTTTATCTTGTAGGATCCTTTGGATCTGAGTCTTGTAAGCCTGCAATTATAAAGGCTGAGTGTAGGGCTTGAGAGCCTGAGTGTAGGAGATTGAAATCTCTGAGTGTAGGCCTTGGTGGCTGAGTGTAGGCCTTGGTGGCTGAGTGTAGGCCTTTGTGGCTGAGTGTAGGCTTTGTGAAGAAGCTGAGTTGTAGGTCCTTGGGCCTGAGGTGTAGGAACCAGTTTTGGGTTCTGAGATAGTGGAGGAGTTTGGCCGAATCTAGTACACTGCTAGATAGGCGAAGGGGGAAAGTGGATGTACCCAAACCTTGGGGAACCACTATAAAACTGTGTGTCTTCTGTGTGCTGTGGTTTGCTGTGAATGCTGTGTGATTGCTGTGAAATAGTAGATATAAATCTGTGTTAAAAACTGATTGCTGCCCTAAAAAGTTAAAAAGAATTTGGTCACCTATTCACCCCCCCTCTAGGTGTTTAGGTACTATATCTTTCAAGTGGTATCAGAGCCAGGTTACTCAAAAAGGGACATAACTGTCTGAGTAGATCCTATTGGCAGATTCAGTCTAAGTCAATTACAGAATCAAGAAAATCAAGAACCATGGGTTCCACTGAAAATCACAAGGAATTGGTATCCATGAAGCTACCCATATGTAGAAAAGAGATCTTTGGGATCTGGAAGGAAATGGTGAGACTCTTTATGGAAGCCTCAGACCCTAGAATTTATATCACAGTAAAAGAAGGGCCATATGTGCCCATGAAGATGTCAGTCTTAGATGCAAATCAGAGAACACCTAAGGATTTCTCTGAAATGACAAAGGATGAGATTGTCCTAGCCACCATGGACAAAATGGCTCAAAACATTATAGTGAGTGCCATAGATGATGCAACTTTTCAGAATCTAATACACTGTAAGACAGCCAAAGAGATGTCGGATACTCTTATTGTGTATATGGAGGGTTCTGAAGAAGTAAGGCAAGATAGAAAATCCTTGCTAAACCAAGAGTATGAAAGTTTTAGACAAGGAAAAGCTGATAGCATAACTGAGTGCTATAAAAAGTTCTACAAGATAGTGAATGAGCTCATGTCCTATGACAGAGAGTTCAGTAATTATGAACTCAATGACAAGTTTCTAAGGTCCCTAACAAAAGATTGAGACACCAAGATCTGTGCCATTAGATAAATGGCAAAGTTGGGAGAAATTCCTCCACCAACACTGTTTGGCAAACTACTGTCCTATGAAATGCAGTTAATGGTGAGGAAAGAAGAGGAGAAATCAACAAGAAATGAACACAAAGAAAGAACAATGACCTTCAAATCAGAAGCCCCGAGAAAGTACAGGAGTAAGTCACCAACTCCACCTCCAAAGGTAGTTGAATCTGAGTCAGATGAGTCAGCCAGCACAAAATCTGAAAGCAGTGAAAGTGATGAGGACTTTGCTGCCTTCACAAGACATTTTCAGAAATTCTTAAAGAATAAACAGTGGAGGACAAGGCCTTCTACTTCACAGGGAAAGGAAGACTCTTATCAGAAAAAGAAGTCTTCAAAGAAAGACAGGAAAAAGTCCAAGTCTAGCAAAGCTACCCTATCAAAAATTGTGTGCTATTGCTGTAATAGACAAGGACATGTCATAGCAGACTGTCCAGAGAAGAGGAAGGAGTCTAGTGACAAGAAAAGGACTCAATACAAGGGCAAGAAGGAGAAGTCTTTTGTTGCCAAAAAGGACAAGAGCCTGTCAGATATCTTTTCTTCAGAAACTGAGTCAGATGCTGAGGCATATATAGGGCTGTTTGCTGAGGAAGAAGAAGAAGAGTTCATGCAGATTATGAATTCTATATATGAACAAGAAGACTGTCAGTGCCAAGGACTAATGGCATTGACAGTAGGTGACAAAATCCTGGAGCAGCTAGGACCTAGTAAGGTACAAAGTTCAAC
Organism: Platanthera guangdongensis; assembly: GCA_039583875.1. Taxonomy (NCBI): domain Eukaryota; kingdom Viridiplantae; phylum Streptophyta; class Magnoliopsida; order Asparagales; family Orchidaceae; genus Platanthera; species Platanthera guangdongensis. The sequence goes on along the minus strand of CM077154.1, from coordinate 25,120,192 downwards.
TTTTAGTTCAATTTCTTGTGCCGGTACAGAATCAGATTCATCATCGTCAAATGATGAGAGTGCATCTGAGTCTGAAGAAGATATTCATCAGTTGATAGATGAATATAAAGTTCTGTTGCAAGCTTATAAGAAGAGCAAGTCCCTAGCCAAAAGTCAGGCAAAGGAAATTGCTAATCTTAAAGCTGCTGCAACTGAGTTTGAGAAGTCATTTGATCAAAAGCTTAATGAGATAGCCAGACTGAAGCACATAACTGTGATTCAGATGGGAACTATATCATTTAAGAATGATCAAATCAAGAGTCTGGAGATTAATCTTCAGAAGGAGAAGGACTTAGTTGCTAGGTTTTCTAAACCTAAGTCAGTTCTACCCTTGATTGATGAATTTGTTCATCACAAATGTAAAACTGGACTGTGATTTACTAGACCTGCAAGGACTGTTCAGTCCAAGTCCAAGGGCAAAGCCTCAACTCTCAACAAGTTAGCTGTAGATAAAACAGCAAAGACAGTACCAAAGCAAAGGTACAATAAGTTTGAGTGTTGGTGCTATGACAAGGTTGGCCACTTTGCAATGGACTATTGGCACAATGCTAGTGCCAAAGTGAGTAGCAAACTGCCTGTTGGAAAACTAGCAGGTAGCCTTGTCAAGATGCAAACTAACAAGTACCAATGACCCAAGAATTCTTTGGGTTCTAAGGTTCATTAATCTGTTTTGCAGGAGAGTCCAAGTGGCCATGCCCCTATATGGTACTTGGACAGTGGATGTTCCAGACATATGACTGGAACAAGGGAATTACTAAAGGACTACACACCAATAAAGGATGGTCCAAAAGTCACCTTTGGTGGTTCTGAAAAAGGAATCATCAAAGGGTTTGGTAACATTTCTAGTAACTTAGTTACCATTACTCAAGTGGCTTATGTTAAAGGTTTGAAACACAACCTAATTAGTATAAGTCAATTAAGTGATGTTGGATATGACATCTCATTTGTTAAGGATGGTTGTCATATCAAGAGGTCAAATGATCAAGAGATCATTTTGACTGGCTATAGAAAAAGAAATGTCTACTGCTTAGACATTATGTGTGAGACCAAAGGTTCTCAAATATGTCTTGTAGCTGATGAGACAGTCTCTCATTGTGTCAAATGGCACAAGAGGCTTGCCCATCTAAACTACAAGATAATTGGCAAACTCTTTAGTAAAGAGTTAGTGAGGAATGGTCCTCAAGTTAAGTGTATTAAAGATGGTATTTGCTCAGCTTGTCAAAAAGGCAAGCAGACTAGATCCACCTTTAGAAGCATTGAAAACAAAGATGCTGTGAGGTGCTTATACCTCTTGCATATGGATCTCTTTGGTCCAATGCCAGTTCACAGCTTAGGTAGGAAGGTCTATACCTTTGTAGTGAGCAAATCATTGGTGATCCAAGACAAGGGGTACAAACAAGGAGCAGAAATCTGAATGCAGTAATCTACTCCAGTTTCCTATCCCAAGTTGAACCTAAGAAGTTTGAAGAAGCCATTCTAGACCCACTTTGGATTGAGGCAATGCAAGAAGAACTCAATCAGTTCAAGAGGTGCAAGGTCTGGGAGCTTGTTCCTAAACCTAAAGACCACAATATAATTGGAACCAAGTGGATCTATAGGAACAAGATGGATGAGCAAGGAGTCATCATTAAGAACAAAGCAAGATTGGTTGCTAAAGGGTATAGGCAGGAAGAAGATATTGATTTTGATCAAACCTTTGCTCCAGTAGCCAGACTGGAAGCCATAAGAATGTTCCTGGCCTATGTAACCTTTCAAGGTTTCAAAGTTTACCAAATGGATGTCAAGTCAGCATTTCTAAATGGTAATCTTAAAGAAGAAGTCTATGTGGAACAACCATCAGGTTTTGTTGATTCAACTTTACCTAATCATGTCTATAGACTTAGGAAAGATTTATATGGGTTAAAGCAAGCCCCTAGGGCTTGGTATGAAACCCTGTCTAGTTTCCTCATTGAGAATAAGTTCACAAGGGGGAAAATAGACAAGACTCTATTCCTTAGGGAATCTAGAGGCAAAGTAATACTAGTCCAAATATATGTAGATGACATTATATTTGGGTCTACTGAAAGTAGCCTTTGCAAAAAGTTTGCAAAACTAATACAAGGTCAATTTGAGATGAGTAGTATGGGAGAGCTAAAGTTCTTCTTGGGTCTCCAAGTAAGATAGACTGAGAATGGATTATCCATCTGTCAGTCCAAGTTCACCCTAGAACTCATAAGAAAGTATGGTATGGATTCATCCAGCACCATGAAGACTCCTATGGGATCAAGTATGTCTCTTATCAAAGATGATGCAGGGAAACCTGTGGATGAAACCTTGTATAGAGGGATAGTTGACTCCCTATTATACTTGACTGCAAGTAGACCAGATATCATGTATGCTACATGTGTATGTGCAAGGTATCAAGCCTGCCCTAAAGAGTCTCATTTGACAGCAGTCAAAAGGATATTGAGATATCTAAAGCGCACTCCTTATCTAGGCCTCTGGTACCCTAGGAATGGGGATTTTGATCTAACAGGTTATTCAGATGCAGACTTTGCAGGATGCAAAGAAGACAGAAAAAGCACTTCTGGGACCTGTCAATTCCTAGGTGGAAGACTGATTTCATGGAGTAGCAAAAAGCAAACAAGTGTGGCTATCTCCACTGCAGAATCAGAGTATGTGGCTGCAGGAAGTTGCTGTGCTCAACTTCTGTGGATACAACATCAGCTTGAGGACTATGGATTTCAGGTAAGTAGAACTCCACTCTTCTGCGATTCTAGAAGTGTTATTTCAATTGCACATAATCCTGTTTCCCATAGTAGAACTAAACATATTGAGATAAAATATCATTTTCTTAGGGAGCATGTAGAGAAAGAAGATATTTTACTAGAATATGTTAAAACTGATAATCAACAAGCTGATATGTATACTAAGCCCCTAAAAGAAGCTAAGTTCAATAGGTTTACAATTGAACTAGGAATGATAAACTTAGAGTACGTTTGTAGAATTGGAAATGGCTAAGTAAAAAGGTGTCGACACACAGAGATCTATGTGTCGACACAAAATAGTGGTGTCGACACTTCAGGAAACAGGTGTCGACACACCTAGGAAGTTGGTGTCGACACTTCAGAATAATAGTGTCGACACATGACAAGTAGGTGTCGACACCTCCAAGGTGGTGTCTACACTTAGTGTTTACTCAGAATTATCTAAGTAACGTCTCGACTATGTGTCGAGTTAAGTGGTGTCGACACATAAACATATGTGTCGACACATATAATCTGTTGACTAAACTTGTGTCGACACATATGTGTCGAGACATTATAAGTTAGTGTCGACACTTATCGACAGTGTCGACACAATTTGAGTTAGCTACCCGCCTTTTCATCTTCAAAACTGGAAAGGTATAAATAGGGTTTTGCCTTAGTCTGTCGACACGCTTTCAAAAGTTTCGAGACCAAAACTTGTGTGTCGACACCTCTCTTCTTTCCATTCAAATTAATCAAACCCTAATGACGCCAAAGCTTGAGGAGAACGTCAACGAAGGCTACGAGCTGGTGCGCAATGCTTTTGATGATGCCGACCAAGAAATCAAGACTGTAGTAACCCTAGTTGCAGACTCGGGGTTGGAATTCCTTGTTTCTGAACCTACTAAAATCTGGAAGAAGGAAGTACTGGAATTCCTCAATGGTGCTGAAGTGGACGAATCTGGATTCAAGATCAAATCCAGGGTTCATGGTGAGAAGGTTAAGGTCTCTTCAAAAAGTCTGAGAAAAGTACTTCAGCTGCCTAGAACTAAGGAAGAAGAAGAGGTTACAGCTTCCAGGTCCAGAGATGCATTGGCATGGTGTGGACTGGATGCTAAGATGAAAATTGGCTCAGTTTTCAATAGGAAAGGCATGAATAGTCAAGTGAAATTCCTTTCTGAAATTGTTGGCAAGGTCATCTTAAGTAAGCCAGGAGGGCATGATAGGATATCAGCCCATATGTTCAACATTATGACAAGGATAATCTTTACTTTGAAGATAGATTGGTCTGTAGTGATCTTTGAGAAGATCAAGGAAAGCCTGAAGAAGCCCAACTTGGGCAGAATATTAAGTCTATACCTAGCTGGAAACATTCCAGAAGTTATAGGTCAGACTGCTGGCACTAAAATAAATCATATGAGGAAAATGGATATGAGGATATTCTCCAGATGGGACATGGTGTTGTCTAAAGAGATGCCAACCCCTGAGAAGATAACTTCTGAGAAAGTAACTCCACAAAAGAAGAAGAAGAAAGTTGCCCTAGTGGCTCAAGAGTCAACTAGCAGCTCTGGGAGTGAAGAGCAAGTAGTCTTCACACCTGATGAGGAAGACACTGAAACTGCTGTAAAGTTTCCAGCTCAACAGATAGATGCTGAGAGGCAGGGGGAGCTACCACCAGCTAGCCCCTTACACCAAGATCAAATCCAGGGGGAGCCTCTAGTTGTAGAAGAACCAACTACACTAGAAAGTGAACAAGCAACCAACATCATCCTAGAGGTAATTACTGAGCTTAATGCTTTAGATTTTCCTTTAGAAGATACTGATTTGTCTGATGTTTATCAGCAACCATAGACTGATAGTCAAGTTCTAGAAGTTATCATGGAAGACACTTCTGTTACAGCTTAAGTTGTTTCTGATCTAGTGGAAGATGACAACAGAATTTCTCCTGCTCAGTCTCCACAAGAGTACACCATGGAAGATTTATTTCTAAATCTGGATCAAGAAGATTTTGACAAGGACACTGCTGCTACTGAAGGGGAGAATGCTCCAGTTGAGGGGGAGCAAGTGCCAATTCCTGAAGAGCCTATAAGGGAAGAACCTGAAAAGCCCCAAGCTGTTGAAGAGCTACCTAAGGAGAGGGTAGAGATAGCTAGTACTTCAGCCTCTAAAGATGAAGAAGCAACAAGGGCTAAGAAAAGAAAGTTTCAAGTATTTAGAAGAAGGAGCCAGAGTTACAAAAAGGCTTTGCAAACTGTTGCTCCACAGCCTATATCACTACCAGCTCTACTGTTGATTATAGTGCACTGATGGTTGCCATGCAAATCAAGCTGGATGAGCACAGAAAAGCCATAGAAACTTATGTGGATGAGGGGCACAAATCTCTCCAATTTGATTTGGCCCAGGATATTAAATCCATAAGATTTGAGATGAATCTCAATAAGAAAGAGATGACTGACTGCTTCCACAAGGGTGGGAATGCAGTAGTCTATCTTGCTACACATCAGGAAAAGATAAAGGCTCAAGTAGATGTCATAGCACAGAAGCAGGGGTATGTTCTAGAGAACCAAATAAGAATGAATGACAATTTGACACAATCTCACAATGTTATTGTCACAGAAATGAAGAACATTGCTGCTGGCCTGACAACTTCTACTGCTACTGCTATGACAGCTTTTGATAAAGCACTGCAAGAGAGCTTAACTGATATTACAACTGCTATTCAAGACTCTCAGAAGCTGATCTCTGAAAAACTCCAAAGGTTAAGACCTTTCTACAGGGATGGAGTCAATTATCTCAATGCCCAAATCAGATTTCAAAAAGATGACTTAAGGGATCACATAGAAAGAGGAGTCATAAAGGGGGAGAGGGTCTTAGTCAAAGCTGGCTCTGACCATGCAAAATGGGTTTCTAATTCCATCAGAGCCACTCTTGGTTATCCTCCTCTTTGTGATGTTGATAATGTAGCAGAATCTGGAATTAACCCTGCCTATCTTAGAGGTGAGCAACCAGAAGTAGCTCAAGTGATCTATCCTCCACCAGATTTTGACATGATCCATGCTGACATATAGTCCATGTATAGCCCACCTGGGGGTAAGGACAATGTTATACTAGAGAAAGTTGTTCAGCCTGTCTCTGAAGCTTTATAGGAAGCTCTCTTGAAGGAGCAAGCTGAAGAAGAAACCAGATTGTCAAAGAAGAGGTTCAGGGAGCAAGCTGAACAAAGACCTGACTTTGAGCAGTGGAGCCCCACCTCTAGGAACATTATTTTGACTGCATGGAAAGCAGCAAAGGATAACATCCATGACAGGAATAAATGGTTTTCTGAGGCTGAATGGAGAAAGCATGAGTCAAGGCAGGAGGCTATAGTTCAATACAGAAGAAAGGCCAAGATGGGAAAGCTACCTCCTACTGCTCTGGAGCCTAGCAAGTACTTTCCCAAGCCATATCATTATTTTGAGAGGCAAAAGATTAAGGCTGAGGAACTTAAGAAGAAAGATCTGAAAGGCAAGAAGCCTGCTGATGCTGAAGTTACTGAAGCTCCTGTTCAAGCCAAAGTACAAGCTGGAAAAGGAATAGTGATCAAGGAGCCTGAACAGAAATAGAATTAGAATTTTCTTAAAGTTTACTATGTAATCTTTTGATGTAAAACATTCTGTAAACTTTTTGAAAAATGAATATGACAGATATTAGAACAATGTGTTATATGTTAAATCTATTTCATATTTGTTCTGTGATCATGTCTATGTATACATGTTTGATTATTACATGTTTATGATTGCCCTGCTATATATAATCCTGCTTTACATCATTTTGTAATTTTATTATGAATGGTGTATATCATTGACTAAGGGTTATGACTTCTCCAAATAGGGGGAGATTGTTGGGTACATTGGTTTAATTGTACCTAATTTGAAAAGCCTCACCCAACTCAATGATATACATCAAAATGTATTTGATGTATTTTGAGTTTACATGTGCAGGTTAAGTATTTGCAGGAAAGAAGAAAAAGTTTCTAAGTCCATGTGTCGACACCCAGAGGGAAAGTGTCGACACTTAAGAAGACTTGTGTCGACACCCAGACAAGCAGTGTCGACACTTGGAGTCATTGTGTCGACACCAGGGATGCTGAGTCGACACCAGACAGAAAGTGTCGACACAAGGAGCTGTGTCGACACTCAGTGAAGAAAAGCCAGTGAAGCTGTGTCGACACTTAGCAGTTGTGTCGACATCTAGAAAAACTGTGTCTACATCAGAAAGTGTCGACACTTGGAGGCTGTGTCGACACTCAGCAAAAGTCTGCAGAGACTAAGTACAAGTGTCGACACCCAGAACAATGTGTCGACACTCAGCAGAAGAGTCAACACTTGAAGTAAGTGTCGACACCCAGAGCAATGTGTCGACACTCCACTGAAGACTCAACACTTAAAGAAAATGTCGACACAAGGAGCTGTGTCGACACTTAGTAAAGATCAGCAAAGTTCAACAAAAAATATTCTAAGTACAAGTGTCGACACTAAAGGGATGTGTCGACACTCAGCCAGAGACTCGACAGAAGAAGAATGTGTTGACACAAGGAGCTGAGTCGACACTCAGCAAGTATCAACACTGAAGACATGTGTCGACACCAAGAAGCAGTGTCGACACTTAACAGATTCAACACATAAAGATGTGTCGACACAAAGGTGTTGTGTCGACACTTAGAAGAATTCAGCAAGATACTGAAGTACAAGTACTTGTGTCGACACTCAATTTTAGTGTCGACACATGAAGAAGAAGCAGTGTCGAGATATAAAATCTACAACACAAGGAGTTGTGTCGACACCTTGTAGGCTAGTGTCGACACTTAGACAACATGTGTCGACACTTGGTCTATAAGTGTCGACACTTAAAGACAGATAGTCTCGACACTTCTAGGCAGTTACAGAATTTTCAAGAACTGACTGGATGACTTGACAGCTGCCATTCCAGCCGGTCTATAGCACCTGTCAGAGTTGTCAGAATTCAGTTATGGACCGGACCAGCCGGTTACCATGAAGAAGGCCTATAAATAGGCTTATACTGTCTACAGAAGAAGTTGATCAAAAGGTTGTTGAAGTAATTAAAAGAAGATCTAGCTATCAAGTGAAGATCTAAGAAGTTGGAGAGAGAGAGAGCTCCATCCAAGAAATTAGCTGTTGGAACCAGGATGAGAAGAAGGGTTCAGATTCACTCTGAATCTTAAGTAGCAGAGATCAAGGATCAACTGCAGAAGGAGTCAATCTTATTGAGTTCTACTTTCAAGAAGCTTTGAAGAAAGCTAAGTCAGATTGATTTCAGTTGAGTTCTTCCAAGAACTCATCAAGAAACTCACAACTCCCCTCTCTTGTCTCTGGGTTGCTGAGTTAACAATTTTGTATTCATTTTATCTTGTAGGATCCTTTGGATCTGAGTCTTGTAAGCCTGCAATTATAAAGGCTGAGTGTAGGGCTTGAGAGCCTGAGTGTAGGAGATTGAAATCTCTGAGTGTAGGCCTTGGTGGCTCAGTATAGGCCTTTATGGCTGAGTGTAGGCTTTGTGAAGAAGCTGAGTTGTAGGGCCTTGGGCCTGAGGTGTAGGAACCAGTTTTGGGTTCTGAGATAGTGGAGGAGTTTGGCCGAATCTAGTACACTGCTAGATAGGCGAAGGGGGAAAGTGGATGTACCCAAACCTTGGGGAACCACTATAAAACTGTGTGTCTTCTGTGTGCTGTGGTTTGCTGTGAATGCTGTGTGATTGCTGTGAAATAGTAGATATAAATCTGTGTTAAAAACTGATTGCTGCCCTAAAAAGTTAAAAAGAATTTGGTCACCTATTCACTCCCCCCTCTTGGTGTTTAGGTACTATATCTTTCAACTTAGTCAACTATTTTGTGTTGACTGATATTCTGTGTGTCGACATGAATCTTCTGGTATCGACACAGGTGGGTGTCGACTGATTAGTCTTGGTGTCGACACAAATTTTCTGGTGTCGACATAAGTTGGTGTCGACACAAATCTTCTCATGTCGACATAGTTGGTGTCGACATATGCCCTAAGTGTCGACACAAATCTTCTGGTTCCGGAATTCGTCGAGTAGAGTACTGAGTTCGTCAACATGAGAAGTTGACTTCATCGACCTGAGAAGTTGTGTACTGGAGGTCCAAGTTCGTCGAGCTCATAATCTTGTTCGTCGACCAAAGTCCGAAGTTGGACTTAGAATAATCTGGAGTTTATCGTGACTTTAGTTTGTTGAAGTATCCCAGTTTTTGTCGACCAGAGAATGAAGATCGCCGAGCTAAGCACAGAGAAATATCTCAAGATCGTCGAGCTGAGAACGTCTTTCGTCGACCTGAGTTCGACGAACGGCGAACTCATTTTTACTTAGTCTTGAAATCTTCTAAATCTTGAGTCTCTAGTAGTCTTATTGATAGCTAGTCCATCTGATGTTGACTCTAAGGACTTGGCCTAGACTCTAGGACACAGCTTTGACCCTGGCTATACATGTTGGGTCACATCCTAAGTTAGTGAACCTAGCCCAAATCAACTAGGGATCCAACACCGCATGTTCGTGAAAGGGTTATCCAAGATTGCCCTCTGATGAGTTGTAAATATACATGTTTTTATATACATTAAATAAGATGTATTGGTTTCTTTTTGTAATTTTTAGTTGTTTTTCCTTAATAAATTGCTTCCTTTTTGTAAATATTTTCTAACTTAGATTTATTTTTATTTTCTGAATTTTTCAGGAAAAATTGCCAAAAACTCAAAGTACACGCCCGTGTACTGTTGGTCACGCCCGTGACCAGGGCGTGATACGTCAAATTCCCGAGAAATGACATATTATTGAAGAAATAGCGTGACACGCCCGTGTCACGCCCGTGTCACCCAAGTCACGCCCGTGACCCATGCCCGTGACCATCCAGATCGACGGAATCGCGCTCAACGATCGTCGACCCAGCTGACACGCCGTCGACACGCCCGTGTCACCTGACACGGGGCGTGACCCAAGCCGTGACCACTCCTTTCGATGTTTTTTGCTCAACGTTCGTCGAGCCAACCCGACACGCCTATAGTCACGCCGTGACCTAGGGCGTGACTCCTCCACCTGGCCGACAAACTGCCGCCGGCAACCTCCCGAAGTCAACAACGCCATTAATCGCCGCACGACACGCCCACCGTCACGCCCGTGACAAGGGGCGTGACCGCCGTGTTTTCCGCCGCAACGTCAACTCGCCGTCAAGTCACCGAAATCTTCTGCTTAATAGTGTCGACACGCCCATAGTCACGCCCGTGACATGGGGCGTGACCGTCCCGATTTTCAGCGGCCAAAGTCAAATCTCCAGTCAAATCGGAAGGCCGCCATGTGAATAGTGTAGACACGCCCCCGGACACGCCCGTGTCCGAGGGCGTGTCCCGTGAAATTTTTTCTATAAATTCAGATTTCCTGTCTGAATTCCGGGTTCCATTTTTTTGGATCCATTTTGCTTAGGGCTTTGCTGTTAGGTGCTTCCAAATGCTATGTAAAGTTGTTTTCTCCCCCTCTCCTTTATTTTTAGCTTTGTAATCTCCTGTTTAGTTCAATAAATTTGTATATTTTCTCCTTTACATTGTTATGGACTTCATTTATATGCAATCTCTAAGCAATCTTATTTGTTTTTTTTACTTTGTTTTTTTTCGCTTTCTTTTTGTACGCGTGTGTGGGTGTATGAGATTAATTTTCATGTTATAATACTTAGTTATTTTTTACTTAGTTTTTGTTAGACTTAGGTTTTAATAGCTTTTATTTCATTCCTATAAACCTGTAAAAGCGTTTTCAAAGTGATTTTTATTTTTGCTAATTTCGATTTTCATGTTTAGCTCGTAAAACTTTTCGTTCCTTTTTACTTTATTTTCACTTTTTAACCACTTTTGCGGAGTTATAGGAACGTTTATATAGTCATTTTAATTTTTCAAACACTTCGTTTTTGCTCTTATTTTCAAAAACTTTTTGCCCGTTTAAATTTTATTTCTTCATTTTATGCATTTCTACCGCATTCCATCAGTAGAAATGTATTCATTTCAATTTTTCGAACACTTGCAATTTTCGTTTATTTTGCAAAAACTTTTGCTCCTTTTAATTTTATTTTCACTTTTTATTCATTTCTACCGCATTCTAGCGGTAGAAATGTAGTCGTTTTAATTTTCCAGTCACTTTGTTTTTCCTATTTTTTTGTACGTGTGCGTGCGTGTATGAGTAGTTTTATAGCTTTATTTCAATTCCTGTAGAGTGTGTGCGTGTGTTATTTTTAATTTTCCGCCTACTCATTTGAGTTAAATGGCTGGATTTTATTCAAGCAAGTGTGTGTATTTTTATTTTTCCGCCTACTCGCTTGAGTTAAATGGCTGGATTTTTATTTCAGTAGAGTGTGTTTACTTCTTGTAGAGTGGGTGTGTTTTTAATTTTATGTTGAGTGCGTGAGTGTTAGCTTCTATCTACCGCCTACTCACTTGAGTTAAATGGTCGGTCTTTATTGGACTGTAATAATTTTTAATGCCCTTGTAAATGCATTTATTTTCTCCTACTTGTTTGAGTAGGACTTGCTTTCTTTTTCCCGCCCACGCATTTGCGCCGGAACTTGCAATTTTACTGCTTTCATTTCAGTCCTACTCGTTTGAGTAGGACTTGCAATTTACTGCTTTCCATTTACTGCTTTAATTTTCCTGCTTTATTTTTCTACTTTAATTTTATTGCTTTCAATCGCTGCCGTCCCCATTCCGATGAGTGGCTAACGTTCTTAGCCCTCAGTATCGAAGAGCATTGGGACAAAAAAAAAATTCCTTTTAAATAATTAAAGGTCTTATTTTTCTATTTAATTAAAAAATCACTTAAGGTTTGCCCGGGGTTTACGACGCGTAGGACCACATAATCGATGTGTGGGCCCTATTTCCGTAGTCCATATGCTAGCTAGCCGAGAGGCCGTGCATATGGACCGATCACCCCTTGGTAAATGGAGTTCCGCACTAACCCTCGAGAGAGGAGGCGCGCCAACTCTACCGGATTGGGTTCCCCACCCAATAGCGGGGTTCTTAGCGTAATGCGGGCATTAAGAGGAATCCTTCGTCGGACGAGAGCCCGATCGAATAGTCTTAATGTTCAGGTGAGCGATAGTCCTAGAGATAGGTGAGTTCATTTTAGTGGAGCCTCCACGGCCAAGTCTCCGCCCTAATTAATTAGAAACTTAGGAGCTCTTTTTATTTAACGTTTATTTTAGTTCAATGTCTTTTCGGTGCCCTCGAGCTGAGCTCTTCATCGGCTCCACCTTTATTATGCTTTTATTTTCTGCCTTTTCTTTATATAAATAATATCCCGACAAGATAAAATTATCGGTAAAATAATAGTCCCCTCCAGGGAAGAGTAGAAATAAACGAACCGACCCCGAGAACAATACGACCTCGATATTCCACCCAGAATATCCTGTACTACACACGATAGGTGCACTTGCCTCCTTTCGTTAAAACTCGATTTAACCCGTTTTATATCCAAATAAATAAATACGCGCGCCCCGTTTTCTTAAATAAAATCAAATCCGCTTTTCTACTTAAATAAAATCGCCCGGGGCGCCGTGCTTCGTAAATCTTTTTGGAGTTTTAACCCGCATTAAGTTTTCGGACTTGATGCGCGAAAAAAATCAATCAAGTTTTTGGCGCCGTTGCCGGGGAATTTTCGAGTCGTTATTTCGAACTCTGGAAATCTATTAATTTTACCTATATCTATATATACCAAAAATTAAAAATGGCCAACAAAAATATAATAATAATAATAATCATAAAAACTATAAAAAAAAAAAAAAAAAAATTTTAAAAACTTATAAAACTAAAAATTTTTTTTGCAAAACCTTAAAAACTTAAAAAAAAAAACTATAAAAAACTAACAACAAAAACACAAAAAAAAAAAAAAAAAAAAAAAAAACATTGAAAAATGAAAAACTTAAAAAAATATTTTCCTTATGAAAAAAAAAAAAACAAACAAAAAATTACTAATTTGATTTAAAAATAAAAATAAAAATAAACATAAAAAACAAACCCAAAAAAAAAACGTAAGTATATATTTTGTTTAATTTAACTTATTTTATTTTGATTCGGCGCAGTTCTCCCTCTTTTGGGCGATAGGGGAGCGCATTTTTATTGCACTCATAAGCTAAGACGTCAGCTTCGAGTCCCACGCACTTGTCACCCCCTACCGCCCACACCCACTCTTTGGCCGAGTGTATCTTTTTTTGTTTTTATGCTTATCTAGTTGCTTTTTTCTTTTCTAAATAATGTAGGGTTTCAACCTGGGCCTCCCGCGCTCGTCTTAGGGAAGCTCCTACCCTCCCTTTTTCTTTTTGTACTTATTATATTTTGTATATTAATCGTTCCGCATACTTAGACTGCAACATTGGGGACAATGTTGGGTTTAAGTATGGGGGTGTTTTCCTATACTGCATTTTTTTATTTTATTCTGTACTCATCAAAAACTACAAAAAAAATTTGCAAAACTTAAAAATCTAAAAAAGTTTCCTTGTTTTTATTATCATAAAACTTCAAAAAAAAAATTTCATAAAACTCAAAAAAAAAATACAAAAAATCTTTTTTACATCGTAAATATTTTTTGTAAATAAATCTCTCTTTCTTCCCCGCCTCTTCTTATTTGTAAACCTCGCTTTTTAGCATGCCCGCGGCGTTCGACTCATCGAACCAACCACCCAAAGAGTCTGTTCGCGGGCCAATGACTAAAAATTCAAAAAAAAAAAAAAAAGAGAAAAAACCCTAAAAATTAAAAAAAATGTATTGATTAATTATGTAACAAATAAATCGAATATCTCAATTCTTAACCCTTTTCGCTCTCCAACAATCTAGTTGCGAGTTTAATTTATAAGCGAATTATTTTAATTCTTTGCTTACTATTCGTTTATTAATTAGAGAACGATAGATTTAGATATCTTGGGTTAAGTTTTAAAAAAATTTCGTATGCTTTTATTTTAAATAGAGTACCTGTTTTCAGCACCACTTCTAATCTATCTAAATAGTTGCATATTTATTTTGTTAAAATAACAATCTTAGATTTCAAGTTATGATAACTCCAAGCTTTTTTGAAATTTAGGAATGTTTCATTTATAAAGGTTGCTCTCAAAAGTTTTTTATTAGACCTAGTTTTATTTTTGAAAAAACTCTATCACCTTTTTTTGCATGTCATACTTGACATGATTTCGTTCCTTAAAAGATCCTATGTCAATGGGAATAAGATTTCGTTCCGTAAACATAGGCATCCAATATTTGAAAAGATTATATGTCATGGAGTAAGAGGATAAAATTCATTACTCCTACACATATACATTGGATTATGAAGATGTTAAAAAAATTTTTGTTATGGAAAATAAGATTTCGTTTTCCTAACATCCATATTCGAAAAAAAAAAATCAGTAGAGGTTCGAGCGAAAAAAATATACCCTCGCCTCTAAAAATTCTAAACCTTTTTCATATCCCACGATATCTCCCTCCGCCAAATTCAAAAAAATTCTAGATTTATTTTTAAAATCTTTTTGAGAGCATAATTTGTAAATTAAATTATTTCCTTTAATTTTTTCAAAGCTACAGTTTCATAAATCCAATCTATTTTTGTTAGCCTCACAAATAAAATTTTTGCTATCTATTTGCTTATAACGAGAAGTCTTTTGCTGAAACTCTTCCTTTATTTAAATTTTTGGCATAATTTACGATTTAACTCGTATACCCTGGATATTCATTTTGATCCTTCTTTCAATTAAGTCAAGCGGTAGATAAACTTAGGATTTTCTTTAATTCATTATAAGTTCATCTCCAACTTTTGCTCTGGAATAGCAAAAGCTTAAGTATGGGGGTATTTGATGAGTTGTAAATATACATGTTTTTATATACATTAAATAAGATGTATTAGTTTCTTTTTGTAATTTTTAGTTGTTTTTCCTTAATAAATTGCTTCCTTTTTGTAAATATTTTCTAACTTAGATTTATTTTTATTTTCTGAATTTTTCAGGAAAAATTGCCAAAAACTCAAAAAGTACACGCCCGTGTACTGTTGGTCACGCCCGTGACCAGGGCGTGATACGTCAAATTCCCGAGAAATGACATATTATTGAAGAAATAGCGTGACACGCCCGTGTCACGCCCGTGTCACCCAAGTCACGCCCGTTGACCCATGCCCGTGACCATCCAGATCGACGGAATCGCGCTCAACGATCGTCGACCCAGCTGACACGCCCGTCGACACGCCCGTGTCACCTGACACGGGGCGTGACCCAAGCCGTGACCACTCCTTTCGATGTTTTTTGCTCAACGTTCGTCGAGCCAACCCGACACGCCTATAGTCACGCCCGTGACCTAGGGCGTGACTCCTCCACCTGGCCGACAAACTGCCGCCGGCAACCTCCCGAAGTCAACAACGCCATTAATCGCCGCACGACACGCCCACCGTCACGCCCGTGACAAGGGGCGTGACCGCCGTGTTTTCCGCCGCAACGTCAACTCGCCGTCAAGTCACCGAAATCTTCTGCTTAATAGTGTCGACACGCCCATAGTCACGCCCGTGACATGGGGCGTGACCGTCCCGATTTTCAGCGGCCAAAGTCAAATCTCCAGTCAAATCGGAAGGCCGCCATGTGAATAGTGTAGACACGCCCCCGGACACGCCCGTGTCCGAGGGCGTGTCCCGTGAAATTTTTTCTATAAATTCAGATTTCCTGTCTGAATTCCGGGTTCCATTTTTTTGGATCCATTTTGCTTAGGGCTTTGCTGTTAGGTGCTTCCAAATGCTATGTAAAGTTGTTTTCTCCCCCTCTCCTTTATTTTTAGCTTTGTAATCTCCTGTTTAGTTCAATAAAATTTGTATATTTTCTCCTTTACATTGTTATGGACTTCATTTATATGCAATCTCTAAGCAATCTTATTTGTTTTTTTTACTTTGTTTTTTTTCGCTTTCTTTTTGTACGCGTGTGTGGGTGTATGAGATTAATTTTCATGTTATAATACTTAGTTATTTTTTACTTAGTTTTTGTTAGACTTAGGTTTTAATAGCTTTTATTTCATTCCTATATAACCTGTAAAAGCGTTTTCAAAGTGATTTTTATTTTTGCTAATTTCGATTTTCATGTTTAGCTCGTAAAAACTTTTCGTTCCTTTTTACTTTATTTTCAGTTTTAACCACTTTTGCGGAGTTATAGGAACGTTTATATAGTCATTTTAATTTTTCAAACACTTCGTTTTTGCTCTTATTTTCAAAAACTTTTTGCCCGTTTAAATTTTATTTCTTCATTTTATGCATTTCTACCGCATTCCATCAGTAGAAATGTATTCATTTCAATTTTTCGAACACTTGCAATTTTCGTTTATTTTGCAAAAACTTTTGCTCCTTTTAATTTTATTTTCACTTTTTTATTCATTTCTACCGCATTCTAGCGGTAGAAATGTAGTCGTTTTAATTTTCCAGTCACTTTGTTTTTCCTATTTTTTTGTACGTGTGCGTGCGTGTATGAGTAGTTTTATAGCTTTATTTCAATTCCTGTAGAGTGTGTGCGTGTGTTATTTTTAATTTTCCGCCTACTCATTTGAGTTAAATGGCTGGATTTTATTCAAGCAAGTGTGTGTATTTTTATTTTTCCGCCTACTCGCTTGAGTTAAATGGCTGGATTTTATTTCAGTAGAGTGTGTTTACTTCTTGTAGAGTGGGTGTGTTTTAATTTTATGTTGAGTGCGTGAGTGTTAGCTTTTATCTACCGCCTACTCACTTGAGTTAAATGGTCGGTCTTTATTGGACTGTAATAATTTTTAATGCCCTTGTAAATGCATTTATTTTCTCCTACTTGTTTGAGTAGGACTTGCTTTCTTTTTCCCGCCCACGCATTTGCGCCGGAACTTGCAATTTTACTGCTTTCATTTCAGTCCTACTCGTTTGAGTAGGACTTGCAATTTACTGCTTTCCATTTACTGCTTTAATTTTCCTGCTTTATTTTTCTACTTTAATTTTATTGCTTTCAATCGCTGCCGTCCCCATTCCGATGAGTGGCTAACGTTCTTAGCCCTCAGTATCGAAGAGCATTGGGACAAAAAAAAAAATTCCTTTAAATAATTAAAGGTCTTATTTTTTCTATTTAATTAAAAATCACTTAAGGTTTGCCCGGGGTTTACGACGCGTAGGACCACATAATCGATGTGTGGGCCCTATTTCCGTAGTCCATATGCTAGCTAGCCGAGAGGCCGTGCATATGGACCGATCACCCCTTGGTAAATGGAGTTCCGCACTAACCCTCGAGAGAGGAGGCGCGCCAACTCTACCGGATTGGGTTCCCCACCCAATAGCGGGGTTCTTAGCGTAATGCGGGCATTAAGAGGAATCCTTCGTCGGACGAGAGCCCGATCGAATAGTCTTAATGTTCAGGTGAGCGATAGTCCTAGAGATAGGTGAGTTCATTTTAGTGGAGCCTCCACGGCCAAGTCTCCGCCCTAATTAATTAGAAACTTAGGAGCTCTTTTTATTTAACGTTTATTTTAGTTCAATGTCTTTTCGGTGCCCTCGAGCTGAGCTCTTCATCGGCTCCACCTTTATTATGCTTTTATTTTCTGCCTTTTCTCTTATATAAATAATATCCCGACAAGATAAAATTATCGGTAAAATAATAGTCCCCTCCAGGGAAGAGTAGAAATAAACGAACCGACCCCGAGAACAATACGACCTCGATATTCCACCCAGAATATCCTGTACTACACACGATAGGTGCACTTGCCTCCTTTCGTTAAAACTCGATTTAACCCGTTTTATATCCAAATAAATAAATACGCGCGCCCCGTTTTCTTAAATAAAATCAAATCCGCTTTTCTACTTAAATAAAATCGCCCGGGGCGCCGTGCTTCGTAAATCTTTTTTGGAGTTTTAACCCGCATTAAGTTTTCGGACTTGATGCGCGAAAAAAAATCAATCAAGTTTTTGGCGCCAGTTGCCGGGGAATTTTCGAGTCGTTATTTCGAACTCTGGAAATCTATTAATTTTACCTATATCTATATATACCAAAAATTAAAAAATGGCCAACAAAAATATAATAATAATAATAATCATAAAAACTATAAAAAAAAAAAAAAAAAATTTTAAAAACTTATAAAACTAAAAATTTTTTTTGCAAAACCTTAAAACTTAAAAAAAAAACTATAAAACTAACAACAAAAAACACAAAAAAAAAAAAAAAAAAAAAAAAACAAAACATTGAAAATGAAAAACTTAAAAAAATATTTTCCTTATGAAAAAAAAAAACAAACAAAAAATTACTAATTTGATTTAAAAATAAAAATAAAAATAAACATAAAAAAACAACCCAAAAAATAAAACGTAAGTATATATTTTGTTTAATTTAACTTATTTTATTTTGATTCGGCGCAGTTCTCCCCTCTTTTGGGCGATAGGGGAGCGCATTTTTATTGCACTCATAAGCTAAGACGTCAGCTTCGAGTCCCACGCACTTGTCACCCCCTACCGCCCACACCCACTCTTTGGCCGAGTGTATCTTTTTTTGTTTTTATTGCTTATCTAGTTGCTTTTTCTTTCTAAATAATGTAGGGTTTCAACCTGGGCCTCCCGCGCTCGTCTTAGGGAAGCTCCTACCCTCCCTTTTTTTTCTTTTTGTACTTATTATATTTTGTATATTAATCGTTCCGCATACTTTAGACTGCAACATTGGGGACAATGTTGGGTTTAAGTATGGGGGTGTTTTCCTATACTGCATTTTTTTATTTTATTCTGTACTCATCAAAACTACAAAAAAATTTGCAAAACTTAAAATCTAAAAAAAGTTTCCTTGTTTTATTATCATAAAAACTTCAAAAAAAAATTTTCATAAAAACTCAAAAAAAAAATACAAAAAATCTTTTTACATCGTAAATATTTTTTGTAAATAAATCTCTTTTCTTCCCCGCCTCTTCTTATTTGTAAACCTCGCTTTTTAGCATGCCCGCGGCGTTCGACTCATCGAACCAACCACCCAAAGAGTCTGTTCGCGGGCCAATGACTAAAAATTCAAAAAAAAAAAAAAAGAGAAAAACCCTAAAAATTAAAAAAATGTATTGATTAATTATGTAACAAATAAATCGAATATCTCAATTCTTAACCCTTTTCGCTCTCCAACAATCTAGTTGCGAGTTAATTTATAAGCGAATTATTTTAATTCTTTGCTTACTATTCGTTTATTAATTAGAGAACGATAGATTTAGATATCTTGGGTTAAGTTTTAAAAAAATTTTCGTATGCTTTTTATTTTAAATAGGTACCTGTTTTCAGCACCACTTCTAATCTATCTAAATAGTTGCATATTTATTTTGTTAAAAATAACAATCTTAGATTTCAAGTTATGATAACTCCAAGCTTTTTTTGAAATTTAGGAATGTTTCATTTATAAAGGTTGCTCTCAAAAGTTTTTTATTAGACCTAGTTTTATTTTTGAAAAAACTCTATCACCTTTTTTGCATGTCATACTTGACATGATTTCGTTCCTTAAAAGATCCTATGTCAATGGGAATAAGATTTCGTTCCGTAAACATAGGCATCCAATATTTGAAAAGATTATATGTCATGGAGTAAGAGGATAAAATTCATTACTCCTACACATATACATTGGATTATGAAGATGTTAAAAAAATTTTTGTTATGGAAAATAAGATTTTGTTTTCCTAACATCCATATTCGAAAAAAAAAATCAGTAGAGGTTCGAGCGAAAAAAATATACCCTCGCCTCTAAAAATTCTAAACTTTTCATATCCCACGATATCTCCCTCCGCCAAATTCAAAAAAATTCTAGATTTATTTTAAAATCTTTTTGAGAGCATAATTTGTAAATTAAATTATTTCCTTTAATTTTTTCAAAGCTACAGTTTCATAAATCCAATCTATTTTTGTTAGCCTCACAAATAAAATTTTTGCTATCTATTTGCTTATAACGAGAAGTCTTTTGCTGAAACTCTTCCTTATTTAAATTTTTGGCATAATTTACGATTTAACTCGTATACCCTGGATATTCATTTTGATCCTTCTTTCAATTAAGTCAAGCGGTAGATAAACTTAGGATTTCTTTAATTCATTATAAGTTCATCTCCAACTTTTGCTCTGGAATAGCAAAAGCTTAAGTATGGGGGTATTTGATGAGTTGTAATATACATGTTTTTATATACATTAAATAAGATGTATTAGTTTCTTTTGTAATTTTTAGTTGTTTTTCCTTAATAAATTGCTTCCTTTTTGTAAATATTTTCTAACTTAGATTTATTTTTATTTTCTGAATTTTTCAGGAAAAATTGCCAAAAACTCAAAGTACACGCCCGTGTACTGTTGGTCACGCCGTGACCAGGGCGTGATACGTCAAATTCCCGAGAAATGACATATTATTGAAGAAATAGCGTGACACGCCCGTGTCACGCCCGTGTCACCCAAGTCACGCCCGTGACCCATGCCCGTGACCATCCAGATCGACGGAATCGCGCTCAACGATCGTCGACCCAGCTGACACGCCCATCGACACGCCCGTGTCACCTGACACGGGGCGTGACCCAAGCCGTGACCACTCCTTTCGATGTTTTTCGCTCAACGTTCGTCGAGCCAACCCGACACGCCTATAGTCACGCCGTGACCTAGGGCGTGACTCCTCCACCTGGCCGACAAACTGCCGCGGCAACCTCCCGAAGTCAACAACGCCATTAATCGCCGCACGACACGCCCACCGTCACGCCCGTGACAAGGGGCGTGACCGCCGTGTTTTCCGCCGCAACGTCAACTCGCCGTCAAGTCACCGAAATCTTCTGCTTAATAGTGTCGACACGGCCATAGTCACGCCCGTGACATGGGGCGTGACCGTCCCGATTTTCAGCGGCCAAAGTCAAATCTCCAGTCAAATCGGAAGGCCGCCATGTGAATAGTGTAGACACGCCCCCGGACACGCCCGTGTCCGAGGGCGTGTCCCGTGAAATTTTTTCTATAAATTCAGATTTCCTGTCTGAATTCCGGGTTCCATTTTTTTGGATCCATTTTGCTTAGGGCTTTGCTGTTAGGTGCTTCCAAATGCTATGTAAAGTTGTTTTCTCCCCCTCTCCTTTATTTTTAGCTTTGTAATCTCCTGTTTAGTTCAATAAAATTTGTATATTTCTCCTTTACATTGTTATGGACTTCATTTATATGCAATCTCTAAGCAATCTTATTGTTTTTTTTACTTTGTTTTTTTTCGCTTTCTTTTTGTACGCGTGTGTGGGTGTATGAGATTAATTTCATGTTATAATACTTAGTTATTTTTTACTTAGTTTTTGTTAGACTTAGGTTTTAATAGCTTTTATTTCATTCCTATAAACCTGTAAAAGCGTTTTCAAAGTGATTTTTATTTTTGCTAATTTCGATTTTCATGTTTAGCTCGTAAAACTTTTCGTTCCTTTTTACTTTATTTTCAGTTTTAACCACTTTTGCGGAGTTATAGGAACGTTTATATAGTCATTTTAATTTTTCAAACACTTCGTTTTTGCTCTTATTTTCAAAAACTTTTTGCCCGTTTAAATTTTATTTCTTCATTTTATGCATTTCTACCGCATTCCATCAGTAGAAATGTATTCATTTCAATTTTCGAACACTTGCAATTTTCGTTTATTTTGCAAAAACTTTTGCTCCTTTTAATTTTATTTTCACTTTTTATTCATTTCTACCGCATTCTAGCGGTAGAAATGTAGTCGTTTTAATTTTCCAGTCACTTTGTTTTTCCTATTTTTTTGTACGTGTGCGTGCGTGTATGAGTAGTTTTATAGCTTTATTTCAATTCCTGTAGAGTGTGTGCGTGTGTTATTTTTAATTTTCCGCCTACTCATTTGAGTTAAATGGCTGGATTTTATTCAAGCAAGTGTGTGTATTTTTATTTTCCGCCTACTCGCTTGAGTTAAATGGCTGGATTTTATTTCAGTAGAGTGTGTTTACTTCTTGTAGAGTGGGTGTGTTTTAATTTTATGTTGAGTGCGTGAGTGTTAGCTTTTATCTACCGCCTACTCACTTGAGTTAAATGGTCGGTCTTTATTGGACTGTAATAATTTTTAATGCCCTTGTAAATGCATTTATTTTCTCCTACTTGTTTGAGTAGGACTTGCTTTCTTTTCCCGCCCACGCATTTGCGCCGGAACTTGCAATTTTACTGCTTTCATTTCAGTCCTACTCGTTTGAGTAGGACTTGCAAATTTACTGCTTTCCATTTACTGCTTTAATTTTCCTGCTTTATTTTTCTACTTTAATTTTATTGCTTTCAATCGCTGCCGTCCCCATTCCGATGAGTGGCTAACGTTCTTAGCCCTCAGTATCGAAGAGCATTGGGACAAAAAAAAAATTCCTTTAAATAATTAAAGGTCTTATTTTTCTATTTAATTAAAAATCACTTAAGGTTTGCCCGGGGTTTACGACGCGTAGGACCACATAATCGATGTGTGGGCCCTATTTCCGTAGTCCATATGCTAGCTAGCCGAGAGGCCGTGCATATGGACCGATCACCCCTTGGTAAATGGAGTTCCGCACTAACCCTCGAGAGAGGAGGCGCGCCAACTCTACCGGATTGGGTTCCCACCCAATAGCGGGGTTCTTAGCGTAATGCGGGCATTAAGAGGAATCCTTCGTCGGACGAGAGCCCGATCGAATAGTCTTAATGTTCAGGTGAGCGATAGTCCTAGAGATAGGTGAGTTCATTTTAGTGGAGCCTCCACGGCCAAGTCTCCGCCCTAATTAATTAGAAACTTAGGAGCTCTTTTATTTTAACGTTTATTTTAGTTCAATGTCTTTTCGGTGCCCTCGAGCTGAGCTCTTCATCGGCTCCACCTTTATTATGCTTTTATTTTCTGCCTTTTCTTTATATAAATAATATCCCGACAAGATAAAATTATCGGTAAATAATAGTCCCCTCCAGGGAAGAGTAGAAATAAACGAACCGACCCGAGAACAATACGACCTCGATATTCCACCCAGAATATCCTGTACTACACACGATAGGTGCACTTGCCTCCTTTCGTTAAAACTCGATTTAAATTCCCGTTTTATATCCAAATAAATAAATACGCGCGCCCCGTTTTCTTAAATAAAATCAAATCCGCTTTCTACTTAAATAAAATCGCCCGGGGCGGCCGTACTTCGTAAATCTTTTTGGAGTTTTAACCCGCATTAAGTTTTCGGACTTGATGCGCGAAAAAAATCAATCAAGTTTTGGCGCCGTTGCCGGGGAATTTTCGAGTCGTTATTTCGAACTCTGGAAATCTATTAATTTTACCTATATCTATATATACCAAAATTAAAAATGGCCAACAAAAATATAATAATAATAATAATCATAAAAACTATAAAAAAAAAAAAAAAAAATTTTAAAAACTTATAAAACTAAAAATTTTTTTGCAAAACCTTAAAAACTTAAAAAAAAAACTATAAAACTAACAACAAAAACACAAAAAAAAAAAAAAAAAAAAAAAACAAAACATTGAAAAATGAAAAACTTAAAAAATATTTTCCTATGAAAAAAAAAAAAACAAACAAAAAAATTACTAATTTGATTTAAAAATAAAAATAAAAATAAACATAAAAAAACAAACCCAAAAAAAAAAACGTAAGTATATATTTTGTTTAATTTAACTTATTTTATTTTGATTCGGCGCAGTTCTCCCTCTTTTGGGCGATAGGGGAGCGCATTTTTATTGCACTCATAAGCTAAGACGTCAGCTTCGAGTCCCACGCACTTGTCACCCCCTACCGCCCACACCCACTCTTTGGCCGAGTGTATCTTTTTTTGTTTTTATGCTTATCTAGTTGCTTTTTTCTTTTCTAAATAATGTAGGGTTTCAACCTGGGCCTCCCGCGCTCGTCTTAGGAAGCTCCTACCCTCCCTTTTCTTTTTTGTACTTATTATATTTTGTATATTAATCGTTCCGCATACTTAGACTGCAACATTGTGGACAATGTTGGGTTTAAGTATGGGGGTGTTTTCCTATACTGCATTTTTTTATTTTATTCTGTACTCATCAAAACTACAAAAAAATTTGCAAAACTTAAAATCTAAAAAAGTTTCCTTGTTTTTATTATCATAAAACTTCAAAAAAAAAATTTCATAAAACTCAAAAAAAAAATACAAAAAATCTTTTTACATCGTAAATATTTTTTGTAAATAAATCTCTTTCTTCCCCGCCTCTTCTTATTTGTAAACCTCGCTTTTTAGCATGCCCGCGGCGTTCGACTCATCGAACCAACCACCCAAAGAGTCTGTTCGCGGGCCAATGACTAAAAATTCAAAAAAAAAAAAGAGGAAAAACCCTAAAAATTAAAAAAATGTATTGATTAATTATGTAACAAATAAATCGAATATCTCAATTCTTAACCCTTTTCGCTCTCCAACAATCTAGTTGCGAGTTAATTTATAAGCGAATTATTTTAATTCTTTGCTTACTATTCGTTTATTAATTAGAGAACGATAGATTTAGATATCTTGGGTTAAGTTTTAAAAAAATTTCGTATGCTTTTTATTTTAAATAGAGTACCTGTTTTCAGCACCACTTCTAATCTATCTAAATAGTTGCATATTTATTTTGTTAAAAATAACAATCTTAGATTTCAAGTTATGATAACTCCAAGCTTTTTTTGAAATTTAGGAATGTTTCATTTATAAAGGTTGCTCTCAAAAGTTTTTTATTAGACCTAGTTTTATTTTTGAAAAAAACTCTATCACCTTTTTTGCATGTCATACTTGACATGATTTCGTTCCTTAAAAGATCCTATGTCAATGGGAATAAGATTTCGTTCCGTAAACATAGGCATCCAATATTTGAAAAGATTATATGTCATGGAGTAAGAGGATAAAATTCATTACTCCTACACATATACATGGATATGAAGATGTTAAAAAAAATTTTGTTATGGAAAATAAGATTTCGTTTTCCTAACATCCATATTCGAAAAAAAAATCAGTAGAGGTTCGAGCGAAAAAAATATACCCTCGCCTCTAAAAATTCTAAACCTTTTTCATATCCCACGATATCTCCCTCCGCCAAATTCAAAAAAATTCTAGATTTATTTTAAAATCTTTTTGAGAGCATAATTTGTAAATTAAATTATTTCCTTTAATTTTTTCAAAGCTACAGTTTCATAAATCCAATCTATTTTTGTTAGCCTCACAAATAAAATTTTTGCTATCTATTTGCTTATAACGAGAAGTCTTTTGCTGAAACTCTTCCTTTATTTAAATTTTTGGCATAATTTACGATTTAACTCGTATACCCTGGATATTCATTTTGATCCTTCTTTCAATTAAGTCAAGCGGTAGATAAACTTAGGATTTCTTTAATTCATTATAAGTTCATCTCCAACTTTTGCTCTGGAATAGCAAAAGCTTAAGTATGGGGGTATTTGATGAGTTGTAAATATACATGTTTTTATATACATTAAATAAGATGTATTAGTTTCTTTTTGTAATTTTTAGTTGTTTTTCCTTAATAAATTGCTTCCTTTTTGTAAATATTTTCTAACTTAGATTTATTTTATTTTCTGAATTTTTCAGGAAAAATTGCCAAAAACTCAAAGTACACGCCCGTGTACTGTTGGTCACGCCCGTGACCAGGGCGTGATACGTCAAATTCCCGAGAAATGACATATTATTGAAGAAATAGCGTGACACGCCCGTGTCACGCCCGTGTCACCCAAGTCACGCCCGTGACCCATGCCCGTGACCATCCAGATCGACGGAATCGCGCTCAACGATCGTCGACCCAGCTGACACGCCCGTCGACACGCCCGTGTCACCTGACACGGGGCGTGACCCAAGCCGTGACCACTCCTTTCGATGTTTTTCGCTCAACGTTCGTCGAGCCAACCCGACACGCCTATAGTCACGCCCGTGGACCTAGGGCGTGACTCCTCCACCTGGCCGACAAACTGCCGCCGGCAACCTCCCGAAGTCAACAACGCCATTAATCGCCGCACGACACGCCCACCGTCACGCCCGTGACAAGGGGCGTGACCGCCGTGTTTTCCGCCGCAACGTCAACTCGCCGTCAAGTCACCGAAATCTTCTGCTTAATAGTGTCGACACGGCCATAGTCACGCCCGTGACATGGGGCGTGACCGTCCCGATTTTCAGCGGCCAAAGTCAAATCTCCAGTCAAATCGGAAGGCCGCCATGTGAATAGTGTAGACACGCCCCCGGATACGCCCGTGTCCGAGGGCGTGTCCCGTGAAATTTTTTCTATAAATTCAGATTTCCTGTCTGAATTCCGGGTTCCATTTTTTTGGATCCATTTTGCTTAGGGCTTTGCTGTTAGGTGCTTCCAAATGCTATGTAAAGTTGTTTTCTCCCCCTCTCCTTTATTTTAGCTTTGTAATCTCCTGTTTAGTTCAATAAAATTTGTATATTTTCTCCTTTACATTGTTATGGACTTCATTTATATGCAATCTCTAAGCAATCTTATTTGTTTTTTTTTACTTTGTTTTTTTTCGCTTTCTTTTTGTACGCGTGTGTGGGTGTATGAGATTAATTTTCATGTTATAATACTTAGTTATTTTTTACTTAGTTTTTGTTAGACTTAGGTTTTAATAGCTTTTATTTCATTCCTATAAACCTGTAAAAGCGTTTTCAAAGTGATTTTTATTTTTGCTAATTTCGATTTTCATGTTTAGCTCGTAAAAACTTTTCGTTCCTTTTTACTTTATTTTCACTTTTTAACCACTTTTGCGGAGTTATAGGAACGTTTATATAGTCATTTTAATTTTTCAAACACTTCGTTTTGCTCTTATTTTCAAAAACTTTTTGCCCGTTTAAATTTTATTTTCTTCATTTTATGCATTTCTACCGCATTCCATCAGTAGAAATGTATTCATTTCAATTTTTCGAAACACTTGCAATTTTCGTTTATTTTGCAAAAACTTTTGCTCCTTTTAATTTTATTTTCACTTTTATTCATTTCTACCGCATTCTAGCGGTAGAAATGTAGTCGTTTTAATTTTCCAGTCACTTTGTTTTTCCTATTTTTTTGTACGTGTGCGTGCGTGTATGAGTAGTTTTATAGCTTTATTTCAATTCCTGTAGAGTGTGTGCGTGTGTTATTTTTAATTTTCCGCCTACTCATTTGAGTTAAATGGCTGGATTTTATTCAAGCAAGTGTGTGTATTTTTATTTTTTCCGCCTACTCGCTTGAGTTAAATGGCTGGATTTTATTTCAGTAGAGTGTGTTTTACTTCTTGTAGAGTGGGTGTGTTTAATTTTATGTTGAGTGCGTGAGTGTTAGCTTTTATCTACCGCCTACTCACTTGAGTTAAATGGTCGGTCTTTATTGGACTGTAATAATTTTAATGCCCTTGTAAATGCATTTATTTTCTCCTACTTGTTTTGAGTAGGACTTGCTTTCTTTTTCCCGCCCACGCATTTGCGCCGGAAACTTGCAATTTTACTGCTTTCATTTCAGTCCTACTCGTTTGAGTAGGACTTGTAATTTACTGCTTTCCATTTTACTGCTTTAATTTTCCTGCTTTATTTTTCTACTTTAATTTTATTGCTTTCAATCGCTGCCGTCCCCATTCCGATGAGTGGCTAACGTTCTTAGCCCTCAGTATCGAAGAGCATTGGGACAAAAAAAAAAATTCCTTTAAATAATTAAAGGTCTTATTTTTCTATTTAATTAAAAATCACTTAAGGTTTGCCCGGGGTTTACGACGCGTAGGACCACATAATCGATGTATGGGCCCTATTTCCGTAGTCCATATGCTAGCTAGCCGAGAGGCCGTGCATATGGACCGATCACCCTTGGTAAATGGAGTTCCGCACTAACCCTCGAGAGAGGAGGCGCGCCAAACTCTACCGGATTGGGTTCCCCACCAATAGCGGGGTTCTTAGCGTAATGCGGGCATTAAGAGGAATCCTTCGTCGGACGAGAGCCCGATCGAATAGTCTTAATGTTCAGGTGAGCGATAGTCCTAGAGATAGGTGAGTTCATTTTAGTGGAGCCTCCACGGCCAAGTCTCCGCCCTAATTAATTAGAAACTTAGGAGCTCTTTTATTTAACGTTTATTTTAGTTCAATGTCTTTTCGGTGCCCTCGAGCTGAGCTCTTCATCGGCTCCACCTTTATTATGCTTTTATTTTCTGCCTTTTCTTTATATAAATAATATCCCGACAAGATAAAATTATCGGTAAAATAATAGTCCCCTCCAGGGAAGAGTAGAAATAAACGAACCGACCCCGAGAACAATACGACCTCGATATTCCACCCAGAATATCCTGTACTACACACGATAGGTGCACTTGCCTCCTTTCGTTAAAACTCGATTTAACCCGTTTTATATCCAAATAAATAAATACGCGCGCCCCGTTTTCTTAAATAAAATCAAATCCGCTTTTCTACTTAAATAAAATCGCCCGGGGCGCCGTGCTTCGTAAATCTTTTTGGAGTTTTAACCCGCATTAAGTTTTCGGACTTGATGCGCGAAAAAAATCAATCACCCTCCCTCTTACTTCATTGACGAAGAAAGGTGTGCCATTTGAGTGGACACCCCAATGTGAAGCGGCGTTCCAGGAGCTGAAGAATAGACTTACCTCCGCCCCCATCCTTGCACTTCCATTTGGGAAGGAAGGATTTCAAGTTTACACTGACGCATCATATCAAGGGATGGGAGCGGTATTGATGCAGCACGGGCACGTGATTGCTTATGCTTCAAGACAACTGAAGAAGCATGAAATCAATTAGCCGGTTCACGATTTGGAGCTGGGGGCAGTGGTGTTCGCCTTGAAAGTTTGGAGGCATTATCTATATGGCATCCACTGTGAGATCTTTTCAGATCATAAAAACTTGAAGTACATTCATACTCAGAAGGAGTTGAACTTGAGACAACGACGGTGGTTAGAATTTCTATGCGACTATGAGTTCACCATGAACTACCACCCCGGAAAGGTGAACTCGGTGGCTGATGCATTGAGTAGAAAGGTACCAGGTTCTAGCCTAGAGTCTCGGTTGATTAGTACGGACTTGGCTCAGATGAATGAGGAGATGGATATTACATTTATATTTAAGGCTCCTTCGACAGAATATACAGAGTACTTGGCAAGCATGAGCATAGTTTGTGATATCCGGGACCGAATCAGAGTGGAGCAAGGAATGAATGCGGCTCTGGCCCCGACAATCAAGTCAATCGAAGATGGGAATACAAATGAGTATACGCTAAAAGACGATCTCATTTATTTTCGTGGCCGGCTCTACATTCCCAAGGGCGGTAAAATCCGGGAGGATATCTTGAGAGAGGCTCATTGCTCTTAATATTCTGTACACCCGGGTATTGCTAAGATGTACGCCGGTTTGCGGAAGACCATGTGTTGGCCGGGAATGAAGAAAGATGTCAGATATTTTGTTACACACTGTGAAGCTTGTCAAAGGGTGAAGGCGGAAAGCAAGATTCCCGGTGGTTTGCTACAATCGTTGCCCATCCCCGAGTGGAAGTTTGAGGATGTCTCCATGGACTTCGTCCATAGGTTACCTCTCTCACACTCCGGGAATGATTCGGTGTGGGTGATAGTTGATCGCCTGACGAAAGTAGCCCAGTTTATCCCTATGAAGAAAGAAGCTCATGTGGATGTATTAGTACGCCTCTTTGTGGAGCAGTTCGTATGGTATCATGACGTGCCTAAGACGATCGTTTCTGACCGTGATGGTCGCTTTACCTCCAAGGAGTGGAAAGCGGTTCAGGCATATTTGGGTTTGCGCCTTACCTTTAGCACCACGTTTCATCCCCAGACGGACGGGCAATCTGAAAGGACCATCCGGACATTAGAAGATTTGTTGAGATTATGTGTGTTGGATAGAGGAGAGCCGTGAGAAAGGCTCTTACCATTGGTAGAATTATCCTACAACAATAGCCACCAGGCTAGTATCGACATGGCTCCTCATGAAGCTCTTTATGGAAGGATGTGTAGAACCCCCTTGTATTGGGTGCAAGATGAAAACCCGAAGGCTTTGGGAGTTGAATATATTGAGGATAACGATGCGGCAGTTAGACTGATATGGGATCGCATGTTGGAGGCTCAAAGTCGGCAGGCGAAGTATTA
Source organism: Platanthera guangdongensis (assembly GCA_039583875.1). Classification (NCBI taxonomy): domain Eukaryota; kingdom Viridiplantae; phylum Streptophyta; class Magnoliopsida; order Asparagales; family Orchidaceae; genus Platanthera; species Platanthera guangdongensis. Next base: position 25,090,322 of record CM077154.1, on the reverse strand, counting down.
TAATGTAAGGCAACGGATGGTGGAGTTTCAAGTAGGTGATAAGGTGTTCCTAAAAATCCGACCGATGCATGGAGTGTCACGTGTGCGTGGTGTGAAAAAGCTAAGCCCAAGGTATGTTGGGCCTTATACTATATTGGAAAGGATTGGCCCGTTGGCCTATCGGTTGGAGTAACCGTCCGAGCTAGAAAACCTCCACGACGTGTTCCATATGTCGTCGCTTCAGAAGGTGTTGTTGCAGCCCGATCGATACATCCCCACAACTGATGGTGTTGTGGCATCTGATAGTTCTGTGCGACTAGAGCCGGTGCGGATCGTTGATAACGAGACAAGAATGTTGCGTCGCAAAAGTGTTCCCTTGGTGAAGGTGCTATGGTCTAATCATGCGAAGGAGGAATATACATGAGAGCCGATGGATTTGATGCAAAAATGCTATCCGAAGTTGTTTGCTCAAGGTAACTTTATTTAGAAGCATATTATATTTTCTGTTATGCTTTTCTCCCCATAACCTAAGCCTGATTTCGGGGACGAAATTTTTTATTTTGTTTATAGGATTTGTAACGCCCCGAATCGCACTAAGCCCCTCGTGCGTGTTTTTGAGTCAAGAGAGCTGACATGGGTTTAGGGGGAGTGCTGACAACTGGGCAGCACATGTGAAAAGGAGGAGAAATCAGTCAAGTATAGGACAGGTGTAGAGATACGGGCGTGTCCCTACCCATGTGAGAGTGGCCAGCTCTCGAGTAGATGACTCGAGTATGTCCAGAGAAGGACACGGGTAGTGAAACGGCCGTGTCACTACCCGTGTGAAGTGACACGGGTAGAGACACGGGCGTGTCTCTACCCGTGTGTGTGTGTTGAGTTAAACTCGACGAGGTGTGTCGACACCGACGAGGGGTGTCGAGATCGACGAAGTGTATGACACGGGTAGTGACACGGGCATGTCCCTACCTGTATGTGTCGAGTTGAACTCGACAGAGCATGTCGATATGGACGAAGTGTGTTGAGATCGACAAAATGTATGATACGGGTAGAGATATGGGCATGTCCCTACCTGTGTGTCGTTGCGTCGAGTTGAACTCGACGAGGTATGTCGAGATCGATGAGGTGTGTCGAGATCGACGAAGTGTATGACATGGGTAGTGACACGGGCATGTCCCTACCCGTGTGTATGTCGAGTTGAACTCGACAGAGAGTATCGAGATAGATAAAATATATGACACGGGTAGAGATACGGGCATGTCCCTACCCGTGTGTCGTTGTGTCGAGTTGAGTTCGTCGAAATGTATCCAGAGAAGGACACGGCCAGGGAACACGGCCGTGTCATGTGGACACGGGTCGGGACACGGGCATGTCCCTACCCATGTCGAGTATTGAACCGACACTAAAACCGTCGTTGATGCTTCCCCCTAGTAGGACACGGGTAAGGACACGGGCGTGTCCCTACCTGTGTCACTTTTCATATATAAGGGTTGTAAAAACCCTAGTTGTTTTCACTCATTCCAGCCATTTTTCCTGAGAGAAACTTCTGTAGAGAGGGAAAATTGCTGGAGCAAGTCTTGGAGGAGAAGATCCGCCGTCGCCGTGAAGGAGAAGATGGCTCCGAGGAGAGTTACATGATCCATGGCGGGAAAATTGGAAATGCCGGAAATGAGGTTAGCTTCCTCCCCTCTCCCTTGGTGCTAGATCTATAGGTATCTAGGTGAAATGTCGACTCAAAAGAGTCTTGACTAGCGAGATGGTGATTTCTCTATGAAGAGGCCGTTTTAGGGCTTGTGCACTAAGGTTAGTCGTGTCTTCAACCTCTCCAATATTCTATGCAAAGATGGGGGATGGTTTCGTGAAGAATCATGGACTCATGAGGGTGAATAGGGGAGGAGGAATTTCTGTGTGATTTTGGAAGACCAACTTGAGGAGGGAGATGAACCGATGCCGTTCATTCCCCTTTAAGATGTGTGCAGAATCTGTGTTCTGCGCGTAGCGAGCCTTTTGGACATTTTCAGGTGTGATATGGCCAGATCTGGGCTGTCGACTAAACACGAAAGTTGAAGCCCTTAAAAAAAACCTTTCCAATGAATGGTTGCACGACTTCAGGCGAAGTTTACAGCCACAGGAAAGTCTAAACGAAATTAACATCTGGCAAACCTACATGCAGAAATTGTTTTCTGTGCGCAGCGGACTTTGAAGCCGATTTCAAATAGGATACATTCAAATCTGGGTTGTGGGCTAAATATTAAAGTTGTAACCCATGGAAAGACCATTCCATCGAGGGGTTACATGTCTTCACCGAATTCTTGTAGCTTCGGGAATCTCCGGTTGAAATTGCTATCCAGATTTATTCTGCACTTAAATTCTGGGTTTTTATATAATTTGGATTTTGATTCGGTGGAATCGATGTTGCAAACTAACTCGAGATTTTGGTGAACTATTTTATGTTAACCACCGTAGTGCTATGAATGATGAAGATTACTAATTGGATTTCGTATAACTGAATTGTGAAGCAAGCTTACTTAAATGAAATGACTTGTTAGAAATTGGTAGACTATTATATATGCGCAGTTATGTTATATTATGTTGAAATCATTTGGAATGACATATAGAAGGATAAACTATGGCGATGAGTATGTTTGATGGTTGAAATGAAATTTAGTAGTCCAATACTTAGAGCGTAGTCTCTCTACGGGTAGTATTATGGAAGGATGTAAGTGCGGTGTTGACCGTCACTAGTTGAGTTAGTGTTGAGATGAGGTATAGATGGAAGGTTGGGCTTGGTCCTCGGTGTTCACGTCCCGGGGCTCCTTCCGTGCCGAGTGGATGGTTGGGCTGTGTCCTCATGCTTACTTCCGATTACCCTTCTATGCCATGGTGATGTGGAATTTGCATGCGGTGTGAGTCGACATGCGGTGTCGTAATCCTGGGTTAAGGATAGTGTGGCAGGTCTACGGGCTCGCCGATCGTCATACCCACGGGAGTTGACAGTTAGACTTTGGGCGGTTGGGCTGTGTCGTCGGTGTTCACGTCCCGGGGCCCCTTCCATGCCAAGTGAACGGTTAGGCTGTGTCCTTGTGCTTTCTTCCGAGGCCCCTTCTGGGTCACACAAGGTCAGTTCGAGGCTGTGTATCGGTGCACATCTACCCAAGACCCCCGCTGGGCCATAGTATGCATGGGATCCGCTGTTGTGTTCTTAGCGTTGGTGCGTACAGAGGCCTAGGTGAAGCAGTGTGGATGCCTGCCAGGTAGTAGAGATGCCCGCTCTACTGTCACCTCCTGGCCACGACGGTTGATGCCTGAGAGGTTTGCTACCTGCTCGAATAGTGTGAAATATAGTCTGTGTCGACATAGCAATTACATGTGCTTGAACATGGGTGAGTCATTTCATAGCATACATACCATTTCATAACATTGCACAATAATATCCTCATCGTATAAGTTTGTATTGGCACTCCTATACGATGAGTTACTTTATGTGAACTAATCCTTAACTTATAAGCTTGTATGGGCATCCTTATAAGTTAAGTTACTTTCCTGCTGTAGTTACTTGTACTTGATGGTTTGTTATTGTTTATGTAGATCTGCTAGAATAAAATGCTATTAATCTTATTGTACCAATACCACATGCTTGTACCTGTTATACTATTTATTATACTTCGTACCCTTGCTCTTTTCTCCGCCCGGTGTCGAGGAGTCGTCGGAGGAGCGGATGTGAAGGCACTTAGTCTTTTCTACTAATGGTTGTTACATCTTCATTTTTAGGAGGTCTCCCCGCAGGTAGAGCAGCTGCAAACTTTGCAGTAGGACAGCCAGGCTAGGACGACAGGGCCTGAAGGGATGGTACCGTCGCTAACGTCAGTTACTGATGTGAGTGTTGAGCGACTCTAATGTAGCCTTTTGGGCGTTTATTAGATGTACTGTGATATATTGTAGAAGCATGTTATAGCTTCTCTATTTTGATGTACTTTGTACTTATATATAATTTGTGTGGATTTGACTTCTATTATTATATTTGGTTGGGTTGGCATATATATATATTGATATTGGTTGTAGCCGGCAGAATAGGCGTCTTGTGATACAGGTTAGCCCGTATGCTAATGCTACGGTAAGGCGGCTGTTCTGGGCATAAGACCCCCTTCGTGCCGTGTTTTGGGATCCGGGAGGGGGGGTCTTATAGCTTCTCTGGATTTGATAAGTTGCTCATAGGAATTTAGTTTTCCTAAAAGAGATTCAGTGGAAATCTCATTTAGGCTTCTGGCCTCCTTGATGGGCCAGATCCTTGAATCTCATGAGCTTGGGAAACACATAAGGATTTTGTCATTCACCTCTATGACGGTGATGTCTTTGTCCAATGTCTTTAGCTCATTGATGATTGTGCTCAGCCTATTGTACATGTCTGCAACTGATTTAGTTTCCTCCTTCTTGAAGTTCTCATATTGTGATATGAGGTTGGATCTTCTATCTTTCCTTTCATATGCAGATCCAGCCACCATTTGATTGAGAGAATCCCAGATGGCCTTGGCTGATGTGCATTCAGCCACCTTCTGGAAAATGTCATCTGACATTGTTTGGGCCAGAATGTTCATTGCCTTGGCATCAGCAACCTTTGCTTTCTTATGGGCTTCAGTCCGCTCAGGTGGTGGAACTACATTTGTTCTTGAAGCAGCTGTAGATGTAGAGGCAGTAGCTTGAGGAGGACCTGTTACAATGGAATTATAGATATCCTCATCAATAGAGTTCATATATAATTTAATTCTTGCCTTCCAGATTGCAAACTTATTTAGATTGCATACTGGAGGTCTGGTGCTTGCATAGTCCTTATTCTGTGCCAAGCTGTGAATATAAATATAATAAAAATAAAAGCCTTAATAACGTTAATGTTAGTACAATAACGTTAATGTTAGTGGAATTTAGACTATAAATAATTGGGGTGAAATATGTTAATGATATTTGTTGGTTAGACCATTAATGAACAAATGGTGTAGTAAGGTGCACTCAACCGAGATGATTTGGTGGAGGTTAGAGAAAGATTTAAATATATGAAATATTGAGAACATACTTGACAGTGGTAATGTGTTGAATAATGATGAGCTTGACTTGAATATGCTGTATATAATTGGTAATGACTGTTACGAACAAATGGTCGTGGTCTTAGATGATGAATGTGTGAAATAGCCTTAAACTGAAAATGAACCCATAAGTACCTTGGGGCACGGGGTTGTGAAAGTGTGTAAGTGCGAGGATTTTGACCGCACTTGTTTGGTAATGTTGAGAAGTGACGTAAGTGGACGGTTGGGCTTGGTCCTCGATGTTCATTCCCGCGGCTCCTTCCGTTCCATGATGATGTGAAATTGCATGCGGTGTGAGTCGACACGCGGTGTCGTAATCCTGGGTTAAGGATAGTGCGGCAGGTCTACAGGCTCGCAAGTCATCACACCGACGGGAGTTGACAGATAGACTTTGGGCGGTTGGGCTTGGTCCTCGGTGCTCATTCCTGGGGCTCCTTCCATGCCAAGTGGATGGTTGGACTTGCCCCTCGTGCTTTTTCCGAGGCTCCTTCCGGGTCACAACAAAGGCCAGTTTGGGGCTTGGTTCTCAGTGCACATCTACCCGAGACTCCCGCTGAGCCGTAGTACACATGGGAGCTCCGCTGTAGTGTTCTTAGTGTTGAGGCGTATAGAGTCCTAGGATTGGTAGTGTGGATGCCCGCCTAGTAGTGGAGAAGCCCGCTCTACTATCACCACCTGACCACGACGGTTGATGCCTGAGAGGTTAGCTACCTGCTCGAAAAGTGGGAATTACAAGTCTCTGTCAACATAGCAATTGCATGTGCGTGATCATGGGTGAGTAATTGTATTGCATTCATATCATTACATTGCATATACAAGATCCTTATCGCATAAGTTTGTGTGGGCACTCTTATACGATGAGTTACGATACCGCTAAGCCGATCCTCCACTTTTTTGTCCGTATGGGCATTCATATAAGTTGAGTTACTTTCTGTTGTACCTCTATATTTTTATACTGCTGTAGATGGTAGAACTACTAGAGTAGATGGTTTACTCATTTATTGTGCTGCTTATATACATTGTTATTGTTCAGTCTATACCACCTGTTTGTACTTTTATTCTAATTATATATATTATACCATTGTTCCTTTCTCCACTAGTGCCGAGGAGTCGCCGGGGGAGTGGATGTGAAAGCCACTTAGTCTTTATGACTAACAGTTATTACGTCTTCCTTTTAGGAGGAAACCCCACAGTTAGAGCAACCGCAGATTCTACAGCAGGACAGCCAGGCCAGGACGACGGGGCCTAAAGGGACGGTGTCATCGCTACCGTCAGTCACCGAAGTGAGTTTGAGAGACTCTTGATATAGCCCTTTGGGCAAGTTGTACTCGTACTATGATATTTTAGAAGATTTTTGTAGCTTGTTTTTCTTGATGTACTTTTGGACTATTTTACTTTTGTGTGGATTTACTTCTGTTTTATATTCTTGGTTGGGTTGGCATTGGTTGATATTGGTTATAGCCGACAGGATAGGCGTCTTGTGGTACTGGTTAACCCGTATGCTAGTGCTACTGCAAGGCGGCTGTTCTGGGCTTAAGACTCCCCTCGTACCGTGTTTTGTGTTCCGGGAGAGGGGGGGGGGGGGTCATACAGTTTAAACGTATATCAAGGATTCGACACTTAAAGATGCTTAGTCCGAGGTATGTTGGTCCTTTTGAGATCTTGGAGCGGATTGGTGAAATCGCCTATCGTATGACCCTTTCAGTGGAGTTGAGCAGTTTGAATGATGTATTTTATGTCTCAGTGCTTCAGAAGGCAATCCACGAGCCTACATAAGTGGTGGTTGCGAATCAAGTGTCGGTCGATTGTGGGTTGACGACGAAGGTCAAGCCTATTCGTATTGAGGATGTGGAAGTCAAGTAACTTCGTAATAAGGTGATAGTTTTCAACCGCATGACGGTAGCATAGCTGTTATGACATGTCCACTTGTCGTCGCCTGATTGGATGGCTAAGCGGTTGCGTCCTCGATAAGCCGAACGATTGGGCTACCACACGACGGTAACTTCCTACCGCGCGACGGTAGCTCTCATAAGCTTTATTCTTGGAGGAATCAGGATCGTCCACAGATTCTATTTGGAGATCTGAAGGCTGATGTGTGTCTCTGCGGGTATATAGCTGGGAGCTAGGTTTTCCCAACTCATTTCTTCATTGGCTCTATCTTTCTGAGTTCTAGAGAGAATGAAGAGTGAAGAAGGAACAAGAAGGAAGAGATCTCGCCGCCATTGGAGTTTCGAAGCTCTTATTCGCAAGTCGAGTCCAGATTTGTGGAGGCAAGGTCGTTGTGGTCGTGTCCATCCATCTAGATCTTGGGCATGGCACCGAAGAAATCGCAAAGGGTAATGATTCTCTACTTGGACATGTGAAGTCCTCTTCCTTTTTCATAGGAAACCCTCTGTCGCGAGCGTGCGGTGAGCGTGTGGTATTCCTTCGGGGATTATCCCCGTAGTTTTGCATATAGAGTTCAGAATTAAAGTACAGACATTGACATGGTGTGTGAAGCGCATCCCTATGGGTTGGTATGGATTGGAGATGTTTTCATTATGCATGTATTACCGGAGAAGACTCTGTGCCGTTTGTTTTTCGGGTTTTTACGCGGTAGATTGCAGTAGAGAACTTTGGGGACTAACCTCAAGGAGCACCCGAAAAACTGGACAGAAACTATTTTTTACAAGGTACCGCGCTGCGGTAGTGTTACCGCTAGCGGTAGCTCTGTGAAAGAGCTGTTGTGAGACCTATCTCGTGGGGACCTGGGGGAAAGTGTGTGGGGTTACGTGCTCTGGGAGCCCAGCTTGGTGGCCTGAGAGCCGACCTTGTGCATAACTGGGTTATGTACTATCATATGATCGATACTTCGGTCCTCGGGGAAGCCTGATCCGCGCCGATGACTTAAATTGACATGGAGGTGTGAGCAATGGGTTGAGTGGAATCGTACCCGCTCTATGTGGTTTGGTTAAAGAGACCTAAAGTACATGGAACTTACCGTTGTCATAGAAGGATCAGTCTTAGGCTTCAGCTGAAAAGACTCAAATGCTCAAGATGGTTGCCATCCTGGGGGCGGTGGTGAAGACTCGGATTGGACCAGAGTCACTAAGAATGTGTCCTGAGAGTACGGGGTGTGTGGCCGTTCGTGCCTACGCCTGTGGTGAAGTGTACTTAAATTGCACTTTCATTTCTACGTTGGATTTTGCTAATACAATTACAGGGAAGGAGCACCGCCACCCTGAGTAAGGGGTGGGGTCGTTATAATTTGGTCAGCTTTAGCTGACCGTTGCTTTATTTTGCCACCGTGCGGTTGATTGTTCTTATGCAGGAACAAGTGAGCCTAGTGGCAAATAGCGAGCTGAAGCCCTTATTGCTGTGCCGGCCCTTGAAGGCCAAGGCGAAGTGTTTTTCTTTTAATAATAGCATGTATGGCCGACCTGCGAGGCGATGTATGTAAAACACTTTAATTCAAGTTGAATGTTGTAAGGCCATAATGTCAAGTATTTTGTGTATGTTATTTCATTCCTGCTATGTCTATAGTAGACATTCACGTTATGTTTATGGGTTCTTCTAACTTACTTAAAAGCTTCCGCTAGAATGCGCTGTGTTAGGTTTCGATATTGTTTCATAGTATTTTGGTATTAATATGTAAATTCGTTAACTCTCCGTGGAATATGGCGTGGGGCCCCGACCGGACCTTCTGTTATATTCCATGTGACGGATGGGGGTGTTACATGCCCTAACTTTCATTTTCATCTAAATCCTTTCAAAAATTTGTTGCTGTGGTTTTCCTTTAGCCAATCCTTGACGCGTAGTGCTTAGGAGACCGAGAATTAGAAGATTTGAGGCAAGTGGTGGAGTACCCCTCTTGTTTACACCAGTTTTAGTTATTTTTCTTCCCCTTACATTTTAATTCCAAGACCCGATATTGTAGTATTTGTTTTTCTTGGTGTTGGTCTTTTTCATCCATACATTTCGATTTTCCTTAGTAAAATTCGCCGAGTAGTCATGAAGAATTCATTGAGTAGTTACGAGAAATTCGTCGAGTAGTCACGAAGAAATTTGTCGAGTTGGTACGACAAATTCGTCGAGTGGTGACAAAAAATTCATCGAGTAGTTATGAGAAATTCGTCGAGTAGTTAAGTCAATTCATTGAGTGGTTGAGCCGAATTTTTGGGGTAGTCAAGTCTAACTCGTCGGGTAGTCAAGTCGAACTCGTTGGGTAGTCAAGTCGAACTCGTCGGGTAGTTAAGCCGAATTTGTCGAGTGGTTGAGCCGAATTCATCGGGTAGTTAAGTTGAATTCGTAGGATAGTTAAGCCGAATTTGTCGAGTGGTTATGTCAAGTTCGTCGAGTGTACTTGTAAGTTTCATCAAGTTGTTACGATGAATCGTCGAGTGATCACGCCGAATTCACGTGTGGTCTCGATGAATTCATCATGTAGGGCTTTTTTACTTGGAATTTCTATGTTTTTCTTTCCTTGTGTCATCGCGGTGATCTGATGTCAAGTCTTGTGTGGTGCCATATTTTGATATGATATTTTTGGACTATTGATTGTGTTGGAATGGATGACCACCACTATAGTGTCTGTTTTTGAATCATTATACCCGATAGTTTTGTTACGGACTGTTGGGTTAGGTTGGAATGGATGACCACCACCATAGTGCCTTTTTCTTTGGGTGTTTTTGTCTGATAGTTTGTGTTGGAAAAAATGCTACCACCTCAGTACCGTTTCTGCCTGGTGTTAATGATTCACTTTTCGATCTAATCAGTCTCTTTTACTCTCTCTCTCTCTATATATATAATTATATGAATACTTATTGCACTTGGTGCAAGTCCTTCTCTTTTATATCCAATTTGTGCAGAATTATTTATACTTATTGTTCATATAGTCTTTGTTTGTTGTTGTTTCACAGCTACTCTTGTTGGTTTGGTAACTGGCTCAGGTTCGGACCAGTAGCAGTTAGAGCTGTTTGAATTCAATCTTTCCAGGCTTCAGTAGTTGATTCTGTTTCCTCTCTTTAGTGGGAGATAGTCTGTTGTTCTTTCTCATCTTTATGGTGTATGTTAGACCTTTCTGCTAGTGCTATGAGTTCGTGTCAGGTTTATGGTGCCTATAGTGTGGTTTCTTCATATGTAGGCTTTTATTTATTATTTTGCTACTACTACCTTTTGTTGTTGATGCATTGTTATCTTGGACGGTTTTATGTTAGGATGCATATTAGTTATTTTAATACGTATAAAAGCACGAGTTGATGCAAGAAATGCATCACCGGGTTCTGCGAATAGAAAGGAGTATGGGGGGAAACTATCGAGTAGCCGGGTACTAGCGGTTAGGGGAAAAAAGCAGAGCAAGCCGCACGAAGCGATGACACCAGACTTTGCCCGCCGCGGCTAAAGACTCTCTTGTAGTGGGCTTTCCCTTAATTTATAACGAAGCTGTTACAGTCAGAAGGAAAAAAAGTGTGGGAAGAAAAGAAGTCGGCCGGACAGCAGACCGCAAGGCACTAAACTCGAGACCGCAGCTCTAAACAAGCGAGCTCTTGGATTCCATTCAGCATACTTTGGGGAGTTCCACTCCCTATTTATAGGCTCTAGGGCCTACCCAAATGGGCAGGGCTAAAATTACTGGCTGCCCAGGGTACACGACAGCCGGGCAGAGGTGAGGGGAAGCAAAAATAAAAAGAGAACAAGAGTGAAGCCGCGCGGCCTGGCGGGTTTCCCCTTGCGAGCTGTGCGACTAGCCTCTAGGACGTGGTGTTGATCTGGAACTTCCATATGGGCGGCCTGTCTAAGGAAACCACACGGTCTGACGAAGGACAAGCCATGTAACATCCTATTTCACACTAGGCCCATCGCACGCGTTTTGATTCAAGAGACTTGACTCAGGCTCAGGGTGCGCTGGCAAAAGTGCCGAGTGCATTGGATGGAGTGTTGGGTAGAGTGTTACCTAACGAATCAAAAGGAAGAGTCTAGGTGAAAATGACCAAGGAAATTCGTCGGATATCGTCAATGATATCCGATTAATTTGACGAGTATGGTTGTTATTCGTCGCGTATCGCTGGCTGGTACTCGACGCACTTGACACCAGAAACAAGGAAAATTGTGTAAGTGAAATTCGTCGGATTTCACTGATGATATCCGACAAATTCTTCAAATATCGTCAAAGGACTTTGACGGAAATGGAAGTTATAAATTTGGCCAAGGGGATTCATCGATTATCACTAACTGATTCGTCAAAACACCAAATTTGGCGAACGCAAAATTCGGCAAATGCCAAATTCGTCGAATGCCAAATTCGTCGAACATCAAATTCGTCGAACCAAAGGAAATTCATCGAACAAAGGGTAATTCGTCAAACTCCAAAATTCGACGAGCGCTGATTCGTCGAACTCAGGTAAATTCGTCGAACGCCAAATTCGTCAAGCGCTGCTTTGTCGAACTCAGGTAAATTCATTGAACACCAAATTCGTCGAGCGCTGGTTCATCGAACTCAGGTAAATTCGTAGAACGCCAATTTCGTCGAGTTCTCATCCATTGAATTGAGGTAAATTTGTCGAACTCCATTCGTCAAACTGAGCTAAATTCGTCGAACTGGGGCTAAAATTCGTCGAACACCATTCGACTTAGGGAGGTACGGAACTATGTATACTCTATGATTCGTCGAGTAAGAGCTACTTACTCGACGAATTTGACTTGGCGAATTTTCTTATGCTGTTTGCTCGCAAGCCGGTCTAGACTAGGTTTTCGAAATTGCGCCAAAATGATTGCATCGAACACGTCCTTTCATTATGACATATTTAAAACTTTGAATCGGCGGTCCAATAATATGGCGACATGTGGCAAGGCAGTTAACCCTAATTCTTAGTATAAGAGAGACTTGCGAAAAATCCCTAGCCATCACTTATCATTTTGTTGAGCCTATTTACAGTGCCGAAACTGACGAAAGAGGATTAGATCACCGGAGCCGGTCTTCGTTTCCGTGGAGAATACCACCAACGTAGAGTGGAAGCCGTGCGACTAAGGAGAGTGACAAGATCCATGGCTGGAAACCTCGGAACCGTTGGAACTGAGATGAGCTTCCTACCCTCTCCCTTGGTGCTAGATCTCTAGTTATTCCTACGGGAGATATCGAATCAAAGGAGTCTTGATTCGTGAGAAGAAGTTTTCCTTGGAGAAGGACATGTTAGGGCTTGTGTCCTATAGATAAGATGTATTCGACCTCTCCTTCCTTCCATGTGAAGATAGGGACTTGGTTTCGTGAAGAAAGTTGGCCTTTTGAGGGTGAATAAGGGAGGAGGAATTCTGGATGTAATTTGGGAATTTTTGTTGGAGGAAGAAGACAAACCGATGACATTCATTCGGCTTTAAAATGCGTACAGGAACCTGTTTTCTGGGCGCAGCGATCTTCAAGGCCATTTTCGGACATGGTGCAGCAAAATTTGGATTCTCGGCTAAACTTGAAAGTGGTAACCCCTGGAAATACCTTTCCAACAAGTAGTTGCACCTCTTCATGCGAGGTCTGTAGCCACTGGAAAGTCTAATCGAACTTGTTGTTTGTAAATGCACAGAAAACTGTTCTCTGAACACAGAAGACTTCAAGGCTAATTTCAGGTGTGTTAGGTCCTTAAATGGGTTGCGGGCCAAATACAAAAGTTATAGTCCTTAGAAATATATTTCCAACGGATAATTACATGCCTTCATACGCATCCCGTAGACTCCGGGATGGCTGTTCGAAGAGGCTGTACAACCAAGTCCATGTGTTTAATACTCTCGGGTTAGTATATGTTTGGGCTTGGTTGAGTGAGGAAGTTGTAAGAATAATTATTGAGGTGTTTATTGATTTTGACCCCTATCAGAATGTGAAAAACCATTGTTTGGAAACATCTTTGGGTGTGATTGTAACTTGTGTAACAGAACGAGTTTGGAAGAAGAAGTGACGCTTATAAGAGAACTCTCTTTATGTGGATGTAATTATCATGACGAAGATATATTGGTTGTGGATTCTTGATTACTTGAAAGAAATCAGAAGAGGTTGATGCCTTTCATGAGGCTTGACAAATAGGGAAGTCTAAGGTGGTCCACTACTGTGAGGTGTATTTCCTTACGGGAAGCGGTGTGGCTTGTCTGTTGTATGAGGTGGTTTGCCACCTGTATTGATGATGAACCCTTAAGTTCCTTGGGGCACGAGGTTGTGAAAGGGTGTAAGTGCGGGTGTTTGACCGCACTGGATTGGTAATGATGAAATAGACATAAGTGGATGGTTGGTCTTGGTCCTCTGGTGGTTTGTTCACAGAGGCACTGTTGGGTACATTGGTTCAAATGTACCTGATTTGAAGAAGGCTCACCCAACTCATTGATATACATCAAAATGTATTTGATGTGCTTTTGAGTTACCTTGTGCAGGTTAAGTATTTGCAGGAAAGAAGAAAAGTTTCTAAGTCCATGTGTCGACACCCAGAGGGAAAGTGTCGACACTTAAGAAGACTTGTGTCGACACCCAGGCAAGCAGTGTCGACACTTGGAGTCATTGTGTCGACACCAGGGATGCTGAGTCGACACCAGACAGAAAGTGTCGACACAAGGAGCAGTGTCGACACTCAATGAAGAAAAGCCAGTAAAGCTGTGTCGACACTTAACAGTTGTGTCGACACCCAGTGAAGCTGTGTCTCCATCAGAAAGTGTCGACACTTGGAGGCTGTGTCGACACTCAGCAAAAGTCTGCAGAGACTAAGTACAAGTGTCGACACCCAGAATAATGTGTCGACACTCAACAGAAGAGTCAACACTTGAAGTAAGTGTCGACACCCAGAACAATGTGTCGACACTTAGCAGAAGAGTCAACACTGGAAGTAAGTGTCGACACCCAGAACAATGTGTCGACACTTAGCTGAAGACTCAACACTTGAAGAAAGTGTCGACACAAGGAGCTGTGTCGACACTTAGCAAAGAACAGCAAAGTTCAACAAAATATTCTAAGTACAAGTGTCGACACTAAGGGAATGTGTCGACACTCAGCCAGAGTCTCGACAGAAGAAGAAAGTGTCGACACCCAGAGCAATGTGTCGACACTCAACAAGTATCAACACTAAAGACATGTGTCGACACCAAGAAGCAGTGTCGACACTTAACATATACAACACATGAAGATGTGTCGACACAAAGGTGTTGTGTCGACACTTAGAAGAATTCAGCAAAATACTGAAGAACAAGTACTTGTGTCGACACTCAATTTCAGTGTCGACACATGAAGAAGAAGCAGTGTCGAGATAAAGAATCAACAACACAAGGAGTTGTGTCGACACCTTGTAGACTAGTGTCGACACTTATACAACATGTGTCGACACTTGGTCTATAAGTGTCGACACTTAAAGACAGAAAGTCTCGACACTTTTAGACAGTTAGAGAATTTTCAAGAACTGACTGGATGAATTGACAGCTGCCATTCCAGCCGGTCTACAGCACCTGTCAGAGTTATCAGAATTCAGTTATGTACTGGACCAGCCGGTTACCATGAAGAAGGCCTATAAATAGGCCTATACTGTCTACAGAAGTGATAGATCAACAAGTTGTTGAAGAGATTGAACACAAGTCCAAGTTCAGATTTAAAGAAGATCTAGCTATCAAGTGAAGATCTAAGAAGTTGGAGAGAGAGAGCTCCATCCAAGAAATCAGCTGTTGGAACCCAGCTGAGAAGAAGGATTCAGATTAGTCTGAATCTTAAGAAGCAGAGATCAAGGATCAACTGCAGAAGGAGTCAATCTTATTGAGTTCTACTTTCAAGAAGCTTTGAAGAAAGCTAAGTCAGATTGAGTCCATCTGAGTTCTTCCAAGAACTCATCAAGAATCTCACAACTTATCTCTCTTTCATCTAAGTTGTTGAGTTTTTACATTTTGTATTTATTATAACTTGTAGGATCCTTTGGATCTGAGATTGTAAGCCTGCAATTATAAAGGCTGAGGGTAGGAGAGTGAAATCTCTGAGTGTAGGCCTTGGTGGCTGAGTGTAGGCCTTGGTGGCTGAGTGTAGGCCTTGTTGGCTGAGTGTAGGCCTTTGTGGCTGAGTGTAGGCCTTTATGGCTGAGTGTAGGCCTTTGTGGCTGAGTGTAGGCTTTGTGGAAAAGCTGAGTTGTAGGGCCTTGGGCCTGAGGTGTAGGAGCCTGTTTTGGGTTCTGAGATAGTGAAGGAGTTTGGCCGAATCTAGTACACTGCTAGATAGGCGAAGGGGAAAAGTGGATGTAGCCAAAGCTTGGGGAACCACTATAAAACTCTGTGTCTTCTGTGTTTGCTGAGTTGCTGTGATTGCTGAATGCGTGCTGTGTTAAATTAGATATAATTCTGTGATATTATATGTTTGCTGCCTAAAAAGTTAAAAAGATTCAAGTCACCTATTCATCCCCCCTCTAGGTGCTTAGGGACAATATCTTTCAAGTGGTATCAGAGGGAGGTTCCTCAAAAAGGACTAACAGTCTGAGGAGATCCTGATTGGCAGTTTCAGTCTAAGTCAAATTACAGATTCAAGAAAATCAAGAACCATGAGTTCCACAGATAATCACAAGGAATTGGGATCCATGAAATTACCTATATGTAGGAAAGAGATTTTTGGGATCTGGAAGGAAAGGGTAAGGCTATTTATGGAGGCCTCAGACCCTAGAATTTATATCACAGTAAAGGAAGGGTCATATGTGCCCATGAAGATATCAGTCCTAGATGCTAATCAGAGAATACCAAAGGATTTCTCTGAAATGACAAAGGATGAAATTGTCCTAGCCACCATGGACAAAAGGGCTCAAAACATTATAGTGAGTGCCATAGATGATGCAACTTTTCAGAATCTTATACACTGTAAGACAGCCAAAGAGATGTGAGATACCCTTATTGTGTATATGGAAGGATCTGAAGAAGTTAGGCAAGACAGAAAATCCTTGCTAAATCAAGAGTATGAAAGTTTTAGACAAGGAAAGGGTGATAGCATAACTGAGTGCTATAAGAAGTTCTACAGGATAGTGAATGAACTCATGTCCTATGGCAGAGAGTTCAGTAATTATGAACTCAATGACAAGTTTCTAAGGTCCCTAACTAAAGATTGGGACACCAAGATCTGTGCCATTAGAGAAATGACTAAGTTGGGAGAAATTCCTCCACCTACACTGTTTGGCAAATTGTTGTCATATGAAATGCAGTTGACAGTGAGGAAAGAGGAGGAGAAATCAACAAGAAATGAACATAAGGAAAGAACAGTAGCTTTCAAGACAGAAGTCCCCAGGAGGTACAGATGTAAGTCACCTACTCCACCTCCAAAGGTTGCTGAATCTGAGTCAGATGAGTCAGCTAGTACAAAGTCTGAAAGCAGTGAAAGTGATGAGGACTTTGCTGCCTTCACTAGACATTTTCAGAAGTTCTTGAAGAAGAAACAGTGGAGGACAAGGCCTTCTACATCACAAGGAAAGGAAGATTCTTATCAGCAAAAGAGGTCTTCAAAGAAAGACAAGAAAAAGTCAAAGTCTAGCAAAGCTACACTATCAAAAATTGTGTGCTATTGCTATAATAGACAAGGTCATGTGATAGCAGATTGTCCAGAGAAGAGAAAGGAGTCTAGTGATAAGAAGAAGACTCATTTCAAAGGAAAGAAAGTAAAGTCTTTTGTTGCCAAAAAGGAGAAGACTCTGTCAGATATTTCTTCTTCAGAAACTGAGTCAGATGCTGAGGCATACATAGGGCTGTTTGCTGAAGAAAAAGAGTTCATGCAGATTATGGAGTCTATATATGAACAAGAAGACTGTCAGTGCCAAGGACTAATGACATTGACTGAAAATGACAAAATCCTGGAGCAGCCAGGACCCAGTAAGGTACAAAGTTCAACTTCCAGTTCAGTTTCTTGTGCCAGTACAGAATCAGCTTCATCTTCATCAAGTGATGAGAGTGTATCTGAGTCTGAAGAAGATATTCATCAGCTGATAGTTGAATATAAAGTACTGTTGCTAGCTTACAAGAAGAGCATGACCCTAGCCAAAAGTCAGGCAAAGGAAATTGCTATTCTCAAAGCTGCAGCAACAGATTCTGAGAAATTGATTGATCAAAAGCTAAATGAGATAGCCAGACTGAAGCACATAACTGTGATTCAGATGGGGACTATCACATATAAGAATGATCAAATCAAGTGTCTGGAGATTAATCTTCAGAAGGAGAAGGACTTAGTTGCTAGGTTTTCTAAACCTAAGTCAATTCTACCTTTGATTGATGAATTTGTTCATCAAAAAGGTAAAGCTGGACTGGGTTTTACAAGACCTGCAAGGACTGAGCAGTCCAAGTCCAAGTCCAAGGGCAAATCCCCAACACTCAACAAGCCAGCTGTGAATAAAACAGCTAAGACTGTACCTAAGCAAAGGTACAATAAGTTTGAGTGTTGGTGTTGTGGCAAAGTTGGCCACTTTGCAATGGACTGTTGGCACAATGCTAGTGCCAAAGTGAGTAGCAAACTAGCTGTTGGAAAACCAGCAGGTAGTCTTGTCAGGATGCAAACTAACAAATACCAAGGACCCAAGAATACTTTGGGTTCTAAGGTTCATTAATCTATTTTGCAGGTGAGTCCAAGTTGCCATGCCCCAATATGGTACTTGGACAGTGGATGTTCCAGACATATGACTGGAACAAAGGGATTACTAAGGGACTACATTCCAATCAAAGATGGTCCAAAAGTCACCTTTGGTGATTCTGAAAAAGGAATCATCAAAGGGTTTGGTAACATTTCTAGTAACTTAGTTACCATTACTCAAGTGGCTTATGTTAAAGGGTTGAAACACAACCTAATAAGTATAAGTCAATTAAGTGATGTAGGATATGACATCTCATTTGTTAAGAATGGTTGTCATATCAAGAGGTCAACTGATCAAGAGATCATTTTGACTGGCTATAGAAAGAGGAATGTCTACTGCCTAGACATTATGTGTGAGACCAATGGTTCTCAAGTGTGTATTGTAGCTGATGAGACAGTCTCTCATTGTGTCAAATGGCACATGAGGCTAGCTCATCTAAATTACAAGACACTTGACAAACTCTTTAGCAAAGAGTTAGTGAGGAATGGTCCTCAAGTTAAGTGTGTTAAAGATGGTATTTGCTCAGCTTGTCAAAAGGGCAAGCAGACTAGATCCACCTTTAGAAGCATAGAAAACAAAGATGATGTGAGGTGTTTATACCTCTTGCATATGGATCTCTTTGGTCCAATGCCAGTTCACAGCCTAGGTAAGAAGGTCTATACCTTTGTAGTTGTAGATGACTACTCAAGGTTTTCCTGGGTGTTCTTCTTAAGACAGAAATCTGAAACACCTAGTGTCTTCTATTGCTTTGTCAAGCAAATTCAGAATGAACTAAATAGTACAGTGGTCAAAATAAGAAGTGACCATGGTACTGAGTTTCAGTCTGGTAGCATGACAAAACTATGTGAAGACTTTGGGATATTTCAAGAGTTTTCTTCACCAAGAACACCTCAGCAAAATGGCATTGCTGAGAGGAAGAATAGAACTTTTATTGAGGCTGGTAGGACCCTATTAAGTGATACATCACTACCAGAATACTTCTGGGCTGAAGCAGTCAATAGTGCATGCTATGTTATTAATAGGGCTACCATAACTAAAGACCTCAACAAGACCCCCTATGAGGTTGTGAAAGGCAGGAAACCAAACCTATCCTACTTCAGGATCTTTGGTTGCAAATGCTTCATACTTAACAATGGAAAGTCTTACTTAACTAAGTTTGCTGCCAAGTCCCAAGAGGGAATTTTTGTTGGGTACAACAACAATAGTAAGGCTTATAGAGTCTACAACTTGTCTACTCAAGTTGTAGAAGAGACTGTACATGTAGTATTTGATGAGACTAAACTTATTAACAATGAGTTGTCTAGTAGTGTATGCAGCCCCACAGGTTTAACAAAGAAGATGGGCAAGCTCACTTTAGAAGAAGAATCTACTGCAAGACAGCAAGTAGAAGACAATGGCTGTTGTCCAGGGGGAGTACTACATGTACCAAATGCAGAAGAAGTACAAGGAGTAGAGCAAGATGATGAAACTGAAGAGGTTCAACCAGAAGTCAGGATGCCTCCAGCCAATAGGCATCTTAGAGATCATCCAGTAGAGCAGATTATTGGAGATCCAAGACAAGGGGTACAAACAAGGAGCAGAAATCTGAATGCAGCAATCTACTCCAGTTTTCTATCTCAAGTTGAACCAAAGAAGTTTGAAGAAGCCATTCTAGATCCACAATGGACTGAAGCAATGCAAGAAGAACTGAATCAGTTCAAGAGGTGCAAGGTCTGGGAACTTGTTCCTAAACCTAAAGACCACAATATAATAGGAACCAAGTGGATCTACAGGAATAAGATGGATGAACAAGGGGTCATCATTAAGAATAAAGCAAGATTGGTTGCTAAAGGATATAGACAGGAAGAAGGTATTGATTTTGATCAAACCTTTGCTCCATTAGCCAGACTGGAAGCCATAAGAATGTTCCTGGCCTATGCAACCTATCAAGAATTCAAAGTTTACCAAATGGATGTCAAGTCAGCATTTCTAAATGGTAATCTTAAAGAAGAAGTCTATGTGGAACAACCCTCAGGTTTTGTTGATTCAATTCTACCTAATCATGTCTATAGACTTAGGAAAGCTTTATATGGGTTAAAGCAAGCCCTTAGGGCTTGGTATGAAACCCTATCTAGTTTCCTCATTGAGAACAAGTTCTCAAGGGGGAAAATAGATAAGACTCTATTCCTTAGGAAATCTAGAGGCAAAGTAATACTAGTCCAAATATATGTAGATGACATTATATTTGGGTCTAATGAAAGTAGCCTTTTCAAAAAGTTTGCAAAGCTAATGCAAAGTCAATTTGAGACGAGTAGCATGGGAGAGCTAAAGTTCTTCTTGGGTCTCCAAGTAAGACAGACTGAGAGTGGTTTATCCATATGCTAGTCCAAGTTCACCCTAGAACTCATAAGGAAGTATGGTATGGATTCATCCAGCACCATGAAGACTCCTATGGGGTCAAGTATGTCTCTTAGCAAGGATGATGCAGGGAAGCCTGTAGATGAAACCTTGTATAGAGGGATAGTTGGCTCCCTATTATACTTGAGTGCAAGTAGACCAGATATCATGTATGCTATATGTGTCTGTGCAAGGTATCAAGCCTGCCCTAAAGAGTCTCATTTGACAGCAGTCAAGAGAATATTGAGATATCTAAAGGGCACTCCTTATCTAGGCCTCTGGTACCCTAGGAATGGGGATTTTGATCTAACAGGTTATTCAGATGCAGACTTTGCAGGATGCAAAGAAGATAGAAAAAGCACTACTGGAACCTGTCAATTCCTAGGTGGAAGACTGATTTCTTGGAGTAGCAAAAAACAAACAAGTGTGGCTATCTCTACTGCAGAATCAGAGTATGTGGCTGCAGGAAGTTGCTGTGCTCAACTTCTATGGATACAACATCAGCTAGAGGACTATGGAATTCAGGTAAGTAGAACTCCACTCTTTTGTGATTCTACTAGTGCTATTTCAATAGCTAATAATCCTATATCCCATAGTAGAATAAAACATATTGAAATTAAATATCATTTTCTTAGGGAGCATGTAGAAAGAGAAGATATTTTACTTGAATATGTTAAAACAGATGAACAACTAGCTGATATGTACACTAAGCCCCTAGAAGAAGCTAAGTTCAATAGGTTTAAGATTGAACTAGGAATGATAAACTTAGAGTAAGTTTATAGTATTGAAATTGGCTAAGTAAAAAGGTGTCGACACATAGAGATTTCTGTGTCGACACAGAATAGTGGTGTCGACACTTCAGGAAAAAGGTGTCGACACATCTAGGAAATTGGTGTCGACACTTCAGAATATTAGTGTCGACACATGACATGTAGGTGTCGACACATCCAATGTGGTGTCGACACTTAGTATTTACTCAGAATTCTCTAAGTAAAGTCTCGACTATGTGTCGAGTTATGTTGTGTCGACACATAAACAAGTGTCGACACATAAAATCTGTTGACTGAACTTGTGTCGACACATATGTGTCGAGACATTATAAGTCAGTGTCGACACTTATTGCCAGTGTCGACACAATTTAAGTTGGCTGCCCGCCTTTTCATCTTCAAAAGTCGAAAGGTATAAATAGGGTTTTGCCTTAGTCTGTCGACACGCTTTCAAAAAGTTTCGAGACCAAAACTTCTGTGTCGACATCTCTCTTCTCTCAAGTCAAATTCTTCAACCCTAATGGCGCCAAAGCTTGAGGAGAACGTCAACGAAGGATATGAGCTGGTGCGCGACGCATTTGTTGATGCTGACCAGGAAATCAAGAACGTGATAACCCTAGTGGCTGACTCATGATTAGAATATCTTGTTTCAGAGCCAACAAAGATCTGGAAAAAGGAAGTCTTGGAATTCCTAAATGGAGCTAAGATAGATGAAACTGGATTCAAGATCAAATCCAGGGTTCATGGTGAGAAGGTGAAGGTTTCACCTAAGAACTTGAGGAAGATTCTACAGCTGCCAAGAACTAAAGGAGAAGATGACGTTACTGCTTCAAAGACCAGGGAAGCTCTAACATGGTGTGGTCTAGATTCTACTGGTTCAATAAAAATAGGATCTGTGTTTAACAGGAAGGGAATGAATAGCCAGGGGAAATTCCTCCCTGAAATAGTTGGCAAAGTAATCCTCAGTAAGCCTGGAGGGCATGATAGAGTATCAGCCCATATGTTCAGTGTAATGACATGGATCATCTTCACTCTGCAAACAGATTGGTCTGTTATAGTGTTTGAGAAAATCAAGGAAAGTCTGAAGAAGCCCAACATGGGCAGAATTTTAAGTCTATACCTAGCTGGTACCATACCAGAGGTTATGCAACAAGCTGCTGGAAGCAAAATCAACCACATGAGAAAAATGGATATGAGAATTTTCTCCAGATGGGACAGGGTGTTGTCTAAGGAGATGCCAACCCCTGAGAAGATCATTCCTGAGAAAGAAATTCCACCAAAGAAGAAGAGGAAACCTGCTCCAGTGGCTCAAGTGTCCACTAGCAGCTCAGACAGTGAAGAACAAGTTGTCTTCACACCAGATGAGATTGAGGAAGGGCCTACTGTGAAGTCTCCAGCTCCTCAAGATGATGCTGAGATCCAGGGGGAGCTACCTCAAGCTAGCCCCATACACAAGGATCAAAGCCAGGGGGAGCTTCCAGTTGTAGATGAACCCACTACACTGGAAAGTGAACAAGCAACTAACACAATACTAGAGGTAATCACTGACCTAAATACTTTGGTTTTTCCTATAGAAGATACTGATTTGTCTGATGTTCATCAGCAAACTCAGCTGGATAACCAAGTCCCAGATGCTGTCATAGAAGACACATCTGTTATTATTCAAGATGTTACTGATCCAGTGGTTGAAGAGCCAAGAATTTCTCCTGCTCAGTCTCCCCAAGAATACACCATGGAAGATTTATTTCTAAATCTAGATCAAGAAGATTTTGATAAGGAAACTGCTGCTGAAGAGGAGAATGCTCCAGTTCAGGGGGAGCAAGTGCAAATTCATGAAGAATCTGCAAGACAAGAAACTGTGAAGGCACTAGATGTGCAGACTGAGAGGCCCCCAAGCCCTAAGGAGAGAGTTGAAATTGCTAGCTCCTCAGCATCTGAAGATGAGGAGACTGCAAGGGAAAAGAAAAAGAAACTTTATGTCTTCAAGAGAAGGAGTCAGAGTTACAAGAAGGCCCTACAATCTATTGCACCACAGCTTATAGTTCAGCAAACACCATCAGTTGATTATAGTGCTTTAATGGTGGCAATGCAAATTAAATTGGATGAGCACAGGCAGGCAATTGAGAAGTATGTAGATGAAGGGCAGAAATCATTGCAATTTGATCTGGTCCAGGATATTAAATCCATAAGATTTGAGATGAATCTAAACAAGAAGGAGATGACTGAATGTTTCCACAAGGGTGGCAATGCAGTGGTGTACTTGGCTACACACCAAGAAAAGATTAAGGCTCAAGTTGATGACATAGCCCTGAAGCAAGGATATGTACTTGAAAATCAACTTAGAATGAATGACAATTTGACAGAATCTCACAATGCAATTGTCACAGAAATAAAGAACATAGCTGCTGGACCTTCTACCTCTACTGCTACTATTAAAGCTGAATTTGACAAAGTATTTCAAGAAGAAATCTCTGCTGTTAAGACTGCCATTCATGACTCCCAGAAGGCCATATCTGAACAACTTAATAAGCTCAAACCTTTCTTTAAAGATGGAGTCAGATACCTGGATAATCAAATCAGATTCCAGAAGGATGATGTCAGAGATCACATGGCTAGAGAAGTCATAAAAGGGGAGAGAGTTTTAGTCAAAGCTAGCTCTGATCATGCCAAATGGATATCTAATTCCATCAAAGCTACACTGGGCTATCCTCCTCTTTGTGATGATGACAATGTTGCTGAATCTGGAATTCATCCTGCATATTTAGGAGGGGAGCAACCAGAAGTGGCTCAAGTTATCTATCCTCCTCTAGATTTTGACATGGTGCAAGCTGATATTCATCATATGTATAGCCCAACTGAAGGGAAGTCCAATGTCATTCTAGAAAAAGTGGTTCAGCCTATATCTGAAGCTATGCAAGCAGCTCTTCAGAAAGAAGAAGAAGCTCTACAGAAAGAAGAAGAGACAAGATTGTCTAAGAAGAGGTTTAGGGAACAAGCTGAACAAAGGCCAGACTTTGAACAGTGGAGCCCTACCTCAAGAAATATCATTTTGACTGCCTGGAAAGCTGCCAAAGATAATGTGCATGACAGGAACAAATGGTTTTCTGAGGCTGAATGGAGAAAACATGAGACTAGGCAGGAGGCAATAGTCCAATACAGAAGGAAGGCCAAGATGGGAAAGCTACCTCCTACTGCTCAGGAGCCTAGCAAGTACTTTCCAAAGCCATACCATTATTTTGAAAGGCAGAAGATTAAAGCAGAAGAGCTTAAGAAGAAAGATCTGAAAGGCAAGAAGCCTGCTGAAACAGAAGATGCTGAAGCTCCTGTTAAAGTCAGAGTTCAAGCTGGAAAAGGAATAGTCATTAAGGAGGCTGAACAGAAATAGCTTAGAAAATTTCTTAAGTTTACTATGTATTCTTTTGATATAAAACATTATGTAAACTTTAGAATTTTGTATATGACAAAGTATTGGAACAATGTTTTGTGTGATAAATTTGTTGTGTAATAAATTTGTTTCATAAATTGTTCTGTGATGATGATGTATACATGTGTGATTGATACATGTTTATGTTTACCCTGCTATATATAATCCTGTTTTACATCATTTTGTAATTTTGTTATGAATGGTGTATATCATTGACTAAGGGTTATGACTTATCCAAATAGGGGGAGATTGTTGGGTACATTGGTTCAAATGTACCTGATTTGAAGAAGCCTCACCCAACTCAATGATATACATCAAAATGTATTTGATGTGCTTTTGAGTAACCTTGTGCAGGTTAAGTATTTGCAGGAAAGAAGAAAAGTTTCTAAGTCCATGTGTCGACACCCAGAGGGAAAGTGTCAACACTTAAGAAGACTTGTGTCGACACCCAGGCAAGCAGTGTCGACACTTGGAGTCATTGTGTCGACATCAGGGATGCTGAGTCGACACCAGACAGAAAGTGTCGACACAAGGAGCAGTGTCAACACTCAATGAAGAAAAGCCAGTAAAGCTATGTCGACACTTAACAATTGTGTCGACACCCAGTGAAGCTGTGTCTACATCAGAAAGTGTCGACACTTGGAGGCTGTGTCGACACTCAGCAAAAGTCTGCAGAGACTAAGTACAAGTGTCGACACCCAGAACAATGTGTAGACACTCAACAAAAGAGTCAACAGTTGAAGTAAGTGTCGACACCCAGAACAATGTGTCGACACTTAGCAGAAGTGTCAACACTGGAAGTAAGTGTCGACACCCAGAACAATGTGTCGACACTTAGCTGAAGACTCAACACTTGAAGAAAGTGTCGACACAAGGAGCTGTGTCGACACTTAGCAAAGAACAGCAAAGTTCAACAAGATATTCTAAGTACAAGTGTCGACACTAAGGGAATGTGTCGACACTCAGCCAGAGTCTCGACAGAAGAAGAAAGTGTCGACACCCAGAGCAATGTGTCGACACTCAACAAGTATCAACACTGAAGACATGTGTCGACACCAAGAAGTAGTGTCGACACTTAACAGATACAACACATGAAGATGTGTCGACACAAAGGTGTTGTGTCGACACTTAGAAGAATTCAGCAAAATACTGAAGAACAAGTACTTGTGTCGACACTCAATTTCAGTGTCGACACATGAAGAAGAAGCATTGTCGAGATAAAGAATCAACAACACAAGGAGTTGTGTCGACACCTTGTAGACTAGTGTCGACACTTAGACAACATGTGTCGACACTTGGTCTATAAGTGTCGACACTTAAAGACAGAAAGTCTCGACACTTTCAGACAGTTAGAGAATTTTCAAGAACTGACTGGATGACTTGACAGCTGCGATTCCAGCCGGTCTACAGCACCTGTCAGAGTTGTCAGAATTCAGATATGGACCGGACCAGCCGGTTACCATGAAGAAGGACTATAAATAGGCCTATACTGTCTACAGAAGTGATAGATCAACAAGTTGTTGAAGAGATTGAACACAAGTCCAAGTTCAGATTTAAAGAAGATCTAGCTATCAAGTGAAGATCTAAGAAGTTGGAGAGAGAGAGCTCCATCCAAGAAATCAGCTATTGCAACCCAGCTGAGAAGAAGGATTCAGATTAGTCTGAATCTTAAGAAGCAGAGATCAAGGATCAACTGCAGAAGGAGTCAATCTTATTGAGTTCTACTTTCAAGAAGCTTTGAAGAAAGCTAAGTCAGATTGAGTCCATCTGAGTTCTTCCAAGAACTCATCAAGAATCTCACAACTTATCTCTCTTTCATCTAAGTTGTTGAGTTTTTACATTTTGTGTTCATTATAACTTGTAGGATCCTTTGGATCTGAGATTGTAAGCCTGCAATTATAAAGGCTGAGGGTAGGAGAGTGAAATCTCTGAGTGTAGGCCTTGGTGGCTGAGTGTAGGCCTTGGTGGCTGAGTGTAGGCCTTGTTGGCTGAGTGTAGGCCTTTGTGGCTGAGTGTAGGCCTTTGTGGCTGAGTGTAGTCCTTTGTGGCTGAGTGTAGGCTTTGTGGAAAAGCTGAATTGTAGGGCCTTGGGCCTGAGGTGTAGGAGCCTGTTTTGGGTTCTGACATAGTGAAGGAGTTTGGCCGAATCTAGTACACTGCTAGATAGGCGAAGGGGAAAAGTGGATGTACCCAAAGCTTGGGGAACCACTATAAAACTCCGTGTCTTCTGTGTTTTCTGAGTTGCTGTGATTGCTGAATGTGTGTTGTGTTAAATTAGATATAATTCTGTGATATTATCTGTTTGCTGCCTAAAAAGTTAAAAAGATTCAAGTCACCTATTCACCCCCCCCCTCTAGGTGCTTAGGGACAATATCTTTCAGGCACCCTCTGTTCCACGATGATGTGAAACTGCATGTGGTGTGAGTCTACACGTGGTTTCGTAATCCTCGGTTAAGGATAGTGTGATACGTCTATGGGCTCGCCAGTCATCATATCGACGTGAGTTGGCAAATAGACTTGCACAGTTGGGCCTTGGTCCTCGGTGCTTACTGAAAGTTATTTACTTAAGGTTAACTAATCACCTAGGGGGGGTGAATAGTTCTTTGAAATCTTTTAAGTCTTTTTGCTATTTTCTAACTAAGTGTTTTAGAGCATGTCCTTAGCACCTGCACTATAAGAAAAGAACAAGCAACACAGCTGAAAGTCCACCTAGTGTCAACTATCGTCACCTATGTGGGGGGGGGGGGAATAGGTGACGTGCAGCGTATTTGCGGAATTTTAAATTATACCTACACAATAAAAACAAACAGCACAGCACACAGAAAACACAAGCTATTTATAGTGGTTCCCCGATTTGGGTACATCCACTTTCCCCCTTCGACCTATCTCCCAACAAGGGACGACTCGGTCTCTTCACCAACAGGATTGAAATCCAATCCTTGCACTATCGGAAGGAACCCTTCCACACGTAGGAGTCAACACTCCCACAACACGGGTTGCACCCAACCCTTACAACTCGGAACAACCGTTCCTCTACAACAAAAGTAAAGCTAGAATGTACAAGAGATACAAACTACGTTTGGAGACTAAGGTGTCCCTTTTTGTTGACGACGTGTTCTTGAAGTCCACAAAGAGTTCACAACCCTAGAACTCTCTTGGACAGGATCTCCCCGGAACCGACGACGGCAAGATGGGCGGCGGCAAGGTTCACGGGTTCGGCGGCGACGACGATGTGCGGCTGCTGTACTTTAAAGATCCAAACTTCGTAGCGAAGCTAGCCAGGTCTACCAACGGTCACACGAGGATCGGTCGTCTCGATCGATTCGGACGGGGAAGTTTTTCCCGATCAACAAATCGAGAGACAAGGGATCTCTGGATAGACGCGTGAGACTCTAAGCTTGGCTAAGCTTCTGTCGCCGGAAGATCAGGAAGAAATCTCGATCAAAAGCGGCGACCAACTTGCTCGAGCGACGAAGGCGGCGGCGGAGCGGAACTCGCGATTTTAGGTCTAGATTGTGCTCGGCTTCTTTCTGTGTATTTCTACTGTTCAAAATACCCGTATATATATACTGTAGACAACTCCAATATGACCGTTGTGGGACCCACACGAAGAATCCCTAAATCCCGGTCCAGAACATTGACAGCGGCAGAATCCGGTTCAGGAAGTTCCAGAAAATCGCCCAAGTCAAAATCGGTGAGAATCGAAAGTGAATCTCGCCGAGTCGCCGAGAATCAAAGGTGATTCTCGACGATTCGGCGAGAATCAAAGATGATTCTCGTCGAATTTTACTTGGTTGCACGCACTGATTTAGCCGGGTCGAGACGGTGTGTTGGGTATTGTATCCACGATTACCTAGATTTGAGGAAGCCCCCCCTGTCAAGCTAAGATGAATTCACAATGTATTTGATGAAACTTTTTCAAGTTGTACTTGCAGTTTCTCCACGCTAAGTGCACACCAATGTCAGGGTGCAGTAGGTCAATATACACGGGTCTGCACGACGTAATCCCTCGTTGAGCAGATCAGTGTGTTGGCCTATGTGTACTCTCTCTATTGGAGTGCACTTACTTTCAAGTACAGGGCCGTTCATATGCAAGAGAAGACAAGGAGCATGGAGGATCAAGGAGCAGCTCCTGGGTGGAAGACGTAAAATCGTCCAAGGCAAATTCGACGAGAATCACTAGTGATTCTCGCCGAATCGACGAGAATCATTAGTAATTCTCGCCGACTCCTTCTGGCCACCTCAAAATGGTGCCAAGTAAGATTCGGCGAGAATCACTTGTGATTCTCGCCGAACCAGTGGCCAAGCAGCCCATGTACACAAAGTAAAATTCGTTGAGAATCAATAAGTGATTCGACGAGAATCACAAACGATTCTCGACGAATCGTCGAGAATCACTTGGTGATTCTCGCCGATTCGTCGAGAATCGCCTGCGATTCTCGCCGAATTTTCCTTGGCGTTTTCTCTGGAATTTCCTGAACCAGATTCTGCCTTTGGACCAGTTTGAACCGGATTTCGGGATTATACCTGTGGGTCCCACAACGGTCAAATTTGTTGTATCTACAGGGTATAAATACATGGGTATTTTGAACAGTAAATGGACGGATAAGAGAAAAAGAAAACCGAGCCGCGACGTAACCCTAAATTCGCGAAATCGCTCCGCTCCGCCGCCGCCGCTCGCGTCAAGTGGTCGCCGCTGCTGATCGCTCTTCTTCCCGATCTCCGGTGACAGAAGCTTAGCAAGGCTTGTGTCTCATGCGTCTATCCAGAGATCCTTTGTCTCTCGATTTGTTGATCGGAAAAACTTCCCATCCGAATCGATCGAGACGACCGATCCTCGTGTGACCGTTGGAAGACCGAGCTTGCTTCGCTACGAAGTTTGGATCTCAAAGTCCTGCAGCTACCGCTAGTCATCGTAGCCGCCGACCCCGAAGCTAGCCGCCGCTCGTGTGCCGCCGCCGGTTCCGGGAAGATCCTCTCCAAGTGAGACCAAGGTCGTAGACTCTTCATCGACCTCGAGAACACGTCGTCGAACGAAGAGGAACACCGTAGTCTCCGAAAGAAGTTTGTATCTCATATACATTCCATATTTACTTTTGTTGTAAAGGAACTTTTGTTCCGTGTTGTAAGGGTTGGGTGCAACCCGGTTTGTGGGAGTGTTGACTCTCACGTGTGGAAGGGCTCCTTCCGTTAGTGAAGGGATTGGATTTCAATCCCGTTGGAGAAGTGACCGAGTCGTCCCTTGTTGGGGAGATAGGTCGAAGGGGGAAAGTGGATGTACCCAAGTCGGGGAACCACTATAAATTTGCTGTGTATTCTGTGTGCTGTGCTTGTTGTTTTTATTGTGCAGGTACATCCGTAAATTCCGCAAAAGAACCACACGTCACCTATTCCCCCCCCCCATAGGTGCACATAGCTGACAGTAGGTGGACTTTCAAGTGGTATCAGAGGGAGGTTGCTCATCAATAAGGTTAACACCTTGAGTAGAATCCTGCCACCAGTATCAGAAGCATGGATCTGGATTATGACGTATTGCCACTCAAACTCCCTGCATGCACAAAGGATTATTATCCCATCTGGAGGATGAGAGTGTTATTTCACCTGGATGCCATCGATCCACGAGCATCCCTCATCCTGGAAGAGGGTCCGTTTATCCCCATGAAGACCTCCTACTCTGGGATCCAAGTGCCCATGTGCATTGCTGAGATGTCAGAAATGGAACTCTCACTTTTTCAGCTGGACTAGAGGATTCGACAAATTATCATGGATGTCTGGTCTGGAGTCTCTCGCTCTAGATTGGAAAAATGTAAAACGGCTAAATCTCTGTGGATGATGATCTCAGAGCTGATGGGGGGGTCAGAGAAAGCTGAAATATGCTGCCAATCAGAGGATGAAGCGTATGTGGGGGTCCTCACTTCTGAAGATGAAGGCAAGGATCCCTTGGACTGCATTAGAGCTCCCGTGTCCTTGTCAGAGACTGACGAGACCAGTGAGGAAAGCAGCTCTGACGAGGATGAAATAATGGTCACTGATTCTAATGACAATAACTCAGATGAGCAGGTAACATCTTCACCCTGCCCCTTATTTTTTGACCTTTCTGAAGCCAGAAACTGCTCTGCCCCAGAAAATACTGATTCCCTGAAGAGAGCCCTTCAGGAGAGCAATCTACTTGCTGAGGAGCAAGCTCGAGAGATTGCTCGACTGAATATCTTGTTGGTTCTCCAATTGGCGTCCAACAAGGTCAAGGACTCTAAGATCTCAGCTCTAGAGAATAGTCTAGATAATGAGAAACGTATAGTATCAAATTTTCCAAAGTTGATGCTATAAAGAGAAAGCAAGAAACCGGGTGGATTTCCCGGATTATCCAGGCATGGAGAAATGGGGAAACGGTATTCCGACCCCCCACTCCAAGCAGGAAGGCGACTCATCATGCCTTCAGGTATGACCACAGGAATAGTCGTGGTCACTGCAAGGATGATCTGTCCCCATGTGGAGACACCCGGCATGCAAGGGCCGTCATGGCCACCCATGAGGAAATACCTAAGGCTCATTCTGAGCCCTTTGTATTCACGGCCACTGCCACAACACAGTGTGGATCTGCATGTCCCAGCTCACAGAAGACTTCTCACCATTCGAGGACACGGGATAGGGAGGATAGAGGTCATGATGTCAGGCTTCATGGGGCATCAGCAAGGGAGATGCCTGAAAGAATGGCACCACCTTCTCGGCCTCATAACGCTCACATCATGCATTCGTTCCACCCTTCCTCGTGTCACGATGGAAGAGGAATTTGTGTGACAAGAACATGCCCTATCCCGTTTAGACCTAGGACCGTGACTTCATCAGTCACTAGATCAGGTCGAAAAAGGCGATACAACATTCACCCTTGTTGGTGCTGCGGCAAAGTGGGACACTTTGCCATTGACTGTTGGCACAACCCCTCTGTGCCCACAGCAAGGGCTTATCCACATTCTAGGGACAGAGGTAGTCTTCCAGACAGGTTTTCTGAAGGAAGGCAGTTACGTGCTTATGCTAATAGAAACCTAGGACCCAATATGATTTGGGTTCCTAAGGTAAAGTAATTCTGTTTTGCAGGGTAGTCTAGGTCCCCGTAAATACGATGGGATCTGGACAGTAGGTGGCTCAAGGCTAACTTGGAACAAGCGTCTGCAATAACAGATGTGCTACCTGTTGAGCATACTCACTTTAAGCTACTAATGTGTTCTACCTGTGGGACTAAGACGATGACTCTCAAAATCCCAGGTAATTTTGATCAGTTCAAGGACTTGTGTCATAATGGATCCTCATTCAAAATATATATATACTTATATATATCATCATATACAGATTCTCCTTTGTATATTAGTGTATGTATGCACGTCTAAGGATTGGTTAACTCGATGCATGCAAACCTTTACACCTCAATAAAGGGTTAACGAAGACATGTCGTTGTAAATCTCGACAACATACAATTGACATTAAGAAGACTTTGCAAAAACCTCAGTAAAATTCAAATAGATTGACTTTAGAATATACTTGTATTTATCATTCTTTTTATTGACTTGACATCGGAAAATTTCTAAAATATTGCAAGCTTCTCAAATGTGAAAATCCCCAGTCAAGAGACCCCTCAATTTCGAATCAGATACATAGTATCAGAAGCCGAATTAACCAAATTTCCTGAATCCCGCCGAATTTGACAAAGCCGAATCAGTCAAATACCGCAAGACCCTTCGCATTCTTGACAAATCTCGCCGAATCATTTAAATCCCGTAAAACCTTTCGCCTTCCTCACAACTCCCGCGTCAGGCTGCAGCAAGTACCCCGACACCCTGGTGACCACAGTGGGAGCTTCGCCGATTCTTCCCGCAAAGGACAACCCGCAGGAGCGTCGCCGATTCTCCGCAACCCGCAGGAGTTCTTCCGCCGATTCGCAGCAGCTCGTGAGGTCTCCTCCTAAGCTCCCGCTAGGGTCTCGCAAAGTTCTCTTCGAAAGGATCCCGACGACTCTCGCCGAAACCCGCAGCCCTCCGACGCTCTCATCGAAGTGAGCGACTCGCTGCTGTGTTTCCCACAGGATAATCTTCCCACAGGATCTGCTTCCCGTGAGACTATAGCTAGGCCGAATCCCACAGGATACTCTTCCTACCACCGAAGATCTTCCCGAAGCTCATCAACTCTCTTCTGTGTAAGCCCTTAGGTAACCTTCTCCTCACCCGCACTTGGACGCGCTCACTAGTGATGCTTTCTTTTTGAATGTTCACTAATGCTTAGAGTAGGGCTTCTCTCTAGATCTTCAATGGCTCCAAGGACTACTGCAGGCTTGATTTCTGGCTGCGAGCTGGTTCGCACTGGATTCTCTCATGCCTCGGATGAGTTCTGGAATATCATTCTCATGCTGGAAGAGGCCGAGCTAACCTTCATATTGGAGCACCCTTGCAAAGTCCTGGATAAAGAGGTGCTGGAGTTCTTCTCTACCGCAAGACTCCGAGATAGAGACTCCATCATAAAGAGCAAGGTGGCTGGGACAAAAGTAAAGATGTCTGCCAGTAAGCTAACTCGCTACCTGCAGCTCTCAAGTTCGGAGCAGGAAGATTATCTGGAGGACGAGGACAAAGCCAGAACCCTCTTGTTCTGCGGTCTTCCAAGAGGCACTCGATCAGTAAAGAGAAAAGAGATGAATGAAGAAGGGAAGCTCCTATCTGACGTCATAGGAAAAGTACTCATCTGCAAGCCAGGCTCCCATGATCATATCTCAGGAGATATGTTCAAAATTCTCATAGCTGTGGTCTGCCGAAAGAGGTTCAACTGGGGGGAGTTGCTGTTCCAAAAGATCAAGGACACTCTGGGCACTCCAAGCTTCGGCCGCATCATTAGTCTATATCTCAACCAGCTCAACGGAGACAAATTCGACATGAGCAAAGGAGTTCCTCTCCATTACTTGAAAAAGATGGATGCTACTGTGTTTGATCGATGGGAGCGGCGCATCGGGCAGCCTGCTGTGGAAGAGCAAGAGGAAGTATCTCCAGCAGCCTCCCCCAGTGAAATTCCTGATACTGTGACTGCAGGAATCGAGGGGGAGACTCTACCCACTCATATGGATATAATATCTGAAATCGCCCAGGTGGCCAAGGATGCGGTGGCCGAAATTCATGAAGTAAGTGAACCTGAGTTGGAGGATGAGGAGGGCTTGAACAGAAACACTCAAAGAACTGAAGCTGAAGCACTGGACACTGCTGATCAAGAAGTGGAAGAAGCTGCTGATATGGATGAATTTTTGGATGAGGACGGAGAGGACGATGAGAATGAGGACCATGAAGTGTTGGAGACTCCGGATCCCGTTGAACCTCCATCTGATAAGTCTGCACCAGTGGAGGGGGAGTTTGATAAACCTCAAGAGGCCGCCAACATTCCTTCTATAGAGGCTGTGATTGTATCCAGCTCTACCGATGCATCTGCTGTAGAGCAAGAGCAAGGCCAAGAAGTGCCTCCAGCTATTCCATTACGCGATGACCTAGCCATTCACACTGTACATATAATTCAGGGCATCGTGAATGAGCTTAAAACCTCTTTTGATAAAGCTCAGAAAACAATGCTGCAAGAGATTAAGACTTCTGAAGATCTCATGCTGAAGAATATGGTGGCAATCAACCATAAGCTGGACGTGATGGAGAAGAAATTCGAAGAAAAGTATAACGCGGCCGGCGAAGCTGTCACACTGTTAATGGCCGGCTTGAAAAAGAATACTGATACTCTGGCTGTTGTCAATCAGAACGCACACGTTGTAGCCAACAATATTCAGAAATTTGATGGTAACATGGTCACTTTAAATGCAAATCAGCAGGCCCTAATCACTGAATTCAGCAAGACAACTAAGCATATTGATGACTCCTTACACTCATATGCCAATTGCATAGCTGACGAAGCCAAAAAGGGGGAGAAGGAGTATATCGCTAAGCTGGCCGAGCTCCAAGAAAGCATGGATGCAAACTTTGCACAATCAAGCAAATACGTCTATGAGAGTTGCTGGTGGATGCTACAACAGGCGCTCGGCACGTTAGGCGTCGTCCTACCTGACCAACCTGCCGGTATTCAGGTTCCTGAGACTTCTAAGGCTGCTGAGGAAGTAAATATTGCTGAGGATGTAAGTACAAGTGCTGCAGAAACTTTCACTGATAAAGCTGATGCTAGGGCCATCTCCAAATCTAAGCTGAGGAGTATGTTTGACCAGGAGGCTTTAGCTAAAGCCAGGGGAAAGAGGAAAGTTCAGGAAGGGACACCCAAGGAGACACAGGCTGCAAAGAGAATTCGAATGAATGAGGAGGATGTACGAAATGAAAGGTGGAGTCCAGTCTCAAGGAATATAATCTTAGACACCTTCTGGCTACAAGAAAGAGGAGAGATCAATCGAAACGAGGTATATAGCCAATATGAGTGGGAGACGCACAAGACGTTTGAAGCAAAACGCAACATTTTCTTCAGAAACAACAAGGATCCAGACAAAGTTGCTCCTCCTAGGTACTACCCGAAGCCCAAGGAATACATGGAAAGGCAAAGCAAAAAGTACTTGGCTCAAACTCTGAAGGGTGACGTAGCTAAGGACAAATAGTCATTATTTTATAGCTGGTCACTGTGTCTTAAGAACGTTTAATGATTATTACTGTCATATGAACAATTCTGAATCATATGTGAATATATTTCTCTTGGTATATATATATATTCTTGAATGTGTGAATGACTCAAGTCCTGTTCTGATTGCATATATTCCCTTGTGTTGCATATTTAATTTTTAAATGCTATAATTATTATTTAATAGGTGTTATTCATCTTAGCTAGTAGGGTTTTGGCTTCGTCAAATAGGGGGAGATTGTTGGGTATTGTATCCACGATTACCTAGATTTGAGGAAGCCCCCCCTGTCAAGCTAAGATGAATTCACAATGTATTTGATGAAACTTTTTCAAGTTGTACTTGCAGTTTCTCCACGCTAAGTGCACACGAATGTCAGGGTGCAGTAGGTCAATATACACGGGTCTGCACGACGTAATCCCTCGTTGAGCAGATCAGTGTGTTGGCCTATGTGTACTCTCTCTATTGGAGTGCACTTACTTTCAAGTACAGGGCCGTTCATATGCAAGAGAAGACAAGGAGCATGGAGGATCAAGGAGCAGCTCCTGGGTGGAAGACGTAAA
Organism: Platanthera guangdongensis; assembly: GCA_039583875.1. Lineage (NCBI taxonomy): Eukaryota > Viridiplantae > Streptophyta > Magnoliopsida > Asparagales > Orchidaceae > Platanthera > Platanthera guangdongensis. The sequence goes on along the minus strand of CM077154.1, from coordinate 25,054,933 downwards.
ATCGTCCAAGGCAAATTCGACGAGAATCACTAAGTGATTCTCGCCGAATCGGCGAGAATCACTAGTGATTCTCGCCGAATCGACGAGAATCATTAGTGATTCTCGCCGACTCCTTCTGGCCACCTCAAAATGGTGCCAAGTAAGATTCGGCAAGAATCACTTGTGATTCTCGCCGAACCAGTGGCCAAGCAGCCCATGTACACAAAGTAAAATTCGTTGAGAATCAATAAGTGATTCGACGAGAATCACAAACGATTCTCGACGAATCGTCGAGAATCACTTGGTGATTCTCGCCGATTCGTCGAGAATCGCCTGCGATTCTCGCCGAATTTTCCTTGGCGTTTTCTCTGGAATTTCCTGAACCAGATTCTGCCTTTGGACCAGTTTGAACCGGATTTCGGGATTATACCTGTGGGTCCCACAACGGTCAAATTTGTTGTATCTACAGGGTATAAATACATGGGTATTTTGAACAGTAAATGGACGGATAAGAGAAACAGAAAACCGAGCCGCGACGTAACCCTAAATTCGCGAAATCGCTCCGCTCCGCCGCCGCCGCTCGCGTCAAGTGGTCGCCGCTGCTGATCGCTCTTCTTCCCGATCTCCGGTGACAGAAGCTTAGCAAGGCTTGTGTCTCATGCGTCTATCCAGAGATCCTTTGTCTCTCGATTTGTTGATCGGAAAAACTTCCCATCCGAATCGATCGAGACGACCGATCCTCGTGTGACCGTTGGAAGACCGAGCTTGCTTCGCTACGAAGTTTGGATCTCAAAGTCCTGCAGCTACCGCTAGTCATCGTAGCCGCCGACCCCGAAGCTAGCCGCCGCTCGTGTGCCGCCGCCGGTTCCGGGAAGATCCTCTCCAAGTGAGACCAAGGTCGTAGACTCTTCATCGACCTCGAGAACACGTCGTCGAACGAAGAGGAACACCGTAGTCTCCGAAAGAAGTTTGTATCTCATATACATTCCATATTTACTTTTGTTGTAAAGGAACTTTTGTTCCGTGTTGTAAGGGTTGGGTGCAACCCGGTTTGTGGGAGTGTTGACTCTCACGTGTGGAAGGGATCCTTCCGTTAGTGAAGGGATTGTATTTCAATCCCGTTGGAGAAGTGACCGAGTCATCCCTTGTTGGGGAGATAGGTCGAAGGGGGAAAGTGGATGTACCCAAGTCGGGGAACCACTATAAATTTGCTGTGTATTCTGTGTGCTGTGCTTGTTGTTTTTATTGTGCAGGTACATCCGTAAATTCCGCAAAAGAACCACACGTCACCTATTCCCCCCCCCCCCATAGGTGCACATAGCTGACAGTAGGTGGACTTTCACGGTGAGAATCAGCAAGTGATTCTCGGCGATTCGTCGAGAATCACTCGACGATTCTTACTTAGAATCAGAGTTGCTTGCAATGAAGTAGTTGGATCGAGTCGGCGGGAATCAGCCACTGATTCTCGACGATTCGGCGAGAATCACTAGTGATTCTTGCCGAATCGGCGAGAATCACTTGGCGATTCTCGCCGATTTACACTTAGACGAATTTTCGTCTTTCCACCCATGATGTGCTCCTTGACCCATCCTTGCTCCTTGTCTGCTCTTGCAAGATCACAGCCCTGTACTTGGAAGTAAATGCACTCCAATAGAGAGAGTACACGTAGGCCAACACACTGATCTGCTCAACGAGGGATTACGTCGTGCAGACCCGTGTATATTGACCTACTGCACCCTGACATTGGTGTGCACTTAGCGTGGTATAACTGCAAGTACAACTTGAAATAATTTGTCAAAAACATTGCCTATTTACCTTAGCTTGTACAGGGGCTTCTTCAAATCAGGTACGTTGTGGATACAATACCCAACAATCTCCCCCTATTTGAAGAAGCCTAAACCCTACAAGCTAAGGTGAATAAAGCGTATAGGAATGAAAATCATAAACTTGAAATTGAGTTGAGTTAGTTATTCATTACCAATACCAATTTCTTGAGAGCAAGCGTGGAGCCACCTTAGCCGTAGCCAAGAGGGTAATCTCCCCCTTTTCGGCTTCTACAAATCGGGGTCTGTAGCATTTGACCCCTTGCTCCCCCTCAGTTCTTGCTCCTGTTCTCATACTTGAGTACCCTGCTCCACCTCTGTTCTTGCGCCTGTGCTCAGCTTGAGTACCTGTAGAGGCTCCCTCTAGATGCATGATCCTGGAGCTTCGGTAGTCTTCATTCCTCATAATTTAACATTCCCAATTCAGTTTTGAAGAGACTGAACTTGGCTTCATCTAAGGGCTTTGTGAATATATCTGCAATCTTCTTGTCCGTGGGGACATAACAGAGAGAAATGTCCCTGTTCTCCACGTGCTCCCGAATGAAGTGGTAGCGCACTTCAATATGCTTCGTTCTGCTGTGCGAGACCGGATTGTTGGCAATGGCAATTGCACTGGAGGAGTCGCAGTACATTGGTATTTCCTTGAACTGAAGGCCGTAGTCGGCTAACTGGTTTATGATCCATAGGAGTTGTGCGCAACAGCTGCCAGCCGAGATGTACTCAGACTCTGCTGTGGAGGTTGCAACACAATTCTGTTTCTTGCTGTTCCAGGAGATAAGCCTCCTGCCGAGGAATTGACACGTCCCGGAGGTGCTTTTCCTGTCATCCCTACTCCCTGCAAAATCAGCATCTGAAAAACCTATTAGCTCGACATCATTGTTTCTCGGGTACCACAAGCCAAGATTGGGAGTACCTTTAAGGTATCTTAGAATTCGCTTTGCAGCAACATAGTGAGATTCCTTAGTGTTCACCTGATATCTGGCACAGACACTTGTGGAGAACATGATATCCGGTCTACTGGCAGTAAGATAGAGCAGGGATCCAATGATGCTTCTGTATTTGGTTTTATCGAAAGGTTTACCTTTCTCATCCTTATCCAGAGACATAGTGGATCCCATTGGAGTCCTCATAGAGGTTGCACTCTCCATACCGAATTTCTTAAGGAGTTCATTTGTGAACTTCGTCTGAGAGATGAAGATTCCATCCTCAGACTGTTTCACTTGAAGTCCCATACTGCTCATTTCAAACTTTCCTTGCATAAGTTTAGAAATCTTTTTGCAAAGATTGTTGTCCGTTGAGCCGAATATTATGTCATCGACATAGATTTGCACCAGCAAAATCTTGCCTTTGACTTCCCTGAGAAACAATGTTTTATCTATTTTACCTCTAGAGAACTTGTTCTCAAGAAGAAAACTAGATAAAGTCTCATACCAAGCTCGTGGATCTTGTTTTAACCCATATAAAGCTTTATTAAGAAAATAGACATGATTGGGAAAAGTAGGATCGACAAAACCTGGGGGTTGAGCGACGTATACTTCCTCTTTCAGGTCTCCGTTCAGGAATGCTGATTTCACATCCATTTGATAAACTGTGAATCCTTTGTGCGAAGCATACGCCAGGAACAATCTGATTGCCTCGAGCCTTGCTACTGGTGCGAAGGTCTGGTCGAAGTCAATCCCCTCCTCCTGTCTGTAACCTTGATCCACCAGCCTTGCCTTGTTCTTTATGATGACACCATGTTCATCCAGCTTGTTTCTGAAGATCCACTTGGTGCCAATCACATTCTGCTTGTATGGTCTGGGAACTAGCGTCCAAACGTTGTAACGTTCGAATTGATGTAGTTCATCTTGCATGGCCAGAATCCATGCCGTATCCTTGTTCGCCTCGTCGAACTTCTTTGGCTCAACCTGTGACAGGAAGCTAAGATGCAATACTTCGTTAATAGTACCTCTTCGAGTTCTGACACCGACACGAGGATCTCCGATGATCTGATCTCTAGGATGATCCCTCACGTGCCGGAGCTCTAGAAGTCTGGCGTCTGGAGCTTCGACTACTTCTTGGGCTTCTCCTTCTTCTAAGAGATTTGTTCCATTTTGATCTTCAACATTTTCAGATGACGTGGAGGTGGAAACTTTGACGAACTTAGGAGTGTCATCTTTAGCGGTCTCATCCAGACTCAGCTGTTCAAGTCGTGCACCTGCATCTTCAAGAATACCACTGGAAGAATTACTGTTAAGCAAACTTCCTTCATCAAATACAACATTTATTGATTCTTCTACCACTAGGGTTTTCTTATTGAAGACCCTATATGCCCGACTGTGGGAACTATAGCCCATGAATATGCCTTCGAAGCATTTTTCACCAAATTTAGTACGCGGGTACTTCCCATTATTCAGTACATAGCATCTGCAACCAAAAATCCTCAAGTAGGACATGGTTGGTTTCCTGCCTTTCAGTAGCTCGTAAGGCATCTTACGATGATGCTTGTTGATCAATGCTCGGTTTTGTACATGACAAGCTGTATTGACAGCCTCTGCCTAGAAGTATTCCGGGAGAGAAGCGTCTTTCAACATTGTCGTGCAGGCTTCAATGAGAGTTCTATTTCTCCTCTCCGCAACTCCATTTTGCTGAGGAGTGCGCGGGGAGGAAAACTCATGAAAGATACCTTGTTCTTCACAAAATTCTGTCATAGCACCAGATTCGAATTCTGTTCCATGGTCACTTCTGATTTTGACCACTGAGCAGTTAAATTCGTTCTGAACCTGCTTGACAAAACTAGTGAAGATGTCAAACGTATCTGACTTTCGTTTCAAAAAGAACACCCATGTAAACCGAGAATGATCATCAACTATCACTAGCATATAGGACTTGCCTACCAAGCTATGAACTTGCATTGGACCAAACAAGTCCATATGTAAAAGGTAAAGACATCGAGAAGAGTCTTTGTCAGCGATGCTCTTAAAGGTAGCCCGAGTCTGTTTGCCCATCTGGCATGCAGGACAGGGGCTATCTTTGATGCACTTGATAATGGGAGCGTCCCTTACTAAGTTCTTAGAAAACAGCATACTAATTGTCTTGAAATTAATATGTGCCAATCTCTTGTGCCATTGATCACAAAGAGATGCACTGCCTCTTGCCACAAGGCATACGGGGGTAGATGAATCTAAACTGAGAAAATCTAAGCAGAAGATATTTCTGCTCCTAATGCCTGATAATACCGTCTCAGAAGAGGTACGTGAAATTATCAGACATTTATCCTTGCAGAACTTAACGTCATAATCTTTGTCACATAACTGACTTACACTGATCAGGTTATGGTTTAACCCTTCAACATAAGCCACGTCGGTGATAGAGATTATACCGTTGGAAATCATACCGTAACCTCTGGTGACTCCTCGATCTGACCCTCCAAAGATGACTTTGGGTCCATTCTCGACTGGAGTGTAATCACGCAGCAGGCTTCTTGTCCCAGTCATATGCCGGGAGCATCCACTGTCCAAATACCAGATCGGCGTTTTGGTGGCCTTTTGACATTCCTGCAAAACAAAATTAATTTGCCTTAGGAACCCAATCGAACTTGGGGCCTAGATTCCTGGTTAGCACACTCCCCCTCGGTTGGTTAACCCAACGAGTGGTCGGCCTCGCATTGCTAACATAGGGAGTCTCGTAATACCTTGGATTAAACCAACAATCCACGACAAAGTGACCGACTTTGCCACAGCACCAACAGTCGAATCTGTTGTACCTCTTCCTAGGCTCCTGACTTACCCTGGGAACGGTGGGTACAGCTGGGGCCTTGGATCTGGAGGTGGAGGCCTCATGGTGACAGCAGTCACATGACTTCGTCACCTTCTGTATAACAGGCTTGGTTTTTGGTGCCTGCTTTCCATTATGGCCGCTAGAGAATTGACCATAATTTCCCATGTGGATTTCCTCATAAGGTGCCTTGAAGGCACTGTCACCGAAGTTCCGGGGAAAGGTCCAACCATCATATCGGCTCTTTGGCTTTGCAACCGAGGGCCGGAAATGATGACCAAAGGTTGATTCAAAGTCATGTTGGTTGCAAGGAAAGCTAGGCTTTTTGAACGCAATAGGACTAAGAGGAGCCTTACCCTTTTCATCAGCAGAGGCCTTCTTGGCGGCCTTATTCTTCCTCTGGTTCCTGTTTCTCCTGGATGAGGAGCCGGATACCCCTACATGCCCCAAGCCAGCTCCTTTGGCCTGAGCAGAGAAGGTATCAACTACTGGAAGAACTATTTTTGGCATAGAGAAGCTCTTGACGATCTTCCTTTCTGCCGCAAGTTGTTCTTCCAACTTGTCGACTTCCTCCTGCTTAAGATCAAGGAGCTTAAGAGACTCTGAATGCTTTGAAGTCAGGTCAAGGTGCTCATGTCAGAGAGAAATCAAGCTAGTGACCTCTTCCCTTAGGGATACACACTCACCCTTAAGGAATTTCACTTCCTTTTTCTCAGCCTTCAGTCTCTTACGGCACTCCTCAAAAGTGTTGAGCAGAAGCTCATACTTCTCGAGGAGCTCCGCTTCACGAGCCGAAGGGCTATCCTCAGGTTCATCATCCCGAGACTCAGGATCAGAGTCGGAGTCGGAGAGAGGGGTGTGAGCTTTTACCTTCCCAGTAAATGGGGGACATTCTCCTTCTGAGTCAGAGCGACCCACCAGCCCGAAGTAGGCTTCCTCATCATCACTGGAGTCTTAGGAATCAGACTCGCTCAGTGTATTTGGCCTTTTGGTGATGTAGCTCCGCTCTTTCTTCTTATCTCTCGAAGATTTGTGCTCCTCTTCTTTCCCTTTTTCTCTCTTGCCTTGATAGCAGTCGGCCACGACGTGTCCTGGCTTATTGCATCCAAAGCAAATAATGTCAGAGGAGCGATGTTTGTTCGGTTTAGAAGCATACCTGTCAGAAGAATAATTTTTCTTCTGATGCCTGGAGGAGGAGCCGTCTCTCTTTCTTTGATTTCTCATCTTGAGGAACTTCTTGAACTCTCTGGTAACGAGGGAGAAATCCTCCTCCGACAGCTCTGAGCTGGAGGAGCATGGCTCGGAGTCCTCCTCCTTATCCTTTTTCCTGGCACGGTATGAAACCACACCCTTGCCTTTTCTGGAGTGACTGGCTTTTAGAGCCACAGTCTTTTCTTTGGCTGCAGCCTTCTCTGCTTCTTCTTCTGCTTTCCTGGTGTTCAGCTGAAGCTCATAGGACATCAGCTTCCCAAACAGAATTTGCGGGTCAGTTTTAGCTAGCCTGCCAAACTCTCAGATGGCGCAGATCTTTGTGTCCCATTCCTTAGTAAGGGACCTAAGGAATTTATCATTGAGTTCACCATTAGTGAAAACTCTTCCGTATCCTTTGAGGACGTTGACGATCTTGAGGAAGTTCTCGTAGGTGACTCCGATCTCTTCCTTAGGCCCTTGTCTGAAGGCCTCATATTTCTGGTTCAGGAGGGATCTCTGATCATCCCTCACTTCATCTATGCCCTCCATTAGGATGATCAGGCACTGCCAGATCTCCTGTGCTGTCCTGCAGTTGCAGAAGTTCTGCATCATTGAGTCATCAACCGCGCTAACCAGAATGTTCCGCGCCTTCTTGTCAAGTCCTACTAATACCATCTCGTCCTTGTCCATTTCAGAAAGTTTCTTCGGCACTTTCTTGGTAGGATCAATGGTGGATGCCTTAGTGGGGACATAAGGTCACTCCTCCACGATCATAAAGAGTCGAGGATCAACTGCTTCCATGTAGAACCTGATCCTTTCCTTCCAGATAGGAAAGTTGAGCCTGGTGCACACTGGGATCTTGCCTGTGAACTTGAGACCGTCCATGGTAGATGTTTTCCTTCTTCTTGACACTAGTGGCAGGATTCAACTCAAGGAGTTAACCTTTTTGATGAGTAACCTCCCTCTGATACCACTTGAAAGTCCACCTAGTGTCAACTATCGTCACCTATGAGGGGGGGGGGGGGGAATAGGTGACGTGCAGCGTATTTGCGGAATTTAAAATTGTACCTGCATAATAAAAACAAACAGTACAGCACACAGAAAACACAAGCTATTTATAGTGGTTCCCCGATTTGGGTACATCCACTTTCCCCCTTCGACCTATCTCCCAACAAGGGACGACTCGGTCTCTTCACCAACAGGATTGAAATCCAATCCTTGCACTATCGGAAGGAACCCTTCCACACGTAGGAGTCAACACTCCCACAACACGGGTTGCACCCAACCCTTACAACTCGGAACAACCGTTCCTCTACAACAAAAGCAAAGCTAGAATGTACAAGAGATACAAACTACGTTTGGAGACTAAGGTGTCCCTCTTTGTTGACGATGTGTTCTTGAAGTCCACAAAGAGTCCACAACCCTAGAACTCTCTTGGAGAGGATCTCCCCGGAACCGGCGGCGGCAAGATGGGCGGCGGCAAGGTTCACGGGTTCGGCGGCGACGACGATGTGCGGCTGCTGTACTTTGGAGATCCAAACTTCGTAGCGAAGCCAGCTAGGTCTACCAACGGTCACACGAGGATCGGTCGTCTCGATCGATTCGGACGGGGAAGTTTTTCCCGATCAACAAATCGAGAGACAAGGGATCTCTGGATAGACGCGTGAGACTCTAAGCTTGGCTAAGCTTCTGTCGCCGGAAGATCAGGAAGAAATCTCGATCAAAAGCGGCGACCAACTTGCTCGAGCGAAGACGGCGGCGGCGGAGCGGAACTCGCGATTTTAGGTCTAGATTGTGTTCGGCTTCTTTCTGTGTATTTCTACTGTTCAAAATACCCGTATATATATACTGTAGACAACTCCAATATGACCGTTGTGGGACCCACACGAAGAATCCCTAAATCCCGGTCCAGAACATTGACAGCGGCAGAATCCGGTTCAGGAAGTTCCAGAAAATCGCCCAAGTCAAAATCGGTGAGAATCGAAAGTGAATCTCGCCGAGTCGCCGAGAATCAAAGGTGATTCTCGACGATTCGGCGAGAATCAAAGATGATTCTCGTCAAATTTTACTTGGTTGCACGCACTGATTTAGCCGGGTCGAGACGGTGAGAATCAGCAAGTGATTCTCGGCGATTCGTCGAGAATCACTCGACGATTCTTACTTAGAATCAGAGTTGCTTGCAATGAAGTAGTTGGATCGAGTCGGCGGGAATCAGCCACTGATTCTCGACGATTCGGCGAGAATCACTAGTGATTCTCGCCGAATCGGCGAGAATCACTTGGCGATTCTCGCCGATTTACACTTAGACGAATTTTCGTCTTTCCACCCATGATGTGCTCCTTGACCCATCCTTGCTCCTTGTCTGCTCTTGCAAGATCACAGCCCTGTACTTGGAAGTAAATGCACTCCAATAGAGAGAGTACACGTAGGCCAACACACTGATCTGCTCAACGAGGGATTACGTCGTGCAGACCTGTGTATATTGACCTACTGCACCCTGACATTGGTGTGCACTTAGCGTGGTATAACTGCAAGTACAACTTGAAATAATTTGTCAAAAACATTGCCTATTTACCTTAGCTTGTACAGGGGCTTCTTCAAATCAGGTACGTTGTGGATACAATACCCATCAGCAGCACAACACATATATATTTATAGTGCTTCCCCAATTGGGTACATCCACTTTCCCTCCCAACTATCCAACTGATGTATTGGACTAGGCACAAACTCCACCACTATCATTCTCAGAGCTTACACCTCAGGCCCTCAATCTTAAATTCATGTTCTCTTCAGAACCCTACCTCAGAACCACACAGGTTCCTAACTCAGAGCCCTGCAGTGCTTCTACAGCTTAGTGGTCCACTAACCACCTACCTCAGCCTTATTACTAAGGCATATAGCTCAGGCTTCTCAGCCCTACAACTTCAAGCACACAACCAACTCTCAGAGTGCTGCAACACTCATACAACTTAGTACTCTTCCAGGTACCTACCTCAGTGCCCTTCCAGGCACTTACAGCTCAGCCTCCTCCAGGCCTATAACTCAGTTACACACTCGTCACCTACAGCTCAGTGACTCACCAGTCACCTACCTCAGCCTTATCACTAAGGCCTACTACTCAGGCTTGGAGGACAGCCCTACTCTCAGATCCACACTTAGATCCTACCTTAGTACCCCAGGAGGGAACCTACCTCAGTGACTAATTAGTCACCTATAGCTCAAGCCAAAAGATCCTACAACTCAGATTCAGATAAACTGAATCCTACTGTACTTTATACAGGATGAAGTAAATTTAAGACAACTGACTCAGAGATAAATCTCTGAGTATACCTTACTAGATTGAGCATATATCAGTCCATCTCACTTGCTGTAGAAGGAATGAGTCTTCTTCTACAGCTAACTCCTTTGCTGCACAGGTGAGGAACAATTTGCTGTTGAAGGTTGATGGCCTTTCACACAGCTATCTCCTTGTTGAATAGATGAATCAACAGCCTTGTTCTGGAGAGAACTATATTGTTGAACTTGAAGAGCTTCAGCTTTCTTTCTTTGCCTTCTGGCTAACTCTGCTTGACTTTTGCCTTCAAGCTTATTAGAGAAGATGAAGTCCAGCCGCATCTAGTTTTTCTTTGTATGTTCTGCGTTTGTTCTCTGTTTCGTTAACCCTGATCCTTTTCTTTTTTCCTTTGTATATCTATTGATTTGAATCAATGACACAAATGTGGAGTGGGCCCAGCCAAGGATTGGTGAGCGCCACCTCCCTCAGAAAAGGACAAAGCAGCTTTCGGCGCTCCTACACCTTTCCCGCAACGGCTTCATGTAATTTTACTTTGTTGACTTCTTGGTGAAGTCAATAGTGGTAATCATATTCTGGACTTAGAATAATTTCCAGATCTTCAATAAGCGTTGAGTGATGTTAAGTCACTCAACGCCATCTATCTTGGCTCTCAGCGCTTCTGGTCTTGTGAATTTTTTCTGGCTTCGTCTTAGCGGTTCTTTCTCAACTATCTCAGTGGTTTATTCTGTAACACCTCCATCCATTCCATGCCATATAATAGAAGGTCCGGCCTGGGCCCCACTTCATATGCCACAAACAGGCGGCGAAGTTACGGGCTCATATCAGAGTTACGCATCCTAACACAGAGCATTCTAGATGAAGCTTTTACATTGATTAAACTCAGCTCAGTAGAATGTCCATAATATATAAACCAACATTTATATATATCACACCACAAAGGAATGTTATACAAGTACACAACAAGCTTGGCCTTTTGGACTTACAGTTAAGCTTAGCACACATAGCTTCCATACAACGGCTTGCAGGCCGGCCACATATGAACATATACACTTCTTTGGCCTTCTAGGGCCAGTATAGCAGTAGCAGCAGCACCAACATCAAGGGATTCAGCCCCCTATTCCCGCTCGTCTCTCATGCACCTACACAGGACAGTCCACCACAACAGTGGCGAACAAAACAACAGTCAGCGTTCAGCTGTCCAATTTATAACAATCCTAACCCTTACCCGGGGAAGTGACATTTCTTCCTTGCAGGTATAACATTTTACGAGCAGATATAACACACAATGTGCGTTCATGCACAATCCACATATCACAAATATCGCCCACGTGGCCCGACGTTACGTGCACTCAGGGCACATTATTGGTGTACCGGATAAATCAGTTACCCACTGCCATTCAAGGCCTTAAGCTCAACAACAAACATGAGCATTTTGCTCCGTGGCTGTTAGCCGGAGACTTAGTCTTATAATGACCCGGGATTGGGCCGTAGCCACCCATGGTATCGTAGTGCGCAACCCTAAGACTTCTGCTGAGTTCAAGGCGCCCAGGAACTCATGGCAGATAACCCGGATATAGTTCAGCCTTTGCCCGTTACTCAAACCGTTAGTTCAATGCAAAGACTAATGTGGGTCGGCATTCCCTTTTCCGTTCGGCATGAGGACTTTTGAAGAGCTTATCAAGCTTACAAATAGCCATGCTGTCCCCGAAGGTTTGGATTCACAATCACAGGTTAACTAGGAGCTATTGCCAGTGGCACTCACTCTTGCCCGGCGTTAGCGATAGAACTCACTTTTCATCCCTAGTCCTAACCTTATCATTCATAACATACATCACAAGCACTGAGTTGGTGTTTTCCTGGACTTTTATTCCAGTACTTCTTGCTACTATCCTTCACAGGCATAACCCGCTGAGATCACAAGCATAATCAATCATACACGGAGTCTTCTCTAGTGTGCAACATAAAACATCACCAATCCAGATCAACCTGTTCAGATGGGTTTCACACAGCATGCCTATTTCGTACTTCATATTTTCGCATATACATGCAAGACATCTTGGGGATCTCCAGAATTAACCCAAGGAATCTCTTACGAAGTCACCTTTTGGTGGGGGAAAACATATGCATATGCCAAATCAAGGACTTCATATGTCCAAGGAAGAAAGATCGTTACCCTTGACGACCTCGTTAGATCCATGGACATCTAGCCGGCTGGAAAGCACTGTAGCAGCCTTGCCTCCACAGATCTAGCCTTGGATCTTGATACGGAACTCTGAATCTCCACCGGTAGCCGGATCCCTTTCTCCTCCTTCTCCTTCCTCTCCCTTCTCTCTAGGTCTTTTAGAAAGAGAATGGCTTAAGCGAAATGAGACTCACCTTCTCAATTTCGGCCTTAAAGCAGCAGGGAGGAGCCTGGGCCATTAGATCCCAGGTGAAGGAAAAGGGACAGCCACAAATTTTCCACAAAGATCTATTTTTTTGGCTGACACGGCCTGTAACACGCCCGTGTCATAGACCATGTACCTTAAGCGCCACACAACCGACTTAACTAGAGCAGAATACGGCCATGTGACACGCCCGTGTCACTGGCGTGTGCCCTGACACGCCTTTAGACACGCCCGTGTCTGCAGCCGTATAACTCATGCGGCACACACCCGATTCAACCCGAACAGGACACGACCATGTGACACGCCCATGTCACAGGTCGTGTGCCCATAGACACACCCGTGTCCTGCCCGTGTTCACAAGGCCTCAATGCCTTGGCCAAAACCAGAGAAGGACACAAACATGTGACACGCCCGTATCGCATGTGACATGCCCGTGTCACAGGTCGTGTTCCCCACTCAAGGATCGTCGAACACATTTACTCGAGTGGAGGTCGACGAACTAGAGGAGGACACGCCCTCGGACACGCCCGTGTTGCAGGGTGTGTTCTCTCTCGAGAACTCATCAAGTGCATTTCATAGAGCACTCGACAGGCTGTTCAGCTAAATAGAGCAGGACACAGCTTGGGACACGCTCGTGTCCCAGGACGTGTTGCCAAACCTTAACCCAATCTTGGGATTTGGGGTGTTACAACCCTCCCCTCCTTACAAGAAACTTCGTCCCAAAATTTGCGCACAGTAAACGAATCAGCAGTCACAATGTTATAACTTTAAACATGTTTGTTACAACAAGAGATGCACTGAACAACAGGCGTAAGCAAACAACTCGGGAAATTCAGCTCGCATGATCTGCTCTCGCTCCCATATTAGCTCCTCATGGCCACATTTGTCCCACCGGACGTTGACCATCCCGACTGTCTTGTCCTGCAACTGTTTATCAGCTCTATTCTCGATTCGAATGGGCCTAACCTTCGTCGTTAGCCCATACTCCACCGACACACAATCGTTCTCGATCACTTGAGCTGGATTTTTGACGGTTTTTCGAAGCACAGATATGTGAAACACATCATTCAATCCACTCAATTCTGCCAAAAGAGCTACCCGATAGGCAGCTTTCCCAACTCGCTCCACCAGTTCAAACGGACCAAGATATCTACGCCGAATCCTGGTCACGCTTTTGACAGGTTGGATCTTCAAATATATCCAATCTCCCACCGCGAACTCCACATTCCGATGCTTTGCGTTTTAGTATTTGTCTTGTCGATCCTGGGCTATCAGTGGTCTCTCACAAACAGAGAGTATTGTCGAAGTAGCTTCATCGACTTATTTACGCTTATATAGTTTTGATTCGCTTGCTTCTGCCCAAGCTAACAGTGTACGACATTTCCAACCATACAGAGCTTCAAATGGTGCCATACCGATGCTCGCTTGGTAGCTATTGTTGTAGGAAAACTCCACCATATATGGATGATTTTCCCATCTCTTACCAAAATCCAGGGCGCACATTCGAAGCATATCCTTCATTGTTCTATTGGTCCTATTAGTCTGGCCATCCGTTTGTAGGTGAAAGGCCATATTGAACGTCAACTTTGTTCCCAATAATTGATGGATTATCCTCCACTCGTTCGATGTGAATCGCCCGTCACGATCACTTACGATGCTACGAGGAATACCACACCGTCGTACGATCTGCTCCACATAGAGCTTTGTCAAACCTTTCACTGAATCGTCCCGCTTGTTCGGAAGGAAGTGAGCCATTTTCGCCAACCGGCCTACAATCACCCAGATGGAATCATTCCCGTGTTGAGATCTCGGCAACCCATGCGCGAAATCCATTGAAATATCATCAAACTTCCATTCCGGAATCGGTAACGATTTCAAGAAACCTCCGGGCTTCTGGCATTCCGCTTTCACCAAAGCACAAGTTTGACATTTAGCCACATAAGGAGCTATGTCTTTCTGTAGTCCTAGCCACCAGAACAACGTCTTCATAGCCTTAAACATCTTTGTGCTCCCAGGGTGGATTGAGTATTTTGTAACATGCACTTCATACATCAATTCTTCTCTCAACTTACCCATACTCGGGACACACAAACGACCATCTTTCCGCAAAAGGCCGTCATCCCAGGAGAATTGGCTATCAAGCCCATCCTTTGCATTGCGTTGGAGACTCTCATCTAGCTTTGTTCCTCGTCGAATCCTATCCGCGAGGTTATATTGTACCTCCGTCCAGTTTAAGCATACATCGGCTGCGGAATTCCTGTCAATACAAGAAATCTCTAACGCTTCCAACTCCTAGATCAGACATTCATCATGGATCTGCAACCAATTTGCCCTTGACGAAGTTTTACGACTCAAGGCATCTGCGACAATGCTTCCCATATGATGAATCTTCAACGTATGGTATCGGAGGAACTCTACCCACCGTTGTTATCATATATTGAGATATTTTGTTCATGCACTTTCACCTAGCCTGTGAAGATATCCACGTGAACGCCATGTACATAATGTTGCCGCAATTTAAGCGCAAAGATCTCCTCCGCCAACTTCAAGGCATGGACGGAATAACGTTGCTCATGCACATTCACCTGGCGTGAGCCATACACAATCACCTTTCCAACTTGACAAAGAACGCAGCCGTTCGTTCCACATGGCGATGTCAAAATGGGCACCGTGGTCAAACGACTCTTTAGCTCTTCAAAAGCACACGCGCACTCTGGCATCCAAACGAACTGTTGCAACACCTACCACAAATGGTTTGCATGATCAGCTTCGGATTGAGAGTACACCAAGATATCATTAATGAATACACTCACAACCAAGTCCAAGTACTCTCGGAACGTTCGGATAAACATCGATGACGCATTATATAGCTCAAACAACATTACAATAAACTCGTAATGATCGTAGCGTGTGCCAAACACTGCTTTGGGAATGTGACCTTGCCGAATTCTCACCTGGTCGTAGCTCGATTTCAACTCCAGCATCACTTTCGATCCTGCCAATTGATCCAACAACTCATCTACCTGTGGCATCGAATGTTTTTTTCTTCGTCAACTTATTCAATTCACGCTAATCAATACACAATCGCAGCCTACCGTCGTTCTTTTTCACAAAAGAGCAAGCACGCTCCACGGTGACATACTTGGGCATATATATCCCTGTTCCAACAACTCTTGCAATTTCAATTCAGCCATTTCCTCTGGCACCACGAGATATGACAAGCGGGCTATAGGTTTCACACCTGACACCAACTCAATAGTGAAGTCGATCTCCTACTAGGGTAGTATCCCAGGAAGATCCTTATGGAACACATCAGCAAACTCCGATACAATCAGAATGTCACTCACACTGGCCTTTGGCCAACAGCCTGAATCAGCGTGAAGATTAACTCCGTGCTCTTCTGAACAACATTGACGACTTGGAGTGCAAACATCAAAGTCCCGCTCACCCCTTGTATACCAGTGAACTTAGTCACAAGCTCGGTATTCTGGCCCAGTGTGATGTCGATGTTCCGAGAGCCAGGCCACATGAAAATTCACATCAAATTCCGATATCAGTAGAACAGATGCATTCACACAGAAATCCCGACTTCCAATTTGAACTGCCACCTCGTCAGCCCTATCCGCAAGCATCAAACATCCATTTGGTAATAACATCGTCACACTATCTACAATAATCGAATCGGTACACCGATCCGTGACACAAGGTACACAGATAGAAATGAATGAGAAGCACCAGTATCAAACAGCGCTCTCGCCGCATAGTCTTGATGTAACACCCCCTATCCGTCATATAGCATATAGCAGTAGGTACGGCCGGGGCCCGACGCCATATACCACAGACAGACCGGGTGGTTACTCATGGAAAGCATCCAACCAATCTTAACGTCCTACACAGAGCATTCTAGCGGAAGCAGTTTAAAAAGTTGCAATAAAGAACCCAGCACAAAAGCATGAATGTCCACTAATACCAAATAGGAATGTCGTACAAACACACATACAAGCCTTAAGGCCTTACAATATTATTTACTTGATATTACATGTTTTACAAACCACAACACGCAGGCCGGTCATACATTAATAAAAACAGTAAACGCTCCAATTAGGCCTTCGAGGGCCGACTTCACAATTGGGGCTTTATCCCGCTATTGACCGCTTGGTCCAGCGGCACCTGCAAGCAACAAAACCACCGCACGATGGCAAAATAAAGGAAACGGTCAGCAATGCTGACCAAATTATAACGATCCCCCCCAACTCGGGGCGACGATGCTCCTTCCCTGCATTCCATTTTAATAAGCGAGCTATATAACAATATTCATCACATCACAGGCGTAGGCTCACACGACCACACACCCCGTGCACTCAGGGCACATTCTCAGTGAACACAGTCTAAGTCTGTCGACTCACCACCATCCCTTTGGACGGCCAAACAATGAGCAATTTGTCTCCCCGGCATGGGTCACGGTAATTAAAACCATAGACCACTGAAGACCCTCATCTATGCTAGCGGCAAGTGCCACGTAACTTTATGTCTCTTTAACCCGAACGACATAGAATGTGTACGGTTCCATCTGACCCGTCCTCACATCGCAACGGTAATTTAAACCATATGCGCAGGTAAAACTTCTCCCGAGTCCCGTTTCCATCACAATTCACATAACCCGGTTATGTTCAAGTTGGCTCTCAGGCCACCAAGTTGGCAAGATCACGCATCCGCCCAGTTTTTCGGGTGCACCTTTGGGTTAATCCCCAAGGCTCCCTATTGCAATCTACCGTATAGAAAACCCGAAAAATAACCAATAGCACGGAGTTTTCTCCGGCATTAAGCAATGCAATATCACCGATCCAGACCATGTCCGGATAGGCTTCACACATCATGCCTATGTCCATTCTCGCTTACGGACTCTACACAACGGGGACTTTACATATCTACCCGAAGGAACGCCTCCAACTCATCGCAAACTCGCGAGAGCGGGCTTTCTATGCAAAGAAGTAGAGCTTCACATGCTCAAGTAGAGAATCGTTACCCTAGCGCTTCTCTTTGGCGCCATGGAAAAGTAAGCAGATGAAAAGCACCGCACTCTCTTCGCCTCCGTGGATCCAAAGTCGGCTCGCGATTTGGAGCTTCGAAGCTCCTCCAATGGCCGAATCTAGCTTCTTCTTCCTCCCTTGGCTCTCCTCTCTCTCTATACTTTAGAAAGATAACAACTCAAGTAAAAGCGAGAGTTTCAAAGGTCCAATCCCATGTATATCCCATCAGGAACAACCCCCAGCCATTGGATCTCAGATCAAAGAAAAGAACGGCTTGATTCGGGCCTGAAAAGTACAATCTGGACCGAACACGGCCTGGCACACGCCCGTGTCCAGGGCCGTGTCCCTCATTCGTCGTCAAAATCGACGCGCCTGGGACAACACACGGGCATCGAACATGCCCGTGTTTGAGCTGACATGCCCGTGTTCCAACTGACACAGCCGTGTGGTCGGCCGTGTGTCCCCATCGATTTATCCCGAAAACAACCCGAGAACTACATGGGCACTGGACACGCCCGTGTCCTTGCCTGTATCTACCTTAACACGCCTGGGCTCCAGGCTATGTACACGGTCTCGACACTCGACACTTCGTCGAGGGAAGTTCGTCGACCTCACGACACGGCCTTGGACACGCCCGTGTCATATGCCGTGTGCCTTGTCTCGATACATCGTCGAGCAAAATCGTCGACTACCTAGGACGAGTGTCGACACGGGTCGACAAACCCTGCGACACGCCCGTGTCGCAGGCCGTGTGCCATGTCTCGACACTTCGTCGAGCGCAAAATGTCGACTTCGCGGGCTGAGTGTCGACACGGGTCGACACGCCCTACGACACGCCCGTGTCGTAGCCCGTGTGCCCTGTCTCGACACTTCGTCGAGAAACATTCGTCGACCTCTCGACCAACTCGTCGACACAAGCCTGACACGCCCGTGTTCTAGGCCGTGTGCCTCCTGCCAGAACCCAAAATTGGCCCAAAACGTCACCCGTCGCTCTTTTGAGTTTCGGGGCGTTACAACTGTCCCCCTCTTAAAAGAATTTCGTCCACGAAATTATATAAAGGAAAGACATGTACAAAACCAAAATTTGTACCTGAGCGGAACAACTCCGGATACTCGTCAAGCATAGTCTGCTCTCGTTCCCAAGAGAGCTCCTCACGACCGCAATTGTCCCATCGGACCTTGACCATCCTGATCTCTTTATTGCGTAGCCGCTTGACCTCCGAGTCCTCAATCCGTACGGGCTTGACCTTTGTCGTCAGCCCACTATCCACCTACACTTGATCAACCGCGATCACTTGCAAAGGCTCTTGCACTGCCTTCCGAAGCATCGAAATATGGAATACATCATGTAAACCACTAAGCTCCGCTGAAAGCTTCAACCGATAGGCTGCTTCACCAACTCGCTCCAGAACCTCAAACAGCCCAAGGTACCGCGGGCTTAGCTTTTTCAATCGCCACACCCACGAGACACCTTTGAACGGCTTGATCTTTAAGTACACCCAATCGCCCACAGCGAACTCCACGTTCCTGTGATTGGCATTATAGTACTTCGCTTGCCGGTCCTGAGCGATATGCAACCTCTCCCGAATGGTTCTCACCAAAGAAGTAGCATCCTCCACTTCCAATCGCTTATACAACTTTGACTCACCCATTTCTAACCAAGACAACGGCGTGCGACATTTTCTACCATATAGGGCCTCGAAGGGCGCCATTTGAATACTCGCTTGGTAGCTGTTGTTGTATGCGAACTCCACCAAATAAAGGTGGTCTTCCCATTGCTTCCCAAAATCCAAGACACACATGCGAAGCATGTATTCCATAGTTCTATTGACCCTCTCGGCCTGCCCATCTGTTTGCGGATGGAAGGCTGTGCTGAATTTCAGCTTTGTTCCCAACATTTGCTGCACAAGCCTCCAATCAATGGACATGAACTGCCCATCTCGGTCACTCACAATGCTGCGGGGCACACCATGAAGCCGTACAATGTTATCCACATACAGTTTTGCCAACTTCTCCACCGGATCATCCTTCCTATGCGGGATGAAATGCGACACCTTCGTTAATCGATCCACGACCACCCAAATGGCGTCGTTTCCCTTTTGCGACCTTGGCAAACCATGCACAAAGTCCATCGAGATTTCGTCGAATTTCCACTCCGGAATATGCAAGGACTTCAGAAATCCTCCCGGATTTTGAAACTCCGCCTTCACCAAGGCGCAAGTTTGGCACTTCGCTACGTAGAGCGCCACATCCTTCTTCAAACCCGGCCACCAAAACAGTTTCTTGACATCACGGTACATCTTCGTGCTCCCCGGGTGAATTAAGTACTTAGTATGGTGTGCCTCGTACAACAATTCCACCCACAAATTGCCCACACTTGGGATGCACAGACGACCGTCTTTCCAAAGCAATCCATCCTCCACAACGAATTGGGAATTTGACCCATCCAGAGCCTCTACCATGAACTGCTTCATATGGGCATCCATATTCAAAGCCTGCCGAATCCGATCAGCCAGGTCATATTGGACTTCAGTCTAATTCAGTACTGCTTCAACACTTGATTGCTTATCTACACAAACAATCTCAAACGCCTCCAACTCCTGCACCAACCGCTCATCATGCATCGATATCCAATTGTCTTGAGCTAGGGCCCGGCGACTCAACGCATCCGCAACCGCATTACCCTTACCGGGCATGTAGTGGATCTTGAATGTATAGTCCCCCAGGAAATCCATCCATCTACGCTGCCGCATATTCAGATCCTTCTGATCAATCAGATACTTCAGGCTCTTGTGATCGATGTAGATATCAATCTTCACACCATACAAATAGTGTCTCCACAGCTTCAAGGCAAAAATCACGGCCGCTAACTCCAAGTCATGGACCAGATAATTCCTCTCATGCACTTTCAGCTGTCTCGAGCCATAAGCTATCACACTTTCGTGTTGCAGTAGCACGCAACCCAAACCGCTGCCCGAAGCATGGCTATAAATCTCATAGCCTTCGGTCCCAATCGGCGAACTCATCACAGGCACCGTGGTCAACCGACACTTCAACTCCTCAAAAGCTCGCGCGCACTCCGACGTCCAAATGAACTTCTGCTCCTTCCTCGTCAAAGTAGTGAGAGGTAATGCTATCCGCGATAAGTTCTCTACGAAGCGCCTATAATAGCCGGCAAGCCCCAGAAAGCTCCGGGCTTCCACTACCGTAGCAAGCTCAGGCCACTCCCGTATCGCAACAATCTTTGCCGGATCCACAGCAATACCCTCTCCACTCACTATATGACCGAGGAACGCCACTGAGGATAACCAAAACTCGCACTTCGAGAACTTGGCATACAACTGATTCCTCCTTAATATCTCCAGAACCAAATGAAGATGCTTGAAGTGATCTTCCTCACTCTGCGAGTACACCAAAATATCGTCGATGAAGACGATCACAAAATGGTCCAAGTACTCCCGGAAGGTCCTGTTCATCAAATCCATGAACACTGACGGCGCATTAGTCAGCCCAAACGGCATGACCGTAAACTCATAATGCCCGTATCTCGTACTGAACGCTGTCTTCAGGATATCACTCTCCCTTATTCGCAGCTGATCGTACCCAGACTTGAGATCCAACTTTGAGTACACCGTCGACCCGACCAACTGATCAAAAAGATCATCGATCCGGGGGATCGAGTACTTGTTCTTCTCCGTCAACTTGTTGAGCTCCCTATAATCAATACATAGCCTCAAGCTTCCGTCCTTCTTCTTAACAAGGAGGACCTGCGCTCTCCAAGGCGAAGAACTTGGGCGCACATACCCTTGCTCCAACAACTCTTGCAGTTGAACCTTCAGCTTTGCCATTTCTTTAGGCGCTAGCCGATAAGGAGATCGTGACACAGTATTTATACCTGGCACTAGCTCAATCGTGAAGTCTATCACCCGCTGAGGCGGGGCTCCAGGAAGATCTCTAGGGAACACATCAGGGTACTCCGATACCACTGAAATATTATCCAATGCGGGCTTCGACTTTGTAACCTCCACTAGTGTAAAGAACAGTTCTGCACCGGCACAAACCGCCTTCACCACCTGAAGAGCAGACATCAATGTCTTGCTCGACCCCTTTAAACCCGTAAAAGTCATCTCACGACTAGCTCCCAACTTCACTTCCTTGCGACCGCAGTCAATATAGGCCTGCTGCTCCGAGAGCCAGTCCATGCCAAATATGACGTCGAACTCCACCAACGGAAGTAACGACGCTTGCAGATCGAACTCCTGATTCCCAATGCGAATTTTCACACCGCAGATCCTATCCGCTCGCATCGAACACCCATTGGGCAACAACACATCCAACTTATCCTTCGCCATGGAAGAAGGGACTCCGATGCATGATATAAATCCTTCGGACAAGAAGGAGTGTGAAGCTCCCGTATCGAAAAGTGTTCTAGCCGGATTTTCACAAATCAAAACAAATCCTAAACAAGCAGTGGTAAGGTAACATGTGCATAACAAGTATTTAAAGAAATTAACTTGCTATAAATTAAACCATACCTGTCACCACATCCGCCTGTTTGATGGCCTCCTGTTGTCCAAGATTATACACCCTTGGTTGGGCCGGAGCATAGTGGGACGCGGTTGACTCCACCGCCTTGCCCTTCTCTTCATAAGTTGCTCCCGACTTTCTCTCGGACTTGGGACGTCAGCTCGAACAGTCGCGGGCAAAGTGCCCCGTCTTTCCACAAGTAAAACATGCCCCTGGGGTCCGACTCGTAGTCGGCCCAGAAGCACCAGAAGGAGCTGGACCCGAAGTCTTATGCTTCTTGAAGAATCTTTGATAGCCAGACTTTGAAGTAGTCGGCACTTTGAACCACGATTTCTTCTCACCAACGTTCTTCTTCTCTTGAACATTCTTCATGTCCTTCTCCAAGGACCGGGCCGTGTTGACCAAGGTCAAGAAACCCTGCATCATCGGCCCCGAGAGTAGTAGCCTCAACTCATCTCTCAACCCTTCATAGAATTGATTCATCTTGCGCTCCTCATCCGCTATGGTGGAGCTAGCATATCGACTCAAACGAGTAAACTCATGGAGATATTCATCCATGCTCTTCTCACCCTGAACCAACTTCAGGAACTCGTTCTCCAACGCTATCCTCTGCGCCGAATTGAGGTATCTAGCCAAGAATAATCTCGAGAACTCCTCCATCGAGACATCAACAAGTTTCCTACCTCTCAGTAGATGCAGCTCCAATCCTTCCCACCACATTATCGCTTCACCGTCCAAAAGGAACGTAGCAATGGTGGTCATTTGCCACTCCTCCGTATCCGTTGCTGTCATGACTCTCTTCACCCTGGAGAGCCAGTCTTCAGCTTGAGATGGGGTTCCCAACCCCGAGAATACCGGAGGATTAAAGCTCATGACATGCTTGAGCTGTCTCTCGGTTGCGCTCCTTGGCACTAACGGCTCCACGACTACCTGTTCCACTCTCCTCGGCTCAGCCTCTTGAAACGGTACCTGCTCCATCATAGGAGCGGGCTGCTGCCTTTGCCTTGCAGGCTGCACATTAATCATGGCCAACACTGCTTCGACCACCAATCTTATGGTCTCAGCCGATAGAGGTGTTGCAGGAGCTTCATTAGGTGCACTGCTAGCCTCAGAAACTCGACATTCCGACGGCCCAGCACCACTTCTGGTCACCTATAGTGGTACAAAACACCGTTAAGCGACCAAATAAAATTGCAAACAACAATTATAGGAACACGCAGGTTCCCCAAACACGTGTGTTTTCATTCCTAAGTGGACATTCATGGGTTCGTTTACTGTTATAACGATGACGCACACACATGTTCTCACTACCCCTTAAAAAGAATTCGCCCACGAATTCATCTTAAGCCCGACCAAAACCAGTAGTCTAATACCAAATTGTAACAACCCCTATCCGTCACATAGCATATAGCAGTAGGTCCGACCGGGGCCCGACGCCATATACCACAGACAGACCGGGTGGTTACTCATGGAAACCATCCAACCAATCTTAACGTCCTACACAGAGCATTCTAGCGGAAGCAGTTTAATAAGTTACAATAAAGAACCCAACACAAAAGCATGAATGTCCACTAATACCAAATATGAATGTCGTACAAACACACGTACAAGCCTTAAGGCCTTACAATATTGTTTACTTGATATTACATGTTTTACATACCACGGCACGCAGGCCGGTCATACATGAATAAAAACAGTAAACGCTCCAATTAGGCCTTCGAGGGCCGGCTTCACAATTGGGGCTTTAGCTCGCTATTGACCGCTTGGTCCAGCAGCACCTGCAAGCTACAAAACCACCGCACGGTGGCAAGACAAAGGCAACAGTCAGCAATGCTGACCAAATTATAACGATCCCGCCCCCAACTCAGGGCGGCGATGCTCCTTCCCCGCATTCTATTAGCATAAGCGAGCTATATAACAATATTCATCACATCACAAGCGTAGGCTCACACGACCACACACCCCATGCACTCAGGGCACATTCTCGATGAACACAGTCTAAGTTTGTCGACTCACCACCATCCCTTTGGACGACCAAACAATGAGCAATTTGTCTTCCCGACATGGGTCACGGTAATTAAAACCATAGACCACCGAAGACCCTCATCTATGCCAACGGTAAGTGCCACGTAACTTTAGGTCTCTCTAACCCGAACGATATAGAATGGGTACAGTTCCATCTGACCCGTACTCACATCGCAACAGTAATTTAAACCATATGCCCAGGTCAAACTTCTCCCGAGTCCCGTTTCCATCACAATTCACATAACCCGGTTATGTTCAAGTTGGCTCTCAGGCCACCAAGTTGGCAAGATCACGCATCCACCCAGTTTTCCGGGTGCACCTTTGGGTTAATCCCCAAGGCTCCCTGTTGCAATCTACCGTGTAGAAAACCCGAAAAACAACCAATAGCACAGAGTTTTCTCCGGCATTAAGCAATGCAACATCACCGATCCAGACCAACATGTCCGGATAGGCTTCACACATCATGCCTATGTCCGTTCTCGCTTACGGACTCTACACAATGGGGACTTTACATATCTACCCGAAGGAACGCCTCCAACTCATCGCAAACTCGCGAGAGCGGGCTTCCTATGCAAAGAAGCAGAGCTTCACATGCTCAAGTAGAGAATCGTCACACTAGCGCTTCTCTTTAGCTCCATGGAAAAGTAAGCAGATGAAAAGCACTGCACTCTCTTCGCCTCCGTGGATCCGAAGTCGGCTCGCGATTTGGAGCTTCGAAGCTCCTCCAATGGCCGGATCTAGCTTCTTCTTCCTCCCTTGGCTCTCCTCTCTCTCTATACTTTAGAAAGATAACCACTCAAGTAAAAGTGAGGGTTTCAAAGGTCCAATCCCGTGTATATCCCATCAGGAACAACCCCCAGCCGTTGGATCTCAGATCAAAGAAACGAACGGCTTGATTTGGGCCTGAAAAGTACAATCTGGACCGAACACGGCCTAGCACACGCCCGTGTCCAGGGCCGTGTCCCTCATTCGCCGTCAAAATCGACGCGCCTGGGACAACACACGGGCATCGAACACGCCCGTGTTCGAGCTGACACGCCCGTGTTTCAACTGACACGGCCGTGTGTCCCCATCGATTTATCTCGAAAATAACCCGAGAACTACACGGGTACTGGACACGCCCGTGTCATTGCCCGTGTCTACCTCAACACACTTGGGCTCCAGGCCGTGTACACTGTCTCGACACTAGACACTTCGTCGAGCGAATTTCATCGACCTCACGACACGGCCTTGGACACGCCTGTGTCCTAGGCCGTGTGCCTTGTCTCGATACATCGTCGAGCAAAATCATCGACTCCCCGGGACGAGTGTCGACACGGGTCGACACGCCCTACAACACGCCCGTGTTGAAGGATGTGTTCCATGTCTCGACACTTCATCGAGCACAAAATGTCGACTTCGCGGGCTGAGTGTCGACACTGGTCGACACGCCCTGCGACACGCCCGTGTCGCAGGCCGTGTGCCCTGTCTCAACACTTCGTCGAGCAAAATTCGTCGACCTCTCGACCAACTCATCGACACAAGCCTGACATGCCCTGGGACACGCCCGTGTCCCAGGCCGTGTGCCTCCTGCCAGAACCCAAAACTGGCCCAAAACGTCACCCGTCGCTCTTTTGAGTTTCGGGGCGTTACACTTGAGTCAGGACAAAGCCGACTACAAAGACATCCTACGCAAGCTACAAACAAGGTATAAAAGAACCAAAACAGTAATTCAATATGTCACTGCATGTCAGTGACAATGTCACTTTGTTGTATGACCTTCTTCTGGCCAAGTTTAAATACTCGGGGTCGTGCCTGGGCAGTAGTGGACTCCACCACTGCCTTTTCCTTGTTAGCATATGACGCTCTGATCTTCGTTTTAACCTTTAGCTGACCAACCCGACAGTCACGGGCGATATGCCAAACGTTTCCCCTTGTATTATATCATCATTTTTCCATTCGTGTTCACGACTACCGTGCACACACGTTTATTCCAATCGTATATGTATCGTACAAATCTAAGTACACAAGGAACATTTGAAACCTCCATTCAAAGACTAACGACATGTTTGTACACACAAAACATGCACAGTATAGGAGCATAGTTATTTATGTACATAAAGTCGAAATTCCCTTCTTGTTTATTGTCATCTAACAACCAACTCGGCAATCTCGAGCTTTATGTCCTTCTTTGCCACACGAGTAGCACTTGTATTTATTCTTTGTCTTTTGGTCACCACCCCAACACTCTCAAGAAAGGTGTCCCTTCTTTCCACAAGTATAACAAGCACGAGTCTCGTGTTTTACCCTCCTCTGGCGAGCATGCTTTCTAATCCGTGAAGAACTCGATTCCCTGTTCGCAGACATTTGATGGGTTCTTGTCAAGTCCATCTCCAATATTCTAGTTGACTCCACCAATGGTTGGAATCCCATTAACTTCAGACCCATCAATAGAAAACGTAGTTCCTAATGTAGCCCATCATAAAACCTATTGATTTTAGTTTCCTCGATTTCAAACACAAACTCTGGATGTTGTCTCAGCGCTACAAATGCATGAAAGTATTCCTCAACCATGTCCACTCCTTGGTTCAGGCACTTGTTCAACGACGAAGCTGATGCTCTTTCCCTTACCATCTGCTCAAGTATGCCGACCAGCATGGGATGCACCACCGGAACTGAGGGTTGTCCCAGTCCCTCATGTTGGGCCTTGATCATTGAGTAGACCACATCAAGGATCAATCGGACCGTCTCTACCGAAGGAGGAGGTGGTGGTACCACAGTTGGTGTCATCAGTCCCATCGAATATTGCGGTTCCTGCTGCCCCGCATGCATGCTAGTCTCCTACAGTCGTGAAACACACAAGTAAGCAACAAACATAATGCCAACAGAAATACCAAGAACGTACAGGTTCCACAAACAGGTGTATTTGCATTCCTTAGTGGACATTCTTGAGTTCATTACTGTTATAGTGGTACGCACTTGCATGTGCTCTCCACCCCACAAAAGAATTCGACCACGAATTCGAAAGGGAAGGACCAAGACAAACTGATACAAAAATTGTAAGACCTCCATCCGTTCCATGACATATAATAGAAGGTCTTGTCGGGACCCACACCATATGCCCCAAATAGGCGGCAAAGTTACGGGTTCATATCAGAGTTGCAGATCCTAACACAGAGCATTCTACTGGAGGATTTTACATTGATTGAACTCAGCTTAGTAGAATGTCCACAATATATAAACAAACATTTATATATATCACACCATGAAGGAATGTTATACAAGTACATAACAAGCTTGGCCTTATCGCCTTACAGTTAATCTTAGCACATATAGCTTCCATAAATCGGCACGCAGGCCGGCCACACATGAACATATGCACTTCTTTGGCCTTTTAGGTCCAGCATAACAGCAGCGAAAGCAGCAACAACATCAAGGGCTTCAACCCCTATTCCCACTCGTCTCTCCTGCACCTGCACAGGATAGTCCACCGTAACGGTGGCAAACAAAGAAACGGTCAGCATTCAGCTGACCAATTTATAACAATTATACCCCTTACCCGGGGCAGTGACATTTCTTCCCTGCAGGCATAGCATTTTACAAGCAAATATAACACACAATGTGCGTACACGCATAATCCAT
This sequence comes from Platanthera guangdongensis, assembly GCA_039583875.1. Lineage (NCBI taxonomy): Eukaryota > Viridiplantae > Streptophyta > Magnoliopsida > Asparagales > Orchidaceae > Platanthera > Platanthera guangdongensis. The sequence goes on along the minus strand of CM077154.1, from coordinate 25,027,299 downwards.
ATATCATAAACGTCGCCCACGCGGCCCGACGTTTCGTGCACTCATGGCACATTATTGGTTTACTGGATAAACCAGTCGCCCACCAACATTCAAGGCCCGAAGCCCAGTGGCAAACTTGAGCATTTTGCTTCGTGGCTGTCAGCCGGAGACTTAGTCTTATAACGACCCGGGATTGGCCCGTAGTCCCCCATGGTATCGTAGCGCGAAGGCCTAAGATTTCTGCCGAGTTCAAGGCGCCTAGGAACTCATAACAGATAACCCGGATACAGTTCAGCCTTTGCCCATTGCTCAAACTATTAGTTTAATGCAAATACTAACGCGGGTCGGCATCCCCTTTTCCGTTCGACACGAGGACTTTTGAAGAGCTCATCAAGCTCACAAATAGCCATGCTGTCCCCGAAGGACTGACGTCACAATCACAGGTTCACTAGGAGCTATCGCCAATGGCACTCACTCTTGCCCGGCGTTAGCGACAGAACTCACTTTCCATCCCTAGTCCTAACCTTATCATTCATAGCATACAGTACAGGCACTGAGTGGGTATTTTCCTGGACTTTCATTCCAGTACTTCCTGCTACTATCCTTCACAGGCATAATCCACTGAGATCATAAGCATAATCAGTCATACACGGAGTCTTCTCCGGTGTGCAACAGAAAACATCACAAATCCAGACCAACCTGTCCAGATGGGCTTCACACAGTATGCCTATTTCATACTTCATATTTCCGGATCTACATGCAAGACATCTTGGGAATTTCCAGAATCAACCCAAGGAATCTCTTACGAAGTCACCTTTTGGTGGTGGAAAACATATGCATATGCCAAATCAAGGACTTCACATGTCCAAGGAAGAAAGATCGTTACCCTAGATGACCTTGTTAGATCCATAGACATCTAGCCTTGGTTGGAAAGCACCATAGTGGCATTGCCTCCACAGATCTGGCCTTGGATCTTGATACGGAACTCTAAAGCTCCACCGGCGACTGTATCCCTTTCTTGTCCTTCTCCTTCCTCTCCCTTCTCTCTAGCTCTTTTAGAAAGAGAATGGCATAAGTGAAATGAGACTCACCTTCTCAATTTTGGCCTTAAAGCAGCAGGGAGGAGCCTGGGCCATCAGATCCCATGTGAAGGAAAAGGGACGACCTCAACTTTTCCACAAAGATCTATTTTTTGGGCTGGCATGGCCTGTGACACGCCCGTGTCACAGGCCATGTAAATTAAACGACACATAACTGACTTACCCAGAGCAGAACACGGCTATATGACACGCCCGTGTCACTGGCCGTGTGCCCTAACATGCCTTCAGACATGCCTGTGTCTGCAGCCGTGATGGTGATTTTATAAGTTTTATAAAAAATCCAAACTAAAATCTCAAACTAGGCAAGTGCACCTATCGAAATTTAGTATAAGAGATATCATATTTAAACTCGAGGACCGTTGAGTACTTGTACTCACAAGGAAGAGCTATTATTTTATCGAGCAGAAGTTGGTTTTGCGGAATAGGAAACGTTAAGCTTAAGAGGAGAAATACGATTATAGGAAAGCTAGCACTTGATCTAGAATCCCTTTGGGCTAGAATAAAATTCCAAGAAATGAGAATAAGCACAAGCATCTAAATTACAACTTCGATCGCGGAGGTTCCAAAGCTACGAAGCGCCTCTCTCGAGAATACACATTCGACTAACCTTAGATTGATCGGTTAAGACATCCCGGCCTAGTCGAAAAACCTAAGCTTGCTTTAGGCGGTGAACCTCACTAATGGAATTGACTCCAATGCGGAAGAATATTGCATTCCTCTCTCGAGGGGTGCAAGAAATTCTCTTTATCCTTGAGCGATCTACTCGTATCCACAACCTCTCGGTAAATCTAGGATACGAATATAAAATCGAATAAACATAATTTGCAACTTATGAATTCGAAGAAGTGAAAATAAAGATAAATCGAAGTATATGGAAAATAGTGCTTGATAATTTGATACAAAAATAATAATTTTATTCCATTCCAAAGTTCATCATGATCAAATGCTAATTGGAAATTAGCTACGCATCATTATGGGAGAATTACATGAAAGCTTAAAGAAAGACATGATTAAAGATAGACTTGAAAGTATAGGCTACACTATGAAATTAGAATGCAAGAAAAACCAAAAATAAAACAGAACTAAGCTCCCAAAAATCTCCTCCTCAGCTTCTGGAATTGCCTGGATTTTATAGGAAACGTTGATTGATGGTCACGCCCCTAGGTCACGCCCGTGACCTAGGGCATGTCGGGCTCGGATCGGTCGTCTTCAAGTCTTCAAAATGTTGGCGCGAAACCGCCAAAAATTGTTAATTGGCGGGTCACGCGCCTAGGTCATGCCCGTGACCTTGGGCGTGTCTTGACGATTGCTGAAAATGGAGAGAAGCAGAAATGGCTGGAATAACTCCAGCCATTGTTGGAAGGGTCATGCCCATGGTCACTCCCGTGACCAAGGGCGTGTAAGGCAGAAACCGGTAGATCTTGAAACTGCTGCATTAACTTGGCACTCCGGGATATCACGGCATGCGCTCATGCCCGTGCCTAACATGTCACGCCCGTGTCAGGGTGTGTAACTTTATTCTGCCGTGGATTGGAGGTCTGGACCGTTATCTGCGTGTCACGCTTGGAAGACACGCCCGTGTAAGCATGGTCATGCCCGTGACCGATGGGTGTGTACTTTTAAATGACGTGACAATGAAACCTGGAACACACGCCGGGTCATGGCTTGATGTCACGCCCGTGACCTGCTGGTCATGCCCGTGATCAGGGCGTGTACTTTGCACTTTTTACGGCTTTTGTCCAGATTTATCTCCTGATCGATCCTGTAAACTCCATATTGATATTTGCAGCTTGGATTGATCCTAAAATAAGAAATTAAGGAGATTAGATAATAAAATCATAAAATTTATTTATAAACAAATTAATTATTAAGTAAAAAAAATATAAAAATATGGATAAAATTAGAGTTATCAAATACACCATACTAACTTGTTTGCTCAAACAACTTTTCATGGAGAGTAGAAAACTTTTAACGCTAGAAATGAAAATTGAACTTGAGTTGTAGAATACGAAGTCTTATGCCTATGCACGTAGTTATTTTTGTAGAAAAACCCACTCATCATACAAATTAGTTTTTACATTTCTAAAACATGTTTCTTATTATTCTTACTTCGAAGATGAAAACCCGGTAAATCTTAAAATCTCGTTTAGGGAGAAAGTAGCGTGCTTACTAAAATAACATTGCACAAATCGAAGATCGGGATACCCTCCAAAGAAATCCATCAATGTCGATGGCTATAGGCTTGCCCTTTCAAACTCTCGCCACGACACTAGTTTAACTTACAAGCACAAATCAGTAGGGCTTAACTAGGTTGAAATGTAGGCTTAGGTTTTGGTTTGGAAGATCAAAGATAAAAAAAAAGATGGGTAAACACACCAAGACGTAAAGAGAGCTTGCACAAAAGAAATAAATTTAAGAACTCTGCTAATTCCTAAATTCCTTTGTTTCTTTTTCGTAACATGTTGAAATTTTTTTTTTTCAACTTCCTCTATTTATTTTCATTTTTTTCTATATATTTTTTTCTCTTTTTTTTAGAGGAGGAATGAAAAATAAAACAACTCTTTTTTTCAATTAGCCACCAAAATACAATGGCTCCTAATCACTCATACACCGATTTTGTATCTATAATTTCAATCTCGGTCATAGGTGTGTTATTAGGATGCTTTTAGGCTTTGGTAGAATATTGGTGGAGCTAAAACAAAAGGAAGGGTATAGACTCAAATTGGCTTAGCAAAGATAAAATGTTATGTTAGGGTGTAAAGGCTCAAACTTGCCAAAAGAAGTGCCTAAATCATTTTTAGGCTAATGAGTTTAACCAATGCAAAGTCTTGAGAATAGCTAGAGGACAACTTCTAGACATCGAGAAAGAATACCTCATTCTTGATCCTCGAAATATCTCTCTAGTAAACTTCTACACACTCTCCTAAACTATTCTTAGATTTTTCCAGTTTCAAAGTAGAAGTAAAATAAACTATTTCTACGCATTTAGAAAAATAAAAATCTAATTGTATGTTGAATGTTTAATTCTACTTAAATTCTACTAACATGTGCACTTAACTAGAAACACAGTAAGGCCAATAGTTCTACTACAAAATTCAAAATTCAAATTAAGCATCAAAATCTTCTAAACACTATGTAAAAGTTAAATACTATGGATTTCGCATGTGAATAAATATAGCAATAAAGATTTCTCTAATTTTAAAATTAACCCTATTTTTTTTAAATTTGTTTTTGTTTTTTTTATATTTTTTTGTTTTTTGTTTTTTTTTGTATTTTGTGAAAAATAAGTAAAAAAAAATTTTAAATGGAAAAAAAATTTTGATTTTAATTTTTTTTATATGTTTTGCTTGAGAAATATCCCCCCATACTTAAATAATACATTGTCTCCAATGAAAAATAAGTAAAGGAAAGAAAAAGGAGACTTCCCTGAAGAGGTCCAAGCAGCACCAAAATGTGCCTAGAAGACAAGACTGAAGCAAAACATATATTTTTTTTTGTTATAATTTTTTTTAATAAAACAAAGATACAGGATAACTAAAATAAAAGATACAAAAAAGAAAGATACAATGCAGCCGACTACACCACAAAGACAAGAACTAATCCTCATCGCTATCATCCCCCCAAGGCGGATAATGAGTGCGTAGAGTCGCGAACTCACGTGTAATATGTGCCACAGAAGAAGTGTGGCTCTGCTCCAGCGCGGTAAAACGAGCATCAAAAGTAGTAAAACGGTTGCCAAAATTGGTCTCCATCTTATTTAGGCGAGTGTGAATCAACCCAAATTGGCGATCCCAATAGTTTTGAGGACCGGGCTCTGAAGAAGGATCCTGCGGTTGTGGTGGAATGGGGGCAGAGGGAGTAGTGCCACTGGGACTGACACCGAAATCTAGATTAAGATACCCACCACCGACCGCTTAGGGGATAGCCTCAAACTCTCCATCATGTCGTCGCGCCAGGCCGAGGGCCTGAAGGGTCTAGAACTGGATGACTTGTGGTGTCTGGATGCAGCTCAGTCGCGGATGAGTATCCCAAAGGCCGATCTGCTTGGCAAAAAAAGTGATGAAATTCCCGCCGTGCACCGCTCCAAACCTCACATATTCGGCTTGGTGCCGAAAGAAAATTGCGAGCATATAGCCAAGGTTGTGCGGGACCCGGTAAAACATACTATACAAATATAGTAAATCTACCCATGTCACCACTCCATGACTGTCGCCGCGAGCAGAAAGAGTAAAGGTAAGGGGGTTGTGGATAATGCGCAAGGCGGGGGAAATGATGTGGCTGCCTTTGGATTTCTTTGGGGTGTAGGGTGCGGTGTCATTACTGAGTTCTACCCAAAAGGTGAGAAGGTGGACATCGGGAGGGAAATCAGTAAGGAGATCGAGGTAGGCGGGAGATTGGGAGAAGGCCTCCGAGCAAAAGCCCATGACGACATTGAGTTGGTGGATGGTGAGCTGATGCATCACCCCACCAATGCAAAAGACGATGAAATCATCACTTGCCGCCCAACGGAACTCGAATGATGCCAAGAACTCAACGGTAAGCTCAAGGAAGGCGAGCTCGGAAATGGAAAAGAGACAACTCCATCCAGGAGTGGAGAGAAATTCCTGCACCAAATCCGCTGCTCCAAAGGTGGCGAGGATCGCCCAATCTAGGATGCGGAACACGCCAATGGATTTGGCGCGTAGGAGATCCCTGCACTCTTGCTGGGTTGGGTTTTCAAATAGGAGCATGGCTTCCGCCGCGGCAGGATCCGCGGGGATCTCATTGGAGGAAGCGGTGGAGCGAGGGTGGTGGCGAGGCATTGTGGAAAAAGGGAGGAAAAAGGGGTTTTCGGGTTGGCAAAGGGAGAAGAGTAGGGTTGGATGGTGTGGGGGAAGAGAGGGAAGAAATCCCTATTTATAAGGTTTTCTGGTCGGTCACGTCCCCCTGTCATGCCTGTGACATGGGGTGTGACAAGCACGGGAAAAAAATGAAGGAATCCGAGGCTTCCGGCCTCGGATTCGATGGTCACGCCCCCGCGTCATGCCCGTGACTCGGGGCATGTAAGGGGAATCCTAGGGAGCCACGCGGGAATCCAAGGCGCTAGCCTTGGATTCCATGGTCACGCCCCGGGTCACGCTAGTGACCGTGGGCGTGTCACATAAACTATGAAAAAGAAAGGAATCCGAGGCATTGACCCATGGTCACGCCTCGGATTTGCCGACACGGCCCAGGGTCACGCCCGTGACCCTGGGGCGTGTTACTGAAAACGATTTAAAAAATAGGTTATTGTCTTTTTTAGGAGGTTGGGTGTTCCGGGCAAGTCACGGTCGTGACTGTCTCTTGTAACAGGCGTGACATGAGTTTTCACGGGCGTGACTGGGGAGAAAGTGTTTTCCTTCGCTCCATTTTGTCGAACGAGGTTCCGCACTAGTCACGCCTGTGACCATTGACGGTGACGCCCGTGTCCGTAATAGATGACGAACTAGAAAAATCGCTCGACGAAACCACTCTCGGGTTGCGCAAGACGAACTAAACACGGCTATGTCACGCCCTTGACCCATAGGTCACGACCGTGACAGAGGCATGTACGAACAGAAATTTTTTTTTTGTTTTTTTATATTTTTTCTTTATATATATTTTTTGTAAATATAATTATGTTTTGACAGAAATAAAAGAAACTGAATAAAAATTACCGACATGAAGAACTCGTATGAAGTTGACGTTCGAACCCGATCGATCATCACACCACAAAGATTCTTCAAACCTGCAAAAATTTTATGATAAAAAAAAGTAAAATGGAATGATAACCATGGGGTGCCTCCCACAAGCACTTTGTTTATGGTCATTCAGCTCGACCAAAGTGGGGCACTATTTTATTAGTTTGGGAGGTTGATTTCCTCCCGAAGCTCATTAGTAGTATCGTCGGCAAAGAATATTTTCAGCCGGTTCCCGTTCATCTTGAATTCGCCTTTTTTCGGGTGAGAGATAAGGATCGTCCCGTAGGGCCAAACCTTTTTGACAATAAAATGGCCGGACCAACGGGACTTGAGTTTGCCCGGAAAAAGTCGTCGACGTGAATTATAGAGGAGAACTTGGTCTCACGGTTTAAAATCCTTGGGATGCCTAATTTTTTTATCATGATAAAATTTTGTGCGCTCATTATATAGTTTATTACTTTCGTAGGCGAAGGAGCGCCACTCATCGAGCTCGTTAATTTGGAATTTCTACAGCTCGGATGACAAATTTTAATCTATATTCAAAAATTTAAGCGCCCAAAAGGCGCGGTGCTCAAGCTCAACCGATAAGTGACATGCTTTCCCATAGACAAATCGGTATGGTGTACAACCGATTGCGGTCTTGTACGCGGTCTGATAAGCCCAATGTGCATCGTCAAGCTTAACCGACCAATCCTTTCTATTTGTAGAAACCGTTTTTTCTAAAATTCATTTAAGTTCACAGTTTACTACTTCTACTTGGCCACTAGTTTGAGAGTGATAGGGGGTGTCCAACCTATGTGTAACGCCATATTTAGATAGAACTTTGGAAAATTGTGCGTTACAAAAGTGAGTTCCCCTATCACTCACTATTGCCCGCGACGCTCCAAATCGTGAAAAGAGTTTTTTGAGAAATTGGGTCACGACTCAGGCATCATTGGTGGGAAGGGCTTGTGCTTCCGCCCACCGTGGCACGTAGTCAACTGCTACCAAAATATAACGATTTTCAAAGGAAGTGGATAGCGGGCCGACAAAGTCGATTCCCAATAAATCAAAATCCTCAATTTCTAAAAATGAATTCAATGGCATTTCATCATGGCGGGAAATATTACCTGAGCGTTGGATTTGTTCACAACGACTTACATGTGCATGAGCGTCTTTGAAGATACTCGGCCAATAGAAGCCTGCCTCAAGTACTTTCTGCGCCGTCCGATTTGCTTTATAGTGCCCGCCGGCAGGTCCCTCGTGGCAATGTTTCAATATTTGGGCGCCCTTCTCATGAGAAACACACCTCCGCACTACTTGGTTCGCGCAAACTCAAAAAAGAAACGGATCCTCCGAAAAATAATTTTTCAAATCAGAAAAGAATTTCTTCTTTTCTTGGTAAGAAAAACCTTTTGGGAGAAATCTTGCGGCACGAAAGTTTGCGAAATCGGCGAACCAAGGGGTGGGGAGAGTCATTACCTTATATAAAGCGAGGAGGCGCTCCTCGGGAAATGTATCATCGATGTCCTCTTTGATAAGCTCCTCCAAGTTGGGATTCTCCAACCGAGAAAGGTGATCCGCTGCCAAATTCTCCGCTCCTCTTTTGTCTCGGATCTCCAAGTCAAATTCTTGAAGAAGCAATATCCACCTAATCAATCTAGGCTTTGCATCTGTTTTGGTTAGTAAATAACGCAAGGCCGAATGATCGGTAAAAACAATGACTTTTGACAAAGTAAGATAAGAACGAAATTTATCAAAAGCAAAAATAACGGCAAGAAGTTCCTTCTGGGTGGTTGTGTAATTTTCTTGTGCGGTGGTTAGTGTTTTGTTCACATAATAGATAGGATGAAAATTTTTATTGATGTGTTGTCTTAAGACCACACCAACGGCAAAAATACTAGCATCACACATGATTTCAAATGGTAGATCCCAATTGGGAGCTATTACGATAGGTGCGTTTATTAATTTTTCTTTTATAATAGAAAAATCACGTAAACAATTTTCATCAAATATAAACGACGCTTCTTTTTCTAACAAGTGTGTAAGAGGCTTAGTTATTTTAGAAAAATCTTTAATAAACCGGCGATAGAATCCGGCATGCCCCAAAAAACTACGAACAACCTTTACATTTGAAGGGGGAGGTAGCTTTTCTATAGTTTCAATTTTTTCTTTATCTACCTCTATGCCCTTACTTGAAATTTTGTGGCCTAAGACCAAACCTTCCCGTACCATAAAATGGCACTTCTCCAAGTTTAAAACTAGGTTCATGTCCTCACATCTTTGTAGTACACGGGAAAGGTTTGCCAAACATAAATCAAACGAATCTCCAAAAACGGAGAAATCGTCCATGAAGACCTCCATGATATCCTACACTAATTCATCAAAGATCGCTAGCATACACCTTTGGAAGGTTGTCGGTGCATTGCACAAACCAAAAGGCATCCTTCGATAGGCGAAGGTGCCAAATGGACGAGTGAAGGTTGTTTTCTCTTGGTCCTCAGGTGCAATAGGGATTTGGAAATAACCCGAGAGACCATCAAGAAAACAATAAAAAGCATGACCGGATAGCCGTTCAAGGATTTGGTCAATGAATGGTAAAGGAAAATGATCCTTTCGGGTTGCATCATTTAATTTGCGGTAGTCGATGCAAACCCGCCATCCAGTAACGGTTCTAGTAGGGATTAATTCATTTTTATCGTTAGGCACTACCGTTAATCCTCTTTTCTTGGGCACCACTTGGACCAGACTAACCCAAGTGCTATCCAAAATCGGATAGATGATGCCCGCGTCTAATAATTTAATAACCTCCGCCTTAACTACCTCCTTCATGTTCGGATTTAGCCGACGTTGAGGTTGAATAGTTTTATGGAAATTTTCTTCTAGTAAAATTTTGTGCGTACAAAAGGAGGGATTAATCCCTTTAAGATCCCTAATTTTCCATGCAATTGCGCGGCGATGGCGTTTTAAAACATTTAATAACTTAAATTTTTCTTCATCGGATAAATACGCCGACACAATAACGGGAAGTTTTGAACCCTCCGCTAAAAATAAATATTCTAAATGATCCGGCAATTGTTTTAGTTCTACGGTTGGAGGTTCATCGTAAGAAGTTTTTAATCGGTCACTTCCTAATTCTAGAATTTCAAAAATAGGCTCTTGTGTGTCCGATTGATTATCACTAATGTTATGAGAAATGAGATCTAAAATTTCAAAATTTTCTTCATGATCAATAGATGAATAAATATTTTCAGAAAATAAAATGGAGTCCTGCTCGGGAGAAGCCTCCAAAAAGAAACATGAGTCATGGTTAGCAAGCATATTTTTCATAGATGATTTTATAGTAAAGGTAACTTTTTCATCTCCGACTCTAAGGAGAAGTTTACCGTTACTAACATCTATAATAGCCCGTGAGATGGCGAGAAAAAGGCGACCGAGAATAAGCGGAATCTCGGTGTCCTCTTCTTTGTCAAGGATGACAAAATCTACCGGAAAGATAAATTTGTCAACCTTGACAAGTACATCCTCAATAATACCCATAGGGTATTTAATTGACCGATCCGCCAATTGGATGCTCATTCGTGTTGGATTAGGCTCTCCTAATCCTAATTTTTAAAATAACGAATAAGGCATTAAATTAATCGAGGCACCAAGATCGGCCAACGCATGTTTTACCAATAAATCACCAAAGAGATAAGGAATAGAGAAACTACACAAATCGGTTAGTTTCTTAGGCAATTTATTAAGTAAAACTGCCGAACATTCCGCGTTCAATTGAACCGTGGAAATTTCCTCAAGTATCTTTTTATTTGTTAAAAGATCCTTGAGGTATTTTGCGTATTTTGGCATTTGCGCTATGGCTTCATAAAACGGTAAATTAATATGGATTTGTTTAAATAATTCTACAAATTTACCGAAATGATCATCCGCCCGCTCTTTCTTTAATTTGGACGGATAGGGAAGAGGCGGTTGATATTCTTTAATTTTATTTTCATCAAACACTTTAGGAGGAGGAGGAGGGGAGGTAGAAATTTTTACCTCTTGTTCAACCGGATGTGAAAAAGAATGTACCTCTTTCCCGCTCCGTAGCGTGATAGCCTTCGCTTGCTCCTTTGGGTTGGGCTCTGTATTGCCCGGTAATGCTCCTTGTTGGCGATCGGAGAGCATTTTAGTAATTTGCCCAATTTGGTTCTCCAAACTACGAAGAGATCAGCTGAGATTCCGGATATTGGCATCATTTGTACTCGTATATTTGGTGAACAACTCCTCGAGATTGGGAGCTTTGGGAGCTTGTGGAGGAAAATAACTAGGTAGAATTGTGTTTGGTCGGTGAGCCGCGTTCCCCGGATTAGTCCAAGAGAGGTTGGGGTGATTCCTTATACCCAGGTGATAGGTATTACCAAAATTATTACCCGAATTATAAGGCGGCCGATTCGGATTACCCATGTAATCCATATGCTCGGCAATAGTAGAAGGATCCCAATATTGGGGTTCACAGGTAGGTGTAGATGAGGAAACAGACATCTTGGCTATTTGTTTTTGTAGTTTCTCAACCTGGAGAGACAAACTTGAAACCGTATAGATTTCATACATCCCGACCGGTTTAGGTGGATGAGACCGGGGTGTACTCCATTGATACGTGTTCATGGTCATTCCTTCTATAAGCTCTTGGGCGGCCGCCAGTGTTTTGTTGTTTAACGTTCCACCGACGGCGGCATCAATATGTTGCTTCGTTTGTTGATTAAGGCCATTATAGAAGGTTTGGATTTGTAACCAATCGGGGATTGCATGATGCGGGCATCGGCGAAGCAATTCCTTAAATCTCTCCCAAGTATCATATAACGTTTCCGTATCAACTTGGGAGAAATATGTAATATCATTGCACAACTTGGCCGTTTTTGCGGGTGGAAAATATTTTGTGAGAAATTTTTCCGTCATCTTGGCCCAAGTAGTGATGGATCCTCTTGGTAAAGCGGTCAACCATTATTTAGCTTTGGTGCGCAATGTGAAAGGGAAAAGCCTTAGCCGGATGACATCATCCGAAACTCCGTTAATTTTAAAAGTGTCACATATTTCTAAAAGGTTAGAAATATGTGCGTTGGGATCCTCATCTCGAAGCCCATCAAATTGTACGTATTGTTGTACCATTTGAATGGTTCTTGACTTCAATTCAAAATTATTGTTCGCAATAGCTGGACGAACAATACTTGATTGAGCATTATCAAAATTTGCCCGAGCATAATAAGACATAGCCTGTTGATCGGCCAAATTTTGATTTGGATTAGCCAAATTAGAAGAAAATTGAAAGATGGTAGAAGTAGAAGAAGAAGAGGAAGAAGTAGAAGAAGAAGAAGAAGTAGAAGAAAAAGAAGTGTCACCGATGGATTCCTCAACCAAATCTGGAGAATTGAGATCACGGAGTCTTAGACGTCGCTGTAGGCTTTGCTCGATCTCCGAATCCAAATCAAGTAGATTTGACGGATTCCCTCGGGCCATAAAACAAAATAAAAACAAAAAAAAAATTTTTGATTTTGATTTTTTAAAACAAAAGAAAATGATAAAACTAATAGATCCTTGCTTTCAAAATATCAACACAGAAAAAGTCCCCGGCAACGGCGCCAAAAACTTGATGGTGATTTTAAAAGTTTTTTAAAAAATCCAAACTAAAATCTCAAACTAGGCAAGTGCACCTATCGAAATTTAGTATAGGAAATATCGTATTTAAACTCGAGGACCGTTGAGTACTTGTACTCACAAGGAAGAGCAATTATTTTATCGATCTGAAGTCAGTTTTGCAGAAAAGGAAACGTTAAACTTAAGAGGAGAAATGCGATGATAGGAAAACTAGCACTTGATATAGAATCCCTTTGGGATAGAATAAAATTCCAAGAAATGAGAATAAGCACAAGCATCTAAATTACAACTTCGACCGCGGAGGTTCCAAAGCTATGAAGCGCCTCTCTCGAGAATACAAATTCGACTAACCTTAGGTTGATCGATTTAGACCTCTCGTCCAAGTCGAAAAACCTAAGCTTGCTTTAGGCGGTGAACCTCACTAATGGAATTGACTCCAATGCGGAACAATTTTGCATTTCTCTCTCAAGGGGTGCATGAAACTCTCTTTATACTTGAGCGATCTACTCGTATCCACAACCTCTCGATAAATCTAGGATACTGATCTAAAATCGAATAAACATAATTTGCAACTTATGAATTCGAAGAAGTGAAAATCAAGATAAATCGAAGTATATGAAAAAGTGTGATTGATAATTTGAGACAAAAATAAGAATTTTATTCCATTCCAAAGTTCATCATGATCAAGTGCTAATTGGAAATTAGCTACTCATCATGATGAGAGAATTAAATGAAAGCTTAAAGAAAGACATGATTAAAGATAGACTTGAAAGTAAAGGCTACACTATGAAATTAGAATGCAAAAAAATAGTAAACAAAATAGAACTAAGCTCCAAAAAATGTCCTCCTCAGCTTTTGGAATTGCCTGGATTTTATAGGGAAAGTTGCTGGATGGTCACGCCCCTAGGTCACGCCCGTGACCTAGGGCGTGTCGGGCTCGGAACCATCGTCTTCAAGTCTTCGAAACGTTGGCGCGAAACTGCCAAAAATCGTTAATTGGCGGGTCACGCCCCTAGGTCACGCCCGTGACCTAGGGTGTGTCTTGACGGATGCTGAAAACGGGGGGAAGCAAAAACGACGGGAATAACTCTGGCCGTTGTTGGAAGGGTCACGCCCATGGTCACTCCCGTGACCAAGGGCGTGTAAGGCAGAAACCGCCATATCTTGAAACTACTGCATTAACTTGGCACGTTGGGATGTCACGGCATGCGGTCACACCCATGCCTAACATGTCCCGCCCGGGTCAAGGCGTGTAACTTTATTATGTCGTGGATTGGAGGCCTGGACCATTATATGCGTGTCACGCCTGGAAGACACGCCCGTGTAAGCATGGTCACGCCCGTGACCGATGGGCATGTACTTTAAAATGATGTGGCAATGAAACTTGGAACACGCGCCGGGTCATGGCTTAATGTCACGCCCGTGACCTGTTGGTGATGCTCGTGATCGGGGCGTATACTTTGCACTTTTTACGGCTTTTGTCCAGATTTATCTCCTGATCGATCCTGCAAAATCCATATTGATATTTGCAGCCTAGATTGATCCTAAAATAAGAAATTAAGGAGATTAGATAATAAAATAATAAAATTTATTTATAAACAAATTAATTATTAAGTAACAAAATATAAAAATATGGATAAAATTAGAGTTATCAGGCCGCATACCTCAGGCGGCAAACACCCGATTCAACCCGAACAGGACACAGCCATGTGGCACGCCAGTATCACAGGCCATGTGCCCATAGACACACCCGTGTCCTGCCCGTGTTCACATGGACTCAATGCCTTGGCTAAAACTAGTGAAGGACATGGCCATGTGAGACGCCCGTGTCACATATGACACGCCGATGTCACAGGTCATGGTCCCCACTCGAGGATCGTCGAGCACATTTACTCGAGTGGAGGTCGATGAACCAGAGGAGGACACTCCCTCGGACACTCCCATATCGTAGGGCGTGTTCTCTCTCGAGAACTCATTGATTGCATTTCGTCGAGCACTCGACAGGCTGTTTAGCTAAACAGAGTAGGAAACGGCTTGGGACACGCCCGTGTCCCAAGCCGTGTTGCCCAACCTTAACCCAATATTGGTATTTGGGGTGTTACATATTCTTTCACAGTTGAGAATATCTTGTCTCAGTGCTTCATTCTTAGCAGCCTCAATGCTTTCTTCTTCTCTGTTGAGACTATCTAATGTCTCAGTAGTTTCTTCTCAGCGGTCTCATCATTTTCTTCATCTCAGCTAAGACTGTCTTCTGTCTCAGTAATTTCTTCTCAGCGGTCTCAACACTTTCTTCTTCTCAGCTGAGTCTATCTTCTGTCTCAGCGGTTTATTCTCAGCGGTTATGCTGAGACATGCTTCTCAGCTGTCTCAATATTTTTTCCTTGGTCAATTTGTCTGACTTTAGGTTGACGAATGTTGAACTATGTTCGACGATCCGTGGGCTGAGCTCGACGAATTCTGAACCTCAAGTTTCTGAATTTAGATCAATGAGTGGTGAGTTGAGTTCGACGATCTATTATCTGAGCTTGATGAACTGTGAGCTAAGCTCAAAGGAACTTGAATCCTAAGCTCCTAAGTTTAGCTCAAGGAATGGTGTGCTGAGCTCGACGATCTGTGAGCTGAGCTTGACGAACTGCGAGTTGAGCTTGACGAAATTTGAATCCTACGCTTCTGAGTTTAGCTCAAGGAATGGTGAGCTGAGCTCGACGATTTGTTAACTGAGCTCGATGAAATTTTAATTCGCCAGCATATTCATTTTGCTGACTTTTCCAATCATGGACTACCTTCATGCATGAATTTAAGCACACATCAAATACATTATGCGTGTATGTCATTGACCCATTTGACTTCTTACAAATCTTGGATATTGGGATCAATAGACCCAACAATCTCACCCTATTTGAAGAAGTCAAAACATTGCTTGATCAATAATACAGGTCATTGACAACACAACATATTCATCATAAAACATAATTTAACATTATTAGAGTGTGGAAATGTTACCACATTTCTCCATCCTGTGGAGAATTACTTGCTCCTCCTGGCATGCTGCCACCCTTATAATTTTAGTGCTGCACTTCTGGAGACCCCGACGACACAGGAACACTACGCACGACCACTGGACTTACTGCTCACGACCACTGGTCGTGCGCCACCGATCGTGCTTATTACATTCTCATTTTTCCTAATTCTGCTCGGGTAATCGCACGAGCACTGGCCGTAGTGCGCACGACCACTAGTCGTGCGCCACTGCTCGTGCACGTTTACCCCTTGATTTCTGCAAATCTGTCCTAATCAGTGGATTCATTGCGCATGACCACCAGTCGTGCGCCACTGATCGTGTGCATATATGTTGATGTTTCTATCCAGGTTGCAGGTCTAATTGGAAATGGCGCACGATCATCGACCTACAGTGCGCACGACCACTGGTCGTGCGCCACTGATCATGCGCTATGCTGTTGCTGCTTCCATATTTAAGGGCCTGCTCCGCGATTTAGGTCAACGTCCGTCATTTTCTTCGATCGGGGAGTGCGAGGGAAGCGCCATTTTACTTCTCCAACTGCTCCATCACCTCCACCTTCATCAGGAGTCCATAGCCGGCTATTCCGAAGCTTTTCAAACTCTTCAGTGAAGCTCCCGACCATTGACGACTTCAACTCCAAGCTTTCTACCGGAGTTGGTGAAGAAGATAACCTAGAGAACGGACTTAAAGGCCTTCGAGGTGACAGCTCATTGGTACCAGAAGCCTCCTCGGACTGAGCCCAGAAGCGGATTGACAACTCGCTATTCCGGCCACGACCTGCAGTGGATCTTCACCCTCTATTGGTTTACCCCTCTTCCCCTTCCTCTGTTGTATGGGATGACATACATTGAAATGAACTACATATTTTATTCTATATCTAATGGGATGTTTGTAGTTTTCTTATGCTTGTGAGTAGTGTTTGTGAATGCGCCTCGCCCGCTCCACATCCACTTCATACCCGTGTCTCACCCGATTGCACTCCGCACAAGAACACTTCCATCCATTAGCTTTCCGTCCACTCGCCCAACGGAAGTTCGGCATCCCGGCCAATACACTCACCTCACCTTGCGAAGCGGTGCCTTCAACCCGCATAGCTTTTATTAGTTTATTAGATCAAACAACCACAATCTCTCAAGTCCCCTTTTTACTCTTTTTCTTAGTATAACCCTCATAACAATATTTTCTGAACTGTTGCCGATCTATGCTAATTGTATTCCTCAAGAGACCGACACTCGGGGATTTATTCCCAAACTTTATTACTTGTGCGATCGGGCTCTTGCCGATTTACACGCATCAAGTTTTTGGCGCTGTTGCCGGGGAATGCAACGATAGAGCGACTCAGGATGACTGAAAATATTGTTATAAGAGTTAGTGTTTTTGACTGCTGTTTCCTTTTGTAGTGTTTGCTGCAGTGAATGCAGGGTCAAGGCACAGGAGATCTAGTCGCCTACTACCCCTTTTCGTTCAAGACACTTTCAATGACTACTATTCAGCAGCAGACTTATAAAGCAAGCCTTACCAACCTCACATACCGAGCAGAAATGGGAAATAACAGTTTCGAGATCTCGCCTGACCTCATCGAATACATCATCGAAAACTGCCAATTCAGCGGAGACGGAAAAGTAGATGCTTTATGCCACGTGCAGCGGTTCTTAGAAATCTAGAACACTTGTACGCCAAATGCTGCCAACAACAAGAAGCAGAGGATCTGACTCTTCTCCTTCTCCCTGAAAGATGAAGCAAAGCGATGGTATCAAGATATCCAGAAGGGAATATCCTCATCCTGGAAACAACTCGAAGGGAAATTCTTGGCCAAATTCCGATAACCGATGCTAGCAATAGACAATTATAAGGAGCTCATCACCTTCACCCAAAGAAATGAAGAGACCTTGTTCGATACATGGGAGCGTTTCCAGTCCCTACGAAGGGAATGCTGCAGAGTGGAAATGTCAGACATCCTCCTAATCCAAACTTTCTACTTCGGTATCGCAGACAGATTCCGGCCATTACTTGACGTCGCAACCGGTGGAACTCTGTTTAACAAATCCAGCAAGGATGCCTGGGAAGTTATAGACAACATTTCCCAAACTAGTAGGCATTGGAACTCTTCGCCTTCTCCCGACCTTCCGGTAGAGATAAATTCAGTAGTCTCTGATGAAGCCACCGACCACAATCCCTCGTCAAAGATAGAGCAATTTTTTGCTTATGCGTACAAAATGATGGAGATGTTCAACGACCAAGCCACCATCATTCAGCGCCTACAAACTGCCATAGGGATTCACACGGAAACGTTATTATGTTCAGTCAATCAGAAACAGGAAACAGTACATACTATGAGATTGAGAAGCGGAAAAAGCCTAGAGAGGGCCTCGCCTCCTGATCCTCCCGCACAATCACTCCGCGAGCCCATTGTCGATTTGATAAAGGAAACTCCGTCCTCACCAACTGTGCAAGAACCCATGGCAGTACCACAACCTGTGAAGAATGCCGTGAAGCCATCATTTCCCCACGGACTGCAAAATGAAAAGGCTGAGAAACAATTTCATAAATTCCTCGAGATCATGAAAGGAGTCCAAATAAGTATACCTCTGACAGAAGCTATCACTCAGATCCCAGGATATTCTAAGTTCCTAAATAACCTCATCTCACGGCGTAAATCTTTAGAAGGACTAAAACGATCAATCTCACTGAAGAATGCTCAACTCTCCTCGCTAACTATTCCCCAACCAAAGGCAGAGATCCGGGCAGTTTGACCATCCCCTGCAGAATTGGCCTCCACAGATTCGGACGCGCATTATGTGATTTGGGAGCTTCAATAAATCTAATGCCTCTCTCCATATTCCACGAGCTAGGAGTTGGGATTCTACAGCCCACCCACCTGAGGTTGCAATTAGCTGACAGATCGGTAAAACAACCGGCCGGGATAGTCGAAGACCTCACTGTCATGGTCAAAAACCTCGCCTTCCCAGCAGATTTTGTCATTCTCGACATGATGGTCGATCCCAAAGTGCCTATATTCCTCGGACGGCCCTTCCTCGCCACAGCCCGTGCCATTATCAACGTAGACCAAGGAGAGCTAACCCTAAGCCTAGGGGAAGAAACAATTTCTTTCAACATCCACGAACCTCCCCAACATCTCAGACTCACCAACTACGACGAAGCAGATTTGATAGATGAACCAGACATGTGCAGCGAAATGATTCTTGACCCAGCCGAGCCAGTGTGGGAAGAGGAAGATGCATCCGACACAACCGTCCACACTAATGTCCCGAGAACCCCGCATTCAACCAAAGAACCTTTCATCACATCTACCGTCACAACCACTGCCACAACTCTGAAGCCGCTGCCCGAATCCCTGAAATACGCTTTCCTAGAGGAAGGCACAGCGTGCCCAGTAATCATCTATGCATCCCTCTCCATTGACAACGAACTCGCCCTGGTCAATGTCTTAAAGAAATACAAAAATGTTTTTGGACGTTCATTAGCCGACATAAAAGGGATCAGCCCGGCATTTTGCATGCACAAGATTATGCTTGAAGATCAATACAAACCGTTGGCACAACCTCAAGATGCATGACATGGTACAGGCAGAAGTAATAAAATTGCTTGATGCGGGTATCATTTATCCAGTCAGTGACAACAAATGGGTCAGCTGCGTGCAAGTGGTGCCCAAAAAGGGCGGGATTACTGTGGTGGCCAATGAAAAAAATGAATTATTACCCACCCGTGTGGTCACCGGGTGGAGAGTCTGCATAGACTACCGGAAACTGAATGAGGCTACCCGCAAAGATCATTTCCTGCTACCCTTCATTGACCAGATGCTGGAAAAATTGGCCGGTCAGGAATACTATTATTTCCTCGACGGGTATTCAGGATATAATCAAATTATAGTTGACCCCGACGACCAAGACAAAATGACATTCACGTGCCCATCCGACACCTTCACGTTCAGGAGAATACCATTCGGATTGTGCAATGGCCCAGCAACCTTCCAGCGATGCATGATTGCCATCTTCGGCAACATGATTGGAGACTTTCTCGAAGTCTTCATGGACGACTTTTCCCTTTTCAGGAACAGCTTTGATGCCTGCCTCGCGAATCTAGCCAAAACTCTGAAGCGTTGTGAAGATACAAACCTCGTCTTGAATTGGGAAAAATGTCATTTCATGGTTCGCGAGGGTATCGTCTTCGGCCACAAAGTCTCTCACAGGGGGCTCAAAGTCGACCAAGCAAAAGTCAGCATCATCAAAAATCTTCCTCCTCCATCTTCCGCCAAGGGGATCCGCAGCTTCTTGGGACACGCCGGTTTCTACAAAAGATTCATCAGTAATTTCTCATAAATATCCAAGCCCCTCACATATCTGCTGGCCAAGGACATCCAGTTTGACTTCGACAAAAAATGTATGCAAGCCTTCGAGACTCTCAAAGACCGACTCATCTCCGTTCCAATCTTGGTGGCACCAGATTGGACTTTGCCCTTCGAAGTCATGTGCGACGCAAGCGATGTTGCAGTCGGAGCGGTGCTCGGTCAAAGGAAAAACAAAATCTTTCATACTATCTCATACGCCAGCCAGACTCTCAACGATGCTCAACTGAATTATACCACTACAGAAAAGGAGCTATTGGCAGTAATCTTCGCTTTCGAAAAATTCCATTCGTACTTAGTGTTATCTAAGGTCATTGTATACATTGACCATGCCGCACTAAGGTATTTATTCAAAAAAAAGAAGCCGAGCCCCGGCTGATTCTTTTACTACAAGAATATGACATCAAGATCCGAGATAAGAAAGGGGTCGAAAACGTCATCGCCGATCACCTACCAAGATTGGAGAGCGACACTGAAGGAGTTGTACCCATCTGCAACCGCAATGAGATTGCCGACTGCTTCCCGGACGAAAGATTATTCGCCATCTGTTCGATCACTCCGATAATCCCGTGGTACGTAGATATGGCCAACTACCTCGCTTGCAAATCTGTCTCCGCTCACCTGTCATCGCGGCAAAAGCGAAAACTACTATCCGATGCCAAATATTATTTCTGGGAAGACCCGTTACTATTCTGTACTTGCAACGATGGCATTATCAGACGTTGCGTACCCGAGACCGAATTTCAATCCGTCTTAACACACTGCCATGATCGGGAGGCCGTCGGTCATTTCGGCACCACCAGAACAGCACACAAAGTACTACAATGTGGCCTATTTTGGCCAACCCTTTTTAGAGACACCCAAGCATACGTCGTAAAATGCAATGAATGCCAAAGGATAGGAAATATCTCCAAGAGGGATGAAATGCCTCTCAACAACATGCTCGTCTGCGAACCATTCGACGTTTGGGGGATCGACTTCATGGGACCCATCCCAATGTCGCATGGAAAACTCTATATTATTGTCACAGTGGACTATGTTTCCAAATGGGTCGAAGCCGAAGCTGTCGCCGCAACTGATGCCCGCACCGTATTGAAAATCATACACAAGAACATTTTCTCTAGATTCGGCGCCCCGCGCACCATCATCAGAGACAGCGGGAGCCATTTTTGCAACAAGTCGTTCTTGCAACTCATGAAGAAGTTTGGAGTCCACCACAAAATCTCTCTTGCCTACCATCCCCAAACCTGTGGGCAAGTAGAGGTCTCAAACCGCGAGCTCAAAATAATCATCAAAAAATCCATCCATTCCAACAGAAAAGAGTGGGCCAAGAAGGTCGACGACACCTTATGGGCGTACAGAACCATCTTCAAAACCCCTATCGGTATGACTCCTTTTCAACTAGTCTATGGAAAAGCTTGCCACTTACCGGTCGAGCTAGAACACAAAGCGCTATGGGCAACCAAATTGCTAAACATGGACATCAAAGCCGCAGCAGATAAGCGTCGCACTCAACTGAACTAATTAGAGGCGCTCCGGCATTTCGCATACGAAAATGCGTGGATATACAAAGAAAGAACAAAAAAATGGCAAGACCGTCACATCATACCCAAAGAATTCCAACCAGGAGACCAAGTCCTGATGTACAATTCCCACCTCCGTTTATTTTCAGGCAAGCTCAAATCGCGGTGGAGCGGCCCCTTCATAGTGATCGGAGTCTCCCCCTTTGGCAGAGCCTCCCCCTTTGGCGCCATCGAAATAGCCGGGAAAAGCGGAGACAATTTCAAAGTCAATTGGCACCGGCTAAAATTATATGATGGCGGCGCAACCACCGGTGACACTCAAGGCCTGCAGCTCGCCGAACCCAAGCAAAGCAATAGCGACAGTCCTTGATCGATAATGGCAGCACTGAAAAATGAGGACCACCACTCCACTCTGCAGCTACCCCTGCACGTTTTTCACCAAATTTTGTATCTCATGAACATATTTGAGCTTTTATTTTTATTTATTTTTCTTCAGACTGCAAAGAACTCTGTCTTGTAACTGCTAATACAGGTATTTGGTCCACCTTAAGGACGGTAAACAAAAGTGCTTTCGGGAGACAACCCAAGTTGGACCGTTTGGTCCTATGCTGTGTTTTGAGTTCTTTTTATATATTTATATGTGTCCATATTTTGTTTGGCGTGCATATTTTAATCGCAGGTGCAGGAATTTTTAAGGCGCGACAACTTGGCCGCACTTGGACATCTCGTTGCACGACTGGTATGCTCAAGTTTGAGCATAGGTACTTCCTACCCTAGCTATTTTTCCCATTTGGAATGCTTATTTTTACTAGTTGTCGAATTTAAGTCTGGGGGGGGGGGAGATCATGCCTGTGGTCACTACACAACACATTCTGTTGCATACCAGTCTCTTGTTTAGTTATGTCATGATCTCTGTTGCACACACTAAGTCACCCACACGAGTGCGCTCTTATCCACGCATGCAGCTCGAGTCAAATGTATTATTTTTGTGTAAACTTTAAAATAGCGGTGCTGGCTTAGGATTTCAGGATCGAGTAGTTCGAAACTCATGCAGTGCTCCTAATCGAGTACTCATGGTTTGTGTAGAACTAGTATAGAGTTAATTTTTCTTTATGCTCGTAGATTTATATTTTTCTGCAGACGTAAATATTGTTTGTACTACTCAAAATCTGAATTTGGAGTAATCGAACGATAATGTAGGAATGTGTGTAGCCACCACTAGACTCATATTGCTCGAGTCGGGAGAAAGGATCCTCTTTCTCGGTGGCTAAGAACTTGCCCTAAGCTACTATTGAGGCATTGGTGCCTGGTTAGTCAAGAGTGAGCATGACGTAGGCCATCATTTTGGCTAGTTTGAGCCTTGTTTAGCATTTCCTACCTGTTAACCGTTGCATGCCAAATTTGTGCCTACCCCTTCTTTGATCCAGCTCCACTCACATTCACCAAGGTCTGAAGGTAAACCCACCATCGCAATCAAATGCTTGAGCTTGTTTGTATTTACTATTTTGCTGATGTTGTGATATGTGGAAATCGTGTAATGTGGTGCTGAATTCATAAACTTTTTGATTGCTATGTTTGGGGATCGTAAACGCCGAAAAGAAAAAGAAGAAAAGCGAAAAAGAAAAGGAAAAAGAAAAATCTGAACGAATTGCTTTGAGAATTCTATCCCCATCCTATTTATTGATTTTGGTCGGGTTAGGCCGTGTACATGCCCGATTTTCAAGCTCAGTCTGGGGGTGTGTTACACGTGCATTTCTAAGTGGCTATATTGGTTTAGGTTTTTGTTCGCTCGCTTTGGTTGCATGTAGCCTTCATGTTTATCATTGACTACCAAACCTTAGCCTAAGCCCCATCCTCTCCTACAAGTCCTACTGATTCACGCTTGAGTCTAACCCGTGCGGTGGAGAGAGTGTGAACGTGCAAGCGTATGGTCCCCAACATTGGTGGATTCCTTTGGAGGTGATCCTGAGCCCTGATCTTTGGCAATGCTCACCTTAGTGGCCTGCCTACTTTCTTCCTACACATGATCGCAAGATTCTCCATAATTCTAATTTTGAGCAATTACAATATTTATTTGCACCTGTCAAATAGTTTAAACTACGTAGTATAATTAAAAAGTTTTTCTATTATATCTTCTATGACCATGATGTATTTGATTTCTCGTCTTACGTTTTTTTGAAATTTCTGAGCTAGCTAGCTATTTTCTAGTTCACGGAGTGATGATTTGCTCGGGATATGCAAATGGCTAAGTCTGGGGGTGTGATGAGTCCAAATTTTACACTGATTTTTGAACTCATCTGGGCCAATTTTATCATCTTAGCACTGCACTTGAGAGCTATTACTGCTTATATTTGTTTTCGTGCTTATTTCATGATTAAGTGCACTGTAGGCCCGTTTCTGTGTGCTTTATTTGTTTCTGTGTTTTTGTTATTCTTTAGCCGCGTCATGAGAATGTGGTGTACACTTTTGGTGAGCTATCTGCCTCTTCTGCTGGTGCATGGGTTGTGTGCGTGCTCCGGAACAGCTCGGGAGAGCCCGACGACACAGGGACACTACGCATGACCGCTGGACTTACTGCGCACGACCACTGGTCGTGCGCCACCGATCATGCGCATTACATTCTCATTTTTCCTAATTCTGCCCGGGTAATCGCACGAGCACTGGCCGTAGTGCGCACGACCACTGGTCATGCGCCACTGCTCGTGCGCGTTTACCCCTTGCTTTCTGAAATCTGTCCTAGTCAATCACACGATCAGTGGATTTAGTGCGCACGACCACCGGTTGTGCGCCACTGATCGTGCTCATATATGCTGATGTTTCTATCCAGGTTGCAGGTATAATTAGAAATGGCACACGATCATCGACCTACAGTGCGCACGACCACTAGTCGTGCGCCACTGATCGTGCGCTATGCTTTTGCTGCCTCCGTATTTAAGGGACTGCTCCGCGATTTAGGTCAACGTCCATCATTTTTTGCGAACGGGGAGTGTGTGGGAAGCGCCATTTTACTTCTCCAGCTGCTCCATCACCTCCACCTTCATCGGGAGTCCATAACAGGCTATTCCGAAGCTTCTCAAACTCTCCTGCGAAGCTCCCGGCCATTGACGACTTCAACTCCAAGCTTTCCACCGGAGTTGGTGAAGAAGACAACCTAGACAACGGACTCAAAGGCCTTCGAGGTGACAGCTCGTTGGTACCAGGTGCCTCCTCGGACTGAGCCCGGAAGCGGATTGACAACTCGCTATTCCAGCCACGACCTGCGGTGGATCTTCACCCTCTATTGGTTTACCCCTCTTCCCCTTCCTCTGTTGTATGGGATGACATACATTGAAATGAACTACATATTTTATTCTATTTCTAATGGGATGTTTGTAGTTTTTTTATGCTTGTGAGTAGTGTTTGTGAATACGCCTCGTCCACTCCACATCCACTTCATACCCGTGTCTCACCCGATTGCACTCCGCACAAGAACACTTCCATCCATTAGCTTTCCGTCCACTCGCCAAACCTAAGTTCGGCATCGCGGTCGATACACTCACCTCACTTTGCGAAGCGGTGCCTTCGACCAGCATAACTTTTAGTAGTCTATTAGATCAAACAACCACAATCTCTCAAGTCCCCTTTTTTCTCTTTTTCTTAGTATAACCCTCATAACAATATTTTCTGAACTGTTGCCGCTCTATGCTAATTACATTCCTTAAGAGACCGACACTCGGGGATTTATTCCCAAACTTTATTACTTGTGCGACCGGTGCGCTTGTCGATTTACATGCATCAACTACCACTCCAGTACTTCCTGCTACTGGCCTTCACATGTCCAACCCATCGACTCCACAAACTACACGTTTAACTACAGAGTCTTCTCCGGTATGCAAATGAAACATCACCAATCCAGACCAACCTGTCCAGATGGCCTTCACATAATATGCCTATTCCGTGCTACACATTTCTTGATCTATATGCAAGATTATTGGGGATTCCAAGAATCAACCACAGGAAAACCCTTCGCAATCCACCCTCTGGTTGGGGAAATCCATGCACATGCCAAAAAGGAAAGACTTCACATATCCAAGAAGGAAGATCGTTACCCTTGATGACCTCCTTGAAGCCATGGAATTCTAGCCAGTTGGAAAGCATCGCAGCGGCCTTGCCTCCACAACGCTGGCTTCACATCTCAAATAGGAACTCTGCAGCTCCACCGGTGGCCGGCTCCTTTCCTCCTCCTCCTCCATGCTCTCCCTTCTCTCTAGCTTTCTTAGAAAGAGAATGGCCCAAGATCAAATGAGGATTCTCTTCTCATTCTCGGCCTTAAAGCAGCAGGGAGAAGCCTGGGCCATTAGATCCCAGATGAAGGAAATGGATGGCCACAAATTTTCCTGAAAGCTCTATTTTTTGGCTCACACACCCTGTGACACGCCCGTGTCACAGGCCGTGTACCTTAAGCGGCACACAACCGACTTACCTAGAGTAGGACATGGACATGTGACACTCCTGTGTCACAGGCCGTGTGCCCTAACACACTTTCAGACAAGCCCGTGTCTGCGGTCGTGTACCTCAAACGGCACACACCCCATGCACCCCGAACAGGATACGACCATGTGACACGCCCGTATTACAGGCCGTGTGTCGATAGACACACCCGTGTCCTGCCCGTGTTCACAAGCCCTCAATGCCTTGGTCAGTTCTAGAGGAGGATACGGCCATGTGACACGCCCGTGTCACAGGCCCTGTGCCCTTACACGGCTGTAGACATGCCTCTACCCTGCATTTCATCGAGCGAAGTTACTCCACTAGAGGGGTACACGCCCTATGATATGCCCGTGTTGCAGGGCGTGTTCCCTCTCGAGAACTCGTCGAGTGCAGTTCTTCGAGCACTCGACAGGCTGCTCAGCCATACAGAGCAGGACACGCCCGGGGACGCGCCCGTGTCCCAGGCCGTGTCACCCAACTTGAACCCATGCTTGGGATTTGGGGTGTTACAACCCTCCCCTCCTTATAATAAATTTCGTCCCGAAATTTGCATACAGTAAGGAAAATAGACGCAAGATGTTATAACTTCACAAAAGTTTAATACACCTTGACACGCACTGCATAACAGTTTACACAAATAGCTCGGGAAATTCAGCTCGCATGGTCTGCTCTCGCTCCCATGTTAGCTCCTCACGACCACAATTGTCCCACCGGACTTTGACCATCCCGATTGTCTTGTTCCACAACTGTTTATCGGCGCGATCTTCGATCCGAATGGCCCTAACCTTCGTCGTTAGCCCATACTCGACCGGCACACGATCATTCTTTATCATTTGAGCTGGATCTTTGACGGCTTTTCGAAGCACCTAGATGTGAAACACATCATGTAGTCCACTCAATTCTGCCGAAAGAGCTAGCCGATAGGCAGCTTCCCCAACTCGCTGCACCACTTCAAACGGACCAAGACATCTCAGACTTAACGTTTGCAGACGCCGAATCCTGGACACGCCTTTGAAGGGCTTAATCTTCAAATATACCCAATCACCCACTGCGAACTCCACGATCCGGTGCTTGGCGTTGTAGTATTTCGCTTGTCGATCCTGGTCTATCAGTATCCTCTCTCGAATAGCGCGTATCATTGAGGTAGCTTCATTTACTTCTTTACGCTTATATAGTTTGGTTTCGCCTACTTCCGCTCAAGCTAACAATTTACGACACTTGCGACCATACAAAGCTTCAAACGGTGTCATTCCGATGCTTGCTTGGTAGCTATTGTTGTAGGCAAACTCCACCAAATAAAGATGATCTTCCCATATCTTACCAAAGTCCAGGGCGCACATTCAGAGCATATCCTCCATTGTTCTATTGGTCCTCTCAGTTTGGCCATCCATTTGGGGGTGAAAGGCCTTACTGAACGTCAATTTCGTGCACAACAACTGATGGACTAGCCTCCAAAAATTCGATGTAAATCGCCCATCACGATCGCATACGATGCTACGAGGAACACCGTGCAGTCGTACGATTTGCTCCACATAGAGCTTTACCAAACTTTCCACTAAATCGCCCCGCTTATTCGGAAGGAAGTGAGCCACTTTCGTCAACTGGTATACAATCGCCCAGATTGAATCATTCCCGCATTGAGACCTCGGAAACCCGTGCATGAAATCCATTGAAATATCATCGAACTTCCATTCAGAAATCGTTAATGACTTCAAGAACCCTCCAGGTTTCTGGCATTCCGCTTTCACCAAAGCACAAGTTTGGCATTTAGCCACATAATGAGCTATATCATTCTTGAGTCCTGGCCAACAGAACAACTTTTGCATGTCCTTGAACATCTTTGTGCTCCCAGGGTGAATTGAGTACTTTGTAAAGTGAGATTCGTACATCAACTCTTCTCGCAACGTACCCATACTCGGGACGCACAAACAGCCCTCTTTCCGCAAAAGGCCGTTATCCCAGGAGAATTGGCCATCTAGCCCATCCTTTGCATAGCGTTGTAGACTTTCATCCAGCTCCATTGCTCGTCGAATCCTGTATACAAGGTCATACTGTACCTCCATCCAATTCAAGCATGTATCGGCTGTGACATTCTTGTCAACACAAGAAATCTCTAACGCTTCCAACTCTTAGATCAGACACTCATCGTGTATCTGCAACCAATTTGCCCTTGACGTAGTCCTACGACTCAGGGAATCAGCGACCACATTTCCCTTCTCGGTAGTATAATGAATCTCAAAGGTGTAGCCAACTTCGTTGTCGCATATTCAGATCCTTCTGCTTCAACAAGTACTTTAGGCTCTTATGGTCCATAAAGATATCAACGTTTATGCCATAAAGATAATGACGCCATAACTTAATTGAAAAAATCACCGCCTCCAACTCCGAGTCGTGGGCGGGATAATTTCGCTCATGCACTTTCAACTGGCGTGAGCCAGAAGCAATCACCTTTCCAAAATACAAAAGAACGCAGCCTAAGCCGCTCCCCGAAGCATCACTATAGATCTCATAGCCGTCTGTACCACATGGCGATGTCAACACAGGCGCCGTGGTCAAACAACTCTTTAGCTCTTCAAAATCTCAAGTGCACTCCGACATCCAAATGAACTTCTGATCCTTTCGCGTCAGTGTGGTCAGAGGCAAAGCGATCTGCAATAAGTTTTCCACAAAACGTTAATAGTAGCCTGCCAGTCCAAGGAAACTCCTAACTTCAGCCACCAAAGACAACACCGGCCACTCCTGTATGGCTTTTATTTTTGACGGATCCACTGCTATGCCCTCTCCACTTACCACATGGCTAAGAAAAGCCACCGACGATAGCTAAAACTTACACTTTGAGAACTTGGCGTAGAGTTTATTACTCCTCAAGGTATGCAACACCAACCGCAAGTGGTTAGCATGATCAGCTTCCGATTGACAGTACACCAAAATATCATCAATGAATATAATCACGAACAAGTCCAAGTATTCTCAGAACGTTCAGTGCATTAGGTCCATAAACACCGTTGGCGCATTGCATAGCCCAAACGACATTACCATGAACTCATAATGACAGTAGCGTGTTCCAAATGCGGTCTTGGGAATGTCATGTTCCCGAATTCTCAACTGGTAATATCCAGATTTCAAATCTAATTTGGAATAGACGGTTGATCCCACTAGCTGATCGAACAATTCATCTATCGTGGAATCAGATACTTGTTCTTCTCTGTCAGCTTATTCAATTCACGGTAGTCAATACATAACCGCAAACCACCGTCCTTCTTTTTCACAAATAGAACAGGTGCGCTCCAATGTGTCATACTTGGGCGTATATATCCCTGCTCCAGCAACTCTTGCAATTGGACTTTCAATTCAACCATTTCCTTTGGCGCGACGCAATATGGCGAGCAGGCCACAAGTTTCGCACCTGGAACCAACTCAATCATGAAGTCGATCTCCCGCTAGGGTGGTAGCCCAGGAAGATTCTTAGGAAACACATCCGCAAACTCTAATACAATCGGAACATCACTCACACTGTCCTTTAGCTCAACAACCTAAATCAGCGTGAAGAATAACTCTGTGCCCTTCTGAACAGCATTGATGACTTGGAGTGCAGACTTCAAGGTCCAGCCCACTCCTCACATACCCACGAACTCAGTCTCAAGCTCGGTATTTTGGCCCAGTGTGATCTCTTTGGCATTACAATCAATAAAGGCATGTAGCTCCGCGAGCCAGTCCATACTAAAGATCACATCAAATTCCGATATCGGCAGTACAGACGCAGTCAAATAGAAATCCCGACTTCCAATTTGAACCGCCACATCGCAAGCCCTATCCGCAACCATGAAACAACCACTCAGTAATAACACCCTTTCGCTCTCTGTCTTCACATGTCTAGGTACTCCAATCCAAGTTACGAAGTCCTTAGACAGAAATGAATGTGAAGCACCCGTATCAAACAGTGCTCTTGCCAATGTGTTCTGAATCATAACAAAGCCTGTAGCAACCACATCACACACAAGCTACAAGCATGAAATAAGAAAAGCAATCAATAACGGAAATAGTACCTGTGATGACGTCACTTTGCTTTATGGCCTCATGCTGGCCAAGATTGTAGACTCGGGGCTGCACCTGGGATGCAGAGGACT
This sequence comes from Platanthera guangdongensis, assembly GCA_039583875.1. NCBI lineage: Eukaryota > Viridiplantae > Streptophyta > Magnoliopsida > Asparagales > Orchidaceae > Platanthera > Platanthera guangdongensis. Next base: position 24,997,400 of record CM077154.1, on the reverse strand, counting down.
CCACCACTGCCTTTCCCTTCTCAGCATAATACACTCTCGTCTTGTTGTCACCCTTTGGTGGAGCAACCCGGCAATCACGGGCTATATTCCCCACTCTTCCACAAGTAAAGCAAGTACGAGTCTCTGGCCTCGATGTTTCCCCCGACAGAACTGTTGAAGGAGTTTGTCCAGAAGGCTTGGACTTCTTGCCCCATTTCTTTGAATAGTAAGATTTTCCAGGTCAGGGCGCTTTGAACTCTGGCTTTGTCACAGCCAAAGCCCTTTTTCCTTGCACCCGTTTCATATCCTTCTCCAGCGCACACGCAGTATCTACCAACGCCTGGAACCATTGGTTCACGGAACTCGAGAGCAGGAATCACAACTCATCCCACAATCCTTCATAGAACCTATTGGTTTTCTGTTGCTCATCGGCAAAAATGGAGCCCGCATACTGTCCCAACCATGTGAACTCATGCAGATAAGTCTCAACACTACATTTTCCTTGCTTTAGCCGTTGTAATTCATTTTTCATGACAATGCGTTGTGCCGCTGCTAGGTACTTTGCCAGGAATAGTCGTGAGAACTCCTCAATCGACACTTGTGTTAACAGCCTGTCCGCTAAGTGCTGTAACTCGATCTCGTCCCACCATAGCCGAGCCTCTCCTTCCAATAAGAAGGTGGCCAAGGTGACCTTCTGATCTTCCTCCATCATAATCACTGTCAATATACGCTTGACGCGCAACAACCAATCCTCCGCCTACGTAGGGGATCCCACACCCATAAATGTAGGGGGATTGAAGCTCATGAACTGCTTCAGCTGCCATTCAGTTGCTCGAGGATCAACAGCCGTAACATGTTCTGGCCTCACCGCAACCTATTCTAACACCACTACTGGCTGCGCTTGCCTACCAGGCTGTGCTTGAAACATTGCAAATAGTGCCTCAGCAACTAAGAATACAGTTTCCGCAAAAGGTGGAGGTGTAGGCACCTCAGCTGGGTCCGTACTCTCATCAGAATGTTGGGGCTCCGACTACCCAGCACCACTCCGAGTCACCTAGAGGGGAACAAGACATATATTAGCGACCTCGTACAAGCAATAACAATAACTTAGGAACGCGCAGGTTCCTCAACCAAGTGTATTTGCATTCCTAAGTGCACATTCAAGAGTTCATTAGTGTTAATGCAGTTCGCACGTACACGTGCTCGCCACCCCACAAAAGAATTCGACCACGAATTCGAAAGGGAAAGACCGAGATAGTCCGATACCAAAAATGTAACGACTCCATCCGTTCATATAGCATATAATAGAAGGTCCGGCCGGGGCCGCACACTATATGCCACAAAACAGATGGCAAAGTCACGGGTTAATATCAGAGTTGCGCATCCTAACTCATAACATTCTAGTGGAAGCTTTTAACATAAATACTGAAAAACAACCATGAAAGTCCACTGATATAAATAGCCATATTTATATAGGAATGTACCCCAAAAACATTATCGTTTGGCCTTATGGCCTTACAATTGTTCTTTATAAGTGTGGATTCCAAACATTGGTGCGCAGGCCGGCCACACATGAACAAAACACAACATTTTTTATTTAGCCTTCAAGGGCTAGCAGCAGCAGCAGGGAATTCAACCCTTATGTGTCCCACTCGGCTCTCCAACACTTGCACAGGGACAACCCACTAAACGGTGGCAAACAAAGCAACGGTCAGCATTCTGCTGATCAATTTATAATGACCCTACGCCTTTCCCGAGGCAGTGGTATTCCTTCCCTGCATTCATAGCAATTCATAGGCAGGTATATAAATATCACACATTGTGCTCTCACGCACAAACAAGTCATCACAACCATCAGCCACACGGCCCGACGATCCGTGTACTCAGGGAACATTCTTGGTGTACTGGCGAACCAGGGTCCCACCACCGTTCTAGGTCCGAAACATAATGGTAAAATTGTGCATTTAGTATTTCCGGCGCGCAGGCCTAAGACTCTCATTATGCGCTCCAACTGACCGCACTTTCAGATCTTCAAGTCGGACGGAAATAATGCAGTTACGGATCAACCACCCCCCATTGCTTAATTCACCTTGCCATCACTGAATACCAACATACTCGAGGCTAAATATAAGGTATGGGTCGGTTTCAACTTTCCTGTTCGGCACTAGGCCTTTCAAGAGCTCATCAAGCTCACAATAGTCATACTGTCCACCAAGGACTGGATTCACCATTACCACAATGTCCACCAAGGGACTGGCTTTACAATAGCCACAATGTCCACCAAGGGGCTGTCTTCACAATCAACAAGGGGAGTTCATGCTAGCATCCTTCACGATCGCGTAGCGGGTTCCGCAGAACTCACTTTCTTCACCCAACTCCGCCCAAACCCTGCAGCATCCTGCAGTGCCAGAAAATTGGTCTTGTCATAGCACACAACACAAGCATCACAATGGTATTTTCCTGGACTACCACTCCAGTACTTCATGCTACTGCCCTTCACAGGTCCAACCCATCGACTCCACAAACTACACATTTAACTATGGAGTCTTCTCCGATGTGCAAATGAAACATCACCAATCCAGAACAACCTGTCCAGATGGGATTCACACAGCATGCCTATTCCGTACTACACATTTCCGAATCTATATGCAAGACTATTGGGGATTCCAAGAATCAACCCAAGGAAATCCCTTCGCAATCCGCCCTATGGTGGGGGAAATCCATGCACATACCAAAAAGGAAGGACTTCACATGTCCAAGAAGGAAGATCGTTACCCTTGATGACCTCCTTGGAGCCATGGAATTCTAGCCAACTGAAAAGCACCGCAGTGGCCTTGCCTCCACAACGCTGGCCTCAGATCTCAAATCAGAACTCTACAACGCTACAGGTGGCCGACTCCTTCCCTCCTCCTCCTCATTGCTCTCCCTTCTCTCTAGCTTTCTTAGAAAGAGAATGGCCCAAGATGAAATGAGGATTCTCTTCTCATTCTCGGCCTTAAAGCAGTAGGGAGAAGCCTGGTGTAACGCCCCAAAATTTGTAGAGGGACGACCAGCGTTTCTGGCCAAGTTTGGGTCTTAGCTGAGAGTCACAGGGCCAAGGACACGGGCATGTCCATGGCTGTGTCGAACCGGGTTCATCAAGAAGGAAAATTGGTTTCTGGCAGGGGGCACACAACCTGGGACACGGGCGTGTCCCAGGGCGTGTCAGGCTCCAGTTGAAGAATTAGTTGAGAGGTCGACGATTTTGGAGTCGACGATCGTCGAGTAGAGAACACAGCCTGAGACACGGGCGTGTCTCAGGGCGTGTCGAGCCCGTGTCCACGATCGGCCTGGGGAGTCGATGAATTTCGCTCGACGATGTGTCGAGACAAGGCACACGGCCTAGTACACGGGCGTGTCCAAGGCCGTGTCAGTCAGTCGACAAACTTCGCTCGATGAAGTGTCAAGACAGTGAACACGTTCTGGAGCCCAGGCATGTTGAGTTAGACAAGAGCAAGGACACGGGCGTGTCCAGTACCTGTGTGAGTCTCGGGTTGTTTTCGGGGCTGTGTCGATGGAGGCACACGACCGACCACACGACCATGTTAGTTGGAACACGGGCGTGTCAGGTCGAACACGGGTGTGTCGGATGCCCGTGTGTTGTTCCAGGCGCGTCGATTTTCACGGCGAATGGGGGACATGACCCTGGACACGGGCGTGTCGCAGGCCGTGTCTGGCCCAGTTTTAGCATTTCAGGCCCGAATTAAGGCCGTTCGTTTCTTTAATTTGGGATCCAATGACTGGGGGTTGTTCCTGATGGGATATACACGGGATTGGACCCTTAGAAACCCTTATTTATTTTGAGTGGTTCTCTTTCTAAGTCAAGAGAGAGAGGAGAGCAAAAGAAGAAGAAGAAGCCTAGATCCGGTCACCGGCGGAGCTTCGGAGCTCCAAATCGCGAGCCGAGTCCAGATCCGTGGAGGCTAGATCGTTGTGAAGGTTTTCATCCGGCTATTTTTCCATGGCTAGGAGGAGGAGTTGGAAGGTAACGACACTTCTCCTCTCGGTTTTAGGATGCATGTTTTAGCATTTTTTCTTTTCTAGGTTTTGGGCACCAAACACTCAAATGAGAGGGGTTTGGTTCGCCAAGGTTCAAGTGGAGCCTCCGGGTCGATTGAGTCCGTCCCCGGCATATTTTTGCATTAGATATCCGCTCCGTTAGTGGATTAGGCATGGTGTGTGAAGCCGTAGTCGCGACCGTTAGTCAGACTCGGTGATGTTGCATACGAGCTTTAAGGATTCGTAGAGATCCGTTGCGGCAAGATGTCATTTGTGATGTGGTGATGTTTTCCTCTTTTTTTCGAGTGAGTACGTGTAGTCGGAACCGGACAAGGTTAGCTCCTCAATGGCGGTAGATGGTTTCCTTGGTGGACAAGGTTAGCTCCACATCGGTGGTAGATGGTTTCCTTGGTGCGCGGGAACGCTGCAGTACAAATGAGGGACTAGGGTGGAATTGTCTTGGATTGTGATGTGCCAAGGCATGACTGTGTCTCCGTGGTCGGCTGGCTATCCTGTAATGTACACGTCATGTGTGGAGAGTGTCCCGGTGAGACTAGTCCCCTTCTGTGAGACTGACGAGAACGCCGAGCATGGGACAAGCCCGGGCAATGAGGCCATGAGCGGGTGGGGTCCAGCAAGGGTTCTTAGAATCGGTCAGTATGTTGGACGAAATCCAGACATGAGAAGTCAGAGTTTGCTGGCAAGCCCGTGTCTGTGACCGTGAGCGGGTGGGGCCTTGGCAAGAGTTTCGTGTGGCGGCTTGTATGCCATTGGGGGATTGTGGTTCCCCTTTGTTTGCGGCTTTATGCCAATGGGGAAATGTTGAGTACCCAAATGATGTGATGTTGTGCTAGATGCATATGCTATAGGGTGCCTTGGGTGAAGCCTGGGTGTTGCATTCATGTTGCATAGTAGGCCCTATTATTATATGCTCAACAATAGAGAACATGTATGATGTTTGAGACATCCAAGCCTGTTTCCTTAGTTCTTTTCTTGCTTATGATTATTACATACGAAGTGCTAACTTGAAGGTTGGAGGAATACCCCGGGATCCGTTAGGGGCGGCCGGGAGGAGATGTGTTTGTTACACAGTTTGAGGTCAGCCTTTGCTGACCCACGTTACTAAAAATTTTTATAGGGCAAGGATCGCAAGCAGGAGTTAGCTCGCTGGGCAGAAAGGCCTAAGCCTCATGAAGTGTTAACTTTCTGCTGTAGCTCTACTCTTTATGACATTGTATGTTTTGATGCCCTTGGTGACCGGCTTGCATGCCGAGGTAGACTAGGTGTGTTTATGCACTTTCAGGACTGATGTATTATTTGAGTTTGGATTTACTCTTGTTGTAAGGCCTTAAGGCCATTTTGTTACTCTTGTAGGCGTGGATAACTTCTAGTCTCTTTGGTTGTTTCCGCTGTGATGTGTTTTGAGTTTTGAGTTTGGGTAGCTATATCATTTTATAATACTGAAGCTGTGGCGTATGTATGTTATGGGGCTCCGGCTGGACCCATGTTATACTGTCATTACAGGGGAGGTGTTACAATTTGGTATCAGAGCCAGGTTAGATTCAAGGTCAGTGCGTAGAGAAGTTATCCACATAAGAGTAACGCGGCACCATGAGTGTCCTTATGTTTAAGTCTTGAGATTAGAGACTGATCCCTTTTTTCTTGTTTTCTTGAAGAGTGCAAGCAACGAGGCGGGTACGTCGAGAGCAAGAGAAGAACTTTCGGCGAGCAGTGCCACTGCTCCAGGTCTTTTGGGCACGGGTGTAAACCCGGCCGACTTCTGCCGCATGCTTGCAGAAGCGATGGTGGCAGCCCAAGCTGCAGCGGCAGCTCAGGTAGCAACCCCTGCTACACCGAACACGGCGACGACCGTGCCAGGCGGAGAAGCCAGGCGAGTGGCGCCTTTGGCGGAAAGGGTGGTTGTCGGACATGGAAACCGACACATGAAGTATTTCCTGAGCTTCCATCCCCCGTCGTTCAAGGGAGTTGGTATGCCAACGGATGCGGAGGATTGGTGGGTTCGAATTAAAGAGCTTTTGAGGGCGGCAGAGATGCCAGAAGAAAAGAAATCTGAGTATGCGACATTCATGTTGGAAGGAGACGCAAAGTTGTGGTGGGTAAGCCATAGCGGCCGCCAGTTCCCTGGACGCACCCCGTCGATGGAGGTATTTGGGGATGCTTTTCTAAAGAGGTACATTCCCGTTTCTGCACGATTGGCCCTTCAGAGGCAGTTTCTGCACTTAATGCAGTGAGACAAGACGGTGGACGAGTATATGCAGGAGTTCACCCGTTTGGGTCGTTACGCGGGAACGACGATGGAAGATGATGTAGAGAGGGATAACCTCTTCTACCAGGGGCTGAGGGAGAATCTGAGGCAACCCCTCATTTCCATGAAGAGAGCTGGTTTTAATGAGCTAGTTGCGGCTGCGAGGATTTTGGAGAGTGATCTGAAGCGAACCCAACGTCGTAAGGGTTTCACTCCTAAGCAAGGGGAGGAGAAGCCTCCCCAATCCCAGGGAAAGTCTGAAGGGAGTAGGTGGAGGAAAAAGCCTCCCACTTCCAGGTACGGTGAGAAGAGCAAGTGAACACCTGGAGGTTCTCACTCTAGGGGACCGCCGACGTGCTACAACTGCGGTAAGGTGGGGCACATAGCTCGTGTTTGTCCTCAAGGAGGAGCGAAGTAAGAGGCAAGGCAGGAGCAGACTGTGCGCTCCGGCCCCAGTGCCGCAGAGAAAGGGAAGATGGCGGAGTCAACCGCTTCTCGGTCCCAACCGGTGCAACCAAGGGCCTACAACCTTGGACAGCAGGAAGCGATCCGCCAAACCGATGTGGTGACAGGTATGAGGAAATTTAAGTTTAATTTTGTGCTTCATACTTTTAGACTTTTATGTGTGATGTCTATGTTGTAGGCTTCGTATTAGTTTTCGGATACCCCGCTAGGGTATTGTTCGATACGGGAGCATCACACTCCTTTTTTGCGCAGAGCTTCATCCGGAGAATAAGAGTTGAGTCTTTCTCGGTGGACGCGGAGCTGAAAGGGCACATACCTAATGGGTCATCCATGACCACCGGGGCCAAAGGGCGCATCTGTTGTGAGCTGGACGGAGTTGACTTCGTTTTTGTAGCAGTGGTTTTACCATTGGTTGAGTTCGATGTCATTTTGGGCATGGACTGGCTTGCAGAGCAGCGCGCCAGTATTGATTGCCTATCTAAGGTAGTGACCCTAAGGAGCAAAGGGCAGGCAGAAGTCAAATTTAAGGGCCTTTGTGGAGTGGCCTATTCCCTGATTTCGGCCATGTAATTGATGCGGGCGGTTAACCAGGGTGGCATAGCGCTAGTAGCATTATTGGAGGTTCGCCTCTCCCAGTTGTCTATTGAGGATGTTCCCGTAGTGGCAGAGTTCAAGGATGTGTTTCCGGATGAACTTCCTGGAGCGCCTCCTCGGCGGGAGATCGACTTCTCGATCGAGTTAGTGCCGGAGGCTAGGCCGGTGTCATGTCCTCCATTTACAGTTACAGGAACTCAAAGTATACTTACAGGAACTGTTGGAGCAAGGATATATTAGACCCAGTTCTTCTCCGTGGAGCGCTCCAGTGTTGTTTGTAAAGAAGAAAGACGGTAGTATGCGGCTGTGCATAGACTATCGAGAGCTGAATAAACTGACCGTTAAGAATAAGTATCCGATTCCTCGGGTAGACTAATTGTTCGACCAGTTGGTGGGGTCAGTGGTGTACTCAAAATTGGACTTGAAGTCAGGCTATTATCAGATGCAAATTTGGGACGAGGCCATACCCAAGACTGCCTTCGGTACGAGGTACATACACTTTGAGTTTACGGTGATGTCGTTCGGGCTGACGAACGCGCCATCTGTGGTCATGGATCTTATGAATCGAGTATTTCGGGAATACTTGGATTCTTTTGTGGTTGTCTTCGTTGATGACATCTTGGTGTATTCCAAATCGGAAGTGGAGCATGAGACCCACTTTAGAGTGGTCTTGCAAGTGTTGAGGGAGAATCAGTTGTATGCAAAGTTCTCAAAGTGCGAGTTCTGGTTAGCGAAGGTTGCATTTTTGGGCCACATGATTAGTGGGGATGGGGTGGCAGTGGATCTAACAAAAGTGGAAGCCATCAGAGATTGGCCAGTCTTGAGGACCGTGGTGGAAGTCCAAAGTTTTCTTGGACTAGCCGGGTATTATAAGAGATTCGTGGAGAATTTTTCGCGGATAGCTCTGCCCCTCACCTCACTCACTCATAAAGATCATAAGTTTGTGTGGACTCAAGAGTGGAGTCAAGCATTTGAGGCATTGAAGGAGAGACTAATGATGGCTCCAATCCTAAGTCTACCGCAAGGGACCGAGCGATTTCAGATCTTCAGTGACGCATCGGGATGTGGTTTGGGTTGCGTTTTGGTGCAACATGGCAAGGTGATAGCTTTTGGGTCTAGACAGCTAAAGCCTTAAGAGAGGAATTACCCCGTCCATGACTTGGAATTGGCGGCGGTAATTTTTGCGTTGAAAATATGGCGACATTATGTGTATGGTGCAAAGGTGGAGATCTTCACGGATCATAAAAGCCTGAAGTATCTCTTGGATCAAAAGGACTTGAACATGCGGCAACGCAGGTGGGTTGAGTTTCTTGGAGACTACGAGGTGGCGATTCAGTATATGCCAGGTAAAGCCAATGTAGTGGCGGATGCCTTGGGTAGAAGGTACTCAGGAAAGGGAATTGGATCGAAGCTCATGATGAGCGATTGGTACGGGAATGAGAGGCCCTTGGTTTGGAATGTGTGGCGAGAGGCGAGTCCAGCGTGGCTCAGTTGAACTGGATTGAAATGCAGAACGACTTGTCCGATTGCATTCGGGAAGCGACTCGGTTGGATGTGGAGTTTCAACCATATGTGATGGAGGCTCAAAATGGCGAGAGCAGCGCCCGAGATATGATTGATGGGATTCTGAGGAAGGACAGAAGGGTTTGTATACCGCAGTTCGGCAAACTCCGTGTGGAGTTGATGTTTGAGGCTCACTTCACAAATTACTCCATTCACCCGGGCAGTACAAAGATGTACCTGGATATGAAGAAATCCTTTTGGTGGTCGGGGCTAAAGCGGGACGTAGCTTTGTATGTGAATCGTTGCCAAACTTGCGCCTTGGTGAAGGCCGAATGTCAGAAGCCGGGCGGGTTCCTGAAGCCCCTTCCAATCCCTGATTGGAAAACTGATGACATCTCCATGGATTTTGTATATGGTTTGCCTAGATCGCAGCAGGGTAATGATGCTATTTGGGTGATCGTGGATCGCTTAACCAAGGTGGCCCACTTCATCCCAAATCGAAAGGAGGACAGCGTGGAGAAGCGTACTATGGAGGATAGCCGTTCAAAGGCGTCTCACGGATTCGCCGACTCAAGAAGTTGAGTCCAAGGTTTTTGGGGCCTTTTGAAGTTGTTGAGCGGGTGGGAGAAGCAGCCTATCGGTTGGCGTTGTCCGCGGAGCTGAGTGGATTGCACGACGTCTTCCATGTCTCCATCTTGAGGAAAGCCTTGGTGGAGGCTAGTGTGGTGATCGAGCCTGCATCGGTGCCGATAGAGGAAGACTTGAGGACGCGAGTCCGTCCAATTGCTATAGAGGATTCGGAGACTCGGCAGTTGCGGAATAAAGAGGTTAAACTCGTGAAAGTCCGATGGGACAACTGCAGTCGTGAGGAGTACTCTTGGGAGCGAGAACAAGTCATGCTAGAAGAGTATCCAGAGCTCTTCAAGTCAGGTACCATTTAAGTTTTGTTCCCTTTTGCTATGTAATTTCGGGATGAAATTTTTTTAAGGGGGAGAGAGTTGTAACGCCCCAAAATTTGTAGAGGGACGACCAGCGTTTCTGGCCAAGTTTGGGTCTTAGCTGAGAGTCACACGACCAAGGACACGGACGTGTCCATGCCCGTGTCGAACCAGGTTCATCGAGAAGGAAAATTGGTTTCTGGTAGGGAGCACACGGCCTGGGACATGGGCGTGTCCCAGGGCGTGTCAGGCTCCAGTCGACGATTTGGTCGAGAGGTCGACGATTTTGGAGTCGACGATCGTCGAGCAGAGAACACGGCCTGAGACACGGGCATGTCTCAGGGCGTGTCAAGCCCGTGTCGACGATCGGCCCGGGGAGTCGACGAATTTCGCTCGACGATGTGTCGAAACAAGGCACACGACCTAGGACACGGGCGTGTCCAATGTCGTGTCAGTCAGTCGAAGAACTTCGCTCGACGAAGTTTCGAGACAGTGAACACGGCCTGGAGCCCATACGTGTTAAGTTAGACACGGGCAAGGACACGGGCGTGTCCAGTACCCGTGTGAGTCTCGGGTTATTTTCGGGGCTGTGTCGATGGAGGCACACGGCCGACCACACATCCGTGTCAATTGGAACACGGGCGTGTTAGGTCAAACACGGGCGTGTCAGATGCCTGTGTGTTGTTCCAGGCGCGTCGAGTTTGATGGCGAATGGGGGACACAGCCCTGGACACGGGCGTGTCGCAGGCCGGGTTCGGCCTAGTTTTAGCATTTTACGCCCGAATCAAGGCCGTTCGTTTCTTTAATTTGGGATCCAACGGCTGGGGGTTGTTCCTGATGGGATATACACGGGATTGGAACCTTAGAAACCCTCATTTCTTTTGAGTGGTTCTCTTTCTAACTCAAGAGATAGAGGAGAGCAAAGGAAGAAGAAGAAGCCTAGATCCGGTCACCGGCGGAGCTTCGGAGCTCCAAATTGCGAGCCGAGTCCAGATCCGTGGAGGCTAGATCGTTGCGAAGGTTTTCATCTGGCTATTTTTCCATGGCTAGGAAGAGGCGTCGGAAGGTAACGACACTTCCCCTCTCCGTTTTAGGATGCATGTTTTAGCATTTTTTTCTTTTCTAGTTTTTGGGCACCAAACACTCAAATGAGAGGGGTTTGGGTCGCCAAGGTTCAAGAGGAACCTCCGGGTCGATTGAGTCCGTCCCCGACATATTTTTGCATTAGAGATCCGCTCCGTTAGTTGATTAGGCATGGTGTATGAAGCCGTAGTCGCGACCGCTAGTCCGTCTCGATGATGTTGCATACGAGCTTTAAGGATTTGTAGAGATCCGTTGTGGCAAGATGTCGTTTGTGATGTGGTGACGTTTTCCCATTTTTCCCAAGTTAGTACGTGTAGTCGGAACCGGACACGGTTAGCTCCTCAATGGCGGTAGATGGTTTCCTTGGTGGACAAGGTTAGCTTCGCATCGGTGGAAGATGGTTTCCTTGGTGCGCGGGAATGCTGCAGTACAAATGAGAGACTAGGGTGGAATTGTCTTGGATTGTGATGTACCAAGGCGTGGTTGTGTCTCCGTGGTCGGCTGGCTATCCCGTGATGTACACGTCATGTATGGAGAGTGTCCCGGCGAGACTAGTCCCCTTCTGTGAGACTGACGAGAACGCCGAGCATGGGACAAGCCCGGGCAATGAGGCCATGAGCGGGTGGGGTCCAGCAAGGGTTCTTAGAATCGGTCAGTGTGTTGGACGGAATCCTGACATGAGAAGTTAGAGTTTGCCGGCAAGCCCGGGTCTGTGACCGTGAGCCGGTGGGGCCTTGGCAAGAGTTCCGTGTGGCGGCTTGTATGCCATTGGGGATTCTGGTTCCCCTTTGTTTGCGGATTTATGCCAATGGGGAAATGTTGAGTACCCAAATGACGTGATGTTGTGCTAGATGCATACGCTATAGGGTGCCTTGGGTGAAGCCCGGGTGTTGAATTCATGTTGAATAGTAGACCCTATTATTATATGCTCAACAATAGAGAACATGTATGATGTTTGAGACATCCAAGCCTGTTTCCTTAGTTTCTTTTCTTGCTTATGATTATTGCATATGAAGTGCTAACTTGCAGGTTGGAGGAATACCCCGGGGTCCGTTAGGGGAGGCCGGGAGGAGATGTGTTTGTTACACAGTTTGAGGTTAGCCTTTGCTGACCCACGTTACTAAAAATTTTTACAGGGCAAGGATCGTAAGCAGGAGCTAGCTCGCTGGCCAGAAAGGCCTAAGCCTCATGAAGTGTTAACTTTCTGCTGTAGCTCTACTCTTTATGACATTGTATGTTTTGATGCCCTTGGTGACCGGCTTGCATGCCGAGGTAGACTAGGTGTGCTTATGCACTTTCAGGACTGATGTATTATTTGAGTTTGGATTTACTCTTGTTGTAATGCCTTAAGGCCATTTTGTTACTCTTGTAGGCGTGGATAACTTCTAGTCTCTTTGGTTTTTTCCGCTGTGATGTGTTTTGAGTTTTGAGATTGGGTAGCTATATCATTTTATAATACTAAAGCTGTGGCGTCTGTATGTTCTGGGGCCCCGGCCGGACCCACGTTATACGGTCATTACAGGGGAGGTGTTACACCTGGGCCATTAGATCCAAGATGAAGGAAATCGACGACCACAAAGTTTCCTGAAAGCTCTATTTTTTGGCTGACATGCCCGGTGACACGCCCGTGTCACAGGCCATGTACCTTAAGCGGCACAGAACAGACTTACCAAGAGTAGGACACTGCCATGTGACACGCCCGTGTCACAGGCCGTGTGCCCTAACACTCCTTCAGACAAGCCCATGTCTGCGGCCGTGTACCTCAAACGACACACACCTAATACACCCCGAATAGGACACGTCCATGTGACACGGCCGTGTCACAGGCCGTGTGTCCATAGACACACCTGTGTCCTGCTAGTGTTCACAGGCTGTGTGGCCTTACACGGCTGCAAACACGCCTCCGCCATGCATTTCATCAAGCGATGTTTGTCGACCAGAGGGCGACACGCCCTATGCCACGCCCGTGTCACATGGCGTGTTCCCTCTCAAGAACTCGTCGACTGCAGTTCGTCGAGAACTCGACAGACTGCTCAGCCATACAGAGCAGGATACGCCCTGGGACAGGCCCGTGTCCCAGGCCGTGTCACACAACTTGAACCGAAGCTTGGGATTTGGGGTGTTACATCAGAGCCCTTGAACCTCTGATCTATAGGTTGAAAATATTTCTTTCAATTTGATTTTCACTTCATGACATAATCAGAGTTACTTTTTTCAATACGAATATACTGGTTAGAGAGACTAATTATCACGATATATGTCTTTTCCTCTTTGAGGCTGAATTCGAATCTGAATGGTCCTTCTTTTAAGCCTCTAATCAGAGCAATTTTGTAAAATTCTAGATCAGCATTCTCAACTTCCAAAACCACTTTTTGGAAGCGGTCGATAAAATGGGAGACTGTCTCATTCTAACATTGTTTGACATGAAATAAAGTTGCTGGACCTCTTTTTCTTTCCGTAGAAGCGGAAGATTTCTGCAGTTTTCTCATGTGATTGACAGGGTGAGTGATGGACTGGGGACTAGGTTCATAATAACACACCCTCTCTTGTCTAACAACTAGAAATTGCAGAGGGACTGTGGCCTGCCCAAGTGAGTAAGATGTCAGACAGTTCTACGGGTAGATTTGCGGATAGGCATGTGGACCACCTGATGGACAAGCAGGCGGGTAAAAAGTGTTGGGTATTGTATCCACAACGTACCTGATTTGAAGAAGCCCCTGAACAAGCTAAGGTAAATAAACAATGTATTTGATAAAATATTTCAAGTTGTGCTTGCAGTTATTCCACGCTAAGTGCACACCAATGTCAGGGTGCAGTAGGTCAATATACACGGGTCTGCACGACGTAATCCCTCGTTGAGCAGATCAGTGTGTTGGCCTACGTGTACTCTCTCTATTGGAGTGTACTTACTTTCAAGTACAGGGCTGTGATTATGCAAGAGCAGACAAGGAGCAAGGATGGGTCAAAGAGCAGCTCATGGGCGGAAAGACGAAAAATCGTCTAAGTGTTAATCGACGAGAATCACCAAGTGATTCTCGCCTATTCGGTGAGAATCACTAGTGATTCTCGCCGAATCGTCGAGAATCACTGGCTGATTCTCGCCGTCTCTATCCGGCTAAAACAGTGCGTGCAAACAATTCAACTTCGACAAGAATCACCTTTGATTCTCGCCGAATCGTCGAGAATCACCTTTGATTCTCGACGATTTGACGAGAATCACCTTCGATTCTCGCCGATTTTGCCTTGGGCGAATTCTGGAACCCGCTGGACCGGACTCAGCCGCTGGCGCTGTTTTGAACCGGGCTTAGGGTTTCTTCAGGTGGGACCCATAACGGTCATATTGGAGTATTCTACCGTATAAATACACGCGTATTTTGAACAGTAATGACCTAAATCGCGATACCTGCTCCGCCGCCGTCGCCGCTCGTGCTAGTCGATCGCCGACCGTTTGATCGTGATTCTTCTAGATCTTCCGGCTATAGAAGCTTAGCCAAGCGTAGCGTCTTACGCGTCTAACCAGAGATCCTTTGTCTCTTGATTCGTTGATCGGGAAAACCTTCCCCTTCCGAATCGATCGAGACGATCGATCCTAGTGTGACCGTTGGTAGACCTTGCTAGCTTTGCTACGAATATTGAATCTCCAAAGTACAGCAGCCACACACTGTTGTCGCCGCCGATTCCGAGAACCGAGCTGCCGCCCTTCTTGCCGCCGCCGGTTTCGGGGAGATTCTCTCCAAGAGAGATCTAGGGTTGTGGAGTCTTCGTTGACTTCAAGAACACGTCATCGAACGAAGAGGGACACCTTAGTCTCCAAAAGTTGTTTGTATTTCTTATACATTCTAGTTTCATTTTTGTTGTAAAGGAACGTTGGTTCCTAGTTGTAAGGGTTGGGTGCAACTCGTGTTGTGGGAGTGTTGTCTCCTACGTGTGGAAGGGTTCCTTCCGATAGTGCAAGGATTGAATTTCAATCCTGTTGGTGAAGTGACCGGGTCGTCCCTTATTGGGAGATAGGTCGAAGGGGAAAAGTGGATGTACCCAAATCGGGGAACCACTATAAATTGCTTGTGTAGTTTCTTTGCTGTGCTGTTTTATTATCTTGTGCAGGTACAATTTTAATTCCGCAAAAACGCTGCAAGTCACCTATTCCCCCCCCCATAGGTGAAGGTAGTTGACACTAGGTGGACTTTCAAGTGGTATCAGAGCCAGGTTACTCATCAAAAAGGTTCACACCTTGAGTAGAATCCTGCCGCTAGTGTCAAGAAGAAGGCAAACATCTACTATGGACGGGCTCAAGTACACAGGCAAGATCCCAGTGTGCACCAGGCCCAACTTTCCTATCTGGAAGGAAAGGATCAGGTTCTACATGGAAGCAGTTGATCCTCGACTCTTCATGATCGTGGAGGAGGGACCTTATGTCCCCACTAAGGTCTCCACCAGTGATCCTACCAAGAGAGTGCCAAAGAAAATTTCTGAAATGGACAAGGATGAGATGGTGCTGGTGGGACTTGACAAGAAGGCGCAGAACATTCTGGTCAGCGCGGTCGATGACTCAATGATGCAGAACTTCTGCAACTACAGGACAGCAAAGGAGATCTGGCACTGCCTGATTATCCTAATGGAGGGCACTGATGAAGTGAGGGATGATCGGAGATCCCTTCTGAACCAGAAATATGAGGTCTTCAGACAAGGGCCTAAGGAAGAGATCGGAGTCACCTTCGAGAACTTCCTCAAGATTGTCAATGCCCTCAAAGGATATGGAAGAGTGTTCACTGATGGTGAACTTAATGATAAATTCCTTAGGTCCCTTACTAAGGAATGGGACACAAAGATCTGCGCCATCCGAGAGTTTGGCAGACTTGCTGAAACAGACCCGCAAATTCTGTTTGGGAAGCTGATGTCCTATGAGCTTCAACTGAACACCAGGAAAGCAGAAGAAGAAGCAGAGAAGGCTGCAGCCAAGGAAAAGACTGTGGCCCTAAAAGCCATTCACTCCAGAAATGGCAAGGGTGCGGTTTCATACCGTGCCAGGAAAAAGGATGAGGAGGAGGACTCCGAGCCATGCTCCTCCAGTTCAGAGCTGTCTGAGGAGGATTTCTCCCTCATCACCCGAGAATTCAAGAAGTTCCTCAAGATGAGGAATCAAAGAAAGATAGACGGCTCCTCCTCCAGGCATCAGAAGAAAAATTATTCTTCTGACAGGTATGCTTCTAAACCGAACAAACATCGCACATCTGACATTATTTGTTTTGGATGCAATAAGCCAGGACACGTCGTGGCCGACTGCTACCAAGGCAAGAGAGAAAAAGGGAAAGGAGAGGAGCACAAATCCTCTAGAGATAAGAAGAAAGAGCGGAGCTACATCGCCAAAAGGCCAAAGACACTGAGTGAGTCTGATTCCTCAAACTCCAGTGATGATGAGGAAGCCTACTTCGGGCTGGTGGGTCGCTCCGACTCAGAAGGAGAATGCCCTCCATTTACTGGGAAGGTAAAGGCTCACACCCCTCTCTCCGACTCTGAATCTGATCCTGAGTCTCAGGATGATGACCCTGAGGATAGCCTTTCGGCCCATGAAGCGGAGCTCCTCGAGAAGTATGAGCTTCTGCTCAACACTTTCGAGGAGTGCCGTAAGAGATTGAAGGCTGAGAAAAAGGAAGTGAAATTCCTTAAGGGTTAGAGTGTCTCCCTAAGGGAATAGATCACCAGTTTGATCTCTCTCCAACAGGAGCACCTAGACCTGACTTCAAAGCATTCAGAGTCTCTTAAGCTCCTTGATCTTAAGTAGGAGGAAGTCGACAAGTTGGAAGAACAACTTGCGGCAGAAAGGAAGATCGTCAAGAGCTTCTCTATGCCAAAAACAGTTCTTCTAGTGGTTGATACCTTCTCTGCTCAGGCCAAAGGAGCTGGCTTGGGGCATGTAGGGGTATCTGGTTTCTCATCCAGGAGAAACAGGAACCAGAGGAAGAATAGGGCCGCCAAGAAGGCCTCTGCTGCTGAAAAGGGAAAGGCTCCGCTCAGTCCTGTTGCATTCAGAAAGCCTAGCTTTCCTTGCAACCCACATGACTTTGAATCAACCTTTGGTCATCATTTCCGGCCCTCGGTTGCAAAGTCAAAGAGCCGATATGATGGATGGACTTTTCCCCGGAACTTCGGTGAGAGTGCCTTCAAGGCAACTTATGAGGAAATCCACATGGGAATTATGGTCAATTCTCTAGCGGCCAAAATGGAAAGCAGGCACCAAGAGCCAAGGCTGTTATACTGAAGAAACAGAAGGTGAAGAAGTCATGTGACTGCAATCACTATGAGGCCTCCACCTCTAGATCCAAGGCCCCGGCTGTACCCACCATTCACAGGGTAAAGCAGGAGCCTAGGAAGAGGTACAACAGATTTGACTGTTGGTGTTGTGGCAAAGTCGGCCACTTTGCCGTGGATTGTTGGTTTAATCCGCGGTATAACGAGACTCCCTATGTTAACAATGCGAGGCCGACCACTCGTAGGGTTAACCAACTGAGGGGGAGTATGCTAACCAAGAATCTAAGACCCAAGTTTGATTGGGTTCCTAAGAGAAATTAAATTTGTTTTGAAGGAATGTCCAAAGGCCATCAAAATGCCAATATGGTACTTGGACAGTGGATGCTCCCAGCATATGACTGGGACAAGAAGTCTGCTGTGTGATTACACTCCGGTCGAGAATGGTCCCAAAGTCATCTTTGGGGGGTCAGATCGAGGAGTTACCAGAGGTTACAGTATGATTTCCAACGGTATAATCTCTATCACCGACGTGGCTTATGTTGAAGGGTTAAACCATAACCTGATCAGTGTAAGTCAGTTATGTGATAAAGGTTATGACGTTAAGTTCTGCAAGGATAAATGTCTGATAATATCATGTGCCTCTTCTGAGACGGTATTAACAGGCATTAGGAGCAGAAATATCTTCTGCTTAAATTTTCTTAGTTTAGATTCATCTACCCCCGTATGCCTAGTGGCAACAGGCAGTGCATCTCTTTGTGAACAATGGCACAAGAGATTGGCACATATTAATTTCAAAATAATTAGTATGATGTTTTCTAAAAACTTAGTAAGGGATGCTCCCATTATCAAGTGCGTCAAAGATAGCCCCTGTCCTGCATGGCAGATGGGCAAACAGACTAGGGCTACCTTTAAGAGCATTGCAGACAAAGACTCTTCCCGATGTCTTTATCTTCTACATATGGACTTGTTTGGTCCAATGTAAGTTCATAGCTTGGGAGGCAAGTCCTATACGCTAGTGATAGTTGATGATCATTCTCGGTTTACATGGGTGTTCTTCTTAAAACAAAAGTCGGATACGTTTGACATCTTCACTAGTTTTGTCAAGCAGGTTCAGAACGAATTTAACTACCCAGTGGTCAAAATCAGAAGTGACCATGGAACAGAATTCGAATCTGGTGCTATGACAGAGTTTTGTGAAGAACAAGGCATCTTTCATGAGTTTTCCTCCCCGCGCACTCCTCAGCAAAATGGAGTTGCGGAGAGGAGAAATAGAACTCTCATTGAAGCCTTCTAGGCAGAGGCGGTCAATACAGCTTGTCATGTACAAAACCGAGCATTGATCAACAAGCATCATCGTAAGACGCCTTATGAGCTACTGAGAGGCAGGAAACCAACCATGTCATACTTGAGGATCTTTGGTTGCAGATGCTATGTACTGAATAATGGGAAGTACCCGCGTACTAAATTTGGTGAAAAATGCTTCGAAGGCATATTCATGGGCTATAGTTCCCACAGTCGGGCATATCGGGTCTTCAATAAGAAAACCCTAGTGGTAGAAGAATCAATTAATGTTGTATTTGATGAAGGAAGTTTGCTTAACAACAATTCTTCCAGCGGTATTCTTGAAGATGCAGGTGCACGACTTGAACAGCTGAGTCTCGATGAGACCGCTAAAAATGAAACTCCTAAGTACATCAAAGTTTCCACCTCAACGTCAACTGGGAATGTTGAAGATCAAAATGGAACAAATCTCTTAGAAGACGGAGAAGCCCAAGAAGTAGTCGAAGCTCCAGACGCCAGACTTCTAGAGCTCCGGCACGTGAGGGATCATCCTAGAGATCAGATCATCGGAGATCCTCGTGACGGTGTCAGAACTCGAAGAGGTACTATTAACGAGATTTTGCATCTTAGCTTCCTGTCACAGGTTGAGCCAAAGAAGTTCGACGAGGCGAACAAAGATGTGGCATGGATTTTGGCCATGCAAGATGAACTACATCAATTCGAACGATGCAACGTTTGGACGCTGGTTCCCAGACCACACAAGCAGAATGTGATTGGCACCAAGTGGATCTTCAGAAACAAACTGGATGAACATGGTGTCATCATAAAGAATAAGGCCAGGCTGGTGGCTCAAGGTTACAGACAGGAGGAGGGGATTGACTTCGACCAGACCTTTGCACCAGTGGCAAGGCTCGAGGCAATCAGATTGTTCCTGGCATATGCTTCGCACAAATGATTCACAGTCTATCAAATGGATGTGAAATTAGCATTCTTGAACGGAGACCTGAAAGAGGAAGTATACGTCGCTCAACCCCCAGGTTTTGTCAATCCTACTTATCCCAATCATGTATATTTTCTTAATAAAGCTCTATATGGTTTAAAACAAGCTCCACGAGCTTAGTATGAGACTTTATCTAGTTTTCTTCTTGAGAACAAGTTGTCTAGAGGTAAAATAGATAAGACATTGTTTCTCATGGAAGTCAAAAGCAAGATTTTGCTGGTGAAAATCTATGTCGATGACATTATATTCGGCTCAACAGACAACAATCTTTGCAAAAAGTTTTCTAAACTTATGCAAGGAAAGTTTGAAATGAGCAGTATGGGAGAGCTAAAGTATTTCTTGGGACTTCAAGTGAAACAGTCTGAGGATGGAATCTTCATCTCTCAGACGAAGTTCACAAATGAACTCCTCAAGAAATTCGGTATGGAGAATGCAACCTCTATGAGGACTCCAATGGGATCCACTATGTCTCTGGATAAGGATGAGAAAGGTAAACCTTTCGATGAAACCAAATACAGAAGCATCATTGGATCCCTGCTCTACCTTACTGCCAGTAGACCGGATATCATGTTCTCCACATGTGTCTGTGCCAGATATCAGGTGAACACTAAGGAATCTCACTATGTCGCTGCAAAGCGAATTCTAAGATACCTTAAAGGTACTCCCAATCTTGGCTTGTGGTACCCGAGAAACAATGATGTCGAGCTAATAGGTTTTTCAGATGCTGATTTTGCAGGGAGTAGGGATGACAGGAAAAGCACTTCCGGGACGTGTCAATTCCTCGGAAGAAGGCTTATCTCATGGAACAGCAAGAAGCAGAATTGTGTAGCTACCTCCACAGCAGAGTCTGAGTACATCTCGGCAGGCAGCTGTTGCGCACAACTCCTATGGATCAGAAACCAGTTAGCCGACTACGACCTTCAGTTCAAGGAAGTACCAATGTACTGCGACTCCTCCAGTACAATTGCAATTGCCAACAATCCGGTATCGCACAGCAGAATGAAGCATATTGAAGTGCGCTACCACTTCATTCGGGAGCACGTGGAGAACAAGGACATCTCTCTCTGTTATGTCCCCACGGACAAGCAAATTGAGATATTTTCACAAAGCCCTTAGACGAAGGCAAGTTCAGTCTTTTCAAAACTGAATTGGGGATGCTAAACTATGAGGAATGAAGACTACAGAAGCTCCAAGCTCGTGCATCTAGGGGGAGCCTCTGCCAGGAACTCAAGTGTGAGCACAGGTGCAAGAACTGAGGGGGAGCAAGGGGTCAAATGCAACAGACCCAGATTTGCAGAAGCCGAAAAGGGGGAGATTACCCTCTCGGCTAAGGCTAAGGTGACTCCAAGTTGGCTAAGGTGGCTCCAAGTTTGCTCTCAAGAAATTGGTATTGGTAATGAATATCTCTCTCAACTCAATTTCAAGTTTATGATTTTCATTCTCCATACGCTCTATTCACCTTAGCTTGTAGGGTTTAGGCTTCTTCAAATAGGGGGAGATTGTTGGGTATTGTATCCACAACGTACCTGATTTGAAGAAGCCCCTGAACAAGCTAAGGTAAATAGACAATGTATTTGATAAAATATTTCAAGTTGTGCTTGCAGTTATTCCATGCTAGGTGCACACCAATGTCAGGGTGCAGTAGGTCAATATACACGGGTCTGCATGACGTAATCCCTCGTTGAGCAGATCAGTGTGTTGGCCTACGTGTACTCTCTCTATTGGAGTGTACTTACTTTCAAGTACAGGGCTGTGATTATGCAAGAGCAGACAAGGAGCAAGGATGGGTCAAAGAGCAGCTCATGGGCGGAAAGACGAAAAATCGTCTAAGTGTTAATCGACGAGAATCACCAAGTGATTCTCGCCGATTCGGCGAGAATCACTGAATCACTAGTGATTCTCGCCGAATCGTTGAGAATCACTGGCTGATTCTCGCCGTCTCTATCCGGCTAACACAGTGCGTGCAAACAAGTCAACTTCGACGAGAATCACCTTTGATTCTCGCCGAATCGTCGAGAATCGCCTTTGATTCTCGACGATTCGATGAGAAACACCTTCGATTCTCGCCGATTTTGCCTTGGGCGAATTCTGGAACCCGCTGGACCGGACTCAGCCGCTGGCGCTGTTTTGAACCGGGCTTAGGGTTTCTTCAGGTGGGACCCATAACGGTCATAATGGAGTATTCCACCGTATAAATACATGCGTATTTTGAATAGTAATGACACACAGAAAAAGATGAAGCCGAGCCGCCGACCTTGACCTAAATCGCGATACCTGCTCCGTCGCCGTCGCCGCTCGTGCTAGTCGATCGCCGGACGTTTGATCGTGATTCTTCTAGATCTTCCGGCGACAGAAGCTTAGCTAAGCGTAGCATCTCACGCGTCTAACCAGAGATCCTTTGTCTCTTGATTCGTTGATCGGGAAAACCTTCCCCTTCCGAATCGATCGAGACGATCGATCCTAGTGTGACCGTTGGTAGACCTTGCTAGCTTTGCTACGAAGATTGAATCTCCAAAGTACAGCAGCCACACACCGTTGTCGCCTCCGATTCCGAGAACCGAGCTGCCGCCCTTCTTGCCGCCGCCGGTTTCAGGGAGATTCTCTCCAAGAGAGATCTAGGGTTGTGGACTCTTCGTTGACTTCAAGAACACGTCATCGAACGAAGAGGGACACCTTAGTCTCCAAAAGTTGTTTGTATTTCTTATACATTCTAGTTTCATTTTTGTTGTAAAGGAACGTTGGTTCCTAGTTGTAAGGGTTGGGTGCAACCCGTGTTGTGGGAGTGTTGTCTCCTACGTGTGGAAGGGTTCCTTCCGATAGTGCAACGATTGGATTTCAATCCTGTTGGTGAAGTGACCGGGTCGTCCCTTGTTAGGAGATAGGTCGAAGGGGGAAAGTGGATGTACCCAAATCGGGGAACCACTATAAATTGCTTGTGTACTTTCTTTGCTGTGCTGTTTTGTTATCTTGTGCAGGTACAATTTTAATTCCGCAAAAACGCTGCAAGTCACCTATTCCCCACCCCCCCCCATAGGTGAAGGTAGTTGACACTAGGTGGACTTTCAAAAAGGAGGGCTCTCCACTGCTGGCATCGAGTTGGCCAAAGTAATCGGCGCTGGTGCGGACTGCGAGTCTAGTTGTTGAATAATAATGGATAGGATGTCATTAACCGCGGCGAACTGCTGGGCGGTTTCCTGGCAGGCTTTGTCGGCTCCTCGATACAACTGTACGATGGACTCCCAGAGAACATCCTTGCTAGGAAAAAGATTGTTTTGGACGGTCTGACGGTCTGACATTGTCTAACCACAGAAATTCACCGACTATTCGAGATTTGAAGGTCGCGTGTTTTATGTTGATGCAAGAAATGCGCCTTCGGGTTCTGCGAACAGAAAGTAGTATGGGGGGAAAATGTCGAGTAGTTGGTTACTAGCGGTTAGAGGAAAAAAGTGATCAAGCCGCATGAAGCGACGACACCAGAATTCGCCTGCCACGGATAATGCATCTCTTGTGTTGGGCTTTCCCTTGATTTATAACGAAGCGGTTATAGTTAGAAGGGAAAGTGAGCAGGAGGAAAAGAAGTCGGCCGAACAGCAGGCAACAAGGCATTAAACTCGAGATCGCATCTCTTAATATGCGAGCTCCTGGATTCGAGTCAGAATGCTTTGGGGAGTGCCACCCCCCAATTTATAGGTTCAGGGGCCTGCCAAAATTGGCAGGCCTAGAATTATTGGCTGCCTGAGGTACAGGAGAGCCGGGCAGAGGTGAAAGGAAGCAAAAATAAAAAGAGAACAAGTGGGAAGCCCCGCGGCCTGGCGGGTTCCCCTAGAAAGCAGAGCAACTTGGCCTCTGGGACTTGGTGCTGATCTGGACCTTCCCTGTGGGTGGCCTGCCTAAGGGAGCCGTGCGGTCTAACGGAGGACAAGCCGATTGCATGAAAATTTGGTTAGAAAGATAAGCCGCCCGGCTTGAAGAAAGATGTGAACTAGTCGCGGATTCAGGTTAAACAACTCGCATCTTTACACATACTAATAACACTTGTTTCGACTAAATGTCACTCTATTTTGAAGATCGTAAAAGTTTTTTTTTCTACTTATACTAAATTTAGAAATGTGCACATCATTGGTATATTGTTAGGTCGGCATGCTTAAGTATGATAAAATGAATTAAACTCTGTATTTTTCCGTCGTAAATATACTTTTCTACTTGTGGACTAGCTAATCCACAAAACTGAGGGACACGGTCTTTAAACTTTAAACTTAAAATACGTTCGTCAACATAAAATATATGTTTTTTATAAAAATAACTGAAGAGACAGTACTACCTGAGCGTTTGTAGTTGCCCCCTACACGGTGTGACATCATGATGTGTATTTTCTCTCACTCTAATAATATATTGATATATTTAGAAAATGTGGGTTCTGATAGTTGATATCAGAGCTAGGATGATTTGGTTAGTTAGACATGATAGTCCAACGTCATTTGTTTTATAATCTTATTTCATTGCATACACACTAGGAGTCATCAGTATGTCTTGGCTAAAGCATGAATATTACACTCATAAGCATGATATGAGTATACATGACATATTATATAATATGAGATGCATAATATGTGTTTGTATATGGATTCTCATAGTCAAAATAACATGTGATTGTTCAGTTAAAATCGGCGACTTAGATTTTATCGCTTGGGTGCTCATTAGATTTAATTTTTTTTACGTTATATGTGATATTATGTTGTATGAGATACATAATATTTCCTGTGTAAGCCACTCATGGCATGCGTTGATGCACGAAAATGGCACCGGCTAGTTAACACGAATGGGGGGGGGGTGTTCGATCTCACAAGCTGAGAGAGGAAGAGGATGAAGGCTGCGGGGAAAGAGGAATGGAGGAACCTTCTGAGTGCTCGAGAGTGAAGCAAATGCTTGTCAAAGGGGTTGCGGGGATAGAGGAGAGGAGGTTGATCAGGAGCTGTCGAGCAGACGGTTACTATGACGGTTGTGCTTGCAGGTTGATGCCGAGACAGCTGAGCTGAGCTAAGAAGAAGAGAGAGGGGGCCACTAGCAGCGGAAATAGCAGACTTCGCCCGTCGCGGCTTAAATACCACTCTTGTGGCAGGCTTTCCTTTGATTAATATTGAGAGTTACAGCTTGCTAATACACCTTTTCGAGAAAGCAATAAAGGGTACAAGAGGGAAGCTGGCGGCTAAGGATGAAGTGACAGAAGAGGCCGCGTGGACTGAAGAGCGTAGTCGGCAAACCGCGCGGTTAAGGGAAATAGGAAACCGTGCGGACTGGAGGACCAGAGGCCGGCAGGCCGCGCGACTGAAGGCACAGAGAGGGGGGTGCAGACTGAGAAACGGAGACCACAGGAAATGGGCTTGCTGACTGACTTCGAGCGTGAGCACCTTGGCGATGATGAGACCTCTCTCTATATGAGAGGTATGGGGGTCTATTTATAGGCCCAAGGAGGTAACGGCTTGCGGTGACGTTCCCCCCGGTGAGACGGTAACTTGAGCGAGAAGAAGACGGAGTCTGCGGAGTCCGCAACAGGCCGCGCGGACTGGGAATTGCTACTGAAGCCGGTGCTACTGACGGAGAAATGGGAGACTTAGTGGAGGACTGCGATACGGGTTCGCGGAGCCCGTCACTGCTGAGCCAGGACTGTCCCCCTGCTGCTGGGGTGGCGGATGCTGGAGGCCAAGCGGCGGACTGCAAGGAGAATCCGTTGAGTCTGCCGCTGCTGAACTGAACGAGCTATAAGGGGTGCGAGCGGGAGGGTGCCCACGGATTCCACCGAGTCCGCACAAGGTTATGCGGACTGGGACTGCCTTATGGAGGATATGCTGCCTGGCGGGCTGGAAGGAGTCCGCCACTACTAACTTAGTCTGTGCCAAGACTGAAGACTGAGGGAGAAACCTGCTACTATTGGCTGAGCCTGTGATAGGCCTGCGGACTGAGGAGGAGTCTGGTACTACTGCTGCCGAGAAGCTAGTGCTAGCTAAGGAAATGCGGACTGGAAGTCTTGACCGCACTTCGAGTCCGCCGAGCTCGCGAGGAACTTGATATTATTGCTGATCTTCGCGGGTAGCTGGAGTTGGAGTCCGCATTATGTAGGCAGGCTGGAGGAGTCGACTGCCCATGCTGCTGGTGGCAAGTACTGAGTGACCTGCCGAACTTGACGAGGCAGACCGCGTGTGTTGGCGAGGTGGAGATGGAGGTAACCGGTTGGAGGCCTGGGGGCAGGTCGCCACTTGCGCTTGGCGGTTTGGAGTGGTCTGGTGTTCTTGAAGATCGACTTGCAGGAGCGGGCTGAAAGGGCGGCTAGTTCCTGCAAAGGATGCGACTTGTTGCCGACCTGGGCAGATAGGGAGTTGAGTCCGACAGAGAAACACATGCATAGACAATCTTGTGGTTAAGGTGAAAAGGGGGCGGCCTATAGAGGCGGACTGCGGAAGCAGTCCGCAGCCCCTACCGACCAAAGGAAGGCGCGTGGCCTGGTCGGTCAGACCGCTGAGACTGCGCAAGTCGCGCGACCTGAGCGGACAGAGAATTCTGTCCACCCACCCTAGGGCATCACGGCCTCCAGGAGGAACCCGGGGCAGGCCGCGATGAGCGAGTTGGATGCCTTGGGAAGGATCACCGATTTCGGGGTAAACATAATCCCTGCACTTTTTTAAGTTCCAAATAGAACTTCGAAACAGTTGGAGACCCACGAAAATCATGATCCACCCCAAAGGAGAGAGAAGGGGGAAAGTAGAGATAAAACCTGATGCCTCTCCTTAAGAGTTTGGTAATGCCTGTCTGTTTCCTGCAAAGGAAAAGTTAGGGTAGACATGTATGGGAGGTACATCTTGTGTGTACCTGAGTTTGCCTTTGCAAAATGAAGAAGATGAGTCTTCAACTAAGTTCTGCAAAATGAAAGTGAGAGGAAAACATGGAAACATAATAACTTGCAAGTACCTGATGGAGGCTTGCAAGTACCTGTTACCCTCTGGAAAAGGAAGAGTGATGAGTATACAAGAAAGAAAAATGAGCTGCAAGTACCTGAAAGGAACTTGCAAGTCTTTGATTTTTTCTACAAAAGAAGAGTTAGAAGTAGGCACAATATATGAAAGTAACTTGCAAGTACCTGTGAATAAACTTACAAGTAATGGCTGGTCCCTACAAAATGAGAGTTAGGAATAGACAAGGTATATGCGGGTAGCTTGCAAGTACCTGTGAAGGAACCTGCAAGGGTCTGCTGATCTCTGTGAAAGTGAGATTTAGACGCAAATATGGTACACAAAGAATAAGCTGCAAGTACCATGATATGACTTGCAGGTGCCTGCTAACCATTGCAAAGAAAAGAGTGAGCAACAAACATAGAATAATGAATTAAACTGCAAGTACCTGGATATGACTTGCAGGTGCCTCCTAACCACTACAAAGAAAAGCGTGAGCAACAGACATAGAATAATGAATTAAAATGCAAGTACCTGGATGAGGCTTGTAGGTGCCTGCTGATATCTACAAAGAGAAGAGTTAGAAGCAGACAATATACGAAAGAAGCTTGCAAGTACCTAGGAGAAGGCTTGCAAGTGTTTGCTATTCTCTACAAGAAAAGAGTTGGGAGTAGACATATATATGAAAGGAGATTGCAAGTACCTGGGAGAAGGCTTGCAAGTGTCTGCTAGTCGCTGTAAGAAAATAGTTAGGAGTAGACATATATATGAAAGGAGCTTGAAAGTATATGGGAGAAGGCTTGCAAGTGTTAACCGTTGATAAGATAAGGTCGATATGACCAAATAATAGAGGAAGTGCCTGATACACTGTTGATAATTGAATAAAGATCAAACCAGAAAAACAGTGATCTTCTTGTTATATTAGAGATATCTTTAGCATGAAGTCCAGATCAACAAGTCGAGTGTTGATTGTTGATTTGATGGGAGTAGTGAAGAGCTTATAAGTGATCATTTGATAGAGATTTGAGCAAGCAATGCATATAAGACGAGCATAAGCAGAATGAATGCTGGAAATCCTTTTTGTAGGTCGGATTAACCTGTTCACCTGTGAAAGAAGTCAGTTGACAAAGAAGAGGTCTATACTCGAAATTGACCAAAGGAGGCTGGATGCTGCCACAGGTGTTCCCTGTGGGCCTTTTGCATCGCTTGCCTGAGAAAGGTCATCCCGAGTATAGTCCTACTCAAAGCGGGCTAGCCGTGCATCCTCTAGGAGGGAACAAAAGAGAAAAGCAAGGGAAATCCTGAGAAAGATCGCTAGAGGCACTGATCACATGCTTTGGGTTACTACATCACTGATCAACGAGACTGGTTGTGGCAAGAGGCCTATAGTTTGTCTGTGGATTGATCAGTGGTGTTGAGGATCCCGCGATAGCATGGATCGGGAGAACTAGAGAACGCTTGTCCATCACAGTTATGAGATGATCGAAGAGACAAGACTACGCTTGGTCGCCATTGCTTGTCAAGCAAAGATCACCGTAACTGTGATGTATCCTAACGGATCACAGCAGAGCTAACACATGGGGCCTCCCTAGCACGCACTCTGTGTCAGATGCCGGCTAGGATCCAAAGTCCAGTATTCCACCGCATGAGAGTTGGATAGCCCCCACTACACACATATGCGAAATCTCCCCGCGATATGTGGTCACTGTGGTCTTATGTCGGAATCCAATCCCAAGGGGGCCTATAGCAAGACTCGGCGACATCTCTGTGGCTCAGTGATCTCTTGGGAAATAGAGAATAGAGGAGGAAGCAATACAAGAAGTGAACTGTATCAGTATGGGACCCTGATAAAAGCTTTGTTGAAATGCAAGAATGAACACTAAGAAGTGCTTTGAAATGAAAATGCTTGAAAGCATAAAGAGTAGATTAAGGGTAGAAATAACCCGTCACGGTTGTGAAAAAAATATGGAGGACTATGGAGTCCTTTGCCAATTTAGAATAGCTTTCTAAGCTCGCCCTCGTCATCGGCGTCGAAGGTTTCAATGGCTTTGCGAACAACGAGGAGAGGGGGCTCTTCGACTAGGCTCAATCCTTTTGAGGAGCAAGGAACGTCTGCAACTTCTTTTCCCTTTGAGGTTGCTGGATCGGGGCGATCACCTTTAGGAAGCAGGTCACGCATCTTACCCTGCTAGAGCATCCTTTGCACTAGTCGGCGGAGTGCTCGACAGTTCTCAGTCAGGTGGCCTGACTCTTTGTGGAATTCACAATATGGTTCAGAATCTCTTGATCTTTGGTCTGCTGGTCGATAAGGATTCTTATAGCTAGCCCTATCTTTCATGATCTGGCTTACTTCTAGCACAGCTTCATCTAGTTCAGACTCATGCAGGTCATCGTCTTGCTGATGGTAGACCACAGCTATTTGAGAAGATGGAGCTAGTGGTAGTAATGAATCTTGAGTACGATCATGGATCAGGAAAGGGTATCGATGGCACTGAAACCTTTTTCTCTTCCTCGAATGAGTTGGGAAATCATTGTGAGAAGACCTCGTAGGCTGCTTATGAAAAGGATCTTTCTCTAATAAGAGCTTGGAGACGAAGCCTGGGTTGCTCTTTTCGCCTCAGATGTAGGAGTTGGCTAAGGCAATCAAATCTTGGTATGTCCTCGGTGCTCGGACATTGGATTCAAACTTGAGAGGCCCTTCATAAAGACCATGGATAAGAGCCACTCGGTACATTTCTTGGCTAACAATCTCGATGTCCAAGATTTCTCTTTGGAATCGATCGACAAACTGAGACTAAGTTTCATTGCCGCGCTGCTTGATCTCAAAGAGGGCTTCTGGACCGCCCTTTCTCTTGGTGGAAGTAGAGAATCAGAGCAAGAACTCCTTTTGTAGATTAGCAAAGGAAGTGATGGAGTGAGGGCAAAGACCATAGAACCAGTCCCTTACTTGCCCATCAAAGGTTGTTACAAGGAGCTTGCACTTTGTTGCATCTGAAAGGGTTTTGAGAGCAACGGCTGATTCGAAGGCTTGAAGATGCTTCACTGGATCAGTCTCTCCAGTGTAGATTGGTAACCATGGTTCTCTGAAATTTGCTGGAGTTGGTTCATGACGAACGTTCTCTGCAAACGGCGAAGGCTCTTCCTGTTCTCCTACAACATAAGGATAAAAAGGAGCATAAGTTGTAGCTGCAAAAGAAGCAGGAGGATAAAAGGTAAAAGTTACTGCAGGAGCAAAGGCAGGAGCTGCAGGGTAAGGATGACTTCCCTAAAAGTTGATAAATCTAGCAGGACTTCCCCGGGCTGCTTCCCGGAAGAAGTTTTGGCGAGCAGCAAATTCTTCATCTTGAGGTCGCAGAGGAGCTGCAGGCCCTTGCGGGAAGGTTGCTGTATAAGGAGGAGGATAGACTGGCAGGCAAGCAGGAGGACAAGCTTGCTGAGGCTCCAATGTTGGTGTTGGATTGATCAGAGCAGCTGGCGCTGCTGCAGGATGAGTGTCTAATCGCAGTGTGATTGCATCAAGAATTTGGATGATTGCTGAGCATTCTCACGGCGCGATTGCTCAAAGGCCTTCCAGAGAGGATCATCTCTAGGACTTGGAGCAAAGTTCTCGGTTGGTTGACGATCTGACATGGGTAACTGTTGCTGTTCACCATCTATTCAGATTTGAAGGCCGCGTGTTAACTATTGATGTGCAAAAACAGCACCGGCTAGTTAACACGGACGG
Source organism: Platanthera guangdongensis (assembly GCA_039583875.1). Taxonomy (NCBI): domain Eukaryota; kingdom Viridiplantae; phylum Streptophyta; class Magnoliopsida; order Asparagales; family Orchidaceae; genus Platanthera; species Platanthera guangdongensis. The sequence goes on along the minus strand of CM077154.1, from coordinate 24,967,336 downwards.
GGGGGGGGGGGGGTATTCGATCTCACAAGCTGAGAGAGGAAGAGGATGAAGGTTGCGGGGAAATAGGAATGGAGGAAGCTTCTGAGTGCTCGAGAGTGGAGCAAACGCTTGTCAAAGGGGTTTCGGGGATAAAGGAGAAGAGGTTGATCAGGAGATGTCGAGCAGACGGTTACTATGACGGTTGTGCTTGTAGGTTGATACCGAGAGAGTTGAGCTGAACTAATAAGAAGAGAGAGGGGGCTGCTAGTATCGGCAACAGCAGACTTCGCCCGCCTCGGCTTAAAAACCACTCTTGCGGCGTGCTTTCCTTTGATTAATATTAAGAGTTACAGCTTGCTAATACACCTTTTGGAGAAAGAAATAAAGGGTACGAGAGGGAAGCTGGCGGCTAAGGAAGAATTGCCAGAAGAGGCCGCACGGACTGAAGAGCGTAGTCGACAGGCCGTGCGGTTAAGGGAAACGGGAGAACATGCGGACTGGAGGACAGGAGGCCGGCAGGCCGTGCGACTGAAGGTACAGAGAGGGGGTTGCGGACTAAGAAACGGAGTCCGCAGGAAATGGGATTGCTGACTGACTTCGAGCGTGAGCACCTTGGCGATGATGAGACCTCTCTCTATATGAGAGGTATGGGGGTCTATTCATAGGACCAAGGAGGTAACATCTTACTGTGATGTTACCCCCAGTGAGACGGTAACTTGAGCGAGAAGACGATGTAGTCCGCGGAGTCTGCAACAGGCCGCATGGACTGGGACTTGCTACTGAAGCCGGTGCTGCTGACGATGAAATGGGAGACTTAGTGGCAGACTGTGATACGAGTTTGCTGAGCCCATCACTACTGAGCTGGTACTGTCTGCCTGTTGTTGGGGTGGCAGATGCTAGAGGCCAAGCAGCGGACTGGAAGGAGAATCCGCTGAGTCCGCCGCTGCTGAACTGAGCGAGCTATAAGGGGTGCGAGCAGGAGTATGCCCGCAGAGTCTGCCGAGTCCGCACGAGGTTATGCGAACTGGGACTGCCTTTTGGAGGATCTGCTTCCTGGCGGATGGAAGGAGTCTGCCACTACTAACTGAGTCCGCTCCAAGACTGCGGACTGAGGGAGAAACCTGCTACTATTGGCTGAGCCTGTGACAGGCCTGCAGATTGAGGAGGAGTCTGGTACTACTGCTACCGAGAAGCTGGTGCTGGCCAAGGAAAGGCATACTAGAAGTCTTGACCGCACTTCGAGTCCGCCGAGCTCGCGAAAACTTGATATTACTGCTAATCTTCGCGGGTAGCCGGAGTTAGAGTCCGCGTTCTGTAGGCGGGCTAGAGGAGTCGACTGCCCATGCTGCTGGTGGCAAGGACTGAGTGACCTGCCAAACTTGACGAGGCAGACCGCGTATGTTGGCGAGGTGGAGATGGAGGTAGCCGGTTGGCGGCCTGGGGGCAGGTCGCCACTTGCGCTTGGCGGTTTGGAGCGGTCTGGTGTTCTTGAAGATCGACTTGCAGGAGCGGGCTGAAAGGGCGGCTAGTTCCTGTAAAGGATGCGACTTGTTGCCGACCTGGGCGGATAGGGAGTTGAGTCCAACAGAGAAACACCTGTGGAGACAAGGTTGCGGTTAAGCTGAAAAGGGGGCGGCCTGCAGAGGCCGACTGCAGGAGAAGTCTGCGACCCCTGCCGACGAAAGGAAAGCACGCGGCCTGGTCGATCAGACCGCTGAGACCGCGCAAGCCGCGCGGCCTGAGCGGACAAAAAATTCTGTCCGCCCACCCTAGGGCATCGCGGCCTCCAGGAGGAACCCGGGGCAGGCCGCGACGAGCGAGCTGGCTGATTTGGGAAGGATCGCCAATTTTGAGGTAAACAACATGCATTAAGACCTTTTTAGAATGAATTGCACAACATGCACAACATAACATTACATTAGCACGCATGCTAAGTTAATATCTAAATGATGACACTCATGCACATATGATTTAATAAGAAGATTTTAAGCATTCATGCATTCATATTATATGCACAAGAGTCAAAGGATGATGGTATGTCATCCTAAGTTAAGCATAACATCATTCATAGAAAATCTCAGAGCAAGGTAGTAATAAGAGCAAGCTTCTACACATTTCCAGTTTGATCTAAGTTGGGTAATTATAATATTAAGCTAAGTTTTAATGAGATGCCCATTTGTATTTATGGAAGATGGCTCTAAGGCATCATACACTGAGGTCAACTCCCTAGTCTGAGGGTGAGTCTTCAGGTGCACATAGTGAGGCAATGATAGAGGAGCTGCGTCAGAGCAATGAGACTCTATCGATGCATATGGTTGCGATGCAAGCACAGATACAAGTATTGTTTACTGCCACTTTAGGGAAGCAACCTAGGATGTAGGACCCTGTTGTGTGTCAGGATGTACTTGTCCCTCCTATACCCCTGGTCCCTCCTATCATATTGTCATCTACGATGAACTTCATCTCCCATTTCCAGTGCTTAGGACCCCCGAGGTATGATATGAGGGCTGATTTTGTTGTGTTAGATGACTGGATCATAGCTATTGAGCATATGTTTTCCTGTTCGGGAATTTCTGCGAACCAAAAGGTTATGGTCGCTCCCTATCAGTTGAAGGGACTTGCTAAAGGTTGGTAGATCGGGGAAAAAGAAGGCCTCACAGATGGGTGCTCATGGGAAAGGTTTAAGAGCATATTGTTGAAGAAGTTCCTGTTGTCGGTGGAGTAAGACAAGCTGATGAACAATTTCCTGCATTTGAAGCAGAGGAAACTTACAGTCGGAGAATAAAAGATCGAGTTCAACAAGTTGAGCTGGTTTTCTCCAGTGTTGGTAGCCACTGAGGAGGGCACAGTTAAGCATTTTCTGGGTGGTCTTCAAAGTGACATCCAGCAGTTAGCCAGCGCTTATTGATCTGAGAGTTATGAGGAAGCAGTGGAAGCTGTCTTGATGGTCGAGCCTATTGATAATGTCAAGAACCGTGTCATGTTGCTGAGGAAGAAAAAGAGAAAGGCTGAGGATAGTGTAATCCCTTGAGCATCTGGACTTGCTCCAAAGAAAGGGAGTAAGGAGGCGTGTATCGTTTGTGGTCGTCCAGGCCACCCTTTCGAAAAGTGTTTTAAGAGGTTGAGTTCTCAAAAGCAACATCTGGTGCATGCGATTTAGGGTGCACCCAAGGAGATTTAACATGCGCTTTATGTAAGCGGAAGCGGCATGATGTTTCCAACTATTGGTCAAAGGATAAAACTTGCATCCATTATGGGTAGAAGGGGCATATGAAGTCGAGGTACTCGCATTCCCAACCCACGATGCAGTCGGTTCCTCTTCATGCTTTGCCACCACCACAACTGCAACAACTGGATAGGGGAAGAGGTAAAATGAATGTGGTGATTAAGGAAGAAGCAAAGTCTTCCACTCAGGTTATCTCAGGTTAGATTCGGCTATAGTTGTTAACTTGTAATTTTGGATTCAGTTTTTGTCATATTAGTTATATATATGATCTTATAGGCGAGTTTAAGATAAGGAGTCATTGGGCGCACGTTCATTTCGATTCAAGTGTCACTCACTCTTTCATTGCTAGAAATTTTGTAGACCGATATTGTTTGTCCATCGATCGAGTTGTCGATCCACTTTGTGTTAAGTTTCCATCTCGTGATTCGGTGGTGGCGAATCAGGGTATCCAGAATTGCCCTATTCTTTTAAGTTGATTCCTAGCATATGTCGATCTAAAGATGCTATATTTTGAAGACTTTGATGTGATCTTAGGTAGGAATTGGCTATCTAGATATGATATTGTCATTCAATGCAAAGTCAAGTGTTTTGATTTCAAGATGGACATCGGCCAACCCATGAGCATGATTGACTTTCCGCATCAAGACTCTTCAATCATATTAGTGGTATGTGCTCAAAATTTTTTTTAGTCTGGTTGTACTACTTATCTTGTTTCTATTTTGGAAGCTACTCGTGATTTGCCACGTATCGAGAATATTTTCGTGGTGCGAGAGTTTTCAGATGTTTTTCCTATTAGTCTTCCTTGTCTCCCACCTGAGCGAGATGTAGAGTTCTTTATGGACCTTGAGCCAGGTACTCTTCCTATTGCGAGGGCACCTTACCGTACGGCTCCGCGTCAGTTGGAAGAGTTGTGTACTCAGTTAGATGAATAGTTGCAATGTGGCTTTATTATGTCTAGTTCTTCGCCTTGGGGTGCTCCAGTCCTTTTTATGAAAAAAAAGGATGGTTTTATGAGATTGTTTATAGATTATAGGGAGCTAAATAAGGTAACTATCAAGAGAAGATATATGTTGCCTCAAATTGACGATTTGTTTGACCAGTTGCAGGGAAGCTCTATGTTCTCGAAGATTGACATTCATTCTGGGTACCATCAGTTGAGGATTTGTGAACTGGACGTTCTGCGAACTGTTTTTTGTTCTCGATATGGGCATTTTGAGTTCTTGGAATTGTCCCTTGGATTAACGAATTCACCCTCTACTTTTTATGGACATGATGAATCGACTATTCAAGGATTTTCTAGATCATTTTATGGTCGTGTTCGTCGATGATGTTCTGGTGTATTTTATAAGTTCAGAGGAGCATGCTTTGTATTTACGCTTAGTGTTGTCTACTGAAAGTCTTTGTTCAAGAGTAGCTACATACCTAGAGGGGGTTAGTAGGTTTTCAAGTATTTTTGAACTCTTTTAACTTTGGTTAAGTTTTGTGTTAAATTTTATTGTTAGCTTTCAAGAGACACAACAAAATACCAGAATTTATAGTGATTCCCCTATCTAGGGTACATCCACTTTCTCTCTTCACCTATCTAGCAGTGAGCTATATTTGGCTAACTCCTCCCTTATCTCGGCTCATTGAGCTTACACATTAGATCCCACATGATTCTACACCTTATAGTGAAACTCACTCCTACTACTCATAGTATGGCAACTCCTACCTCAGGCTAGACAACCCTACACTCAGAGATCTCAGATCTCCTACCTCAGATATATATATATAGACCTTATCTTGGGCACAAGTGCTACCTAAAATACTATAACTCAGATACACAGCTCCTACACTCAGCCTTTATATCACAGGATTATAACTCAGATCAACAGATGATCTTACACATTGAGTTATGGTTTGGTGATGATTGACTCCAGAGAAATAGTTCTCTCAGTCACCTTTCTGAATTGATAAAATCCAGTCCAAGCTCTTCAAGGCAACAAGACTCTAAATCTTCAGAGTTGTTATGCTTTTGTTGAGACAAACTGATGCAGAGCTCTATATCTTCAAGTTTTTGATGTAACAGTGTTGTAAGCAGTGGCTTTGAAGATGAACAACAACTTTTGAATGCCCAGCTTCTTCTCTTCTTATAGAAAATACAAAATGATTTTTGTTCTTGCTGAATAAGACTTTGATATTTTTAGTTCTTGATCCCTTCAATCAGCTAGACTTTTTTGTATTCAGAACAACTTCTGTAAATCCGAGAGAGAGATGGATTTACAAACTTGATGGAGATGATGATTGTCCAAAAAAAGCTCTATTAAATTTTCTGTAAAAAGTCCTTTTAAGTCTAGTCATCCAACGACTCTTTGGTCTGTATGGGCAAGCCGAACTAGGTAACTGTAAAGTTACTTTAGCTTTAATTTTGTACAGAAGGCATTCAGTGCCATTGATCTTCTAGCGCACAAGTCCCACAACATTTGAATTACGGATGGCATCAACATGACTTGGTGCTTGTAGACTTTGCAGTTTTCTATCAATATACACAGGCATTGACTGAAGCCCTGTGACTCAACGCAGAAACACTTGGCAAAAAATCTGCACCCTGAGGTGTTGAGTGAACCTTCATTACTCAACGCATCTGACTTAGACAACTTAACTGATAAAGCGTTGAGTGAACCTTCATCACTTGACACTTTTGGATTTGGTAGATTTCTCCTAATTGAAGGTGTTGAGTGAACCTTAAACACTCAACGCTTATGTAATTCTGTTGAGTTATTGATAATGCGTTGAGCCTTGCTCACTCAACGCTTCTGTACATAGAAAAAAATTTCCTTTTGATTAGACGTTGAGTGAACTGTCTTCACTCAGCGCTTCTGGACTTAGCAAGATTTGTGTCCATCAACACTGAGGCGTTGACTACATGAACTTTTGTCAATGCTTTTAGACCTCTGGCATTGAGTGAAGCGTATTCACTCAAACCTTCTAGACTTAGCCTGATTTCTACTTTTGCAACATCCTGTCATGAGTTCAACTAATATCGTGACCCTGACGACATGTCTAGTCAATGAATAGTAGATAATATACATACAATGAACTTTGAACATATATCAAATACAATCATGTGTATATTATTAACCTGTGGCCCTTCTTCAAATTTGGTGCATTGTGATCAATGGACCCAACAATATCCTCCTATTTGAAAAAGACAGAACACTAGTCAATGATATACACTGCCACATTGAAGAGATAAACTTCACAGCAAATAAGAGTAATAAATAACACAATCAAAACTATGATTAACACTTAAAGTGATTACTATAAACAGAATGTGTGCTCATAATAAAGTTTATATCCCTGGGGCCCTAAGGAACCTAATACAAAAAACATTTCAAGTTTTTGGTTCCTTGATGACTATGCCCCTACTTGGTTTCTTGGCAGCCTTCTCACTAGCTCAAATCTGCTTTTGTTTTTTCCTTTTAAAGTAGTTGTAAGACTTTGGAAAGCATTTGTTTGGCTCTGGAGCATCTGATAGTACTGCCACTGTCCTCTTGTCCCTTTTGAATTTTCTCCTTACCCCTCCATTTCTTTCTAGCTTGGCCCATTCTATGGAGCTATATAGCTTTCTCATATCAATTTTATTTCCTTTGATTTGATCTCAGGCACACAGAATGATAGTCCTTGATTGAGGTCTCCATCTTTCAAAGCCAGGCCTAGTTTCCATATATTCTATGTATCTCTTTTTGCTTTGCCTGACCTCTTTATCTTCTTTAATAGTAGACTTGCCTTTGATCGTTGATATATGTTCAGTAGTAGGCCTGAAGGTTGGAATATCAGTAGTAGAGAATTCAGCCCACGGATCACCATCAGTCGGTTCTTCTGGAGGTGGAAGATGAACATTATCATATGTATATTGTTCTAGTCTCAATGATCCCCTGATGATATTGGTTACCCAAACAACATTTTCAGTGTTTACTTTGATCATTGCTTTCTCTCCCTTTATGAATTCTTCAGACATTGCTGTAGTGAGGGAGTTCTTAGCCAGAAAGATCTTTTCATCAAAAAAATTTACCCTTTGGTAACATGACTCTTAACCTCCAGCATGTGATCATCCATAATCTGTGTGCAGACATCCGTCTTGTCTCTAGAGTGATCTTGTGTGTTTCCATCAGTTTCATTTGCACATTGTGCACCATTTCCATATTTCTAGTGGAGATGTTTTGATTCTCTATTATATCATTCTGCTTTTGTCTGGTCTCCTCAAGTTTACTTTCAGTATATGTCACAACAGGAGCAACTCTCTTGAAGAATGCAACTGTGTTGAACACAAGCAAGTTTACCTCAAATCTGATAGACTTGATCTCAGTAGAGAGATCTTGTCTTAATACTTTTACAGAATCATCAACATAATGCTTTAGCTATCTCCTTTCATCATCTAGAAGTCCTTTCAAATGTACTAGGAATGTAAAGGACATAAAATCAGGTTGATGAGATTCCCCTGGGAAGCAGACATCCTTATCCTCTTTCCATGTGTCTTCCCTTGTGTCTGAGTCATCCTTCATGAATTCAAATGAGTGAACAACAGTATCAGCCTTTGGCTCACCATCCTCAGATATGTAAATGACATTTTCAATTGCCTGAGCAAGGGGCTCTGTTGGAATCTCCTCCTCAACTTCTGCACTTTCCATAGTAACTTGCTGAACTTCATGAACTATGTTGAGCATAACTTCTTCTACTGTAACTGGAACTTGTTCCTTCTCAGCAGGAGTACTAGATGGCAACAACTAAGAATCATCTGGAGTCTGATCTATCCTTTTCTGCAAATTGTTTAAGAAGGAATCAATCTGGTTGTGTAATGAAGGAACTTGCTCTCCCTCAACAGGAGCATCCAACTTAGGAGCCTCCCCCTCAATTTCTACACAGATCATATCCACCACATTTCCATCCAATTGTTCTGTATTTTCTACAGGAATGTCTTCAGATTGAGAACCACTACCATGTATAGTCCTTGCTGCAGGTTTTGAGGACTTAGAAACCTAATCACTCGTATCTCTTCTAGTGTGTGCAGAAGAATCAGACAACTGTCGGTCATGAGGATTTTAACCTATGCGGTCAAAACTTTCTTCAGTGATGATAACTGCTTTCTTTTTCTTCTTATCCGATGTCTGTTGTTGTGGAAGTAACACCCTGTCCCATCTGTCAAACATCTTAGAGTCCATCTTCCTCATGTGATGTATCTTTATTCCTAGCCTTACATTGAGGATCCCAGGAATAGAACCATACAAGAACAAAGACAAAATTCTTCCTAAGTTTGGCTCTAGAACACATTCCACTATTCGTTCAAACAGAATTCTTCCCCAGTCAGTCCTTTTGGATAGAATGACCCTTGAAATTATCTCAAAACATTTCCTAGAGATTTTGTCATGGGACTGTTGGGTCCATTGATCCCAATGTCCCAGATTTGTAAGAAGTCAAATAAGTCAATGACATACACATAGTTATATTTTATGTGTGCATAAGTTCATGCATGCAGGTTAGTCATTCTCACATTGATTGGATAGGTGGACAAAAAGTTATGGGCCGGATAGACAGAAAAGTGCCTAAGTTCACAAGCATTGAGTGAAGACAGTTCACCGAATGCCATAGCACAAAAGGAGCTGAATACAGCAGGATCTGTCAAAGCCTCATCAATGGAAGACAGAAAAGTGGCCAAGTCCCTAGGCGTTGAGTGATGTCAACCCACTCAATGCCAGGAAGCAAATTCGTTAAGTAAAGTTGCCTCAGTCAAAGCCAGGGAGATTTTATCAAAGGAAAAGTTACTAATTATAAAAGCATTGAGTGAAGCCAGTTCACTCAACGCCATGCTGATTCTGTCAAAGCCTTGGTAGAATGATAGGAAAAATCTGTCTACGTACAAAAGTGTTGAGTGAAGCCAGTTCAATCAATGCCAAAGCAAGGAAGAGTTGAGTCATGCTGCTGCACTCAAAGCCTAAGACGAAACCAGAAATTGATTAAGTCTAAAAGCATCGAGTAAAGCCAGTTCACTCAACTCCCAGTCAAATGTTGAGGCAGAAGGAAGATAACGTTGAGTGAAGTCAACACACTCAACGCCTTCATGCAGAGCATAATTGATCCAAGTACAAAAGCGTTGAGTGAAGCCAGTTCACTCAATGCCTCAGTAGAAGGCAAAACTTAAAGCAGCGACTAAGAAAAAAAGTGTTCAGTAAAGCCCATTCACTCAACACTCTCAATGCCTAAGTTCTAGAAAGACCAAAATGATAAGCCAAGTATAAAATCATTGAGTGAAGGCCATTCACTCAATGCCACTCAATGCCTACAGAAGCAGCTGTGTGACTAAGTCCAGAATCATTAAGTGAAGGCCTTTCACTCAGTTCCACTCAACGCCTGAGTTGATTCTATGAAATTTTCTAAGCCCAGACTGGCTGACGTCAGCAAAGGTCAACAAAGTCAACACATTTTAAATTCTTTGCGGGAAAGATGTTGTATGCCTTGAATAGCGTCGGTGGCCAGCTATTGTCTTTTTCTACAAAAGGAAGGTGGTAACTCGTTCTTTAAGGGTGATCCCATAGTACAAATTGTTGTTGATCAGCTGTCAATAAAAGGAAAAGTTTGGGTAAAAGAAAGAAGCAATTATGTTTTTTTGATTATGCATAGAGGTGGAAGGTTGTCTTCTTCCACGCCATTAACATCGAGCCTGAAGAACAAGTTCTGATTAGTTGACCTGAAAGCAAAACATAAATAGCTATTGTGGTTCTCATCAGTGACAACAAGTTCAGAATCAATCTTTGATTGAGAAGAGAAGCAGAGCCTTCAGAGTCTGCTAGTCCTGGTAGCTGTTTGAAGAAGATACAAAACTTTCATATCCATTGTCTTTAACAACAAATCACAATCTTGATTCTGAGTTACTTCCAACACAAGCAGCGCAGTACTGAAGATATTTTCAACTAGTTCCTGTGAAGAAGATAGGGCCGAAATCTGCTCAGCCCAGGAAGATAGACACAGAGAAAGTTCTATGGTGTCTAACTGGTTCACAACATTTATATTTTTTTGTAGGATCCAGTCTTGGATCTGAATGTAGGATTCTAGTGAGAATCTGAGTTGTAAGCCTGTATTATAAAGGCTGAGGTAGGACCATTTGTTGATCTGAGTGTAGGATCCATTTTGGATCTGAGTGTAGGACTGTCCTCCCAGCCTGAGTTGTAGGGTCGTTGGCCTGAGGTAGGTGATTATTTAATCACTGGGTTGTAGGGCCTTGTGCCTGAGCTGTAGGTATTGGAGGAGACTAAGTGGTCCTACGGGATCGAGTTGTATGCTCTTAAGGAGCCGAGTTTTGGGGAAGAGCCTTATCTAACATACAATTATAAAGGCGGAGAGGGACAGTGGACGTACCCATAATCTGGGGAACCACTAAACAACATCTATGTCGTCTTTGATTAATCTTGAAAGCTAAAATAACCTAATCACTAAGTACAGCACAATCGAGGAAAGCCTAAAAGACTTTAAAAAGAAAAAGACCTATTCAACCCCCTCTACTCTAGGTGTTTAGCTGACCTTTAAAACAAAGACATTCAAGTGGTAGCTGTTGGGTCCATTATTCCCAATGTCCCTGATTTGTGAGAAGTCAAACCGGTCAATGTCACGCACATAAACTATATTTGATGTACATTTGAGTTCTTGAGTGCAGGTTAGTCCATTTCATGTTGATTGGACATGTGGATACAAGGAGTGGTTGCTGGATACAACATAAAAATCAATTAAGTCCACATGCATTGAGTGGAGCAAGCTCACTCAATGCCATAGGTATGGATTCAATATTGTCAAGCAGAAATTTGCCTAAGTACAAAAGCATTGAGTGTTGTATACTCACTCAATGCCATATAAAATATAGCATTGAGACTATCTCGGCCTAACTGAAAGATAGCCAAAAAATATCTAAGTACAAAAGCGTTGAGTGTAGTCTACTCACTCAACATCATACATCAAAAGGCTGTGAGTCAGGCTGAGTCAGTCTAAGCCTAGAAAAATTGGCTTAAAATGTGGCCAAGTCGACAAACATTGAGTGTGGTCGACTCACTCAATGCCATACAACTCAAAGCGATGAGTGTTGCTGTGCTAGTCAACTCCACATAAATGTTGAGCAAAAATTTGACTAAGTCTACAGGCCAGATAATAAAAAAATTATGTTAAGTAGTTTGGCATTGAGTGGAGCTTACTCACTCAACGACAAGGCAAAAGGCGTTGAGTGTAGCTTACTCTCTCAATGCCAGATAACATAAATATTATGTTAAGTAGGTTGGCGTTGAGTGGAGCTTACTCTCTCAATGCCAAGGAAAAGGCGTTGAGTGTAGCTTACTCTCTCAACGCCAGATAACAAAAATTTTGTTAAGTTGTTTGGCATTGAGTGGAGCTTACACTCTTAATGTCAAGGCACATAAATTTTTGCTAAGGCAAAAAGAGTTGAGTGAGGCAAGCTCTCTCAATGCTCTCGACTCTATCAACGACTTGAAGTAGAAATTTGGCTAAGTCCAAATGCGTGGATAGCTTGGCTTTCGTCGAGCTCAGCTTTGTCGACTTGAGCTCAACGTTCGTTGAACTGAGCCTGGTGTTCGTCGAACTGAGTTTAACAAAACGTCGAGCTAATTCTACAGTTCATCGAACTGACTTTATGATTTCGTCGAGCTCAGATTCATCGACCTGAGCTTAGCTTTCGCCGAACTGATCCCGCAGTTCATCGAACTGATTTTATGATTTCGTCGAACTGATTTTATGCTTTCGTCGAACTGATTTTATGCTCTAGTTGAACTGAGCTTGTCGTTCGTCGAATGGAGCGTAGAGTTCATCAAGCTCAATACCTATACAGACAGAATTTTGTCTAAGTGTTGTTACGTTGAGTGATATGCACTCACTCAATGCCTTTGGTTCTAATGATTGATTTTTGGCTAAGTCCACAGATGCTGAGTCATGCTCACGTCAGCAAAGTCAAAAGTCAACCAAAATTCAAATGTTGCGGAAATGCTGTCAGAAACGTTGGTGGGGCCAGCTGTTTCTATCTTCTGCAATTACCAAGGAATATTTCATCATTAAGTGTTGGGGCTCACTCACAGAAAAGAGCCATTGAAGCGGGAATTAATGGAAAGCATGGGCTGAATTGGCAAAATCTCGGCCATCAATCCTGGTGGTGGTACCCACTGCTCAATTGGCCTTCAGAGAATAAAAAGAAGCAAATCGGCTTGAGCAATCATTCAATTCCTTGTCTAGGTTTTCTAGAAAAAAGGTGCTGGTGAACGTCATCTTCTTCCTTTCCATTTTCGTCGAGCTTGAAGAAGTTGTTCTGCACAGAAAACCTTCCTGGGAAAGAGATAGCTAAAGCAATCCCCATCTACATCAGCAAGATCAGAAGATGTTTTGAAGATAGCAGATCTACAAGTTCTATAGGGAAAAAAGAAGCTGTTTGAAGAAAGGTTCTACTGCTACATATTGTCTTCAACAACAATATCTTGGATCTGATATCTACTTAGTCCAAGAAGAAGGAGACATACAGCTTGCTCTGATGTCTAAACATCACATTCTCTATTTCCATTTTTTGTAAAGATTCTTTGTGAATCTGGGGTTTGTAAGCCTGTACTATAAAGGCTGGGTCTTAGTGACCTGTGTTTGGCTTTGTGCCTGGTGATAGGTCTTTGTGACATGTGTTGGATTAGTGCCTAAGTTGTTGGTCTGTGTGTCCTATGTGGTCCTACAAGATCAGTGTTGTAAGTGTTAAGAAGCTGAGTTCTGGTGGGAGAGCCAAATCTAACACACTATTAGATAGGTGCAGAGGGATAGTGGATGTACCCAAGATTGGAGAACCACTATAAATTTGCTGTGTCGTCTGTGAATGTTCTTGAATGCTGATCTAATCTAATCAACAGACATAGTAATCTAAGAAACATATTAGAAAACTTAAACAGAGAAAAAAACCTATTCACCCCCTTCTAGGTGTAAAGCTAACCTTGAAAACAAGACTTTTAAGTCATACTAGAGGGAGGTTGCTCTTTAAAGGCTTAACTGTCTGAGTATATCTCCAATGTTAGCTAGAAGTCTGTCTCTATGGGTTCATGAATGACCAATAGGGAGCTGAGTGCAGTGAGGCTTCCAATCTATAGGAAGGAAGATTTTGGCATCTGGAAAGCAAGGGTGAGGCAGTTCATGGAAGCTGATGACCCTAGGATGTATATTACAGTTGAAGAAGGACCTTTCATCCCTATGAAGGTCTCAGTACTTGATGTAAATGTCAAGAATGCTAAAACACATGATAAGATGACCAAGGATGAGTTGGCCCTGACCTCAATAGATAAGAGGGCAAAGAATATCATCATGTGTGCTATGGATGATTCTACACTACATGGAGGGGACATATGAGGTCAGATATGACAGGAAGTCTATGCTCAACCAAGAGTATGAGGCTTTCAGGAAATCTAAGGGGGACAACATCACCATCTGTTATGAGAAGCTCTTCAGGATTATGAATGAGTTGAGGACTTATGGAAAAGTTTTCAGTCACTATGAACTAAATGACAAGTTCCTTAGATCTCTCTCTAGAGACTGGGACACAAAAATCTGTGTCATAAGAGAAGTGACAAAGCTAGGTGAAACAACTCCTCACACCCTCTTTGGAATGTTGTTTTCATATGAGATGTAGCTGGCTGCCAGGAAAGATGAGCAGAACAACAACAAGCCTCAGGCAAGGGACAAATCTATGACATTCAAAGCTGAAGGCTCCAGTAGAAGTAGAAGGATGTCTCCCTCTCCACTAAGATGAGATGCTGAATCTGAGTCTGAAAAATCAGAGGAAAGCACATCAGACTGTCAATGGTCTGATGAAGACTTTGCTCCCTTCACCAGGCAATTCCAGAAGTTCCTGAAGAAGAAGCACTGGAGAGGCAGGCCTTCCTCCTCCACTCATCCTAAGGATGACTACTACAAGGACAGGAGAAAATTATCTAAGGAGGACAGGTATGTTTCCAAATCTAGTAAACATATTTCCTCTAACATGATTTGCTATCATTGCAGAAAACCCGGGTATGTGATAGCCGACTGCCCAGTCAAAAGCAAGGAACATGGTGAGAAAAAGGATCACCAGCAAAAAGGCAAGAAGGAGAAATCCCTCATTGCCAAAAAGCAAAAGAACTGGACTGACTCCTTCTCATCAGAGTCATAAGAAGAAGAAGAAGAAGCCTACATTGGGTTGTACTTTACTGAAGAAGGAGCTGTTGAAGCAGACTGCATCAAAAGGCTGGCTTCTTTAGAAGAAGAAGCTGAAGAGGTACATCCTGCTATCAGGATTAAAGATAAGGCCCCTCTATCATAATCAGATGGTGATTTAGATGTGGATTCTGAAGAAGACAGTTGCTGCCTTCGGCTGATGGCCAGGTGAGATGAAGAAATCAGCCAGGATCGGACTGGTCCAAGCAAGGTAAATTCTATCACTAGCTCTGCATGTTCAGATTATGAATCTGTTCCAAATTTCTGTGCCTCTACATCAAGTGATGATGATGGCTCAGGATATGAGGGAGACATCAATCAATTTATTGATAATTATGGTGCACTTCTGCAGGCTTTTAAGAAGAGCAAGCTCCTGGCCAAACAATAGGCTCAGGAAATTGCCTCTTTAAAGATTGCTGCTTTAGATTCAGCAAAATTACTGGATCTGAAGACTCAAAAAGTTAGCAAACTGAAGAATGTTACAATCCTTCAGATGAGCACCAAAACCTTCAAGAACAACAATATTAGGAATCTTGAGGGAAGGCTCCAAAAGTAGAGGGAACTAGTGGCTAGCTACTCCAATCCGAGCACAGTGTTTCCCTTGATAGAGTTATTTTCCTCCCAAAAGGTAAAGAAAGGGTTGAGATTCAAGAGAAAGACAAGAGCTGTTAATCCTAAGGGAAAGGGTAAAGCTCAAGTGGAGCCACTATCCTTTAAGGCTCCTGTCAAGTTTAATAAAGTTCAGTTTCCTTCAAACAGCCATGACCATGAGAGTATTTTTGATCACTAGAATCATGCTAAGCCATCTTGTGTGAACAAAGATGTTCCACAAAATGGCGGCTTTTACAACAAAGGTGCTAGTTACCATGAAAAAATACAAATGGCCCATCCCGGACCATTTGTGTCTAGTGCTACAGCCCCTTCAGTAGAGGGTAAAGCTGCAGCCTGTTCTCAAATTCCTCCAGCCCACTCTAAGACAAAGGGCAAGGATGTTAGTAGACCAGACCTAGGCTTCTATGAAGCTAGCAAGAGTTTGTTGTCTGAAAAGAAAGCTCCTGCTATAAGGGCTAAAGATATCCCAAGCACTTCTACTGCCAGACCAACCACTTGTCAGACTGGGGCTGGGAAACCATGGAACAGTACTACTACTACTCCTTCTAGACCCAGAGTTGCTGTTAACACAACAACTAGACCTGCTCCAAAAAGAAGGTACAACATCCATAAGTGTTGGTGTTGTGGCAAGGTAGGCCATTTTGTGGTTGATTGCTGGCACAATCATAGTGTGCAGAGAGCAAATGTCAGCTTGCCTTTCAGAAAAGCTGCAGGCAGGTAGAATTATTTTCAGCCTAATATGCACCAAGGACCCAATAAAAATTGGGGTCCTAAGGTTAACTGATTTGTGTTTTGCAGGATAGGCCAAGTGTCCATACCCCTATATGATACTTGGATAGTGGATGTTTCAGGCACATGACTGGAACAAGTACCATGTTGAAGGATTATGTTCCTGTAAAGAATGGGACGAAGGTCATCTTTGGTGGGTCAGAAAAATGGGTGACTAGAGGTTATGGTAAGATCTCTAATGTTATAGTCACTATCACTAGAGTAGCCTATATGGAAGAGTTACAACACAACTTGATAAGCATTAGTCAACTCTGTGATCTTGGCTATGATATAGTATTCTAGAATGATGAGTGCCAAATTAGGAGGTTAAGTGGCCAAGAGGTCATCTTAACAGGCACTAGGGGTGGAAATGTGTACTGTTTAGATTTTCTATGCTCTAGCAAAGACTCACCTGTATGCCTAGTTACAGATGAGAAAGCCTCTTCCTATGTTCAGTGGCATAAGAGGCTAGCCCATCTAAATTATAGGACCATAGGCAAGCTATTCATCAAAGAGTTGGTTAGGAATGGGCCTAAGTCTATATGCACTAAGGAGGGTATCTGCTCTGCATGCCAAAAGGGAAAATAGACTAAGACCTCCTTCAAGAGCATTGACTCCAAAGATTTAGTGAGATCCTTATACCTCTTGCATGTGGATCTGTTTGGTCCTATGCCAATTCAAGGTCTAGGTAGGAAAGTCTACACCTTTGTGGTTGTTGATGACTTTTCCAGATTTGCCTGGGTGTTCTTTCTAAGGAAGAAATCTGAAACCTCTGATGTCTTTCAGACACTTGTCAGTCAAATTCAGAATAAATTCAACAGCACTGTGGTCAAAATCATAAGTGACCATGGGATTGAGTTTCAGTCTAAGTGCATGACAAGCATCTGTGAAGAGCAAGGGATTCATCAAGAATTTTCCTCTCCTAGAACACCCCAGCAAAATGGAATTGTTGAGAGGAAAAATAGGACTCTCATAGAGGTTGGTCGAACCTTATTAAGTGACTTATCCCTCCCAGAATACTTCTGGGCTGAGGCAGTTAACACTGCATGCTATGTCCTTAATAGGGCTTCTATCACTAAGTGCCACAAGAAGACTCCCTATGAGATCTTGAAGGAAAAAAAAACCAAACCTGAGCTATTTCAGGATCTTTTGTTGCAAGTGATATGTGCTCAATAATAGAAAAGTCCATTTAATTAAGTTTGTTGCCAAGTCCCATGAAAGGATCTTTGTTGTGTACAACACTCATAGTAAGGCATATAAAATCTACAACTTAACTACCCAAGTTGTAGAAGAGTCAATGAATGTTATTTTTGATGAATCCAACATGGTTAACTATGAGCTGTCAAGCTCCTCCTCTTCTAGTATTGCAGGTACAGAGCAGATGATGGACAAGCTGACCATCAAGAAAGCTACCCCGACGTCCAGGAAAATGATGATGGACTACCTATTCTGAGAGAAGGGGAAGACATACCTGAAGAAAATGAAGACCAGCTAGCTGAAAACCCTGAAGATCAGCAAGCTATAGATAGATTGCCTCCAGCTACCAGGCATCTAAGGGACCATCCAATTCACCAAATTATTGTTGATGCACTTCATGGGGTCCAGACCAGAAGCAGGAGCATGAATACAGCTCTCTACTAAAGCTTCCTATGACAAGAAAAGCCAAAGAAGTTTGAAGAAGCAATCAAGGACCAGTTCTGGATTTGAGCAATGCAAGAAGAACTGGAACAATTCAAGATATGTAAGTTCTGGAAGTTGGTCTCTAGACCCCAAGGATAAAATATCATAGGGACTAAGTGGATCTACAGGAACAAGTTGGATCAAGATGACATTATTGTCAAGAATAAGGCTAGACCGGTGGCTAAAGGTTATAGATAAGAAGAGGGCATTGACTTTGACCAGACCTTTGCCTAGTAGCCAGACTGGAAGGCATAAGAATCTTCCTTGCAATTGATGCCCATCAGGGTTTCAGAGACTACTAGATGGATGTCAAATTACCATTCATGAATGGGGACATCAAAGAGAAAGTATATGTGCCTCAGCCACCAGGTTTTGTAGATCCTAACTCTCTTAATTTTGTGTATAAGCTTAGGAAAGCTCTATATAGGCTAAAGCAAGCCACTAGGGCTTGGTATGAAACCTTGTCCAACTTCCTGATGGATACGTTGCTGACACGGTTGGCATTGATCCCCGTCTGAGAGAGTTCGTCGATTGTGACGATCGTTGTCGCAAGCTCGAGGATGGGATCAACGTCCGCCGCTATTATATAAAAATATATAATTATAAGTTAACTAGTTATAATTATATATTTTTAATAATTTTATTATTTTAGCCATTTTATTTTAAGTATTTATTTCATATTTTAATTTTCATTTCACGTGTATTGATGAGTGCTTATAACCATCATGTGTTGTTTTAATTATTTTATTTCATGTGCTATGATGGGTGCATATAACCATCATATTTTCAATTTTGTATTTTGAATTTTGAATGAAGGGTTGATTGAGTGGTGTAAGCCTATATATAGGCCATGATATTTGTCATATTATTTTAGTGAATGAATAAGAAAAATTAAACCCTAATCTTTGAGTAAGATCCTCCTTCCTATTCTCCTTGGTCGCCCCCTCTCCCTCTCCCTCCTTGGCATATTTCGGCCACCACTCTCCTACTCCCCTCTTTGGCCGCCGGCCAACTCCCCCTACCCTCTTTATCTAGGCCATCTCTCTCTCTCATCCCCTTCGTCTCTTCTTCTCCATAACCTACAAACCCGAGCCTCCCCCATCACCCTACATAGTAACTGGCCACCACCTCCTCCTACAAAACCCGACCACCATCTTCCACCCTAAAACCGAGCCACCATCTCCGTCCATAGAACCACCGACTACTCTCTCCACAACTTCAACCCGAACAACCCACCTATTGTTTTCTTCTCCAACAACACCGCCTACCACCTTCTCTGTCTCTTTCCAAATATTTATATTATCATTCAAGAAGGCATCATCTTATGGATCAAACTCCGATGTGAAGCGAAGAAGGGGAACAAGTTTTTATCTAACCTGCGTGACTCCGGAGGAGCCGTTGAAGGGCAATCCAAGTAAAGAAATCGTAATCATCCATTCCGGTTGGGTCCGAAAAATTTCTACTCTCGTCTGTTTCTTTTCCTAGATATTCTTGTGGTGGATATTCTTGGTGTTACCTCTTGAAGCGTTGAATAATCATGGTTTTCTTTCGATGGGTTTGTGATTTTTTTTGGATCCCTAGTTTGGATTTGGGCTAGGTTCACTAATTAGGATGAGTTTGACCCACATTGTATAGCCAGGGTCAAGTTTATGTGTCCTAGAGTTTAGGCTAGTCATTAGGTTCAACATTCATGGACCAACCCGCAGAGGACCTCAGTAGACTCAGACTTAGAAGAATTCAGAGTTCAAAATTATCAGTTCGAAATTCTTTGAACTTAGCTCGACGATCGTCAATCGCAGATCGACAAACTCAGAGTTATTTCTCTGAGTTGAGCTCGACAATATTCGAGCTCAGATCAACGATCTCCTCTTTCAGACAGATTTTCTACTCGACGAAATCTGGAGTTCAGCTTCAACAGATTCTTTCCAGTTTATTTTCTCTGAACTCAGCTTCACGAAGACAGACTCTTTGTTCGATGAACTTAGAGCGTAGAATTGGCTAGTTATTTCCAGAATGCAGTTCGCTGAGCTCAGGTCGACGAACAGGAATTATCAGCTCGACGAACTTGGAACTCCAGACGACGAATTCTGTTCAGAGCTCGACGAATTCTATCTCGAGAAAGACTTAGGAGTTTTTACTTATTCTGTACTTATTTACTATATTATTTAGCAGTAATTCTCTTAGTAATTAATTCTTATATTCTCCTAAATATAGCCGTTATTGATAGCATTAATTATGGTCTTCATCAGGGTTAATTACTTTCTTATTTTAATGGGATAGTTGGGGAAACTCATTAAAGCAGATATTCTAGTCGTTTCATTCTCCAGATTAATCAGCAATTAATGCTTGGAATTCAATTTTTTAGAGAAGAATTTTGACAGCAGAATATAAAAGAGATTTTCTCTTTTCAGTCTAACACAAAGACTCAACATCAGACAAATAGTGATAACACAAGAGAATACAGAGAAGAGATATAGAAAAATACAGAAGAACGTCTGCTTCTTCTCTGTGTACTGAAAACATTCTATTTTCACCGTGTTCTTTCTGAAGACTGAAGAAGAGGACAACCATCAAATATCAAGAATCCTTCTTCAACTTCTACTCCTGGAATATTCAAGGACAATAACCCTGAATCAGTCAGAAAGTTCCTGGATCACTTCAAGACAAGGCTGAAGACATACACCCTGAGCAAGGCTCCAAGCTTTCTGAATCATTCTTATTTCAGAAGGAGCTTTGACAACAGAAATCCACAAGTCTTCTCAGTTGTATAGAGAAAAGAGAAGACATCATCAACTCTCTCAACCTCCTGTAAAAGGGTTTATTAACTCCCTTCATAAGTTTATTCTTAGTTTTTGGGCACCTGATCAAAAGCCTAAAGGGTTATGAGATCTCCCAGAAAATAGATCTTGTCGTAGCAGTCACCTGATCAAAAACCTGATAGTGGATTTCTACCAGTGTGGTAGAAGAGTGGATGTACCCAGTTTGGGGAACCACTATAAAATTCTTGTGTTGTCAGGTTATTTATTTTCTTTTAGTTCTTACTGTGCTGTGATAGATTTGCTTAGGTTGCATTTATTTTTATACTACTATTAATATCACCTATTTTACTCTGACAAATTCTAAAACAACCAAAAAGTTTTAAGTTACTCTATTCACCCTCACCCTCTAGAGTAATCAGATCTGTCCCTTATCTTTCAATTGCTATTAGAGCAAGTTACTTTGGTTGTACAAGCTAACACTTGAACCAAAAGATCCTTGTTAGATCTGATTTTCCTTTTTCCTAATCTTTCTGACTATTTCACATCATGGCACAGAACAAAGATTATGCAAGCACCAGACCTCGAGTTTGCAATCTGAATAAGTTTGTTATCTGGAAGGCAAGAATTAAACTATACATGAATTCTATTGATGAAGATAATTTTAATGTTGTTTTGACAGGACCACCTGTTCCACAGACTATATCTATCTCTACTTCCAGTACACATGATGTTCCATCAGCTGAGTGAACAGATGCTCAAAAGAAGGCCAAGATAGCTGATGTCAAGGCCATGAATATGTTAGCTAAAACAATATCTGATGACATCTTCCAGAAGGTGGCAGAGTGAACATCAACCAAAGATATATAGGATTCACTTAACCAGATGGTTGCTGGTTCTGCAGATGAGAGAAAGGACAGGAGATCAAATCTCATCTCACAATATGAGAACTTCAAAAAGATGAGTCAGAGTCTGTGAGTGACATGTACAATAGACTAAGCTCAATTATCAATGAGCTGAAGACTCTGGACAAAGATATCACCCTCATAGAATTCAATGACAAAATCCTCATGTACTTCGCCAGTTCATGGGATTATAGAATATGGACAATCAAGGAGGCCAGGAGTTTAAATGAGATTTCCACCGAATCTCTTCTTGGAAAGCTCAAGTCCTATGAACAACTCATAAAGACAAGAGAAGTTGTAGAGCAGAAGACTCCCTCAGCAACTAGAAAGGAACAAAACATATCTTTCAAATCTTTAGAAGAATCAGAAGCTCCAACAGCTAATGAAGAACTTCTAAGTATCTTAGCCAAGATATTTTACAAGATGGCAAAGAAGGATTTCAGAAGAAAGTCATATAGGCAAGATGACAAGCCAAGGTATGACAAGACCCCAACTAAGAAGTTGTTTGCTTTGGCTGCAGGAAGCCAGGACACTTTATATCAGAGTGTCCAAAGAACCAAAAGAAGGAGAGAAGAAGAGAAAAGGAACCTAGGAAGCAGCACTACAGTAAGCCCTCCTCCAGCAAGCATAAAAGGAAGGAGAAAGGCTTTGTGGCTAAAATAAGGAGTGAAACTGAAGATGAATCTTCATCTTCTAGCTCCAGTGAAGATGAAGAAGAGGCTAAGGCAATGGACATTTGCTTGATGGCCATTGATGCATCAAGCAGCCAATCTGAAGCTGAGAAATCAGACAGTGAAGAACCTCTATCTGAAGAGGATCAGATACTGTCTTCCTTTGATTTCAATTCGAAAAATTTTAGAATTGAATTTAAATATGTATGCATTGATTTAATTAATTCTGAAAAAGGATTAAACAACTTAGAGAAAAATTGATTGAATAAGAAAACTTGCTTTCTGAAAATATAAAATTAAAAGATGAATTAACCCTAGCTAATGAACAGATCATCACGCTAAAAACTGAATTGGATGATGCAAGGCAACTTGAATAATCCCTAAATGGGAGAAATATCAAGTTGATGGACATCACAAGCACTGTGAATGCCAAGCTAAATGACAAGCTGGTCTTAGATGCTTCATCAAGCCAACCCCCACTGATTCAGAAGAATATTTTAGCAACTCCAATAAAATTTGTTTCAGAAAAGGGCAAGGAAAAGATAGATAATAATAATGTCAAACAAACAGAATTAAAATAAAAGAATAAGAAAGGTCTTAACCATAACAATGTTCAGCAGATTTCGTCGAACTCAGATCAACGAAATATGTACAGTTCGTCGAACTCAAGTCGACGAACTCAGAACATAAACTTCTATTATAATTATTCTCTGAACTGCGATCGACTAAACCAGTTTGGTTTGTCGACCCGTGATAGACGATATTGGGGCCCAGAGAATGAATACTTTCATTCTTTGAGTGGAGTTCGACGAACTCATCCTAATTCGTCGACCTCGTGTCAACGAACTTACCAGAATTCGTCGAACCCAGTCCATTATAACAAAAACTTTAATTCATATAGAATAATTAATCAACCAAGACAATATGTTAATCCATTCACACAGTGGATAATTCCACCTAGACGATTTCACCCCTTAGGTTATAAAAATCAACCAGAATACTCTTATATTTCCAGCTTTAGTTATGTAAATAGACAAGGACCCAAGGTAACCTGGGTCAAGAATAGCTAATCTGTTTTATTGCATGTGAAAGACTATCCTACCACAGAGCAATAGTGGTATCTGGATAGTGCCTGTTCAAAACATATGACTGGAAACAAGGACAACTTAATCAACTTTAAGTCAAAGCTAGGACCTAAGGTAATATTTGGTGATTCCAATTGTGGCCAGACTGAAGGATAAAAAAGGTCAAAATTGGAGCAGTCACCTTCAGGAAGGTCGCTTATGTAAGTGGACTGAAGCACAATCTTATATCCATAAGTCAGTTATGTGATGAAAGGTTTCAGGTATCATTTATTAAAACCTCCTGTATTATTACTTCTGTAGACAACCAAGTAGTATTAACTGGTACTAGAGTATGAAATATCTATGTAGTTAATTTTAAATCAGCTAAAATTGAAATATGTCTGTTTAACCAAACTAGTAATAATAATGATCTTTGGCATAGGAGATTAGGACATGTAAACCTGAAAATCATTGCTAAACTCTCTAGGTACTCTACTCGAGTTGCATTGATCAGAAGTAATCATGGTACTAAGTTTGAGTCTCTTCCCATGCAAGAATTCTGTGATAAGGAAGGAATCAGACATTGTTTCTCTGCTCCTAGAACTCCTCAACAAAATGGTGTAGCTGAAAGGAAAAACAGAACACTGATTGAAGTTGCAGGCACATTACTTGTAGATGGTCACTTGCCCTTATCCTTTTGGGCAGAGGCTGTGAACACAACAAACTATATACTGAATAGAAGTTTGATACACAAACTTAAGGGCAAGATCCCCTATGAACTACTCAAAGGGAAGACACCTAAAGTATACTACTTTAGAGTCTTTGGTTGCATTTGTTACATTCAAAACAACAACATGAAACACATTAGAAAGTTTGAAGCCAAGGCTGAAATAGGAATTTTTCTTGGATATTCCGAAGAAAGCAAGTCTTATAGGGTACACAATAAATCATCTATGAAAATGGAAGAGTCTATTCATGTCTCTTTTGAGGAGACTAACTTGTTTTACAAGGAGAAGATTCCTTATAGTAATGAGAACTTGCAGGAACCACATTTGTGTGAGAAGCTGGATGAATTGACCCTCGCCAATGAGGTTGTTACACAACCTTCTCCATATGTTGCTAAAGATAGTGAAGATGATGAGACTGAACTAAGTGAATAGCCAACAACAGCTATAATTCCATAAGAGGAATTTATTCCCCAAGCTGTTGCTCAACCAACCCCTCCTACTGAATTAGTCACACTTGGAGATAATCATGTATCTCACGTGATTGGAGACATATAAGTGGGTGTGCAGACAAGGCATCAACTCCACCAGGACATGATGCATGCCTGCTTCATATCTCAAACTAAGCCCCAATCCATCAATGATGTTGAGCAAGATCTACAATGGATTATTGCAATGCAAGAGGAGCTCAACCAATTTGAGAGATGTGGAGTTTGTGATTTAGTTCCAAGACCCAAAAACTACCCAGTCATTGGAACTAAATGGGTATTTATAAACAAACTAGATGCTCAAGGTCTTATCATATGGAATAAGGCAAGATTAGTTGCTCAAGGATATATAAAAGAGGAAGGCATAGATTATGACCAAACATTTGCCCCTATTGTAAGGATAAAAGCAATAAGGATATTTCTAGCTTATGCAGCCTACAAGAAGTTCATAGTATACTAAATGGATGTCAAGAATGCATTCCTAAATGGTGAACTCAAAGAAGAGGTCTATATAGAACAACCACCAGGTTTTATCTCTTCATCCCATCCATCTTATGTTTTCAAATTGCATAAGGCTCTCTATGGTCTAAAGAAAACTCCAAGAGATTGGTATGAAACCTTAGGTAGCTTTCTCTTAGAGTATGACTTTTCTAGAGACATAGTAGATATGACTTTATTTATCAAGCATCATCATGATAAAATCTTGTTAGTACAAATATATGTAGATGACATTATATTTGGCTCTACATATTCCAAACTATGCAAAAGGTTCTCCAACCTTATACTTTCCAAGTTTGGGATGAGTAGCATGGGTGAGCTCTCCTACTTCCTTGGTCTCTAAATGAAGCGGTCCCCTGATGGCATCTTCATATCCCAATCCAAGTATACTAAGGAGCTGATAAAAAGTTTTGGGATGACTGATGCTTTAGCTAAGAAAACACCTGTGGCTATAAATAATGTGATTGATTCTGATGAACATGGGAAACATGTAGATCAGAAATTATATAGGGCTATTGTTGGGTCCCTATTATATCTTACAGTAAGTAGACCAGATATTATGTTTGCTACATATCTTTGTGCTAGGTTTTAGGTGAACCCTAAAGAATCTCACCTTATTTTCCTAAAAAGAATTTTGAGATATATAAAGAGTTTCCCAAATTTAGGACTCTGGTATCCAACTAAGTCATGATTTGAGTTGACTGGATACTTAGATGCTGACTTTGCTGGATGTAGAGTGGACAGAAAGAGCACATTAGGGACATGTCAGTTTCCTGGTCATAGGCTAGTGTCTTGTTTTTGCAAGAAGCAAACATATGTGTCTACCTCAACAGCAGAAGCTGAGTATATAGTAGCTAGCAGTTGTTGTTCACAGATGTTGTGGATTCAAAACCAACTCCTAGATTATGGTGTCAACTTAAATAATTCAACTCTACTGTGTGATAATACCAGTGCAATTTCCATTGCACAGAATCCAGTGCATCATAGTAGAACTAAGCATATAGATGTAAGGCATCACTTCATTGTAGAGTGTGTTGACAAAAAGAAAATTAATCTCACCTTTGTCTCTACTAATTTGCAAAAGGCAGATATCTTCACCAAACCCTTGGATGAGAAGAAACATTTGTTATTTATGAATCGGCTAGGTATGATAAATGGATATGCATTAATTTAACTTTTATCTGTGGTCGAAGAATTTGCCACAGTTCGTCGAACGGAGATCAGCGAACTGAGAAAGGTTCTTGAGAAATTCGTCGACCTAAGATCGATGAACTCTGTGTGTGTGAAGTTCTATTCGTTGAACGAAGATCGATGATATTGCTTTAGAAAATTTTTCATCGACCTGAGAACGACGAAAACTTTTCCCTTCTTCAGACTGAGATCGATGAACTCTATTGTCAATAAAATATTTCGTCGAACTCAGATCGAAGAATTTTGTTTATTTCGCAGGACGGAGTCTGCCGCTTCATATTCTGAAAACCATATAATTAGGTTTTCTTCGAGCTCTATCCTGCGCTTTCTGTTCTCCTTGCACTTGATCTTTCTGTTTCCTTTTGCAGGCAATCAATGGCGATTCCGGTGAGCTCTCTGGCGGTAATGAAATTTGACATGGGATTCGATATAGATTTTGAATCATTTCAACATTTCGATCAAATTTTCTTGGATATACTGAAATTATTTGAGGAACAACAGTTAAAGAACTTCATGTCAACCAGAATAAAGATAGCTGCTACTGAAATAAGAGAATGGGTGTTCACTTCCTCAACTCCAGACGCCGACACGATGACCGGCACAATATATGGTAACCAAGCCTCTTTAACCCCAGTAATCTTAACTAAAATTTTTGGTCTGATGAATGGTGAAGAAGATATAGAGATTGATAATTCTGAGTATGATGACGTGCTGATCAAAATGGGTCATGTTGGAGAGAACCCTAATAAGTTATTGAATAAAAATTTGTCTTCTGAATACAAATTCTTAGCCGATGTGGTGGGCAAGGTATTGATAGGAAAGTATACTGCTCATGATTATATTACCAGACAACAATTTCTGGTAATCAGTACAATACTGAATAAGAAACTAGTGAATTGGGCAAGGATTCTGTTTGACTTCATAAAGAAGAAGAATAGTAAGAAAGAAGTATGTTTTGGAAGAATTTTATGAGTTTTCCTACAGGAAAAGGCTACTGAATCCATGGTCTCTCAGACTATATTCATTAATGCCTCCAAAAGGATAACATGTGGCTTGTTTGGAAGTTGGGAGTGTACAATCCCAAAGTCATCTAGGGCTTCAACCTCCTCCAGAACTTCTGAGGATACAAGAGTTGTAACAACTGATCCCCCACCCCCAGAAGATGTCCCCTCCACCACAATTCCATCCACCCAAATTCCAACACCTCCATCTCAATACCCTAAACCTCCTATAAGA
This sequence comes from Platanthera guangdongensis, assembly GCA_039583875.1. Classification (NCBI taxonomy): domain Eukaryota; kingdom Viridiplantae; phylum Streptophyta; class Magnoliopsida; order Asparagales; family Orchidaceae; genus Platanthera; species Platanthera guangdongensis. The sequence goes on along the minus strand of CM077154.1, from coordinate 24,940,290 downwards.
CCCACATTTTTTTCTTTTTAAACCAACAGGGTCTTAGGCACAGAACCGCCGATTTGTGGTGACACCATCACGACCGGGAAGGTCGTCACTACAAAACGTCGATCTTACCGGCCATATCGATCACAAAATAGTAGCAAAAGTATGAGAGTACATGTCCATAATAATCACATATATAATAATTCTCCATGAGGGGAGAGTCCACAACAATAATAATAAAAATAATGGAAATAGGGCTCATGCCCGATACATCAAAGTCCTCACTACATGTCGCTCATCGCAGAAGCAAATCTGTAACAACTAATAGCGAATGGAACTCACTGTCCCAGTTGTCTGAACTCTGGTGCTAGACTGTCCCATTTCCAAGCGTGCCGACCTCCGGGGCTGCACCTCCATGCTGGGCTCCATGATCCCCTAAAATGATTTGGTCCGAAAATCGTTAGTCTAAAAGACTAAGTCCGATAATCCCCTCCCCCTCCCCCCATGGCTCCTAGGCACCGAGCGGGAAGGAGGAAAGGAAGGGTATGAAGGTGGAGAGTAACCAAGTAGCAGGTGACGGGGGAACTAGTCTAACAGTTCTATATAAGCAGGAAAGTAAAGCAATATGTATGAGAGAGGTAAACAAGAAACATGTAACCTTAACTTATAAGAATGCCCATACAAACTTAAAAGTTAAGGGATCTTTTACTAAGCTCTCATCGTATAAAAAGTCCCATACCGATTTATACGTTGGGGTGTCGGTTTTCAAGCAAGCAATATCCATGGAATAATAAACTTAGCTTATAAGCACGCTCACACAAGCTTATAAACTAAGGGGTTGTTTTGCAAGGCCTATTGTATAAAGCGTCCCATACCACTTTATACAACAGGTTACAGTGATTATATATAGTGATTTATGCTATGATATGTTATGTCATGAACCACGCAAATGCAACACACCCACTCGACTCTGTGCACACAGACCTTTAGTTCCCCCTTTCTGGAGCCTAACCTCCCAGGATACCTTCGTAGTGGCAAACAGAAGCGTTTGGTTGGTCCTCGCCCATCTCTAAACCGGTAATTACACTACCAGTTAGACCTATAATACGCCTCAACGCTGCTGCACTAAGAGGAGCTCCTGCATACTCTTGCCGGCAATTCCACCAGACTTAACTTAGCGAAGTGCAAAACCACACTTGCCGAGTCAACATATTGGCGTCGGTGCATCGACCCTCCATTACCAAAGACCCACCACCTTATAATTCATGCAAATACAATCTTGATGTATCAACACCAAGCTAAAGCTCCCCGGAATAACCCGTCCATCACAAATATCTACCGAGCCAAAGCTCCCCGGACTATCCCGTCCGTCTCAAAACCACACGAGCCATCGGCTCGCCAGGCTAACCTGACCATCACCAAAACCACCACTGAGCCTACTGCTCGTGTGACCCAACCTAACTTCCCGAGACAATGAGGTGAGTGAAAGTGAACCCAAAATTGTACAAGTTACTCTTGCAGTTTATTTTGCCTGCTGTTTAGGTTAGCCGAGGACTGCCCAAGGCATACCCCGTGAAGGGTTCTCGAGGGCACTAGGAACTACGATAGGCTGAAGCCCAAAGCTCTCTTTCACAAAGCATTTACTATTATTGTTCAATACCTGATTCCTGATCCCTTTTATATTACTCTGGATCTAACCCTTGTGTGTTTTGACCCTCTCTCTCCCTCCACAGGAAAGACGATCTTTCATCGATCCCGAGCACGACCTAACCCTAGTATCCCAACACTCTACTCATCCCAACTTCCAATGACATACTCAATATCATTTTACCCAAACCAGCAAATATTAACCCCAACCCATATGCCCATTTCAAATGCTATCATACTTCCTACAGGTTTACTAAATGCAGACCAACCTAAGTTATATGATGTACATGATAGGAGTACTCCAACTTTTCTTCCAAATGTCCTAAAATAATTATTGTGGGTCTATCATGACATTATTAACCAAAATCCAGAAACTTATAAATTTTCCTAGTTAAACAGACATTTTATTTATTTTCCATAAAAATCCAAATGCCCTAGTTTGAATATGAAGTGGCTTTTATATTCATGCAAAATGCTCCACATAATTATGATAAATACTAGGAAACTAATAGACAATAAATTCAAATCTCCCAATGTTTTTGCAAAGTTTTGGCCTCTGATCCAAAATTTTAAATGTAAACGCAAATTTATCAATTAAAGAAACAAGTGCTGCAAATTGACATGCAAAAATTATGAGAAAATTCAAGCATGACTGAAATGTCCTAAAAACACTCCTGACCAAGTTTCCAAATTTTCCAGTGAGTAATGAACTAATTTTAATTTTGATCAATATCCCTCTCATAAATTAAAGAAATAACTACAGAAATTTTGCACCTAAAAATTATGATAAAATTTCCTCATGAGCATACTGATCTAAGAACACCACCAAATAAGTTTCACAATTTTCTAACAAGAATTGAGCTCTGAATCTATTATTGAACAAATTTGAATATTTATAAGCTTGTGTGGTAAGTACTGAAAATATACATTTAAAAATTATAATAAAATTCAGGTATGCGCATAATGATCTAAAACTTCCTCCTCCCAATTTTTATAATTTTACAGTGAACAGTAAGATCATAATAAACAAATGTCTCCCGAGGGCTAATCCATGTACTACAATGGAGATACTAAAATTATCGTTCCAAAACTTCCAATAAAAATACCAGAGTCACATGTTAACCCTAAGACTACACTACCCAAGTTTCACCACTCTTCAGATAGTTTTGATGACCTAACTTACATGTATAATTTTGTGCCCTAAACTACGGTTAGGGTTTTTGAGTGGTTCAACAACCTCTAAATTCCATAATATTTCTACCAGAGGACCTTGACTACCCTAGAGTCCTCTCCACCAAGTTTTAAGTCATTTCAAGGTCACTTGACCCCTTGATCCTCAAACCCTAGGTTTGCACATATTAGACCTACCCTAGTGTTCTAGGGCTCCTCCCTTCAACTTCCACCCAATATCAGTGGAGGGGGTATTTGTGTGCTATTATGGCTGAATGCCAAGATCCATCACCTTAGATGAGGTTGGCCAGCTCAAGAGCACTTAGGGCACTTAGCCCTAATCTGACCTAAAAGGGGTCAACCTTGGACTACATAATTACCCTATCAAGTCAAACCGAAAATGGGTGAAATTTTTACCAAAGCCCTATAATATTCCACAAGATCACCCACCAAAATTTTGGGGGCTTCTGAGGTGTTTAAGACACCTAATTAAATTGTACATGATTTATTAAATTTTTCTGTTGGATGCCTAGTTTGATTTGGGCTAGGTTCACTAACTTAGGATGATGTGAACCAACATGTATAGCCAGGGTCAAGGTTGTGTCCTAGAGTCTAGGCTAAGTCCTCAGTAATAACATCACATGTACAAGCCATAATCAGACTACCAGAGACTCAAGACAGAGTTTTCCCTAAAGATTCAGAGATTTCTCAAGAGACTAAGTAAAATGAGTTCGACGTTCGTCAAACTCAGGTCGACGATAGTCGTTCTAAGCTCGACGATCTTAGAGAAATATTCTCTGAGCTGAGCTCGACGAACTTCAGCCGCAGATCGATGATCCTTGGATTCCACCTTCAGAATTTTAAGTCCAAACTGTTCTCTAGACTCAGGTCGACGAACCTAGTTCTCAAGTCGACGAACTTCATTCTTTTCTCGACGATTTCTGGATTTTCACTTCAACTATATTGCCAGAGGTTCATTAATTTTTCTCTAAGTCCAGAATCATTCTCAACTCAACGAATTCAAGGTTCTCCAGACTTTGCTCGACGAACACTATTCTTTGGTCGACGAATCTATGGACTATCACAGCATTCTACCGAGGCTATGTTCTCTAGTCTCAGGTCGACGAACTCAGTTCTCTGCCCGACGAATTCTGGAACCAGAAGACTTATGTCGATACTCAGAGTATATGTCGACACCAACTGAGTCGACACTAGAAGAACTTGTGTCGACACCAAGATCATCAGTCGATATTGTGGAAAGGCTATGTCGACACCACACAGAAGACTTGTGTCGACAAACATGAGTAATTTTGTCGACACAGAACATTTGATAACTCCAGATTAATTGCTGATCTCCAGTCGACGAACATATTTACCAACTCGACGAATAGGCAAAGATCAAAAGAGACAGCAGTTCAGTTTCTAGCTCGACGATCATGGAACTCAGCTCGACGAACAGAAGCCGTATGGTCGACAAATACAACATCTCAGCTCGACGAACTGTGAACTCAGTTCAACGAATTCTGCTATCTATTCGATGATTCTAGACTTAGTTATTTCCGGCCTTCTATCCCCACACTAATGCGATAATTCCAGAGTAATTAATGCTCTAACATTCTCTGAATGTATCCGTTAGAAGGTGCATTAATTATGGTCTTCTCCAGGATTATTGCATGATGTTCTTCCATGGGACAGTTGGGGAAATAAATCAATGTCGATTATTCTCAAGGCTGTCAGCATTAATTGCAGATGTATTCAAATTTTTAAAATACAGAGAAGAAGAGAATAATGCACACACATGGACATACAGACTTACAGAAGAGAATCAAGTATAATTAAAAAATCTTCACACAGAGCACAACTGACTAAGAAGTACATAGAGATTACAGAAAAACATTTAATCTTGAATAATCTGCTCTGTCAAAGAAGAAGCATTCTCTGATACACAGAAGTTCTTGACCAGAAGATCATCAACACTTGAAGAAGAAGAACAACAATACCTATATCAATAGCCTTCCTTCTTCAAGAACTCCAGAACACTTCAAAAGATCAACTTCAGTTCAATCTGTCAAAGAAGATCCTGAATACTATTGCTGGTCAAGGATTTAGTTTGAAGACCTATCACCCTGAAGCTTGGCTCTTAGTTTTCCCTGATCCATTCTACATCTCAGGGGGAGCCTTAAGCTATAATCAATCCACAGTCTTCTCAGTTGTATATTGAGAAAGAGAAGACAAAATCATCTCGCACCCCCACCTATGTAAAGTGTTGTCATCTCCCTTCAAAAGTGATTCCTTGGTTGCAAGTCTCCTGATCAAAAGACTTGGGTTGGTTTTTGAGCACCTGATCAAAAGCTCATTAGTGTCAGGCACCTGATCAAAAACCTGAGTGGATTCCTACCAAGGGTGTTAGAAGAGTGGATGTACCCAGGTTGGGGAACCACTATTAAATTCTTGTGTCATCTGGTTGCCTCCTGTTCATTTGTTCTTGTTGTGCTTGTGCTTTAGATTCATTGCTTGGTAGTTTAGTAATTCTTCACTTTTAATTTACAGCAAAAGCTGTAATAGCAGTTAAGAAATTTTTAAGCATACTCTACTCACCCCCCCCCTCTAGTGTATTTGTAATCTAACTCTCACTTTCAATTGGTATCAGAGGAGGTTCCTTTGGTTGTACAAGTTAAATCTTGAATCAAAAGATACTTTGTTAGATCTACACATCACTTCATTCTTATTTAAATTATAAACATATCATGGCATAGAACAAGGATTATGCAATCACTAGACCTCCAGTTTGCAACCTTAATAGGTTTGCCATCTGGAAGGCAAGAATTATGTTATACAAGAATTCCATTGATGAAGACATCTACAATTCCATTTTGACAGGTCCCCCACAGGTATCTACATCTACAATATCTTCCAGCAATAATACAGTCCCACCACCTGAGTGGACTGAAGCTCAGAAGAAAGCAAAGATTGCTGATGCCAAAGCCATGAACATATTGGCTCAGACTATGTCAAATGACATCTTTTAGAAGGTGGTTGAGTGCACCTCTGCAAAAGCAATCTGGGATTCACTCAATCAAATGGTTGTTGGCTCAACAGATGAGAGGAAAGATAGAAGATCACACCTCATCACACAATATGAAAACTTCAAGAAGAATGAGGCAGAAACAATTGAAGTGATGTACAACAGGCTTAGCTTCATCATCAGTGAGCTAAGGACCTTAGATAAAGAAATCACCTTGACTGAACTTAATGACAAGATACTAATGTGCTTCCCAAGCACGTGGGACACCAGGATCTGGACCATCATGGAGGCCAGATGCCTGAATGAGATTTCAACTGAATCTCTATTAGGCAAACTGAAGTCATATGAGCAGCTAATCAAGTCCAGAGAGGAAGTGGAACACAGGACTCCTACTCCAGCAAGGAAAGAACAATTCATTGCATTCAAGGCTGATGAAGAAACTGAAGCCCCAATAGTCAATGAAGAGCTAATGAGTCTCTTTGCCAAGAGATTCTTCAAATTGGCAAGGAAATACTTCAGAAGGAAGTCATTCAGAAATGACAGGCAGCCAAGGTATGACAAAACCCCACTAAAGAGGTAGTGTGTTATGGGTGCAGGAAACCAGAACATTTCATGTCTGAATGTCCCGAAAATCAAAAGAAGGAAAGAAGAAAAGAGATGGAATCAAGAAGCAAGCATTACAGCAAGCCCTCTTCTAGCAAGCACAAAAAGAAGGACAAAGGATTTGTGGCTGAAACATGGAGTGACACAGAAGATGAATCCACATCTTCCAGCTCTAGTGAAGAAGAAGAGGAGGCCAAGTCAAAGGAGGATTGCCTCATGGCAATTGGTGCAAGTAGTAGCAGATCAGATACAGATGAATCTGATAATGAAGAAAACCTGTCAGCTGAAGATTAGGTAATAACATCTTATGATCTTGAATCTGATGAATTTAAATTTGAATTTAAAAACCTATGCTTAGATTTGATAAGCTCTGAGAAGGAAATCAAACTTCTCAGAGATAAATTAAATGATCTAGATAAAATCACCTCTGAAAATGCAACTCTATCTAGTGAACTGAAATCTGCAAATGAACAAATCAGTTTTCTGAAATCAGAACTTAGCAAAGCTAAGATATTAGAAGAATCATTAAATGGCAGAAGTTTGAAATTGCTAGATATAACCAGCACAGTTAATGCTAGGACAAATAACTGCAGATTAGGATTAGGAGCCACATCTAGTGAACCAACCCTAATCCAAAGGAATCATCTTTCAAAACTATAAATTTCATCTCTGATAAAGGAAAGAAAAACACTGAACAAGTAAATAATGTTAATAAAATTCTAGAACAAATTGAAGCTAAGTATAAAATTAAAAATCAGAAGAATGATAAAAATAACAATGTTCAGCAGTTATCGTCGAACCCAGATCGACGATATAGGAACAGATCATCGAACTCAGAACGATGATCTCTGAACGCAAACTACAATAATAATCATTCGTCTAACTGCGATCGATGAACTTTATATGGTTCGTCGAGTAGAGGTCAACGAACGTGGGGCACAGAGAATGAACATGTTCATTCTCTGGCCAGAGATCGACAATCTCAACCCAATTCGTCGAACTCTGGTCGACGAACTTACAGAAATTCGTCGAACCCAGGAAGACTAAATCAAAACTACAATTCTAACAGCAACTCACATATTTCTAAGAAACCATTTAATCCACTAGCTAACTGGATCATCCCATCTAGGAGATATCACCCCCTAGAATATATGTTTCAACCTGAATTCTCTATTTTTTCCAGTTTTTCTTATCAACCATACAAAGGACCCAAGGTAACCTCGGTCAAAAACCATTAACTGTTTTCTATTGCAGGTGAAGAGTTGTCCAGGGGTAAATCAAACTTGGTACCTAGACAGTGGCTGCTCCAAATACATGACTGGCTACAAGGACATCTTAATCAACTACAAGTCCAATCTGGGGCCAAAGGTTATCTTTGGTGACTCCAAATGTGGTCAGTCAGAAGGATTTGGAGAAGTAAGAATAAGAGCTGTCACATTCAAAAAGTTGACATATGTAAGTGGACTCAAGCATAATCTCATCTCAATAAGTCAATTATGTGATGATGGTTATCAGGTATACTTTAACCCATCCACTTGTTCTATTATTGATAAAAACAACCAAACAGTTTTAACTGGAAGTAGACAATGCAACATATACTTAGTAAATTTTTTTTCTGCCAAAACTGATATTTGTTTACTTAACTAGTAATCAGAATGACTTATGGCACAAAAGACTAGGTCATGTAAATCTGAAAAAAATTGCTAGGATATTTAAGCACAACCTTATTAGAGGTCTACCTTCTGGTCCCTACAAGAAGGAAGGTCTTTGCAAGGCTTGTCAATTAGGCAAGCAAACTAAAACTAGTTTTAAATCTGTTAATAAGAGTGATTCACATAGGATTTTGTACTTGCTACATTTGGATCTCTTTGGACCCATTGTTGTATAAAGCCTAGGAGGGAAATCCTACACTTTGGTTATAGTGGATGACTTCTCCAGGTTCAGTTGGGTATTCTTTCTGAGATCAAAGTCAAATACATTCAAGGTTCTTACAGATTTTCTCAGGACCATACATATTGAGTTCTCTACTCATGTTGCATTGATCAGAAGTGATCATGACATAAAGTTTGAGTCTCTTCTTATGCATGAGTTCTGTGAGAAGGAAGGTATCAGGCATTGCTTCTCAGCTCCTAGAACTCCCCAACAAAATGGGATAGCTGAAAGGAAAAATAGGACACTCATTGAAGCTGCAGGTACATTGCTTGCAGATGCTTATGTGTCCCTAACCATTTGGGCAGAGGCTATCAACACAACAAATTATGTCCTGAACAGGATCTTAATTCACAATTTAAAGAACATGACTCCCTAGGAATTGCTCAAAGGGAAGAAACCTAAAATAAACTATTTTAAAGTATTGGGTTGTACCTGTTATATACACAATAACAACAAGAAATAAATTAGAAATATTGAGGCTAAGGCTGAAGATGGAGTCTTTCTAGGATACTCCCAAGTAAGCAAGGCCTATAGGGTTTTTAATAAATCAACATTAAAATTGAAGAGTCTATTCATGCTTCATTTGATGAGACTAACATGTATTGCAAGGAGAAAGAAGTTTCTACCAATAACAACTTGCAGGTACCCCACTTGTGTGAGACCTTGGATGGACTAAACCTCACCCAAGAGGTGCCAACTCATCCCTCTCCACAAGCTATTGAAGAAAGTGAAGAAGAAGAAGTTGAAGAAAATGAATCTCTACCAACAACAAATATAATTCCACAGAAGGAATTAATTCCAAATGTTGTTGCACAACCAACTCCACCCACAGATTTTGTCACACTTAGGGATCATCCCAGATCTCAAGTGATTGGAGACATATCAGTAGGTGTACAGACAAGGCATCAACTCACCCAAGATTTGATGCATGTCTGTTTTCTCTCTCAGGTTGAACCTATATCCATTCATGATGCTGAGCAGGATCCCCACTGGATCCTTGTAATGCAGGTGGAACTAAATCAATTTGAGAGATGTAGAGTTTGAGATTTGGTTCCAAGACCCCAAACTACCAAGTTATTGGAACAAAATGGGTTTACAGAAACAAGCTGGATGCCCAAGGGGTCATTGTAAGAAACAAGGCTAGGATTGTTGCTCAAGGATATAGGCAAGAAGAAGGAATTGATTATGATCAAACCTTTGCACCTGTTGCAAGGTTGGAAGCCATACGAATATTCCTTGCCTATGCAGCATACAAGAGGTTCAAGGTTTTCCAAATGGATGTGAAGAGTGCTTTTCTAAATGGAGTGCTACAAGAAGAGGTTTATGTATAACAACCTCCAGGTTTTATTTCTCCAACTTATCACTCTCATGTTTTTAAATTGCATAAGGCTCTTTATGGTCTAAAGTAAGCTCCAAGAGCTTGGTATGAGACCTTGGCTAGTTTTCTGTTAGAGCATAAATTTACAAGAGAAACTGTAGATAAAACTCTTTTCACTAGACATCATAAGGAACAAATCTTATTAGTACAAATTTATGTGGATGATATTATATTTGGCTATACAGATTCCAAATTATGAAAGAGGTTCTCCGACCTCATGCATTCCAAATTTTAAATGAGTAGCATGGGTGAGCTTTCCTACTTCCTGGCCTCCAAGTGAAGCAGCTCCCTGATGGCATCTTCATCTCTCAAGCAAAATATGATAAAGAACTTTTAAGGAAGTTTGGGATGGCTGATGCCTCAGCAAAGAAAACTCTCATGGATACCAATGCTGTTGTGTACTCTGATGTACCAGGGAAACTGTGGATCAGAAACTTTATAGGGCATTGTTGGGTCCCTATTATACCTCACAACAATTAGGCCAGATATTATGTTTGCCACATGTCTTTGTGCTAGGTTCCAGGTGAACCCTAAAGAATCTCATCTAATTTTACTAAAAAGGATTTTGAGATATATAAAGAGTTATCCTAATCTAGTCCTATGGTATCCCGCTGAATCAGAATTTGAGTTAACTAGATACTCTGATGCTGATTTTACTAGATGCCGGGTAGATAGAAAAAGTACTTCAGGGACTTGCCAGTTCCTGGGTATGAGATTAGTATCTTGGTTTTGTAAAAAGCAAACATTAGTGTCAACCTCAACTGCTGAAGCAGAATATATTGCAGCAGGCAGTTGTTGTTCACAGATGCTTTGGATATAAAATCAGCTACTAGATTATGGTTTCAACTTAAATAATTCAACCCTACTCTGTGATAATACAAGTGCTATAGCCATAGCCCAGAATCCAGTTAACCATAGTAGGACAAAATATATTGATATAAGACATCATTTCATTAGGGAGTGTATAGACAAAAATAAAATCAAGCTTGTCTATATCTACACTGATTTACAACGGGCTGATATATTCACCAAACCTTTGGATGAGAGAAATCATATGTTCTTTGTGAATCAACTTGGAATGTTCAATGGGGAAGACTTTATTTGATTTCTGTCTGTAGTCGACGAATTTTCCAAAGTTCGTCGAACGGAGTTCGACGAACCAGGGAAAGTTTGAGAGATATTCGTCGAACGGTGATCGACGAACTCTCTGTGAGTGAAACAATTTTCGTCGAACGGAGTTCGACGAACTTGCTTTAGAAGATATTCGTCGAATGGAGTTCGATGAACTGTCTTCCATTCTTCTGGATAAGATCGACGAATTATTTCAGTCCAAATTATTTTGTCAACCTTAGTTCGAAGAATTATTTTTATTTTCGTGGAACGGAGTCTGTCGATTCATATTCTTGAAAACCCTATATTTAGGTTTTCTTCAACCTCCATCCCGCGCTTTCTGTTCCTTTGCACTTGATCGCCGTTTCTCTCTTTTGCAGGTGACTCCATGGCGATTCCAGCAGGAGCTCTAGCCGCTATGAAATTGACATTGGATTTGATGTTGACTTCGAATCATTCCAGCACTCGGATCCAATCTTCCTATATATTCTGGAACTTCTGGAAGAACAGAATCTGAAGAACTTGATGACTACAAGGATAAAGCTGGCAGGAACAGAAATCAGAGAATGGGTCTATACTTCATCCACTTCTGAAGACAATACTATGACAGGATCAATTGCGGGTAACACTGTCTCCTTAACTCCCGCGGTTTTAACTAAAATATTTGGTTTGACAAATGGCGAATAGGAATTAGAAATTGATTCTGAAGTGTTTGATATTATGCTAAATCTGATGGGTTATGTTGTTGACAACCCAAATAAATTGTTGAAAAAGAATCTGTCTGTAACATATAAGTTTCTGGCAGACATTGTTGGGAAGGTCTTGCTTGGCAAGCATACTGCCCATGACTACATCACAAGGCATCAGTTCTTGGTCATGTGTGCAGTAATAAATAAGAAGCAAGTAGACTGGGTTCAGATCCTCTTTGATCTGATAAGGAACAAAAATAATAAGAAATAAGTGTGTTTTGGAAGGATCCTAGGGATCTTCCTCAAGGAAAAGACTGCTGAATCACTGGTCTTCCAGACCATATTCATCAATGCCAGTAAAAGGCTCACTCCGTGCCTTATTTGGCAGGTGGGAGAGGACAATAACCAAGCCCACTAAGGCTTCTACCTCTTCCACCCCAGCTTCTGAAGGCACCAGGGCTGTTAAAGCCACTCCCCCACCTGCTGAAAGGATTCATCCAACACCACCATCTCTTCCAGCCCCCTTCCAGCCACAAAAATTCCTTCCTCTCCATTATTTCTTCAACACCACAACAAAAATAACATACTCATGTTCCTACTCCACCTCCATCTCCACCAATTAACCTCACTGACATTCCATCTTCCCTTCTTCAAGACAATCAACCACCAACACCTCCTGATTCCCTCCATGACACCTACATTTCTACACCACCACAATCTCCTCTTCCCCACATCTCCCTTCAATAGCATCTTACCATCTACCAACAGACACCATCATGCAAGATGCCACCCATCCATCCCCATCACCATCTAACATCCCTCCAGATGTTCACATATCTGATGCTCCACTTTCTATCCCCCTTATAGTTCCCACTTCTACACCTTCAGCAACACAATCTGCAACTCCATCACTGGACCCCTCCACCATATCTTCCATCATTTCCATACTCACTCCCCTCCTTAAGTACCTTATAGCAGAGGCCATTACACCTCTTGCTACCACCATCTCCTCTCTCTCTAACAAAATCTCTGCTCTTTCTGCTGCCACATCCTCAGCCCGGGGCCTGACCTCAGTTACCACTGAAACCAGGCAGGGGGAGATGCCTGATGATGAAGAAGCAGCTACAACTCTAGAGGCAGCAACTCCAGCTCCAGCAGCAGATGCTCCAGCTTTAGCAACACAGTAGAGTATACAGAATACATAGATAAAGATTTGATTGATTTTATTGAAACTGATATGGATTTTGATGAATCAGACTCTGAAGAACCTAATACTGTTGGTGATTTCATTCTTAATCCCACAGTTAATTTAGAACATTTGTTGAGTATTTTTGATACTTTAGATATGCATTACCTTCCAGATGAGATTACTAAGCAATCCTTGGTTATTATACCATAGACTTCCCCCATTTCTTCAGAAGTTGCTAAACAACTTAGGGACAGTTTTGCTATTACACATCCAGTAATCACTCCACCTCCAGAAGTAGTAGCTATTCCCTCTTCTTCAATAATATCTTCAGCACCAACTATTATAATGGATGACTCTCCCATGCCAGATCTAGATGAACTGATCTTGGCTGATATTGCAGATAAAAATAAGGCAGCAGCTGAAAGCTCTGCCCAAGTTAGTTCTGATTTTTGTGTAGCTTCTACTCCAACTCCTGCTGAAACTCCAACTCTTGTTACAACTCCTGCTCCTGCTCCTGAAAAATCTGCTATTTCTGTTAAAGCTTTGAAAGCTCTGGATGATCTATATGATAACCCTCAGGGTTCTGATAATGATGATGATGAAGATGAGGATGAGGATTCAGATGAGGAGGATACAAAGAAGAAGAAGCAAGTTTCAAAGAAAAGAAAAGCTCCTCCTCCTCCTGCTCCTAAGCCTAATCCAAACAATGACACCCCTTACTACATTCTTCAAAAGATAACTCCATACAAAGGGATGCCAACATGGATGTGGTTATCTAAGAATCAGCAAAAGGAAAGGAAGAAGAGTAGAAGATACTCTCCTCCACCAGCTCAAAGGTATAGGAAAGATCCACCACCTCCTCCTCCTGCAGCTGGTGCTTCTGTCTCTAGTTCTCAAAGGTCTGCCCCCATTCAAACATATCAAAGACATCAAGGGAGACCCCATCATGAAAGCAGCCAGCACAGGCAACAACCCTCTAGGAAACAACAGCATAAATAATAGCAACAACAATAGCAACATCAACAATATAAGCAACAACAACATCAATAAGCTGAAAGTCCTAAAAGACCACTCTCTCCTCATGTTCCTTATGAAGATCCAGAAACAGCCAACACAACTAAAATGGCCAGGTTCCAGGAACTAGTAGGACTCTCTATGATCAACAAGGCAAAGGCTGAAGGGAAGGATACTTTTGAATACACTACAATGTCAAAGTACAGGAGAGAAGAACTGAAAAGGTTTGAAAAGGCTAACAAAATTTTTAACGTTGATGATTATATGAAATTATATCCTGAAGCAGTGGTCCCTAGAGCTACATCTTTGAAGATTATAGGGGTTGCTGACATGACAATGACTATGGAACAAGCTTTAAATCCAAAAAGGGAAATAGTCTTTACCAAGCGAGGGGACAAGGGCTAGGATGCAAAGCATCAGGAGAAGAAGCAGAAGAAGTGAAATATGAACCATTTAATTCTGCCTTTCTATCTTAAACTGTTTCATTTTGTCTGAACAAAGCTTTTGTGTAAATATATCTGCTGCATGTATCAATTATCTCTCCCAGATATATCTTTTTCCTGCTTTGTTTACTTTAAGTTTTTGTTTTGAGTCTATTAGTGACCTCACCCAAATAGGGGGAGATTGTTGGATCCCTAGTTTGATTTGGGCTAGGTTCACTAACTTAGGATGATGTGACCCAACATGAATAACCAGGGTCAATGTTGTGTCCTAGAGTCTAGGCCAAGTCCTCAGTAATAACATCACATGGACAAGACATCATCAGACTGCCAGAGACTCAAGACATAGAGTTTTCCCTAGATATTCAGAGATTTCTCAAGATACTAAGTAAATTGAGTTCGACATTCGTCGAACTCAGGTCGACAATAGTCGTTATCAGCTCTATGATATTAGAGGAATATTCTTTAAGCTGAGCTCGACGAACTTCAGTCTCAGATCGACAATCCTTGGATTCCACCATCAGAATTCTAAGTCCAGACTGTTCTCTAGACTCAGGTCGACGAACCTAGTTTTCAGGTCGATGAACTTCATTCTTTGCTCGACGATTTCTGGATTTTCACTTTAACTATATTGCCAGAGGTTCATAAAATTTTTCTCTAAGTCCAGAATCATTCTCAGCTCGACGAATTCAAGGTTCTCCAGACTTAGCTCGACGAACACTATTCTTTGGTCGACGAATCTATGGACTATCACAGCATTTGTCGAGACTATGTTCTCTAGTCTCAGGTCGACGAACTTAGTTCTCTGCCTGACCAAATCTGGAACCAGATGACTTATGTCGACACTCAGAGTATATGTCGACACAAACTGAGTCGACAATAGAAGAACTTGTGTCAACACAAAGATCATCAGTCGACATTGTGGAAAGGCTATGTCGACACCACATAGAAGACTTGTGTCGACACACAGGAGTAATTGTGTCAACACAGAACATTTGACAACTCCAGATTAATTGCTGAACTCCAGTCGACGAACATATTTACCAACTCGACGAATAGGCAAAGATCAAAAGAGACAGCAGTTCAGTTTCCAGCTCGACGATCATGGAACTCAGCTCGACGAACAGAAGCCGTCTGGTAGACGAATACAACATCTCAGCTCGACGAACTATGAACTCAGTTCGACAAATTCTGCTATCTGTTCGACGATTCCAGACTTAGTTATTTTCGGCCTTCTGTCCCCACTCTAATGCGATAATTCCTGAGTACTTAATACTCTAACATTCTTTGAATGTATCTGTTAGAAGGGGCATTAATTATGGTCTTCTCCAGGATTATTGCTTGCCATTTTTCCATGGGATAGTTGGGGAAATAAATCAATGCCGATTATTCTCAAGCCTGTCAGCATTAATTGCAGATGCTTTTAAATTTTCAAAATACAGAGAAGAAGAGAATATTGCACACACAGGGACATACAAACTTACAGAAGAGAATCAAGTACACTTAAAAAAGCTTCACACAGAGCACAACTGACTAAGAAGTACATAGAGATTACAGAAAAACATTTAATCTTGAATAATCTGCTCTGTCAAAGAAGAAGAATTCTCTAATACACAGAAGTTCTTAAGCAGATGCTCATCAGCACTTGAAGAAGAAGAACAACAATACCTATATCAAGAGTCTTCCTTCTTCAAGAACTCCAGGACACTACAAAAGAACAACTTCAGCTCAATCTGTCAAAGAAGATCCTGAATACTATTGTTGGTCAAAGATTTAGTTTGAAGACCTATCATCCTGAAGATTGGCTCTTAGTTTTCCATGATCTATTCTACATCTTAGGGGGAGCCTTAAGCTATAATCAATCCACAGTCTTCTCAGTTGTATATTGAGAAAGAGAAGACAAAATCATCTCTCACCCCCACCTCTGTAAAGGGTTGTCATCTCCCTTCAAAAGTGATTCCTTGGTTGCAAGTCTCCTGATCAAAAGACTTGGGTTGGTTTTTGAGCACCCGATCAAAAGCTCATTGGTGTCAGACACCTGATCAAAAACCTGAGTGGATTCCTACCAAGGGTGGTAGAAGAGTGGATGTACCCAGGTTAGGGAACCACTATAAAATTCTTGCGTCGTCTGGTTGCTTCCTTTTCATTTGTTCTTGATGTGCTTGTGCTTTAGATTCATTGTTTGGTAGTTTAGTAATTCTTCACTTTTAATTTACAGCAAAAGCTGTAATTGCAATTAAGAAATTTTTAAGCGTACTTTATTCACCCCCACCCACTCTAGAGTATTTCTGATCTAACTCTCACTTTCATTTTTCAAAAATTATAGAAAACGTATCTTCAAAAATTCCCATTTTTGGTCCGGACCTAGTGTAACGCCCCGAAACTCAAAAGAGCGACGGGAGACGTTTTGGGCCAGATTTGGAATCTGGTAGGAGGCACGCGGCCTGGGACACGGGTGTGTCCCAGGGCGTGTCAGGATGGAATCGACGATTTGGTCGAGAGGTTGACGATTTTGGAGTCGACGATCGTCGAGCAGAGAACACGGCCTGAGACACGTGCGTGTCTCAGGGTGTGTCGAGCCCGTGTCGACGATCGGCCCGGGGAGTCGACGAATTTTGCTCGATGAAGTGTTGAGACAAGGCACACGGCCTAGGACACGGGCGTGTCCAAGGCCATGTAAGCAAGTCGACGAATTTCGCTCGACGATGTGTCGAGGCAAGGCACACGGCCTAGGACACGGGCGTGTCCAAGGCTGTGTCATTTGGTCGACGAATTTCGCTCGATGAAGTGTCGAGACCGTGAACACGGCCTGGAGCCCAGGCGTGTTAGAGTAGACACGGGCTAGGACACGGGCATGTCCAATACCCGTGTGAGTCTCTGGTTGTTTTCGTGGCTGTGTCGATTGGGGCACACGGCCGACCACACAGCCATGTCAGTTGGAACACGGGCTTGTCAGGTCGAACCCGGGCGTGTTGGATGCCCGTGTGTTGTTCCAGGCACGTCGATTTTGACAGCAAATGGGGGACACGGTCATGGACACGGGCGTATCGCAGGTCATGTTCGGCCCAGTTGTAGCATTTCAGGTCCGAATCAAGGCCGTTCGTTACTTTAATTTGGGATCCAATGGCTCGGGGTTGTTCCTGATGGGATATACACGGGATTGGGCCTTTGAAACCCTCATTTCACTTGAGTGGTTCCCTATCTAAAGTTTAGAGAGAGAGAGGAGAGCAAAGGAGGAAGAAGAAGCTAGATCCGGCCATTGGAGGAGCTTCGAAGCTCCAAATCGCGAGCCGACTTCGGATCTATGGAGGAAAAGAGAGTGCGGTGCTTTTCATCCGCTTACTTTTCCATGGCGCCAAGGAAGAATGCTAGGGTAACGATTCTCTTCTTGAGCATGTGAAGCTCTCCTTCTTTGCATAGGAAGCCCGTTATCGCGAGTTTGCGGTGAGTTGGAGGCGTTCCTTTGGGTAGATATGTAAAGTCTCCGTTGTGTAGAGTCCGTAAGCGAGAACGGATATAGGCATGATGTGTGAAGCCTACCCGGACATGTTGGTCTGGATCAGTGATGTTGCATTGCATAAATGCCGGAAAAGACTCCGTGCGATTGTTTGTTTTTCGGGTTTTCTACGTGCTAGATTGCAACAGGGAGCCTTGGGGATTAACCCAAAGGTGCACCCGGAAAACTGGGCGGATGCGTGATCTTGCCAACTTGGTTGCCTGAGAGCCAACTTGAACATAACCGGGTTATGTGATTTTTGTGACGGAAACGGGACTCGGGAGAAGTTTGACCTGCGCATATGTTTTGAATTAACGTTGCGATGTGAGCACGGGTTAGATGGAACCGTACCCGTTCTATGTCGTTCGGTTAAAGAGACCTAAGGTTACGTGGCACTTATTGTTGGCATAGATGCGGGTCTTCGGCGGTCTATGGTTTTAATTACCGTGACCCATGCCGGGAAGACAAATTGCTCATTGTTTGGGCCGTCCAAAGGGACGGTGGTGAGTCGGCAGACTTTGACTGTGTTCACCGAGAATGTGCCCTGAGTGCATGGGGTATGTGGCCATGTGAGCCTATGCCTGTGATGAAATGAATATTTATACACTGCTCGCTTATGCTAATAAAATGCAGGGAAGGAGCATCGCCGCCCCGAGTTGGGGGCGGGATCGTTATAATTTGGTCAGCATTGCTGACCGTTGCTTTTGTTTGCCACCATGCGATGGTTTGTTTCTTGCAGGTGTTGCTGGACCAAGTGGTCAATAGCTGGCTAAAGCCCAAATTGCAAAGCCGGCCCTCGAAGGCCTAATTGGAGTGTTTACTGCTTTTACTCATGTATGACCGGCATGCGTGCCGTGGTTTGTAAATCATGTAACATTAAGTAAACGATTTTGTAAGGACTTAAGGCCAGTACTTGTGTATGTACTACATCCCTGTTTGGTATATTAGTGGACATTCATGCTTTAGTGTTGAGTTCTTAATTGCAACTTATAAACTGCTTCCACTAGAATGCTCTGTGTAGGACGTAAAGATTTGTTGGATGGTTTCCATGAGTAACCACCCGGTCTGTCTGTGGTATATGGCGTCGGGCCCCGGCCGGACCTACTGCTATATACTATGCAACGGATAGGGGGTGTTACACGTAGGTATATTAGAATGACTCCATGTCCAAATTATAGGTCATTTGGATAAGAGATGAAGTGGGAGCACTCACTTTAGTCTCTGAGTAGGCCTAGTAATAGACCCCACCAAATTGAGTGCTGAGCTCTAACCTGGACTCCAAATTGAATCAAATAAATTTTAAAATAGACTAGACATCCAGTCCTACAAACTTCATGTTGACCGCTTTCCCAGTACAAGAATCTAATATTTTTAATTAAATTTCTACGGTGACTGATAAAAGGAGGCAGAAAATCCATTTAATAAATAAATAAAATTTGATCTTGCACAGATCTTAAAGCATCATCCAACGGATCCTAGGTTTCTTCTTCCTCCAGCCGACATCCCCAATCTCACCATCCTAGAGCATGTTCCATCCTATTTTCTCGGCCACCCGGCCACCTCCCTGGCCGGCCACCACCACCTCCATCGAGGTGGTGGCGGTCGCTGGGCGGCGGCACAGCTGCCAATGGGGCCTATTCCGGCGAACCCAACAAGTCGAAAATCACCCCAAAACCAGGAATTTCTTTCACCCGATCGGGCTCAATTGAGCCCGCTTCTTATCCCTATTGATTCCTATGATCTACCCAAGGAAGAAGGAGCAAGGGAGGACCTTATTGGAGGCTTGATGTTGCGTTGATTGTGGGGTTGCCATGGTGGTGGTGCCGCGGATCGGGTTTCTACAACAGCACAGTGGAACACCTCGTCTCCTTCAGGTGAAGTGTGTAAATGACTCCCCTGAGTCTAATGGTGCTTTTAAGATCATCAAAGGGGGAAGAGGAAGGGCCAAGCATCAATGGTCATTAATGGCCTTCAATGAGGCTTTTGGCCAAGTGGTGGTGGGGGGTGTGAAAGTGCAAGCTAG
Source organism: Platanthera guangdongensis (assembly GCA_039583875.1). Classification (NCBI taxonomy): domain Eukaryota; kingdom Viridiplantae; phylum Streptophyta; class Magnoliopsida; order Asparagales; family Orchidaceae; genus Platanthera; species Platanthera guangdongensis. The sequence goes on along the minus strand of CM077154.1, from coordinate 24,920,598 downwards.
ATCTGATATACTCTAGAGGGGGGGGGGGGGGGTGAATAGAGTATGGTGCTTAAAAACTTTTTACAACAGTTGTTGTAATCTGAGTGAACAGGGAAGCAAATGTTAAATCTACACACAGCAGCTATCTAATCACAATCTACAAAAGAAACTAATCACAGATCACAGCCAGAAACAAAAATAAAGACAAGCAACCAGAAGACACAAGGAGCTATAGTGATTCCCCTAAACTTTGGTACATCCACTCTTCTACCACCCTAGGTAGGAATCCACTGCAGGCTGAGTTGATCAGGTGTCCTGGGCACCAATGAGCTTTTGATAAAGTGCTCAAAAACTAAACCAGATTTTTTGATCAGGTGTCTTGCCACCAATGAGCTTTTGATAAGGTGCTCAAAAACCAAACACAAACTTTTGAAGGAAGTTTGAAAAACCCTTTACAGAGCTGGGGATGAGAGAGTGATGGAAGTCTTCTCTTTCTCAAAGCAGCTGAGAAGACTATGTGGATATTGATGTTGTCAAAGCTCCCCCTGAGTTCTTGAGATGTTCAGGAAATGAAGCTTTGCTGTAGGGTGATAGGCCTTCAGAAATTGATCTCCAGCAAATGATGATTTCAGCAACAGCTGAAATGTGAGGTGTCTGGAGTCTTGAATGGTGATGGCCTTGAACACTTGAATCAAAAGAGATCTGAAGATTTCAGATTTGTTGATCTCCTTTTGGTGATGGTGTTCTTGTGAAATCTTTGAGGCCGAGAATGTCTACAACTCTTTTTCTTTCTTTTGTGAACAGTTGGTGTTGAGAAAGATGTTGTTCCAGAGAAAAGTTGTAGCAGAGAATATTTTTTTCTTCTTCTTGTGCACTCTCTTCTTCTTCTCTTGTTTTTTGGAGAGTCAAAAATCTTGTCTTTTATTCCTTTTGTTCTGAATAGAAATGATCCTCTGTCCAGAATAGCCGTTAGCCTGTCATTAATTGCATCCTTAATTGCAATTGTCTTCTGGGGGAAAGTCCAATGAAACATTCCTTGATAATTCCTTGAAACTTGCTCCAGAATAAATGAAAACGGCTACAAAATCTTCTGAATTAATTGCGGAGAATAACTCCTTAACTGTTCTGAATTTGAATCTTGAAAGTCGTTGAACTCTTCAGAAAAACGTCGAACTGAGCTCCACTATCGTCGAACTAAGCTCAGCGATTTGGACTTAGACAACAACAGAGATCGTCGATCTGAGCTCAACTATCGTCGAACTGAGCTCAGAGATAGAGAATCAATACTGGAGTCAAGATCGTCGAACTGAGCTCGAAGATCGTCGAATGGAGTTCGACGATTTGTTGAAGTTGAGCTCAGCTATCGTCGAATGGAGTTCGACGATCCGTCGAAGTTAGCTCAACGATCGTCGATTGGAGTTTGACGATTCGTCGTACTGAGCTCGACGAAATGACTTAGTCTCCATACTGAAAAATCTTGGTCTTGAGGGCAGCTTCCAAACCTAACTACTAACCCTTAGACTCAATTCTAATTGACCTTTAGATCTATACAAAGAGGTCAAAAACAGGTTTCCTAGAGACATAGTGATCCTGACCCAAATTAGTAATAGGGTGTTCCAACAATCTCCCCCTATTTGGGTTAGGATTACTATTTACAGAAATTGAAGAAATTAAAAACATCATACAAAGCAACAATATAACACACAACAACATTGCAGAATCACAGATATAATATCTCAGACAGAAATCAGAAATCAGAATAATTGTCACCTTACAGAATTATTCCTTCTCCTTGCTCTTTATAAGTTTAATTTCTCTATTTGGGTTAAGAGCTTCCTTTTTGGATCTTCTGTCATCAGCTGCACCTAAAGAAGTTTGTTGTTTAGGCCTTGGTACCACAGCTTCAGGATGCAGCTCCATGTATCTTTCAGAATCAAAAAATTTGCTGGAAGCATATCTTTCAAGTTCCTTCTTTATTTGTTCTGACAATGTAGTAATGCTAGAGGCGTCTCTGCCTTGCTCTCTGGCTTTCTTAATTTGATCCAAGGCAACTAATTCTTTCATTCTAGCAGTCCATGCAGTAGGATTATTCTCTGGATCCTCAAAGGGCACTGGAGGTTCATATCTGTTGGAAGGATTATCTTGAGGAGCTCTGGATGAGACTACTTCTTTCAGCTTCTAGGGAAAAGGACCTGAAGTTGTATCAGATGAAGCTGGTCCTTCCCTTGAGTATGGATGCTGTCTAGAATAGCCTTTTGAATAGACTTGGAATTCCCTTTGGTTTCCTCTATAATTTCCTCTCCTAGATTGATATCCTCTGGATTGGCTTCCCCTATATTGAGATCTTGCATGAGGCTGATAGGGGGTTTGACTTCTAGCAGAAGGATGAGCAGCTGAGCTTCCACCTGCAACTGCATCAGGAGGAGGTGGTGGAGGAGGATGAGGATGATGAAACTGAGAGGAACCTTTCTCAAATTTTCTCTTTTTCTTCATAGCTTTTAGTTGATTCTTATAATATTGCATCCAATGTTCAGTAATGGGGTAGTCATGAAGAATGTAATAAGGTATGTCATTTGTATCTTTGACTTTGGCTGGGGGAACTCTTTTCATAGCCTTGCTCCTTGCCTTTCTTTTCCTGGCTATAGTGGCTGAGGAATCATCAGAATCAGTCTTATATTCATCACTTTCAGAGCTTTGCTCATCATATAAAGCATCAATCTTTTTCAGATAGTCTTTCTGTAGTTTGGTTGGAGCAGATGAAACATCAGTTGTAGCAGCAGCAGTAGAAGGAGAAATAGTACTGGCAAGAGTTGTAGCTGCAGTAGTAGTAACAACAGATACAGAACTTTCAGATACAAAAACATCAGCAGTTTCAGATATACTACTTTCAAAGATAATAGATTCAGCATCAGCAATAGCAGCAGTAATGACAGCAGCAGCTGGGGTAGCAACAGATTCAGATAAAACAGTTTCAGACACAAAAATATCAGCAGGGGCAACATCATCAATGACAGCAACAGACACAGCAACAATATTTTCAGCAGGAGTAGCAGCAGTAAGATCACTGGAGGCAGAAGGCTCAGCAGTATATAGGGAGGTTATATAGGAGCTAATTAAGCTGGTATCACAGCTGGAGAAGGGCACAATGGCCTTGGAGAGGTCTTCTGATGGCTAGACTGCAATGCTTACTGGGAGACAGCTGAAGTAAACTGAGTCAAAATCTGATAATAAGGACCTGAGGTCCACTGAGAAGACCACAACCTGTGGAGGTGTTGAAACTGGAGCTTGAGTTGAAGAGACAGCAGTAACAACATCAGGCAATCTAGTATCTTCATGAGGCATCTCCCCCTACCTAGATTCAGAGAGAGCTGGATCAAGGCACCCAAATGAAGGGATTTCCTGAGGAGGAAAGATGGTGGAGAGCCTGGCAGATAAGTCTGCAACTGACTTGAAGAGTGGAGCCAAGGAGGTCTCCAACAGAAGTGATAGCCTGGGAGCTATCAGCTCATATAATTTGTCAGCTAAGGCTGGAATATCTACATGCTTAGTAGGGACTGGAGTAGAGGTAGAGAAGGATGGTGGAGCAACTGGTGATGTTGGAGGAGAGCTGGTGGATGGTAGAAGTATTCTTCTCCTTGAAAGACATGTTAGATTCATCAAATGATATGTGAACAGATTCCTCAATTTTAAGAGATGATTTATTATAAACCCTATAAGCCTTACTGATCATGGAGTATCCCAGAAACACTCCTTCATCAGCTTTAGCTTGAAATTTTGCTAAATATCTCTTGTCATTATTATGAATATAACAAATACAACCAAAAATTCTAAAATAATCAACTTTAGGTTTCTTCCCTTTGAGTAATTCATAGGGAGTCTTGCCCTTTAGTTTATGTATTAAACTTCTGTTCAGCACATAGTTGGAGGTGTTCACTGCCTCTGCCCAAAAAGATAGAGGAAGGTGAGCATCTAACAACAATGTAGTGGCAGATTCAATAAGGGTTCTATTTTTCCTTTCAGCTACCCCATTTTGTTGAGGAGTTCTAGGAGCTGAGAAAGTATGTCTGATCCCTTCACTCTGACAGAACTCTTGCATAATAAGAGAATCAAACTCTGTCCCATGATCACTTCTGATCAGGGCAATGTGAGTATTGAACTCAATCTGTATACATTTGAGAAACTCTATCAAACACTTAAAGTTATCAGACTTTTTCCTCAGAAAGAACACCCATGTGAATCTAGAGAAGTCATCTACAACTACTAAAGTGTAAGATTTCCCTCCTAGGCTTTGTACTGTAATGGGTCCAAAAAGATCCATGTGTAACAGATACAAAATCCTAGGTGAATCACTCTTATTAAGTGACTTGAAACTGTTTTTAGTTTGCTTGCCTAATTGACAAGCCCTGCAGAGTCCTTCCTTCTTGTAGGGGCCAGAAGGTAGTCCTCTAACAAGGTTGTCCTTAGATAGCCAGCAATGGTTCTAAGGTTTAAATGTCCTAGTCTCTTATGCCATAAAACATTTGGTCTACAAACAGAATTAAACACGCAAATGTCTACATCTGTTGAAAGAAAATCTACTAAGTAGATGTTACCTTTCCTTTTACCTGTCAACACAGTTGTGTTGTCCTGTGACTTGATCTTGCCTAAGGCTTTGCTGAAAGTCACCTGGTAGCCTTCATCACATAGCTGACTGATGCTGATCAAATTGTGTTTCAGTCCTTCCACATAGGCTACCTTCTTGAATGTCACTGTCCCAATCTGGACTGCAACATATCCTTTAGTTTGTCCAAAGTTTGAATCACCAAATATGACTTTGGGTCCAAGCTTGGCTTTAAAGGATGTGAGGTTGTCCCTATTTCCTGCCATGTGCTTTGAACACCCACTATCTAAATACCATTGTTGGTTTGATGTTGGATAGGTCTTCACCTGCACATAAAATAATTCACTTGTTCTTGACCCACTTTACCTTGGGCATAGGTTGATAACCTTTAAAATCAGAAATAAAAGACATCCCTGGTTGACTCTTATAACCTTCAGGATGATGTCTCCTTGGAGGTATTATCCATTCAGTATAAGGGTTAAAGCTTTGGGATGAAGGACCCCTAGGATTGGATTTTGATTTGCCCTTGAAAGAATTTCCAGAACTCTGATCTCTGTTCGACGATCTTGGGTCAGATCGTCGAGCTCCGTTTGACGGACGACTATGGCAGAGTTCAGGAATTAGAGATCGTCGACCTGAGTTCGACGATTTTGCCTGAGATCGTCGATCTGCGTTCGGCGATCGTCGATCTCCGTTCGACGATTTCTGCTGGAACTTGGTTTTCTTAGGCAGATCAGAATTTTTCCTAGCTACCTCTACAACTCCCTTCCCTTTATCAGAAATAAACTTGATTGGGATTGTTATAACTATAGGTTGGCTTGATGAAGCACCCAAGACCAGTGTACTATTGAATCTGGAGTTCACTGTGCTTGTGATGTCCATCAGCTTGATACTTCTCCCATTAAGGGATTCTTCAAGCTTCTTGGCCTCTGATAGCTCACCTTTCAGTGAAGTTATCTCCTCCCTACATCACTCCAACTCCTCAGAGAGTTTGAGGTTTTCTGATTTTAAGGAACTATGTTCAGACAATTGATTTCTGAGAGAGATAATTTTCTTCTCAGATTTTAATAAGTCTAAACATAATGCTTTAAACTCAGACTTAAAGTCCTCAGAATTGAAATCAAAAGGACTAATTACCTGGTCCTCTTCAAGTTGAGTCTCTGAGTCTGACTCTGACTCTTCTGCATCTGAATTGTGTTGAGAGGCATTGATTGCCATCATGCAGAACTCCTTCTCTTCAGCATCATCTTCATCATCACTTGAGCTGGATGAAGCTTCTGATTCCCCTTCAGTATCACTCCAACATTCAACAACAAATCCCTTCCTTGTGTGTTTGTTCTTACTGGAGGAGGGTTTGACATTGCCATTCTTCTTGAAGTCTTTGTCCTTTCTTTTTTCTTTCTTATCCTTTCTGTCCTTGTTTTTGTTCTCTGGACAGTCAGGTACAATGTGCCCTGGTTTCCTGCAACCAAAGCAAACAATTTCTTTATTATTTGATCTATCATACCTTGGCTTATCATGCTCCTTGTATGATCTCTTTCTGAAGTCCTTTCTGGCCATCTTGTAAAATCTTTTGGCCAATAGACTAAGCAGCTCATCATTGCCTGTGACTTTGTCTTCAGGCTGATCTTCAGTTGCTTTGAAAGCTATTGTCTTTTCTTTTCTTGTGGCTGGTGAGGCAGCCTTCTGCTCTTCTTCTCTGTTCTTAATGAGCAGCTCATAAGATTTGAGCTTGCCCAGGAGAGCTTCTGTGGTGATCTCATTCAGACTTCTGGCATCCTTGATTGGCCAGATTCTTGAATCTCAAGTGCTTGGGAAGAACATTAGGATTTTGTCATTTAGTTCAGTCAGTGAGATCTCTTTATCCAAAGTCTTGAGTTCATTGACTATCAGACTAAGTCTGTTGTACATTTCAGCTACTGACTCAGCTTCTCCTTTCTTGAAGTTCTCATATTGGGATATGAGGTGAGATCTTCTGTCTTTTCTTTCATCAGCTGATCCTGAAACTATTTCAGAGAGCTTATCCCAGATTTCCTTTGCTGAATTACATTCAGCCACCTTTTGAAAAATGTCATCAGACATAGTCTGGGCTAAGATGTTCATATCATTTGCATCTGCTACCTTCCACTTCTTGATATCAGCATCTGTTCCTGATGGAGGTGGAACAACATTTGTGCTTGTGTTCTCTGGAGGTCTTGGACAAACTGTCAAAACAGAATTAAAAATATCCTCGTCAATAGAATTCATGTATAGTCTAATCCTTGCTTTCCAAAGTGCAAACTTAGACAGATTGCACACTGGAGGTCTGGTGCTAGCATAATCTTTGTTTTGGGCCATGATTTGTGAAGAAGTAATATAATAATAAAATCAAAACAAGCAGATCTAACTAGGAATATTTGGGTTCAGGTGTTAGCCTGTGCAACCACTGAGGTGTGGTATGTTTAACTAACCTACCTCTGATACCAATTGAAAGTGCAAGCTAGATCTGATATACTCTAGATGGGGGGGTGAATAGAGTATGGTGCTTAAAAACTTTTTACAACAGTTGTTGTAATCTGAGTGAACAGGGAAGCAAATGTTAAATCTACACACAACAGCTATCTAATCACAATCTATAAAAGAAACTAATCACAGATCACAGCCAGAAAAAAAAAGACAAGCAACCAAAAGACACAAGGAGCTATAGTGGTTCCCCTAAACTTGGGTAAATCCACTCTTCTACCACCCTAGGTAGGAATCCACTACAGGATGAGTTGATCAGGTGTCCTGGGCACCAATGAGCTTTTGATAAGGTGCTCAAAAACCAAACCAGATTTTTTGATCAGGTGTCTTGCCACCAATGAGCTTTTGTCTGGAGTCTTGAATGATGATGGCCTTGAACACTTGAATCAAAAGAGATCTGAAGATTTCAGATTTGTTGATCTCCTTTTGGTGATGGTGTTCTTGTGAAATCTTTGAGATAGAGAATGTCTACAACTCTTTTTCTTTCTTTTGTGAACAGTTGGTGTTGAGAAAGATGTTGTTCCAGAGAAAAGTTGTAGCAGAGAATATTTTGTTCTTCTTCTTGTGCACTCTCTTCTTCTTCTCTTGTTTTTTGGAGAGTCAAAAATCTTGTCTTTTATTCCTTTTGTTCTGAATAGAAATGATCCTCTGTCCAGAATAGCCGTTAGCCTGTCATTAATTACATCCTTAATGGTAATTGTCTTCTAGGGGAAAGTCCAATGAAACATTCCTTGATAATTCCTTGAAACTTGCTCCAGAATAAATGAAAATGGCTACAAAATCTTCTGAATTAATTGCTGAGAATAACTCCTTAACTGTTCTGAATTTGAATCTTGAAAGTCATTGAACTCTTCAGAAAAACGTCGAACTGAGCTCCACTATCGTCGAACTGAGCTCAGCGATTTGGACTTAGACAGTAATAGAGATCGTCGATCTGAGCTCAACTATCGTCGAACTGAGCTCAGAGATAGAGAATCAATAATGTAGTCAAGATCGTCGAAATGAGCTCGAAGATCGTCGAATGGAGTTCGACGATTTGTTGAAGTTGAGCTCAGCGATCGTCGAATGGAGTTCGACGATCCGTCGAAGTGAGCTCAACGATCGTCGATTGGAGTTCGACGATTCGTCGTACTGAGCTCGACGAAATGACTTAGTCTCCATACTGAAAAACCTTGGTCTTGAGGGCAGCTTCCAAACCTAACTACTAACCCTTAGAATCAATTCTAATTGACCTTTAGATCTATACAAAGAGGTCAAAAATAGGTTTCCTAGAGACATAGTGATCCTGACCCAAATTAGTAATAGGGTATTCCAACAGGGTGAACCTCGCTTGTAGTGGCCAGAAAATGGCTGGAAACCCCTCCTCTTCCACAGAGGAGTTGAATCCAGCCATCAAAGGTGGCCCTTGGCCTCCTTATGCCATGAATGGCTTCTCCCTCCCCCTTTCTCTCTCCTCCATTAAAGGGAAATGAGCATTCTCTCTCTCCTAGACATCAAGGATGACTTGCTCATCCCTTTAGCCTATTTGCAGCCCAATAAATCATATAATCATGTAATTAGGAGGTGGTTAGCCCAAATAGAAAAGGGCTTGAGCTTGGGTTAGCCCATTTGAGCTAAGTTTGACCTAACCTAGACTAAGGTAGACCTTGGTCAATTTGACCTTTTGGGTTGACCCCAAGGGATCTTTGGTGACTCATTGACTTCACCTTAGGTCTAGGAAGACCCAGGTAGGGTTAGTTGGGTATCTTGGGGGTCACTTGACCCTTAGTTAGGGCACTTTAACCTTTTTGGTGCTAGGGTTGAATTTGGTCAACTTAGCCTCTTTGGTTGACCCCAATGGGTCCTTTGTGACCCATTAGCCTCCCTTAGGGCTTGGGAAGTTCTAGGTGGGTCCCCTTGGCCAAGGGGAGGTCAGTTGACCTTGTATGAGCTTAGTTTGACCTGATTAGGGTTTGGGTTGACTTTGGTCAACTTTACCATTTTAGTTGACCCTAGTGGGTCCTTATGGCTATAATGGACCTTCCAATAGATTGGTGAGGTTGTGGTGAGGTCTTGGAGTCATGGTAAAGCCCCATGATCATCTTAACCAAGTGTTTCGAAATCTACTATTTGCAGACCATAGTGATCTCACTTACATTCCTAGGTTCACTTAGTCTTCCTAGGGTTTTGTCATGACCTAGTCATGAAAAAATCACTTCTAGGGGTGTAGTTGTCTGACGGATGTTACAAATCCCAATAGTTAAACAAAAAAAATTCGTCCTCGGAATTCGAGTTAGGCCTACGTAGTTTCAAGTATGAAAAATAAAATGTAACATCCCGAGTGATTGTAATAAATACCTGACTGAAAAATTCTGGGTACCTTTGTTACACCAAGTCCTATGGCTCCCATGTGTGCTCCTCTTGCCCATGATTCCTCCACAAGACTTTGACCAACGGGACCTTCTTACGTCGCAAGACCCACATCCCAGTATCCTCTATCCGAATCGTCTCCAAGTGCACTGATCGATCGGAAGCTATAGGCCCATCTATAGTCGTGATCTGCTGCTCCAGCCGAAGTGGAGCTCTCCACAGAGAGGAGACGTGGAAAACGTCATACAGGCCCTCTAGTTCCGGTAGCAGCTCCAGCCTATATTCTAAGGGACCCATCCGCTCCAGTATCATATAAGGCCCCATATATCTCGGGCTGAGCTTCTTCTTCCAACCACGCACCCGTGAAACTCCATGCATTGGTCAGATCATCAAGAATACCCGGTCTCTAACCTAGAACTCTACCTGACGGTGTAAGACCCCCCCTTTTTTTTCTTAAAAACACCAGAGTCTTAGGCCCAGAACCGACGCTTTGCGGTGACACCTTCGCACCCGGGAAGATCATCACTACAAAACGCCAATCCTGCCGGCTAAATTGATCAAAATTGTAGCAAAATAGTAAGAGGCAAGTCCACAGAAATCAAATATATATAGTAAATAATCTCCACGAAGGGAGTGTCCACAGATGTAATAAAAGTTCTAAAAACTTGGGCTCATGCCCACTACATCAAGTCCGCACTACATATCTCTCATCGCGGAAGCAAAACTAATATAACTACTAGCGATCAGGACTCACAGTCCCTGTCATCTGAACTTCAGTACTAGACTGCCCCATCTCCAAGCGTGCCGACCTTCGGGGCTGCTCCTCCATGTTGGGCTCCACAGTCCCCTAAAATGATGTGGTTTTAAAACTGTTAGTCTAAAAGACTAAGCCCTATCATCCCTCGCCCCTTCCCCCATGGCTCCTAGGCACCGAGCAGGGTGGAGGAAAGGAGAGGACATGAAAGTGGATAATAACAAATATAAGCAGGTGGCGGCGAAACTAATCTAGCAATTCTATGGTATTTAAGACAAAATGAAGGTAAGAAAGAATGAAAAAGAAAAGTAACCTTAACTTATATGAAGATACATAAGCCAAGGGATCTTTTGTAGGGCTCCTATCATATAAAAAGTACCATACCAATTTATACGATATGGTGTCGGTTTTCTAGCAAGCATATATATAATATTGAATAAAAACCTTAACTTATAAGCACGCTCGCACAAACTAATAAACCAAGGAGTCGTTTTGCAGGGCCTATTGTATAAAGCGTCCCATACCACTTATACAATAGGTGTCGGGTTATATGCAATGATTATGCTATGAAATACAATTATGCCATGATGTGAACATCCAAATGCAACTCACCCACTCGACTCTGTGTACACAGACCTTTAGTTCCCCCTTTCTAGAGCCGAACCTCCCAGGATACCTCCGTTGTGGGAAACGGAAGCGGTGGGTTAGGCCTCGCCCACCTCTAAACTGGTAATTGCACTACCAGTCAGACCTATCGTATTCCTCAACGCTGGTGCACTAATCAGAGCTCATGCGTACTCTTGCCGACTGGCGCACCGGACTTTATTTGGCCAAGTGCTAAACCACACTTGCCGAGTCAACGTATTGGCGTCGATGCAACGACCCTCCAATACCGTAGACTCACCACCTTATACCTTATGCACATGCAACCTTATGTATCAGCTACCGAGCCAAGGCTCCCCGGACCATCCCGTCCTTCATAAACAACAACCGAGCCAAAGCTCGCCGGGCCAACCTGCCCATCACAGACAACAATCGAGCCAAAGGTCGCCGAGCCAACCTGCCCACCACCAAATGCACTGAGCCTACAGCCCGAGTGACCCAACCTACCACCCCGAGACATCGAGATGAGTGAAGATGAAACCCTAGTTTTACTAGTTACACTTGCATTCCAATTTTGCCTACAGTTTAGGTTTAGCCCAGGACTGCCCAAGGTATTCCCCTTGAAGGGCTCTTGAAGGCACTAGGAACTACGATGGGATTACGCCCAAAGCTCCCTTTCGCAAGGCACTTACTATTATTGGTTGCTATCAAAATTCCCAAAAACTTACTTGTTTTACCGGAATCAAACCCTAAAGTATTTGACACTTCCTTCACACGGGAAAAGGCGATCTTTTGTCGATCCCGAGCACCTCCTAACACTAGCCAAACCAACACTCTACTCATCCTAACTTCAAATGTTGAACTCATTTTTATTTATCCAAACCAACAAATAGTTATCCTAAACTCATGTGCCCAAATTCATATTCCAACCTAAATTCTACAATTTTACTAGATGCAGACCAAGTTAAGCTATATGATATATAAAGTGGGAGGTACACCAAATAATCACCCAGTACTCCTATAATAATTATTGGGGGGCTATTATGACATTTGTGGCCTAAATCCAGGAATTCACAATTTTCCTAATTATCTGATAATTTATTTAATTAATCTAGTAAATCAAAAACCCAAGTTTGAACATGAAGTGCCCATTTGAGATAAGTAAATGCTCTACAAAATTTATGATAAATTCAAGATGATTATTTAACACAGAATCCCAAGTATACCAATTTTTCAACAAGGTTGTTGGATCCCTAGTTAGATTTGGGCTAGGTTTATGAAATTAGGATGTCTGACCCAACATGTATAGTCAGGGTCATGATTGTGTCCTAGAGTTTAGGCCATGTCCTTAGAGTCAGCACCACATAGACCAGCCATCAACAGACTACAAAAGACTCAAGACTTAGAGAAATATCAAAGACTCAGAAAATGAGTTCGACGCTCGTCGAACTCAGGTCGACGAAAGTCGTGCTCAGCTCGACGAAATCAGAGAGAATTCTCTAAGCTGACACTACAAGAAAATAGGCTTTTAGTGACAAAACTTTTGGTCACTAAATATTGCGGGTTGGTCACAAAAAATGTTTAGTGACCAAATTTATTTTGTCACAAGATGGTTGCAAAAAGCCTGTCACTAAATGTATTTAGTGACCAAAATAATTTTTGTCACTAAATGTATATTTTTAGTGATGAAACAATGTTCGTTACTAATTATGTTTTTGCCACCAAACCATTTGTCACTAAAAAACATTTTTTTGTGACCAAATTAATTTAGTCACTAATTGCTTACAGCAATAGTGACCAAATTTTTTGTCACTTAATGATAATTTTAGTGACAAAATATTTGGTCACTAATATTTTATAATTGTTTGCACAATAGATTTTGATAAATTTATTTATTTGCTATTAAATTTAATAAAAAATATATACAAGATAAGAGACAATAATACATATATCTTATAAAAGAATTTCAATCAAAAAATATTTTTATTAATGGTAAAAAAGAAGAAGGTGGGAGATAGCCCAAACCCCTCAATACAATCAATAGAGCACTTATCTTTATTAAACTCAAATACATGAAAAAATCTATAATAAATAATCTGCTCAAGAAAATTAATTTGTTTCTTCTTCATGGGCTGGTCCTTCTTGCCTTCTTCCTTCATTGGCGCCTCCTTTAGTGCCTCATTCTTGGGCTCTTTTTTTTTCAGCCACTTGGACTAGAGCCGGTATCCTATTCTCCTTTAGTATAATATCTTGCACGAAACACCACCAGATGCGTGGAGTACACCAGAATAACTGTAATACCCTAAAACATTAATAACGATATCAAGCACCTAGTACAAAAAACAACTAATGCTATAAAACAACAAAAAATAGAATAATTACCGATAGACGACGAGTGCATGCCCTGAGCATATCTGTACAAAATTGTATCACAACAAGATTTGACATGTGTGCTTAATTAGAATATAAAACACATTCAATTTAAAATGAAGTGGCTCATACCCTTCATACTGTTGTTGCAGCGTTATGGAGGAATTCAACATTACCACATGTTTATGCTTTTTATAATTACCTGGAGACAGACCAAATTGGATTCCAACTTTCTTGATGCACTGAAAGATAATACCAAGTCAAAGCGAAATTTTATGTTAGAAACTGAGAAATGATCTGTCAAAAAACTTACAATCGCTCATAGATGATCAAATTTTCTTATAAGGTAAAAAATGCTCATTAGGGGTTATCATGCTAGACAACAAAAGAGTAGGTCACACGGCAACAATTAAAATGCTTATAATCGTATTGAAATAAACAACCACTTAGTTGATTAAAATGAAATGAAGCAGATTCTGAAATGCACGCAAATCTTATCCAACATTTTTGCAAGAGGCTGCCCAAGCATGACCACAAGGTCATGTAGGTCACACGCAACAATTAAGATGCTTATAATGAAGAGTAATTTAATGGAAAGATTTACCTGTCAAAGGGCTTTCTCCCAGTCAGGAGCCCAAGCATGACCACTCCAAAGCTGAACACATCGCTCTTCATAGTGTATTGCCCAGACATTACAACCTCAGGAGCACTATATCTAGAGCTCTGGTTAGAATCTGAATCCATGAAAGAATTACGAGAATATGGTAGAATTCCTACACACGATAAATAATTAGGAAGTAATCAATTAAGAATCAGTTTACAGTCTTCCAGCAATGCTAATTGGAGGAGATAATGAACAGGTTGTGTAATAATATTATTCGACAATTAAAATCTCTTAAACTTAACAGAAAACAATCCACTATGTAATGTAGTTCTGTTTATCTTTATTTATATATTCCTTCTTTTTAAAATAGTACATATTTATACTTAGTATTTTATCCTCGCATTTTTTTCATGTCTATCTGATATTCTGATTAATATATGATAATATTTCACAGAGATGCAACTCAGGATAGTTTAGACTGGAAATGGAACCTGACGCAGAATGAATCTATAAGAGGCGAGAAATCGGTGACCTAACTCTTCATGTCATGCAACGCCACGGATTAAATCACAGATTTGATAATAAATTACGACATCCCATGCAAATAATTCAAGACAAGGCAAAATAATTTATTTAAGCGAGACAAGTTTAGGCTTTCCTCCACGTGGAGGGACAAAGCACGAGCGTGCGATAAATAATTCCTTCCTGCAGTTAGAGATTTATCAAAGAGCAAACAACATAAAAACTATAATCTCACTCAAACACATAGTATCTAAGGCATGATAATGTTTACAAACAAAAGCCAATACAAAACACCATACGAATGTTAGGACTGCTGTAAATAACATAAACCTAAACATTAGAGGGCTCAAAGAGGAGGTTCCGGTGGTTGGTGGACCGGATCGGGTAAGAGGAAGGCTGGTTGGGGGATTAGGAAGGCTGGATTGGAGAGGGAAGTGGCTGGATCTGCGCTGAAATGGCTGGATCTGGACAGATTTGGTGTTGGGTGGCTGTTTCGAGGAGGATCCATGGGATGTGTGGGGTGATGGAAGCAAAGGGGAAGAGGCAGCGCGGCGGCTAGATCTGGCTTGAAACGGCCATATCAAGTAGGAAATGCCATATCAAGTAGGAAATGTATCCATTCATATTTATGAAGTGTTGTTGGGGATATTAAAAATGTTCTCTGATATCATTTTTAACTTATATTTGAGAATCTTAGCTAGATGTTAAATGGGTACATTTTGTACAATTTGGTATGCATTTAAAAAATACTAGTCTATATTCAAGATTACCTTATCCATGAAGTAAGTTGATGGAAAATCTGAAGTAAGCAACACACTTCATTACTAACTCATTAATATTACCTAATCAATGACCAACTGAACCTCTACGTGAGCAATCAATGATTTTTGGAGAAATGGCAGCAATAAGATTACCTCTACGTGAATTCAGTTTTCATAACCCTGCACACTCATAATCCATTAATAAGTAGAATTTTTTAAAATCAGATATTGCTGATAAAGCACTGCATAAATCATGTTCTGCAATAAATAAATAATTAGAAAATATCAAGTAATGCAGAGAATCAGAGCAAATATCCTATAAATGATTGGATGATGGGGCTAATGGAAGAGGAAGCCTGAGCTACCAGGTCCTGAAGATTAAAAACTCTATCAAGTAAAAGTTAGAAAAGATCAAAGAAAGTCTAATTTGAACATTATTTTCAGCTTAAAAGAAACTCTACCAGGTCCGTGTCTTGCTCGACTCTGATAGATCGCTCATGCTGAGATTAGAAATAGAAACAACTTGTTTGGAAATTGATATCCCACTAGCTCTAGTAGGTATGCTACATTGCATCAAGATGGATAATATAGTTTTTACATCGGGGAAAGGTCCTGAAATCATTAAAACATCTATATAAAGAAATGGTTAACTAATGAAATTTCATACACCAATAAGACTAGTGATCAAAAACCTCAATAACTTCAAACACCATAATGTTGGTTTAGGGGAACATCATTCAGAGCTGCATAAGCTTCCTCATTGAATAAGCCAACCTGCAATTACAAAATAAACTCCAGTCTAAACATAAATGGCTCATTCTGAATTTTCATATCACCGTTTTCTACTTTCTGAGTACATAAATAAACTTAGGCATACAAAAAATGCATCCAAACATGGATTCTTGTGAACAAGTGAAAATATTTCAAATGATTTTATTCGTTAGTTAAAGATTCATGGCTCTGGCAAGTCCCAGTTCTTCTAAGGTAAGTTTTCTCTCATCAATTCAAGCAAAAATATATTCAGAGACTATCTGCAGAATAATGATTTCTACTATCCTAAGAAAATTTAAGAAATGAAATCACTTAAACAGTGAGATTGACGAAATGCAAGCTCATAAATCTAAGAGAAGATCAAACTAGTGAAAAGAGTCAAACCTGCTGGGTGACCTTGAAGCAGATGACTGGGGGCTTGACATCGCCAATAACCTTTTCAAAAAAGCACTCCTAGGCCTGGGCGAGCATGAGCCACTCATGTATTCCAGCGCACTCAATCAATAGATCAACAATACCTCCTCCAAGTGCGGCAAGCTTGGGAACAACAATCTCACAGAGCATGGCAAACGCCCCCGCTGCGCTCTTGAAGGCATTGCACGCTGCTTCAGCCCTACTGGCGAGGTTCGATCTGATGATAGGGCGATATTGCTGTAGACTCTGCCAATGTTAAATAAGATGGCGGATTTAAAGCAAGAAAAACGGCGAACAAAATTTTCTGCGGACTCGCACAAAGGGGGAAATGAGATGCCCGTGCGATTGGGGGAAGATCGACCTGAAGCTTGCCCTCCTTGATGTCCGCTGGCGGTGGGATTTTGATGGCGAGGAAGCACGCGTGAAGGAAGAGGTTTGACGACCCGGAGAACTATAGTGCTTGCGAGAGGAAGCGGGAGCGGCGGAAAACCTAGAAATACTAGCCCCATAGTGTTCCACGCTTGAAATGAGATTCGGAAATTAAAATGCCGCCCCATGGTGTCTTGCCCTAGCCAAGAATGAAAAAAGGGAATAGAAGGAGGGAAGCAAAATATTAATCGAAATGTGTAGAGTTTGAGGTAGATTAATAGTGCTTAAATAATAGAAGTGAAAATAAATGAATTTTTAAAGAAAGAAACTCTAATTAGTGACTATTTTTTGGTCATTAAATAAATAATTTAGTGACTAGATTTTTTTGGTCACTAAATACTATAAAAAATTTATGTTAGTGGCCGAATTTACATTTCGTCACTAAAGATATGTCTTTAGTGATCAATTATTTATTTTGTCACAGAAGACGTGTTTTTAGTGATGAACTATATTTTGTCACTAAAGAGATGTTTTTAGTGACAAAATAAATTTCGTCACTAAATTTTCGTCACTAAATGTCAGTTTTCTTGTAGTGTGAGCTCGACGAACTTGAATCTCAGGTCGACGAATTCCAGAGTATACTTCAACACCAAGTCCATAACTCTTCACACTTAACTCCAGTCGACGAACTTAGTTCTCAGGTCTACGAACTTAGTTCTCAGGTCGACGATCTCTAGATATTCTACTTCAACATCTTATTCCAGAACCATCTAAGTATTTGAAGTCCAGCTTCACACTCCAGTCGATGAAGTTAGAATATCAGCTCGACGAATTTGGATCTTAGTTCGACGATTTCTGGATCATCTACTTCAATACTATAAGACCGGAAACAACTAAGTATTCTAAGTCCAGAATCACACTCCAGTCGATGAACTCACCTTCTCAGCTCGACAAACTTAGACCACAGTCTTGGCAAGATTTATCAAGTAGCAGTTAGAGGTTCTCAACTCGAGGAAACTAGTTCTCAGGTCGACGAACCCAGTTCTGAGGTCGACGATTTCTGGACACATTACTTTAACTTTCCTAAGTCCAAGAAACATGGAATTCTGAACTCCAGTCGACGAAGATATATTCTCAGCTCGACGAACTTGATGCACAGAATTGACGGGTCTAGAGAAAGCAATTATAAGTTCTTAGGTCGACGATCGTGAATCTCAGCTCGACGAACAAAGATTATCTGGTCGACGAACTTGACTTCTCTGTTTGACAAACTCTGGACACAGGTCGAAGAATTCTGCTCAATGATTTCTATGAAGTTCTAGACTTAGATATTTTCCTCCCTCTGTCTCTTCTCTATTGCAACAATTCCTGAGTAATCAATGCATAAATATTCTCTGAGTATTACCGTTAGAAGCAAGCATTGATTACGGTCTTCATCAGGATTATTGCCTGCTCTTTTTCCATGGGACAGTTGAGGAAATCAATCAATGTAATTATTCTTCAGGCCGTAAGCATTCAATGCAGAAAGGAATTCAAATTTCAAAAGGCGATTTATATGGAAAATATAAAAGGGATTTTCCTTCTCTTCCAGATACAGAGTAGCAAAAAGAAAAACACAATCAATAAGGATCTTCTTCTTCTCTCTCGATAACTCACTAAGAAACAAGAGAGGGAGATACTTACAAAGAATATACAGAATACTGAGCTCACAGGGCAACAAAACTGTCTAGAGACAAGAAGCCCTAGCCCTTGACTAGAGAAAAGAATAGCAAGCTAAAGAAGAAGAAGAAGAACATACAATCAAGATCAAGTGTCTTCTTTCTTCTATATCGCAGGAATCTTCAAAGAACAACAAACACTTTATCTGTCGAGAAGTTTCTGGAGTTCTTCTGGTCAAAGAAAAGCTTGAAGACCTATCACCCTGCAGCAAGACTTCAACTTCCTGAACCATTCTATATCTCAGGGGTTGCCTTTGCTAACATCATTTTTCCACTAGAGTCTTCTCAGTTGTATCTGAGAAAGAGAAGAAAAAATCACTCCCTCATCCCCCACTGTATAAAGGATTCTTAACTCCCTTCAAAAGTTATTCCTGGTTGCAAGTCACCTGATCAAAAGACTTGAGGTTTGGTTTTTTAGCATCAGATCAAAAGCTCATTGGTGGCAGTCACCTGATCAAAAACCTGAGTGGATTCCTACCAGGGTGGTAGAAGAGTGGATTTGCCCAAGTTTAGGGGAATCACTATAAAATTCTTATGTTGTTCGGTTTGCTCTTTTTCTTTTGTTCTTGTTGTAGCTGTGCTTTTTAGGTTGCTGTGTTTGTGGTTTTAATTTAATTTCTACAGCACTAGTAATAAATTGAATTAAATAGCAAAATTTTTATAAACCCTAAGTACTCTATTCACCTCCCCTCTAGAGTATTTTAGATCTAACCCCTAGCTTTCAATTGGTATTAGAGCAAGGTTCCTTTGTTTGTACAAGCTAACCCTTGAACCAAAGATCCTGAGTTAGATCTGCCCTTTACTTCCATTAAGATTATACACACAACATAGCACAGAACAAAGACTATGCAAGCACCAGACCTCAAGTGTGCAATCTAAATAGGCTTGCCATCTAGAAGGCAAGAATTAAGTTATATATGAACTCTATTGATGAGGATATCTATAATTCTATTGTGACAGGTCCTCCTTAACCATCTACCTCTACAACAACATCCAACACTACTGCAGTTCCACCACCAGAGTGGATTGAGGCTCAGAAGAAGGCCAAAGTTGATGATGTTAAAGCAATGAACATTTTGGCCCAAACAATGTCAGATGACATTTTTCAGAAAGTGGCTGAAAGCACATCAGCCAAGGCCATTTGGGATTTTCTAAATCAAATGGTGGCTGGATCTACTGATGAAAGAAAGGATAGAAGATCCAACCTCATATCACAATATGAGAATTTCAAGAAGGAGGAAATTGAATCAGTTGCAAATATGTACAATAGGCTGAGCTCAATCATCAATGAGCTAAAAACCTTGGACAAGGACATCATCCTCACTGAGGTGAATGATAAAATCCTCATGTGCTTCCCAAGCTCATGAGATTCAAGGATCTGGCCAATGAAGGAGGCCAGGAGCCTAAATGAGATTTCCACAGAATCTCTTTTAGGAAAGCTCAAGTCTTATGAGCAGCTGATAAAATCTAGAGAAGCAGGTGAACAGAGAACACCTCCACCAACAAGGATGGAGCACAGCAAAGCTTTTAAAGCTGCTGAAGAAACCGAAGCCTCAACTGTGAATGAAGAGCTGATGAGCCTCTTTGCCAAGAGATTCTATAAAATGGCAAGGACGGATTTCAAAAGAAAGTCATCCAGACAGGATGATAAGCCAAGATATGACAAAACCCCCACTAAATAAGTGGTTTGCTTTGGCTGCAGGAAACCTGGACACTTCATCTCAGAGTGTCCAGAAAATCAAAAAAAGGAAAAGAGAAGAGAGAAGGACTCTAGAAGACAGCAAAGCAACAGTCCTTCTTCCAGCAAATACAAGAAGAAGGAGAAAGGCTTTGTAGCTGAATCCTGGAGTGAAACTGAGGATGAATCCACATCCTCCAGCTCCAGTGAATATGAGGAAGAGGCAATGGCCAAAGAAGTATGCCTCATGGCCATTGATGCCTCCAGGAGTCATTCAGATGAAGAAGAGTCTGACAATGAAGAGGCTTCAGAGACAGAAGCTGATCAGGTACTCTTATCTTTTGAATATAATTCTGATGCTTTTAAAATTGAATTTAAAACCATGTATATAGATTTAATAAATTCAGAAAAGGAAATCAAGGCACTTAGGGAAAAATTATCAACCCAAGAAAACATCATCTCTGAAAATATCAAGTTAAAAGAAGAACTAATATCAACTAATAAACAAATTGACTCTTTAAAAACTAAACTATCTTAGGCCAAACAACTTGAGGAATCTCTCAATTGGAGAAGCCTTAAGCTGATGGACATTACAAGCACAGTCAATGCTAGACTAAATGACAAGCTGGGCTTGGGTGCATCATCAAGTTTGCCCCCCATTCTTAAGAAGAATATTTTGTCAACCCCCATCAAATTTATTTCTGCTAAGGGAAAAGAAATAATAAACCATAAACAAACTACAGAAGAAATACCCAAATTAAAAGATCAAAATAACAGAAACCAGAAAAGCCTAAATAAAAACAAAGTTCAACAGATTTCGTCGAACTTAGATCGACAAAATGTGGCCAGTTCGTCGAACTCAAATCGACGAACGTTGAACGCAAACTTATATAATAATCATTCGTCTTACTGCGATCGACGAACTGTGTATGGTTTGTCGTGCAGAGATCGACGAAGTTGGGCCATATAAAATGAACTTGTTCATTCTTTGAGCAGAGATCGACGATCTCATCCCATTTTGTCGAACTCTGGTCAACAAACTCACAACAATTCGTCGAACCCAGCCAGACTTAACAAAAACTATAATTATAACACCAACTTAAATCAAACTAAGAAACCATTTAACCCTCTTGCTGATTGGATAATACCACCTAGAAGATTTCACCCCTTAGGATATAAAACACAACCTGAATTCTCTGTGATATCTAGCTTTTCTTATCAGCACAACAAAGGACCCAAGGTAACTTGGGTTAAGAACAACTAACTATATTCATTGTAGGAAAAGGGTTGTCTACTGATTAATCAAACATGGTACCTGGACAGTGGATGCTCCAAACACATGACTGGCAGCAAGGACAACTTAATCAACTACAAGTCCAAGCTGGGACTAAAGGTTATCTTTGGTGACTCAAAGTGTGGCCAATCTGAAGGCTATGGAGAAGTAAGGATTGGAGAAGTCACATTCAAGAAGGTGACCTATGTAAGTGGACTCAAGCATAACCTCATCTCAATAAGTCAATTATGTGATGAAGGTTATTAGGTACATTTTAATTCAAAAACTTGTATTATTTCTAATAAAGAAAAACAAAATGTTTTAATTGGAAATAGACAAGGAAACATTTATTTAGTTGATTTCTATTATGCCAATTCAGATATTAGTTTGCTTAATCTAGTTTGCAATCAAAATGAATTATGGCATAAAAGGCTAGGACATGTTAACATGAAAAATATTTCTAGGCTATCTAAAAATAACCTTGTGAGAGGTTTACCTTCTAGTCCCTACAAGAAGGAAGGCCTTTGCAGGGCTTGTCAACTAGGCAAGCAAACTAAATCTAGCTTTAAGTCAGTTAATAAAAGTGATTCACCTAGGATTTTGTATTTACTACATATGGATCTCTTTGGACCCAATGCTGTACAAAGCCTAGGAGGGAAATCCTACACTTTAGTTATTGTAGATGACCTCTCAAGGTTCACTTGGGTGTTCTTTCTGAGATCTAAGTCAGATACTTTTAAAGTTCTTACAGATTTTCTCGGGACCGTACCGATTGAGTACTCTACTCATGTTACATTGATCAGAAGTGATAGAGTTTGAGTCTCTTCTTATGCATGAGTTCTGTGAGAAGTAAGGTACCAGGCACTGCTTCTCAGATCCTAGAACTCCCCAACAAAATGTGGTAGCTGAAAGGAAAAATAGGTCCCTAATTGAAGCTGCAGGCACATTACTTGCAGATGCTTACATGCCCCTATCCTTTTGGGCAGAGGCCGTAAGCACAGTAAATTATGTACTGAACAGAAGTTTGATACATAAACTAAAGAATGGGACTCCATATGAATTATTTAAAGGTAAGAAACCTAAAATCACCTATTTTAAACTATTTGGATGTGTATGTTACATACATAATAACGATAAGAAATACATTAGAAAGTTTGAAGCTAAGGCTGAAGAGGGAATTTTTCTAGGATATTCCCAAGTAAGCAAAGCATATAGGGTACTTAATAAATCATCTTTAAAAATTGAAGAATCAATTCATGTTACTTTTGATGAGGCTAACATGTCTTTCAAGGAGAAAGAGAATTCTACCAGTAATCCATTGCAGGTACCACACTTGTGTGAGAATTTGGATGGACTAAACCTCACCCAAGTGGCTCCAACACATCCTTCTCCACAAGTTGATGAAGACAGTGAAGAAGAAAGCACTGAAGTGACTGAACTTCATCCAACATCAAACATAATTCCACAAGAGGAATTAAATCCAAATGTTATTGCTGAACCAACTCTACCCACTGATCTTGTCACACTAAGGGATCACCCTAGATCCCAAGTGATTAGAGACATAATAGTAGGTGTACAGACAAGGCATCAACTCAACCAAGATGTGATGCATGCCTATTTTTTCTCTCAAGTTGAACCTCAATCCATACATGGTGCTGAGCAAGATCCTCACTAGATCATTGCTATGCAAGAGGAACTCAAGCAATTTAAGAGATGTAGAGTTTGGGATTTGGTTCCAAGACCCAAAGACTACCCAGTCATTGGAACCAAATGGGTATATAGAAACAAACTAGATGCCCATGGTGTAATTGTGAGGAACAAGGCTAGGCTTGTTGCTCAAGGCTATAGGCAGGAAGAAGGTATAGACTATGATTAGACCTTTGCACCAGTTGCAAGGTTAGAGGCAATCAGAATTTTTCTTGCCTATGCTGCCTAAAAGAAGTTCAAAGTATATCCGATGGATGTAAAGAGTGCTTTTCTGAATGCAGTACAAAAGAAGAAGTCTATGTTGAACAACCTCCAGGTTTTATCTCTCCAACCCATCCTTATCATGTATTTAAATTGTATAAAACCCTCTATGGTCTAAAGCAAGCTCCAAGAGCTTGGTATGAGACCTTAGCTAGCTTTCTGATAGAGCATGAATTCACTAGAGGCATAGTAGATAAAACACTATTCACTAGGCACCATAAGGATAAAATCTTGTCAGTACAAATTTATGTGGATGACATCATATTTGGGTATACTGACTCTAAACTATGCAAGAGGTTTTCTGACCTCATGCATTCTAAGTTTGAGACGAGTAGCATGGGTGAGCTCTCCTACTTCCTTGGTCTCCAAGTGAAGAAGCTACCTGATGGCATCTTCATCTCTTAGGCTAAGTATGCTAAAGAGCTGCTTAAAAAGTTTGGGATGGCTGATGCCTCAGCAAAGAAAACACCTATGGCTACTAATGTTGTAATAGATTCTGATCCACATGAGAAACCTGTTGATCAAAGTTATATAGGGGCATTGTTGGGTCCCTATTATATCTTACAGCTAGCAGACCTGATATCATGTTTGCCACGTGTCTTTGTGCTAGGTTCCAAGTGAACCCTAAAGAATCTCACCTTATTTTTCTAAAAAGAATTTTGAGATATATAAAGAGTTATCATAGTCTAGGCCTTTGGTATCCTACTGAGTCAGAATTTGAGTTAAATGGATACTCAAATACTGACTTTGCTGGATGCAGGGTGGACAGAAAAAGTACTTCAGGAACTTGCCAGTTCCTTGGTATGAGATTAGTGTCCTGGTTTTGTAAGAAATAGTCATCTGTGTCCACATCAACTGCTGAAGCAGAATATATAGCAGCTGACAGTTGTTGTTCCCAGATGCTGTGGATCCAAAACCAACTCCTGGACTATGGTTTCAACTTAAATAATTCAACTCTCTTATGTGATAACACAAGTGCTATAGTCATGGCACAAAATCCAGTCCATCATTGTAGGACTAAGCATATAGACATTAGACATCATTTCATTAGAGAATGTGTAGACAAAAACAAAATTAAACTTCTCTATATCTACACTGATTTACAAAGAGCTGATATTTTCACCAAACCCTTCGATGAAAGAAATCACGTGTTCCTTATAAATCAGCTTGGAATAATCAATGGAGAAGCCTTAGTTTAATTTGTCTGGACTCGACGAATTTGCCAATGTTTGTCGAACGGAGCTCGACGAACTTTTCATTTTGGGGAATAACCTAGATATGGCCTAGGGAGCCTCCCTGTCCAAATGTCAAGTAATTTGGACTAGAGATGAAGTTTGGGCACCCATTTTAATTTCTGTCTAGCCCTAGGTATAAACCGCACCAAAATGAGTGCCCTTCTCAAACCATGCAACGAAATTGGTTCAAACCAATTTTTCATTAAAGTAGACCCATAGGGCTACAAATCATGTGTTGACCATTTTCTCTGAATTAGCCTCTAGGTATTTTTAATAATTAAAAACATTAAATCAATAAATTGTGACAGAAATGAAATAAACATTTCATAGCCTATAGTTTAATATCAGAGCCAGCGCAAATCTTGGCGTAGATCGGACGATGCCGGGTTATCTTCAACCTCCAGCCAACAGTCCCGATTAAACCCGCCTGGAGCAATTTCCAACCGCTGCTACCGGAAATCCGGCCACCTCCCCGGCCGGCCACTACCACCACCACCTCCGTTGAGGTGGTGGCTGTCGGCAGGTGGCGGCACAGCCGTCGGAGCACCTTTTTCCGGCGATCCTGACATGGTGAAAAACATGGAAAAACCAGGAATTTTTCAACTTGGATCGGGCTCAACTGAATCCCTTTCTAAATAAATCCTATGATCTACCCATGGATAAAGGAGAAGGGGAGGACCTGTGTGGGTGGATGAAGCCTTACCGATCGCCGGATTGTCATGGTGGTGGTGGTGGTCGGATTTCTGCAACTGCACAATGGACTTCCTTGGCTCCTTCAGGTATTGTGTGGAACTGAATCCCTGGAGTCTAGTGAAGCTTTTAAGGAGGAGAGTTGGGGTTTTGGGTGGGTGTAGGCTGCCATGGCCATTAATGGCCCCTTAAGAGGATTTCTACCATTATGGGTGGGGGATGAAGCATGGCTCAAACCAATCAAAGAACAGCTGGTTGAAATGGGATTGCACTCCCCTTGTCCTAGTGAATTGAATGGGGGGTTGGGGAAGGGGAAGGATAAGCCCCAAAGTCTTTCCTCATTACTCCCCTTTCTTTCTCTCTTTCACTTGGAGATTTTTCTCTCTCCTACTCACCAAGCCTGAAATTTGACTTCTACCTAGCCTAATGGCAGCCCACATGTTCATTTCATCCTCCAATACAAGGTTAGACCAAGTGAATTGGGCTTGAGCTTGAGTTAGCCCATTTGGGATAGCTTGACCTAAACCTTGACTAGGGTTGACCTTGGTCAATTTGGTCTTTGAGGTTGCACCTAATTTGTCCTTGGTGACCCATTGGCCTCCTCTAAGGTCTAGGTAGGGTTGACTTGGCCCTTTGGAGGTCACTTGACCCTTAATCTAGGCACATTGACCACTTTAGGCCTAGAGTTGACTTGGGTCAACTTAACCTTTTTGGTTGACCCCATGGGTCCTTGGTGACCCATTGGCCTCTCTCTCGGGTTAGGAAGGTATGTGTGGGGTCCACTTGGCTAATGGAAATTCAATTGGCCTTGTGCAAGTCAGTTTGACCCATTTAGGGTTAGGGTTGACTTGGGTCATCTTAGCCTCTTGGGTAGACCCCAGTGTGTCCTTAGTGACCATATGGACTACCCAAGGTGTTATGGGTGTTGTGGTGGGGTCATGGAGTCAATTTGAAGCCCAAATGTCAAACCCTAGGTCTGGTGATGAGGTTGTGATATAGGCAGACCAAGGTGATTTTCACCTTGGCCTTGTTCATATGGTCCTTTGAGCTTCTGATGGTTTTGTCATGACCTAGTCATGACAAAACAAAACCCTAGGGTCTAGTTGTTTGAGGGATGTTACAAATCACAATATATATAAAACAAAATTCATCCCTGAAATTAAGGTTAAGCCTACAGGGGTTTCTACTGAAATAAATAAAACTTGTAACATCCCTAAGATTTGAGATATACCTGACTGAAAAGCTCTGGGTACCTCTGTTGCATCAAGTCCTGAGGCTCATTGTGTGCTCCTCTCGCCCATGATTCCTCCACAGGACCTTGACCAATGGAACCTTCTTGCGGCGCATGACTCGTATTCCCTTGTCATCAATCCGGACTGCTTCCAGGTGAACTGACCGATCAGATGCTACCGGCCCATCCGTGGCCGTAATTTGCTGCTCCGGGCATAGTAAAGCCCTCCCAAGAGAGGGTACACGGAACACGTCGTGTAGACTCGCCAGCTCCGGTGGCAGCTCCAGCCTGTATGCCAAGGGACCGATGCGCTCCCAGATACTATAAGGCCCCATATATCTTGGGCTGAGCTTCTTCTTCCGACGTGTACCCGTGAAACCCCATGCATTGGTCGGATCTTCAAGAACACTTGGTCCCCCACCCAAAACTCCACCTGACGATGCCGAGCATCGTAATACTTAGCATGTCGGCTATGTGCCTCTAGCATCCTGTCCTATATTAATCTCACTTGAGCCTCGGTGTCCTCGACAAAATCCGAACCCAAAGCCTTCGGATCCTCATCCTGTATCCATGACAGCGGAGTCCTACACCTCCGTCCATACAGGAACTCATAAGGAGTCATCCTTATGCTGGATTGGTAGTTGTTATTATATGAGAACTCAATTAGTGACAATAGATTCTCCCAGGGCTCACCATGATCAAATATTTAAAGTCACAGTAGATATCCAAGGTCCGGTTAGTGCGTTCCGTCTGCCCATCAGTCTGGGGATGAAATGTTGTACTGAATGTTAGCCGAGTGCCCAAGTAAGTCTACATAGATCTCCACTCCCTGGACGTAAACCGTCCATCCCGGTCTGATACAATCGACCTGGGTATGCCATGATAACGGACGAACTACTCCACGAACTTCCGAACCAACACACCAACCAAGTCATCCTTCCTGATCGGAATAAATCTGGCTACCTTCGTCAGTTGGTCGACGATCACCCAGATCGAATCGTTCCCCATCCGCGATCGGGGAAGCCCATGTATAAATTCTATCGCGATATCATCAAACTTCCACTCTGACACTAGGATTGGCTACTATAATCCTGCGGGGTTTCTGCACAGTGCTTTCACTAACTGGCATGCCTCGCAATGGGTCACGTAGTAGGTGATATCCTTCTTCATGCCTGGCCAGTACATGGTCTTCTTCAGGTCCGTAGTCATCTTCGTAACTCCCAGGTGTACTGAATACCGACTGCAACGAGCCTCCATCATGATATCTTCCCGGACCTGGCCTCCCTCTAATATGTAAATCCATCCTCTGAAACACAATAGACAATCCCTCAGTAAGTAATCCCCAGCAGTGCCTGCTTCTAAGGCCCGGAATATCGACTCTAGCTGGGCATCCTGCCTCTGCCCATCTCTGACTCAGTCTCGAATGTCATCTGGGACAATCAACGCCGCTAGGTACTCCCGGTACAGCTCAGGGTGATCCTAGGACACCAAGGATACCTGCACCTTCTCTAACATCTGGACCAACTCCAAGGCCATGAACTGCGTTCCTGCTCCAGGGTTTGCGGCCTTCCGGTTTAGCGTATCTTCCACCACATTCGCCTTCCCTTGGTGGTAGTGCATCTCATACTGGTAATCTGCTAGAAACTCCACCCATCGTCTCTGCCTGATGTTCTGCTCTTTCTACGTGTCCACATACCTGAAGTTCTTGTGATCAGAGTAAATGTCGCAGTGGACGCCGTACAGATAGTGTCACCAGACTTTCAGAGCAAATATGACCGCTCCCATCTCTAAGTCATGAACTGGGTAGTTCTGCTCATGCTTATTCAGCTGTCGAGAAGCGTATGCTATCACATGACCATTCTGCATCAGCACAACACCAATGACCTGGTAGGAAGCGTCAGTGTAGACCTGGAATCATTCTTTCCCCGAAGGGTGGGCAAGTATAGGAGCCGAGTTGAGTCGATCTTTCAGCTCCTGAAAAGCCACCTAGCACTGCGTGGTCTAGATAAAGGGCACTTCCTTCCTCATTAAGGATGTGAGTGGAAGGGAAATACGAGAAAATCCCTCCACGAACTTCCAGTAGTAACCGACAAGTCCTAGAAAACTCCGCACATCTGTGGCCGACTTCAGCTGCGGCCAATCCCGAACTGCCTAAATGTTGGCCGGGTCCACTGCCAACCCATCACCACTGATGATATGGCCTAGAAAGGCTACCTCCCTCAACAAGAATTGGAATTTGCTAAACTTCACATAAAGCTGGTGCTCCCGCAGTCTCTCCAGGGTCAGTGTCAGATGTCGTGTGTGCTCCTCCTCTGTCCTCGAGTAAATGAGGATGTCATCAATAAATACAATGATGAACACATCTTGATATGCCTCGAACACCCGATTCATGAGGCTCATGAACGCCGATGGAGCATTCGTGGGCCCGAAGGGCATCACGGTAAACTCGAACAACCCATATCTTCTACTGAAGGAAGTCTTCGGAATGTCCTCCTCCTGGATCCACAACTGATAGTACCCCGACCTCAAATCCAATTTGGAAAGAAATGCGCCCCCTCCAGCTGATCAAACAACTCATCTATCCTTAGCAATGGATAGGTATTCCGGACTGTCAGTCGGTTCAGTGCTCAATAGTCGATGCACAACCTAAGTGTCCCGTCCTTCTTCTTAACGAACAATACTGGGGCTCCCCATGGTGAAGAGCTTGGCCGGATAAATCCGGCTTCCACTAGTTCCTGGAGCTGGCTTCGAAACTCTATCAACTCCATCGGGGCCATCCGGTAAGGTGCTCTAGATGCCAGCTTAGCCCACGACACTAGCTGTATCCAAAAATCCTGCTCCCGGTGCGGGGATAGCCCTGGCAGCTTCTCTGGGAATACGTCGGAAAAATCTTGCACCACCGGGATATCCGAGATGGAACCCTTGCCCTCAGCCATTTCAAACAGAACTTCATAGACCTCCTCCCCCTGCAAGTGGGCCTTGACATCCTACACGGATGACATCAAGAGAGGGGGAATAGATCTAATACCTTCGATGACGATGTAGGAATCCCCATGCCTCATAGAAATCCTGTTGGACAAGCAGTCAATCTGAGCATGGTTCTAGTGCAACCATGTCATTCCTAGGATCAAATCAAAGACTGGAATCTTCATGATCATCGCTGGTGCTTCAAATATCTTTCCGCCGATCTCCGCCTCCATGTTGCAGCAGGCGGTGGTGAATAGCTCTGATCCGTCTGGTAGTCGTATCCTCATCATCAAGCCAGTGAACCGCTCCACGCCTTCCAGCCCTTCCACGAAGGCTTCCGATAGGAACGAGTGTTAAGCACCCGTATCGAATAGTGTATAGGCGGTCTTTCCACTGATGAAAACTATGCCTGGGGTAGTTTAAAGTCTTAGAAATCTAATTATGGTTTCTTTTCTAATTTATCTATTCTATATCCATAACTCTAATTGTCTAGGAAAGTGAAAACTTAAAATTAACTGGAGTACCTGTGATCACTTGCTCTGGATTCCGTTGTTGAGTAAGATCCAGTGCAAACACTTGCTCCCTCTCTTGTCTGTGGTCTATGCCCTGATATCCACGACCTCGACCACGTCCTCGGCCTCCAAAATACTGAGCTGGCGGGGTATCCAGTGGTGCTGGTGGTGGTGCCCCCCTCATGGGGCAGTTCCTCCGGATATGCCCCACCTGATGACAGTTGAAGAACTATTGCGGGGGATATAGCATATCCCCGGGTCTCTGCACCTCCCGCATCTGGGGTGGCTGAGGGGCCACCACTACTGGTTCCCTCTGCTCATGTCTCACCTCCTGACGAGGCTGGTCTTCTCCTCTTCTCCCATTTGTGATGCGGCCCCGTCGCTGATCATTTCTGGCTCCCCGACCCTGATCCTCAGTTGGCTGCTTCCGGCCTCGGGTAGTATGCCAATCTTCCTCGATCCTTTTCACCATCTCCAATATCCGAGGAATAGGCACATCAGACACGAACAACAGAGCCTCCCTCAAATCATCTCATAGGCCCTTATAGAAGCTCTTAGTGTAACCTGCCTCATCCAATTTATAAGAATCCGCAGACCGTACTAGGTGGTCGAAAACCCGATGAAAATCCACCACTGTCTTGCTGCCCTATCTCAACTATAGAAATCTATCCTCCAGCTCGTCTTTGGCCGACTGCAGAACAAAATGCTCCAATAGTGCGGCCCTGAATTCCCCCCAAGCTATCTCAGCAACCTCTCTGTCATCAAACGTCGTGTCTAGCGTTCTCTTCCACCATCTCTTGGCATGGGACTCCAAGTAAGAGACTACCAAGGGAACCCTCTCCTCCCACGGGCACCGGATCCCAGTCAGCATCTCATACATGATGTCCAGCCACTCCTCTGTCCGAACGGCTGACTTTGTCCCCAAGTAGGATGGGGGAGAAAGTCCTCGGAAAATACTCAGCCAGTTGGACCCCGGGATTGGCTGTGAAGCCGGAACCTGTTGTGCCCTAAAAGCCTCCAGGATAGATTTCAGAGTCTGCCCCATCTCTGACTGTAGGAACGGAGTATGGACCAGGGGAGGTGGTGCATCATTCAGAGTTTGCTGGACTCCGCCCTGTGGTGTAGGATGTGCTGGGGTCTGCGTAACAAAAGCCAATAGTAAATAATCTATTCAGTCATAATTAACAATGAACAATTTACATGTGATCCCCCTTATGGGCACACCACTGCTTCCGCTGCTTAGTTTGTCCCCAAACTAAACTCGCGCTGGGGTGACCCAGGGGTTATGGACTACTACTTTTCGATCGAGGTTTGGCTCTGATACCACTTGTAAGACCCCCCCCCCTTTTCTTAAAAACACCGGGGTCTTAGGCCTAGAACCGATGCTTTGCGGTGATACCTTCGCACCCGGGAAGATCATCACTACAAAATGCCGATCCTGCCGGCCAAATAGATCACAACTGTAGCAAAATAGTAAGAGGCAAGTCCATAGAAATCACATATATATAGTAAATAATCTCCACAAAGGGAGTGTCCACAGATGTAATAAAAGTTCTAAAAACTTGGGCTCATGCCGAGAACATCAAGTCCTCACTACATATCTCTCATCGTGGAAGCAAACCTAATATAACTACTAGCGATCAGGACTCACAGTCCCTGTCGTCTGAACTCTAGTACTAGACTGCCCAATCTCATAGCGTGCCGACCTCCGGGGCTGCTCCTCCATGCTGGGCACCATGGTCCCCTAAAATGATGTGGTTCAAAAACTGTTAGTCTAAAAGACTAAGCCCTATCATCTCCCGCCACTTCCCCCTATGGCTCCTAGGCACCGAGAGGGGAGGAGGAAAGGAGAGGACATGAAAGTGTAGAATAACAAATATAAGTTGGTGGCAGCGGAACTAATCTAGCAGTTCTATGGTATATAAGACAAAATTAAGGTAAGAAAGACTGAAAAAGAAAAGTAACCTTAACTTATATGAAGACACATAAGCCAAGGGATCTTTTGCAGGGCTCCTATCGTATAAAAAGTCCCATACCGATTTATACGATAGGGTGTCAGTTTTCTAGCAACCATATATATATAATATTGAATAAAAACCTTAACTTATAAGCACGCTCGCACGAACTTATAAATATAGGGGTCGTTTTGTAGGGCCTATTGTATAAAGTGTCCCATACCACTTATACAATAGGTGTCGGGTTATATGCAATGATTATGCTATGAAATACAATTATGCCATGATGTGAACATGCAAGTTCAACTCACCCACTCGACTCTGTGTACACAGACCTTTAGTTCCCCCTTTCTGGAGCCAAACCTCCCAGGATACCTCCGTAGTGGCAAACAGAAGCGGTGGGTTGGGCCTCGCCCCCCTCTAAATCGGTAATTACACTACCAGTCAGACCTATCGTATGCCTCAATGCTGGTGCACTAATCAGAGCTCATGCGTACTCTTGCCGGCTGGCGCAACGGACTTTATTTGGCCAAGTGCTAAACCACACTTGCCGAGTCAACGTATTGGCATCGGTGCAACGACCCTCCAATACCGTAGACTCACCACCTTATACCTTATGCACATGCAGCCTTATGTATCAGCTACCGAGCCAAGGCTCCCCGGACCATCCCGTCCGTCATAAACAACAACCGAGCCAAAGCTCGTCGGGCCAACCTGCCCATCACAGACAACAATCGAGTCAAAGCTCGCCGAGCCAACCTTCCCACCACCAAATGCACTGAGCCTACAGCCCGAGTGACCCAACCTACCACCCCGAGACATTGAGGTGAGTGAAGGTGAAACCCTAGTTTTACTAGTTACTCTTGCATTCCAATTTTGCCTACAGTTTAGGTTTAGCCCAGGACTGCCCAAGGTATTCCCCGTGAAGGGATCTTGAAGGCACTAGGAACTACGATGGGATGATGCCCAAAGATCCCTTTCGCAAGGCACTTACTATTATTGGTTGCTATCAAAATTCCCAAAAACTTACTTGTTTTACCGGAATCAAACCCTAAAGTATTTGACACTTCCTTCACACGGGAAAGGCGATCTTTTGTCGATCCCGAGCACCTCCTAACACTAGCCAAACCAACACTCTACTCAACCTAACTTCAAATGTTGAACTCATTTTTATTTATCCAAACCAACAAATAGTTATCCCAAACTCATGTGCCTAAATTCATATTCCAACCTAAATTCTACAATTTTACTAGATGCAGACCAAGTTAAGCTATATGATATGTAAAGTGGGAGGTACACCAAATAATCACTCAGTACTCCTATAATAATTATTGGGGGGCTATTATGACATTTGTGGACTAAATCCAGGAATTCACAATTTTCCTAATTATCTGATAATTTATTTAATTAATCTAGTAAATCAAAAACCCAAGTTTGAACATGAAGTGCCCATTTGAGAAAAGGAAATGCTCTACCAAATTTGTGATAAATTCACGATGATTATGTAATATAGAATCCCAAGTATCCCAATTTTTCAACAAGGTTAAGCCTCTAAATCTAATTTTTGAATATAACCTATTTTTATCAATGTAAGAGACAAGTGCAACAAAACTATTTCCAAAAATTCTGAGAAAATTCAAGGATGCTTTGAAGGACATATAAATGATCTAAATCAAGTTTCATAATTTATTATCAAGTAATGAGCTCTAAAAAAATTATTGAACAATTTTCCAAGTTATTGACCTTGTGAAGTAGGTACTGCAAATATGTATTCAAAAATTCTAATAAATTTCATGCATGAGCAATAAGGTCTAAAACTCCCTCTACCTAATTTTCATGACTTTCCAATGGGCAGTGGGATCATAATAACGAAATGATTAATTAGGGCAATCCCGTGAGTTACAAAGGAAGTGCTAAGATTATTGATCCAAAATTCCTAATTAAATTACCAAAGGTTTCAACTACCCTTATGACCACGCTACCCCAATTTCATTATTTTTCAATGAGTTTTACTAACCTATTCTAGCATCAAAAGATTTGTGCCCTAAACTAGGGTTAGGATTTTGAGGGGCCTACCCTTTTCCAAATCCCCTAATATTTTTACCAGAGGGCTTTAGTTACCCTAGTACCGTCCCCACCAAATTTCAAGTTCATTCAAGGTCTTTTGGCCTCATGCCCTTCACAAGGCACAAAAGCCCTTCCTTAGGGTTTGGTCTTAGATCTTAGGGCAAATCTATTCTAATCTGCCTCATATTCCATGGGGAGGTGCTAAAAGCCATTAAAAGACAGTGACCCCAATTTTAACCTCTATTGAGGTGATTTGGCCACTCAAAACCCAATGTGCACTTTTTGACCAAAATTCCCTTATTATGTCAAGGCTAGTGTTTGCATGATTTCAATTAAAACCATCTCCAAATGAGATGCAATTTTAACCAGAGCCTTTTGATGACCCCAAACACCACTCACCAAAATTTGGGTGAGTTTGGAGGTCATTTGACCCCTAAATTAATTTACACTAGAGAAATTAAATAATTTCCAAAACTATAGAAACATTGACCCCAAAAATTCTCATTTTTGGGCAAGACTATATATGGCCTAGGGTGCCTCCCTGTCCAAATTTCAAGTCATTTGGACCAGAGATGAAGTGTGGGCACCCATTTTAATTTCTGCCTAGCCCTAGGTATAGACCCCACCAAAATGAGTGCCGTGGTCAAACCAAGTACCCAAATTAGTTTAAACCAATTTTAAATTAAAGTAGAACCCTAGGGCTACAAATCATGTGTTGACCATGTTCTCTGAATTTGCCTCTAGTTATTTTTAATAATTAAAAACATTAAATTAATAGTGTGACAGAAATGAAATAAACATTTCATAGCCTGTAGTTTAATATCAGAGCCAGCACGAATCTTGGTGCAGATCGGACGGTGCCGGGTTATCTTCAACCTCCAGCCAACGGTTCCGATTCAACCCACCTGGAGCCTTTTCCAACCGCTGCCGCCGGCCATCCGGCCACCTCCCCGGCCGGCCACCGCCACCACCACCTCCGTTGAGGTGGTGGCTTACGTCAGGCGACAGCATAGCCGCCGGGGCGCCTTTTTCTGGCAATCCTGATGAGTTGTAAATATACGCATATTTTAGTACTTTTTTTATATCATTTTAGTTCTTATTCATAGTTTTTAGTTATTTTATTCAGAAATATGTTTCGTTTTGTAAATATTTACCTAACATAACCATAATTTTGATTTCTGAAGTTTTCAGGAAAAAGTCAAAAATCAACATGACACGCCCGTATCCCAGACTCGACATGCCTGTGTCATGCCGTCAACGATCAGTTATCGTCGACCCAACTCGAAGTTCGTCGACCCGAGCGAGACACGCTCATGTCCCATGACCTGACACGCCCGTGTCATTCCCATTCGACAATCAACACGCCCAACTCGACGAAAATGCGCTCGAAGTTTGTCGACCCGGCCCGTCACGGCCGTGTTAAGCCCCAACACACCCGTGACTCCACCAGGCCCGACAAGATGCTGCCGGTGAATTTTTATGCAACCCGAACCCGGATCTACCTCCCCGACACGCCCACCGTCACGCCCGTAACCTGGGGCGTGACATCCCCGGAGTCAACTTTCCCGTTAAATCGCCAGATTACATTGCAAATAGTACTGACACGCCCCCCGACACGCCCGTGTCGGAGGGCGTGTACTTGGAATTTTTTCCCTATAAATAGCCCAAGTAAGGTCCAAGGGTTCACCTTTTTGAGCCGAAATTTAGTGTGTTTTTGGTGGCTGCCCGTATGGATTCCTTTGCCATGTAAGGAGAACTTTCTCCTCCTCTCTTTTTATGTTTGTATTAGCTTTGTATTAGCTTTGCAATTGTTCATTTTAATAAATAAAATTTGTTAGTTTTTCTCGTCTTAAATGGCTTTGGAATGAACTTGTGTGCCACTTTCTTTCTCCTTTTATCCCTTTGTATATTTTGTTTTTCTCTTTATCAAATGTGCGTGTGAGTTTGCAAGTGATGTTTTTATTTCATCTTATTTTGTTTTGTTATTGTGATAGAAGATTTAGTAATTTTCCTTGCAAAAATGTTGTTAAGATAGTTTCATTTTTTATTTCTATCTTGTTCATGTTTTAGGTTTTATATCTTCATTCTTATGATTTTGTAAAAGAAGTTTTAAAGTATTTTTGATTTTTTTTACTTTGTTTTTTTGTAGGATTGTAAAACATTTTTGTTCTTTTCAATTTCTTTTCACTTTTTAATCACTTTTATGAAATCCTAAGAATGAAAAAGTTATAATTTTAATTTTTGAAAGGTTTTAGTTTTTGATTTGTTTTGAAAAACTTTTGTTCTTTTTATTTTTAATTTGTTCTTTTTATGTGTTTTTGGAAAAATCTAAGTATAAAAAAGTAGATGTTTTAATTTTTAGGTAACTTTTATTTTGTTTTTAATTTGTGTGTGTGAGTCTATGAGTTAGTTTTTCATTTTGTTCTTTTAAATTTCATGTTGGGTGTGTGAGTGTATGAGAATAAATGTTTTATGCTTTCTTCAATTATGTAGAGTGGGTGAGTTTATGAGATAATTTTTCATGCTTTATTTTATCGTTTTCTTCAATTATGTAGTGTGCTTGAGTGTAGGAGATAATGTTTATTGCTTTCTTTCAATTTATGTAGAGTGCGTTCGTGTGTTTTACTCTTTTGCAATAAGTGTGCGTTTTTCATTTATGCAAGTGTGTGTGCATTTTCATTTTCAGTAGAGTGAGTGTGTGTGTTTATTTCATGTCGAGTGTGTGCATGTGCAGATTTATTTTCGCCCACTCGTTAAGAGTTAAATGACGTGTTTTTATATCACTCCTACTCTTTTGAGTGTGACTTGTACTTGTATTTATTTCCGCATACTCGTTGAGAGTTAAATGGCGTGCCCTTTATTTCCCTCCTACTCGTTTGAGTAGGACTTCTATTTTTTCCCTTTTTGCAACTTAGTTTCTGTTTTATTTATAATTTGAAGTGTGCGTGAGTTCTCGTTTTAGCTAACTTTTCAATGTTTCTAAATGTTTCTTATTTTTATGTCTTCTTTTTATAACCCTTCAGCGTTTAGTCTCGAACTCGTGCCTCGTCAATTTATAAAGCCGTCCCCATACCGATGAGTGGCTAATCATTATTAGCCTCATCATCAAAGAGCATTGGGACATTTAAAATGATTTGAAATAATTAAAGGTCTTTATTTTAACTTTAATTTTAGGACTTAAGGTTTACCCCGGGTTAACGAGACGTAGGACCACATATCGATGTGTGGGCCCTATTTCCGTTATCCATTTGCTAGCTAGCCTAGAGGCCGTGCGTATGGACATATCACCCTGGGGTAAATAGAGTTGTGTGCATACCCTCGAGATAGGACAAGCGTAATTATACCGGATTGGGTTCCCCACCTGTTGCATCCCTAGCTTGGATTTGGGCTAGGTTCACTGAGTTAGGATGTCTTTGACCCATCTTGTATAGTCAGGGTCATTGGTTGTGTCCTAGAGCCTAGGTCGTGTCCTTAGAACATAAACTTGTGGACTAGCCATCCTCCAGACTGCCAGAGAAACTCAAGACTTAGAGATATCTTTAGCTCAAGGAAAAGTGTTCGACGTTCGTCGATCTCAGCTCAACGAATCATATTCCTTGCTCGACAAATTCTGGTCTACTATTTGACTTAGAGATATTTTCAGCTCAAGGAAACGTATTCGACGTTCGTCGATCTTAGCTCAATGAACCATATTCTTTGGTCAATGATTTCTGGTCTATGATTTGAATCCTTCTCAGCTAGAGACTTCTCAGATTCTAAGTTCACAATCATTCTTCGTTCGACGAATTTGGATCTCTGCTCGACGAATGATAATTGTCAGTTTGACGAAAATTGTAGCAGAATTGACAAGTTTCCCTTGAAGACTAATTGCTATTGTCTGGTCAACGAACTCATCAGCTCAGCTCAACAAACTGTGAACTCAACTCGACGATTTCTGTTCTTCGTTCGACGATTCCAGACTAGGTCTTCTCCAGTTTTCCGTCCCTTTTCTTGGGGATGATTCCTGAGTAATTAATGCCCAATCTTCTCGGAATGTTACCGTTAGAACGAGCATTGATCATGGATTATTACATGTCATTTTTCTATGGGACAGTTAGGGAATTCATTCATTGTCGCTTCCTTCCCAGGCCGACTGCATTTACTGCTCAAAGATTCAAATTTCGAGTGTGCTTTGTTTTTCAGTCAGAGTTTTCAGAAAAGAACAGATTAAGCAATCTTGCTGATACAGAGATCACATTCAAGAAATCTTACAGAAATCAAAAATGTTTCACACTGCAATCAGCCTAGGCCAGAGAACATCATCATCATCAAGAAGAAGAAGAACAATCAATCTCTATCAAGAGTCTTCTTCCTTCAACCATACAGGACAACTTCGGAAGTACAACAATATCTCTATCTGTCAAAGTAGTTCCTGAAGCAATCTATGGTCAAGGCAATCAAGTCTTTGAAGACCTGTCACCCTGAAGCAGATCTCCAGATTTCCTGATCCATTCAAGATCTCAGGGGGAGCAATCTGCTAAAATCAATCCACTAGTGTTCTCAATTGTTATTGAGAAAGAGAAGATACCATCACCCTTTTTCCTCCTTTGTACAGGGTTTTAAGTCCCTTCAAAATTATTCCTGGTTGCAAGTCTCCTACTAAAAGACTTGAGGTTTTGGTTTTTGAACACCTGAACAAAAGCTCATTGGTGTCAGGCACCTGATCATAAACCTGAGTGGATTCCTACCAGGGTGGTAGAAGAGTGGATGTACCCAGGTTGGGGAACCACTATAATTTCTTGTGTCGTCTTGTTGCCCCTTTTCTTTTGTTTTTGGCTGTGTTCTGTGATTTGTTAGGCTGCTGTTTTTATTACTTTGTGTGTTAACATGTTCACCTAGGATTACAGCAAAAGCTGTAAAGATTTTTTTTAAGAGACCACAATACTCTATTCACCCCCCCCCCCTCTAGAGTATTTCAGATCTAACCTTCACTTTCAATTGGTATCAAAGCGAGGTTGGTTATTGATTGGTTGCACAGGCTAACACCTGAACAATAAAGATCCCTCTTGTTAGATCTGATTGTTTTGTTTCAGTTATTAGATTTATTTCTTCACAGAATGGCTCAAAACAAAAATTATGCAAGCATCAGATCTCCAGTATGCAATCATAACAGATTTGCCATCTGGAAGGCAAAAATCAAATTGTATATGAACTCTATTGATGAAGATATCTATAACTCTATTTTGATAGGTCCCCCCAAGTCTTCACATTTTCTGCAACATCTTCAAGCACAACAGCAGTGCCACCACCTGAGTGGACTGAAGCCCAGAGGAAAGCCAAAATTACAGATGCAAAAGCAATGAACATCTTGGCTCAGACTATGTCAGATGATATATTTCAGAAGGTGGCTGAGTGCACCTCAGCCAAGGCCATTTGGGACTCCCTATCCAAATGGTAGCTGGTTCAGCTGATGAAAGGAAAGACAGGAGATCAAATCTCATATCCCATGTATGAGAATCTTAAGAAGGATGAGGCTGAATGAGTTGCTGAAATTTACAATAGGTTGAGCTCAATCATGAATGAGCTTAAAACCTTGGATAACGATATCACCCTTACAGAGGTGAATGACAAAATCTTGATGTGCTTCCCTAGCTCTTGGGACTCAAGAATCTGGCCTATCAAAGAAGCCAGAAGCCTAAATGAGATATCAACTGAATCACTGCTAGGCAAAATAAAATCCTATGAGCAGTTGATTAAATCAAGAGAAGCAGCTGAATAGAAATCAACAACTCCAGTGAGAAAAGATCACAGTATAGCTTTCAAGGCATCAGAAGAAAGTGAGACCTCAACATCCAATGAAGAACTAATGAGGCTCTTTGCAAAAAGATTTTATAAGATGGCTAGAAAGGACTTCAGAAGAAAATCATTCAGGCAGGATGATAAGCCCAAATATGACAAGACACTAACTAAGGAGGTTATGTGCTTTGGATGTAGAAAGCCTAGACATTACATCTCTGAATGTCCAGAAAGCCAGAAGAAGGAGAAAAGCAGAGAAAAAGACTCCAGGAGAAAACACAGCAGCAGACCCTCCTCAAGCAAGTACAAAAAGAGAGACAAAGGCTTTATTGCTGAAACATGGAGTGATACTGAAGAAGAATCATCCTCCTCCAGCTCAAGTGAAGAAGAGGAAGAAGCAAGATCTAAGGAGGTTTGCCTTATGGCAATTGATGCCTCCAGGAGCAGTTCAGGATCAAAAAGTGAATCTGAAGATGAAGCAGCCTCAGAGTCAGAGGCAGATCAGGTTCTTTCAAGTTTTGATTATAATTCTGATTCATTTAAAATTGAATTCAAGACTATGTGTTTAGATTTAATTAGTTCAGAGAAAGAAATAAAAACCCTTGGAGAAAAACTAGGAAACCTTGAATCTGTTAACTCAGAAAATATTAAACTAAAAGATCAACTAACTTCAGCAAATGAGCAGATAATTAAATTAAAATCTGATTAATGTGAGGCTAAACAACTTGAGCAATCTCTCAATGGAAGAAGTCTCAAGTTGATGGACATAACAAGCACAGTAAATGTCAGATTAAATGGCAAGCTGGGCTTGGGTGCATCATCAGGTTTGCCCCCCATAATTAATAAAAATATCCTTGCAACACCCATTAAATTTGTTTCTGCCAAGGGAAAAGAGAAGATAATAAACAAACCAATGTCTGAAAACAATCCAAAACCCATAGACAAGTGCAATGAAAATCAGAAAACAGCTAATAAAAACAAGATTCAGCAGTATTCGTCGAACTCAGATCGACAAAATGTGGCCCGTTCGTCGAACCCAGATCGACGAATGCTGAACGCAAACTTCAGTAATAACAATTCGTCTAACTGCGATCGACGAACTTTGTATGGTTCGTCGAGCAGAGGTCGACAAATATGGGGCGCAGAAAATGACTATTGTCATTCTCTGAGCAGAGATCGATGATCTCAGCCCTATTTGTCGAACTCTAGTCGACGAACTTTCAGAAACTCGTCGAACCTAGAAGTACCAAACATAAATCATTTCTCTTACAGAAATTCTATGCCAGCTGATAAATCATTCACTCCAGTAGCTGATTGGGTTATTCCACCTAGGAGATATCACCCATTAGGTTATAAATCTCAACCTACTTTGTCAGTTATATCCAGCTTTTCATTTCAACAAAATAAAGGACCCAAGGTAACTTGGGTCAAGAACAATTAATTTTTGTTTTTCATTACAGGTGAAGAGCTGTCCAAGGGTGAGTCAGACCTGGTACTTGGACAGTGGTTGCTCCAAGCATATGACAGACAACAAGGACAATCTATCTAATTACAAGTCCAAGGTAGGACCAAAGGTGATATTTGGTGATTCAAATAGTGGCCAGTCTGAAGGATATGGAGCAGTAAAGATTGGAACAGTTACCTTCAAGAGAGTAACATATGTAAGAGGACTCAAACATAACCTAATATCCATAAGCCAATTATGTGATGAAGGTTATCAGCTCTTTTCAGGTTCCACAATTGTGTGAGTCTATGAATAGACTAAACCTTACCCAAGAGGTGTCAACCCATCCTTCTCCATAGGTTGCTGAAGACAGTGAAGAAGAAAATCAAGTGGAAGTGGCTGAACTTCCCTCAACAGCAAATAACATTCCTCAAGAGGAATTAATTATAGAAGCTGTTGCTGAACAAACTCCACCCACTGATCTTGTCACCCTTAGAGATCACCCCAGATCTCAAGTGATTGGAGACATTTCAGCAGGTGTACAGACAAGGCATCAACTCAACCAAGAATTGATGCATGCATGTTTTCTCTCTCAGATTGAACCTCTCTCCATCCATGAAGCTGAGCAAGATCCCCACTGGATCGTTGCAATGCAAGAGGAACTAAATCAGTTTGAGAGATGTAGAGTTTGAGATTTGGTTCCAAGACCTCATAACTACCCAGTTATTGGAACCAAATGGGTCTACAGAAACACGCTGGATGCTCAAGGAAATATTGTGAGAAATAAGGCTAGGCTTGTTTCTCAGGGCTACAAGCAAGAGGAAGTAATTTACTATGACCAAACCTTTGCCCCTGTTGCAAGGTTAGAGGCCATAAGAATATTCCTTTCCTATGCCGCTCACAGGAGATTCAAAGTTTTTCAAATGGATGTCAAGAGTACATTTTTGAATGGAGTGCTTCAAGAAGAGGTTTATGTGGAACAACCTCCATGTTTTATCTCTCCAACTCAACCCTCTTTTTTGTTTAAATTGCATAAAGCTCTCTATGGTTTAAAGCAAGCTCCAAGAGCTTGGTATGAGACCTTAACAAGCTTTCTTTTAGAGCATAAATTTACAAGAGGAACCATAGATAAAACCCTTTTCACTAGACATCATAAGGACCAAATCTTATTAGTGCAAATATATGTGGACGACATCATCTTTGGGTCTACTGATCCCAAATTATGCAAGAGGTTTGCTGACCTCATGCATTCCAAATTTGAGATGAGTAGCATGGGTGAGCTTTTCTACTTCCTTGGTCTCCAAGTGAAGTAGCTCCCTGTGTAACACCCCGAAGTCAAGCAGATCAATTTGAGCAAAATCGGGTTCAGGCATGGGTGACACGGCCTGGGACACGGGCGTGTCCCAGGGTGTGTCAGGCCTGGGTAGTGTCGAGTCGTGAAGTCGATGAAATTTGGAGTCGACACAGCGGACATGGCCTGCGACACGGGCGTGTCGCAGGGCGTGTCGGGGCCGTGTCGACGATCGGCGTTGATGTCGACGAATTTTGCTCGACGATCGTCGAGTGTCGAGTGAGGACACGGCCTGTGACACGGGAGTGTCACAGGGCGTGTCAGTACTCGACGTTTCGAGCTAGGGCGTGTTTGCGGGACACGGGTGTGTCCAGGTGCACACGGCCAGGAACACGGGCGTGTGCCAGGCCGTGTGAAGTCTCGGGTTGTTTTGGGATTATTTTCGTTGAGGCACACGGCCTCAGACACGGGCGTGTCTGAGGGCGTGTTACACCCTGATGGTATCTTACTCTCCCAAGCTAAGTATGCTAAAGAGCTTATTAAGAAGTTGGGATGGGTGATGCTTCAGGAATGAAAACACCTATGGCTACCAATGCTGTTGTGGATTCTGATGCAGTAGGGAAACCTGTAGATCAGAAGCTTTATAGGGAATTGTTGGATCCCTATTATACCTAACACCTAGCAGGCCTGATATCATGTTTGCCACATGCCTTTGCGTTAGGTTCCAAGTGAACCCCAAAGAATCTCACCTTATTTTCTTAAAAAGAATTTTGAGATATATAAAGAGTTGTGTTGGGTACATTGGAAAATATGTACCTGATTTGAAGAAGCCTCACCCTACTCAATGATATACATCAAGGTGTATTTGATGTATTTTGAGTTACCTTGTGCAGGTTAAGTATTTGCAGGGAAAGCATGAAAAGTTTCTAAGTCCATGTGTCGACACCCAGAAGAAACGTGTCGACACTTAAGAAGACTTGTGTCGACACCTAGAGAAGCAGTGTCGACACTTGGAGTAATTGTGTCAACACCTGGGATGCAGAGTCGACACTAGAAGGAAAGTGTCGACACATACAGGCTGTGTCGACACACAATGAAGAAATGTCCAGAGAAGCTGTGTCGACACTTAGAAGCAGTGTCGACACCCAGAGGAACTTTGTCGACATCAAAAAGTGTCGACACTAGGAGGCTGTGTCGACACTCAGCAAACTTCAACAGAGTTCAAGTACAAGTGTCGACATAATGAAGATTGTGTCGACACACAGCAAGAGACCCAACACATGAAGAAAGTGTTGACACTAGGAGGCTGTGTCGACACTCAGCAAATTTCAATAAAGTCTAAGTACATGTGTCGACACAAAAGAGATGTGTCGACACACAGCAAGTATCAATACAGAAGGCAAGTGTCGACACTAAGAAAATGTGTCGACACTCAGCGAGTATCAACACAAGAAGATGTGTCGACACAAAGGAGTTGTGTCAACACTTACAAGAATTCAACTAAGTACTAAAGTACAAGGAGTTGTATCGACACACAATATTAGTGTCGACACATGTTGAATCAACAGTGTCGAGAAGCAGATTTTACAACACAAGGAGTTGTGTCGACACCATGAAGGCTAGTATCGACACTTAGTCTACTTGTGTCGACACTTAGTCTATAAGTGTCGACACTTAAAGACAGACTGTCTCGACACTTTCAGACAATCACAGAAAATTCAAGAAGTGACTGGATGAATTGACAGCTGCCATTCCAGCCGGTCTACTGCAACTGTCATAGATGTCAGAAAGCTGTTAGGGACCGGATCAGCCGGTCACCATGAAGAAAGCCTATATAAAGGCTTATTTTGTCAACAGAAGAAGATGATTCTACACATCAGAAAAATAGGTGATCAGGGAATCATTGAAGTATAACACAACTAGAAGAAGACCTTCAAGTGAAGATCTACGAAGTTGGAGAGAGAGAGCTCCTTCCAAGAAGACAGCTGTGGAACCAGGCTGTGAAGTAAGTTTCAGACTGAGTTCTGATTCTTAAGTTAGCAGTGATTGAAGATCAGCTGCATAGAGACTCAACCCTATTGTGTTCTAAATTCAAGAAGCTTTGAAGAAAGCCAAGGGTGGTTGATCTCAGCAAAGTTCT
The DNA here is from genome assembly GCA_039583875.1 of Platanthera guangdongensis. NCBI lineage: Eukaryota > Viridiplantae > Streptophyta > Magnoliopsida > Asparagales > Orchidaceae > Platanthera > Platanthera guangdongensis. The sequence continues at coordinate 24,876,056 of CM077154.1, read as the reverse complement.
TCCAAGAACTCATCAAGAAACCTGTCAACTCTTCTCTCTTATTCTGAGTTGTAGGTTTATACTTTGTAATCTTAATTTCTTGTAGGATCCTAAGGGATCTGAGTTGTAAGCCTGAAATTATAAAGGCTGAGTGGTAGGGCCTGTGTGCCTGAGTGTAGGAGATTCATTTCTCTGAGTGTAGGCCTTGTTGGGGGCTGAGTGTAGGCCTTGGTGAAGGCTGAGTGTAGGTCTTTGTGAAGACTGAGTGGTAGGGCCTTGGGCCTGAGTTGTAGGAACCTGGTTGGGGTTCTGAGTGTAAGATCTGAGGGCAATGTGGCTTTATTATGTCTAGTTCTTCGCCTTGGGGTGCTCCAGTCCTTTTTATTAAAAAAAAGGATGGTTTTATGAGATTGTTTATAGATTATAGGGAGCTAAATAAGGTAACTATCAAGAGAAGATATATGTTGCCTCAAATTGACGATTTGTTTGACCAGTTGCAGGGAAGCTCTATCTTCTCGAAGATTGACATTCATTCTGGGTACCATCAGTTGAGGATTTGTGAACTGGACGTTCTGCGAACTGTTTTTTGTTCTCGATATGGGCATTTTGAGTTCTTGGAATTGTCCCTTGGATTAACGAATTCACCCTCTACTTTTTATGGACATGATGAATCGACTATTCAAGGATTTTCTAGATCATTTTATGGTCGTGTTCGTCGATGATGTTCTGGTGTATTTTATAAGTTCAGAGGAGCATGCTTTGTATTTACGCTTAGTGTTGTCTACTGAAAGTCTTTGTTCAAGAGTAACTACATACCTAGAGGGGGTTAGTAGGTTTTCAAGTATTTTTGAACTCTTTTAACTTTGGTTAAGTTTTGTGTTAAATTTTATTGTTAGATTTCAAGAGACACAACAAAATACCAGAATTTATAGTGATTCCCCTATCTAGGGTACATCCACTTTCTCTCTTCACCTATCTAGCAGTGAGCTATATTTGGCTAACTCCTCCCTTATCTCGGCTCATTGAGCTTACACATTAGATCCCACATGATTCTACACCTTATAGTGAAACTCACTCCTACTACTCATAGTATGGCAACTCCTACCTCAGGCTAGACAACCCTACACTCAGAGATCTCAGATCTCCTACCTCAGATATATATATATAGACCTTATCTTGGGCACAAGTGCTACCTAAAATACTATAACTCAGATACACAGCTCCTACACTCAGCCTTTATATCACAGGATTATAACTCAGATCAACAGATGATCTTACACATTGAGTTATGGTTTGGTGATGATTGACTCCAGAGAAATAGTTCTCTCAGTCACCTTTCTGAATTGATAAAATCCAGTCCAAGCTCTTCAAGGCAACAAGACTCTAAATCTTCAGAGTTGTTATGCTTTTGTTGAGACAAACTGATGCAGAGCTCTATATCTTCAAGTTTTTGATGTAACAGTGTTGTAAGCAGTGGCTTTGAAGATGAACAACAACTTTTGAATGCCCAGCTTCTTCTCTTCTTATAGAAAATACAAAATGATTTTTGTTCTTGCTGAATAATACTTTGATATTTTTAGTTCTTGATCCCTTCAATCAGCTAGACTTTTTTGTATTCAGAACAACTTCTGTAAATCCGAGAGAGAGATGGATTTACAAACTTGATGGAGATGATGATTGTCCAAAAAAAGCTCTATTAAATTTTCTGTAAAAAGTCCTTTTAAGTCTAGTCATCCAACGACTCTTTGGTCTGTATGGGCAAGCCGAACTAGGTAACTGTAAAGTTACTTTAGCTTTAATTTTGTACAGAAGGCATTCAGTGCCATTGATCTTCTAGCGCACAAGTCCCACAACATTTGAATTACGGATGGCATCAACATGACTTGGTGCTTGTAGACTTTGCAGTTTTCTATCAATATACACAGGCATTGACTGAAGCCCAGTGACTCAACGCAGAAACACTTGGCAAAAAATCTGCACCCTGAGGTGTTGAGTGAACCTTCATTACTCAACGCATCTGACTTAGACAACTTAACTGATAAAGCGTTGAGTGAACCTTCATCACTTGACACTTTTGGATTTGGTAGATTTCTCCTAATTGAAGGTGTTGAGTGAACCTTAAACACTCAACGCTTATGTAATTCTGTTGAGTTATTGATAATGCGTTGAGCCTTGCTCACTCAACGCTTCTGTACATAGAAAAAATTTCCTTTTGATTAGACGTTGAGTGAACTGTCTTCACTCAGCGCTTCTGGACTTAGCAAGATTTGTGTCCATCAACACTGAGGCGTTGACTACATGAACTTTTGTCAATGCTTTTAGACCTCTGGCATTGAGTGAAGCGTATTCACTCAAACCTTCTAGACTTAGCCTGATTTCTACTTTTGCAACATCCTGTCATGAGTTCAACTAATATCGTGACCCTGACGACATGTCTAGTCAATGAATAGTAGATAATATACATACAATGAACTTTGAACATATATCAAATACAATCATGTGTATATTATTAACCTGTGGCCCTTCTTCAAATTTGGTGCATTGTGATCAATGGACCCAACAATATCCTCCTATTTGAAAAAGACAGAACACTAGTCAATGATATACACTGCCACATTGAAGAGATAAACTTCACAGCAAATAAGAGTAATAAATAACACAATCAAAACTATGATTAACACTTAAAGTGATTACTATAAACAGAATGTGTGCTCATAATAAAGTTTATATCCCCGGGGCCCTAAGGAACCTAATACAAAAAACATTTCAAGTTTTTGGTTCCTTGATGACTATGCCCCTACTTGGTTTCTTGGCAGCCTTCTCACTAGCTCAAATCTGCTTTTGTTTTTTCCTTTTAAAGTAGTTGTAAGACTTTGGAAAGCATTTGTTTGGCTCTGGAGCATCTGATAGTACTGCCCCTGTCCTCTTGTCCCTTCTGAATTTTCTCCTTACCCCTCCATTTCTTTCTAGCTTGGCCCATTCTATGGAGCTATATAGCTTTCTCATATCAATTTTATTTCCTTTGATTTGATCTCAGGCACACAGAATGATAGTCCTTGATTGAGGTCTCCATCTTTCAAAGCCAGGCCTAGTTTCCATATATTCTATGTATCTCTTTTTGCTTTGCCTGACCTCTTTATCTTCTTTAATAGTAGACTTGCCTTTGATCGTTGATATATGTTCAGTAGTAGGCCTGAAGGTTGGAATATCAGTAGTAGAGAATTCAGCCCACGGATTGTAAGACTCCCCCCTCCCGGATCCCAAAACACGGCACGAAGAGGGAGTCTTATGCCCGGAACAGCCGCCTTGCGGTAGCATTAGCACACGGGCTAACCTGTACCACAAGACGCCTATTCCGCCGGCTACAACAATATCAATAATTCATGCCAACCCAACCAAATAAATAAGCAAGAGAAGTCAAAATCCACACTAAGTATATAAAGTCCAAAACATCAATAAAGAGAAGCTAAACATGCTTCTACAAAATATAAGAGTACAGCTAATCATTGCCCAAACGGGCTACATCAGAGTAAGCAAAACACTAACATCAGTAACAGACGGTATCGACGGCACCGTCACATCAGGCCCTGTCGTCCTGGCCTGGCTGTCCTGCTGCGTAGTCTGCGGCTGCTCTACCTGCGGCGTGACCTCCTAAAAGGAAGACGTAGCAACCGTTAGTCGAAACGACTAAGTGGTTTCACATCCGCTCCCCCGGCGACTCCTCGGCACCGGGCGGAGAAAGAGAAACAAGGGCACAATATATATCAGTAAGTATAAAAGTACAATCAGGTGTCAAGGTACATGAGTATCAATGTATAACTAGCAGTTCTACAAAAGCTATCAATATGTAAACTAACAATTCTACAAGAGCCATCAAGGTATAATAACAAGTGTAAGAAAGCTTCAGCAGGAAAGTAACTTAACTTATAAGAATGCCCATACAAACTTATAAGTTAAGGATCGGGTTACATAAAGTAACTCATCGTATAAGAGTGCCCATACAAACTTATACGATGAGGATCTTGTTGTGCAATGATATGAAATGCTATGAATGCTATGCAATGACTCACCCATGCACACCCATGCAATTGCTATGTCGACACAGACTATAGTTCCCACTTTTCGAGCAGGTAGCTAACCTCTCAGGCATCAGCCGCCGTGGCCAGGCGGTGACAGTAGAACGGGCACTTCTACTACTAGGCGGGTATCACACTACTTCACCTAGGCCTCCGTACGCCTCAACGCTAAGAACACAACAGCGGAGCCCATGCGTACTATGGCCCAGCGGGGTCTTGGGTAGATGTGCACCAAGAACACAGCCCCGAACTGGCCTTGCGTGACCCGGAAGGGGCCTCGGAAGAAAGCACGAGGACACAGCCCAACCGTTCACATGGCCGGAGGGGCCTCGGGACGTGAACACCGAGGACACAACCCAAACCGACCAAGTCTAACTGTCAACTCCCGTCGGTGTGACGACTGGCGAGCCCGTAGACCTGCCACACTATCCTTAACCCGGGATTACGACACCGCGTGTCGACTCACACCACATGCAAACACCATATCAACACAACATGGAAGGGGCCTCGGAAGTAAACACGAGGGCACAGCCCAACCATCCATCCGCACCCTATCTCAACACAACCAAAACAAGTGGCGGTCAACACCGCACTTACGAACTTACACAATACTACCCGTAGGGAGACAACGCTCTAAGTATTGGTCCACTAGACTCATTTCATTAGTCAAACATATCCATGGCCATGGTCTATTCATCTATATGACTTCCCAAATGATGACAATGTAAAGTAACGTAATGCGCATATAAGATCTATCACATCATCCTTTTTAGTAATATCATAACTTAAACATGAAGTGTACCATATTCAATCTTTCAATTCCTACCAGTTCAATTCTTTTAAACAAGTTTGTTTCACAATTTGGTAATATGAAATATGATTAATAAGATACTTCAATCACACAACAAATGATTAATCATAAGGGTTCATCCAAGGCAAGTATCTTGCATTAATAATTTCACCGAAACAAAATCCATTTTTCCATTAAGCCCAGAATTTAGGCGCAGGTTGAATCTGGTCAGCAACTTCGACCGGAGATTCCCGAGGCTACAGGAATCCGGTGAAGTCGTGTAACCCCTCGATGGAAAGGTATTTCCATGGACTACATCTTTCATATTCAGAGCTCAACCCAGATTTGACATTATCCTACTTGAAATCGGACTTGAAGTCCGCTGCGTACAGAACACAGTTTCTGCATGCAGGATTTGTAAAACCCCATTTTCGTTTAGACTTTCCTGTGGCTACAGACATCACCTGAAGTCGTGCAACCACTCGTTGGAAAGGTATTTCCAAGGGCTTCAACTTTCGTGTTTAGCCGAAAGCCCAGATCTGGCCTTATCCATAGGGAAAATGGCCTAGAAGATCGCTGCGCGCAGAATACAGATTCTGCGCGCATCTTAAAGGAAAATGAACGGCATAGGTTCGTCTTCCTCCTCAAGCGATCGTTTCTAAATTTTCCAGAAATATTCTCCTCCCTTATTCAACCTCAAAGGCCATAAACTCCTCACGAGACCATCCACCCATCGTCATATTGAAGATAAGGGGAAGGGTTGAAGAGATCTAAAGTCTAGAACACAAGTTCTAACATGGCCTAACCTAGAGATCTTCTCCTCTCCATCAAGACTCTCTTGAGTCGATGTCTCTCCTAAGGCATAACTATAGATCTAGCACCAAGGGAGAGGGTAGGAAACTCACGTTGGCTCCAGCGGTACCACCATTTCCGGCCATGGATCGCGTAGTTCTCCTTGGCGGCATCTTCTCTTTCGCGGCGATGGCGGATCTCCTTCGGTAAAACTTGCTCCTGCAGTTTTCCTCTCACCAGGAACTCTCACAGGAAATAGGGGAAGGAAATAAGGATGAAAAACGGCTAGGGTTTCTCTGCCCCTTATAAGCAAAATGTGACACGGGTATGGACACGGCCGTGTCCGTACCCGTGTCCTGCTTCTGCGAAACGGCCGTGGCGGTTTCTATGTCGGTTCAATGTTTGACACGGGTCGGGACACGCCCGTGTCCCAACCCGTGTTCACATGACACGGCCGTGTGCCTGGCCGTGTCATCGGCCGTGTGCATCTTCAGTTACATCTCGACACTTCTCGTCGAGCTCAACTCGACGCACACGGGTAGGGACACGCCCGTGTCACTACCCGTGTCACGCACACGGGTAGGGACACGGCCGTGTCACTACCCGTGTCACCATCTCGACGACTCTCGACGATTCAACACGGCTCGTCGAGATCATCTCGACGCACACGGGTAGGGACACGGCCGTGTCACTACCCGTGTCATGATCTCGACGACTCTCGACGATTCTCGACGATCTCGACACGCCTCGTCGAGATCGTCTCGACGCACACGGGTAGGGACACGGCCGTGTCACTACCCGTGTCACTTCTCTCTACACTGATTTCTCCACTTCTCCACAAGTGCAGCCCAACTCCCTGCACTTCTCAGGACTTGAGTCAACCCTCCTGACTCAAAAACTCACACACTAGGGGCCTAGAGCGATTCGGGTCGTTACAAATCCTATAAACAAAATAAAAGATTTCGTCCCCGAAATCAGGCTTAAGATGTGTGGAGAAAACTTAACAGGAAGTTTATCACATGTTTTTAAATAAGGTTACCTTGGGCAAACAGCTCCGGGTAGCGTTGCTGCATCAAATCCATTGGCTCCCAAGTGTACTCCTCCTTCCCATGATTCAACCATAGCACCTTTACTAAGGGAACACTTTTGCGGCGTAATGTTCTTGTCTCGCTATCAACAATCCGCACCGGCTCTAGTCGCACAGACCTATCTGATGCTACTGCACCATCAGTAGTGGGAATATACTGGTCGGGCCGCAACAGTGCTTTTCGAAGCGACGACACATGGAACACGTCGTGGAGATTTTCTAGTTCTTGTGGTAACTCCAACTGATAAGCCAACGGGCCGATCCTTTCCAATATAGTATAAGGCCCAACATACCTTGGGCTGAGCTTTTTCACTCCACGCACCCGCGACACTCCATGCATCGGCCGAATTTTGCGGAACACTTTTTCGCCCACCTGGAACTCCACCATCCGATGCTTTTTATTATAATATTTCGCCTGTCGACTTTGAGCCTCCAACATGCGATCCCGTATCAATCTGACCGCCGCATCAGTATCATCTATGTATTCGTTTCCCAATGCCTTCGGATCTTCATCTTGCACCCAAGACAAGGGAGTCCTGCACCTTCTTCCATAAAGGGCTTCATGGGGCGCCATACCGATGCTCGCCTGATGGCTATTATTATAGGAGAATTCCACTAGTGGCAAGAGCCTTTCCCATGGCTCTCCTCTGTCCAACACACATAACCTCAATAAATCCTCCAGTGTTTTGATGGTCCGCTCTGACTGCCCGTCCGTCTGTGGATGAAATGCGGTACTAAAGGTTAGGCGTGAGCCCAAATACGCCTGTACCGCCTTCCACTCATTGGATGTAAACCGACCATCCCGATCTGAAACAATTGTCTTGGGCACGCCATGATACCGTACAAATTGCTCCACAAAAAGGCGTACCAAAGCATCCACGTGTGCTTCCTTCTTCATTGGAATGAACCGGGCCACCTTTGTCAGTCGATCCACAATAACCCATACTGAATCATTCCCGGAGCGGGAACGAGGTAACCCATGAACAAAGTCCATGGAGATATCCTCGAACTTCCATTCGGGGATGGGCAATGACTGCAACAAACCACCGGGACTCCTGCATTCAGCCTTCACTCTTTGGCAAGCTTCGCAATGTGTAACATAGTAGCGAACATCTTTCTTCATTCCCGGCCAACACATGGTCTTCCGCAATCCGGCGTACATCTTAGCAATACCCGGATGCACTGAATATTGAGAGGAATGCGCCTCTCTCAATATATCTTCCCGAATTTTGCCGCCCTTGGGAATATAGAGTCGGCCACGAAAATAAATGAGGCCGTCTTTGAGTATGTACTCATCGGTGGTCCCATCTTCAATTGCCTTGATTGCCGGGGCCAAGGCCGCATCCATTCCTTGCTCCACCCGAATCCGGTCTCGGATATCACAAACTATGCTCATGTTGGCCAAATACTCCGCATACTCTGCCAAAGGATCCTTGAATACTAGAGTAATTTCCATCTCCTCGATCATCCGAGCCAACTCCATGCTCATCAGCCGAGACTCTGGGCTAGAGCCTGGCACTTTTCTACTTAAGGCATCGGCTACCGAGTTCGCTTTCCCGGGGTGGTAGTTCATGGTGAACTCGTAGTCGCATAGAAATTCCAACCACCGCCGTTGCCTCAGGTTCAACTCCTTCTGAGTGTGAACATACTTCAAGTTTTTGTGATCGGAAAAGATCTCGCAGTGCACGCCATATAAATAATGCCTCCAGACTTTCAAAGCGAACACCACTGCTCCCAACTCCAAATCATGAACCGGGTAATTGATTTCATGTTTCTTTAACTGCCTTGAAGCATAAGCGATCACATGCCCGTGCTGCATCAGCACCGCTCCCATCCCTTGATATGATGCGTCTGTGTAAACTTGGAATCCTTCCTTCCCAGACGGAAGTGCAAGGATGGGGGCGGAGGTAAGCCTATCTTTCAATTCTTGAAATGCCTCTTCACATTGAGGTGTCCACTCAAATGGCACACCCTTCTTCGTCAAGGAGGTAAGAGGAAGGGCAATCTTGGAGAATCCTTTCACGAACTTGCGGTAGTACCCAGCAAGTCCAAGAAAGCTTCGTACATCAGCCGCCGACTTCAAGGGCGACCACTCCTTCACGGCTCGCACCTTCGCTGGATCCACCGCTAATCCTGCTCCACTGATCACATGCCCCAAGAAGGCTACCTCCTTAAGCCAGAATTCACACTTGCTAAACTTGGCATACAAGGCATGCTCCTTCAATTTCTTCAAAACCAAGGTCAGGTGCTCGACATGCTCCTCCTCCGTCTTTGAGTAGACCAAGATGTCGTCGATGAAAACAATGACGAAGATGTCCAAATACGGTTCAAACACCTTGTTCATCAAGCTCATGAAGGCCGAAGGGGCATTTGTGAGCCCAAACGGCATTACTGTGAACTCATACAAACCATATCTCGAACTGAAGGCCGTTTTCTGGATGTCCCCTTCTTGTATCCTCAACTGATAGTATCCGGAGCGCAAATCCAATTTAGAAAACCAATGTGCTCCCACTAGTTGATCGAACAACTCATCGATCCGCGGTAGTGGGTAAGTGTTCCGCACCGTCAATCGATTGAGTTCCCGATAATCTATGCACAATCGCAGTGTTCCATCCTTCTTCTTCACGAACAGCACAGGGGCTCCCCATGGTGATGAACTGGGGCGAACGAACCCTGAATCCACCAGTTCCTGCAATTGAACTCTAAACTCCGCGAGTTCTTTCGGAGCCATTCTGTACGGAGCCTTAGATACAGGCTTGGCACCTGGTACTAAATTAATCTGGAAATCGACCTCTCTATGCGGCGGTAATCCTGGTAGCTTCTCAGGAAATACCTCGGGAAAGTCCCGCACAACCCGTACATCCTTTAATTCCAACGCTTCCTCCTTCAACTCGAACCAGATCATGAAGACCTCGTCCCCCTTCATATGAGCTTTTACAACCTGGATAGAAGATAATATCATACGTGGCGCGAAGCCAATACCTTGGAAGATGACGTCAGAGTCTCCATGCCTCAAATAGATCCGCTTCTCCGCGCAGTCGATCCACGCGAAGTGCCAGTCCAGCCATGCCATGCCCAAAATGATGTCAAACTCCGGCATTCTCAGAACCGTGGCCGGTGTATCAAAGGCCTTCCCATCAATAAATAACTCCAACTCGCACTTGGCGGTCGCGATCATCTCCGAGCCGTCCGGAAGGCGTACACGTCGGGCTATGCCAGTGAAGTACTGTACATCCCCCATGTCTTTTATGAAATCCTCGGACACAAAGGAGTGTGAGGCACCGGTATCGAACAGCGCATAGGCTGTCTTCCCGCCAATAATCACGGTGCCTAAGTACCAACAACCAAAACTTATTGCTAGTGGCTAGTAAGTTCTAATCAATTCAAGCTAGATCATGCAAATATGTAAATTAATTAAATCATACCTGCAATCACATCTTGTGGGTTCCTTTCCTGCGCCATGTCAAGCGCGTACACCTGATCCCGGACCGGTCCGGGGTTTCCTCTTGGCGGTCCTCGTCCTCGACCGCGCATATATCCTCGCCCTCGTGGAGCTGCTGGAGGGAGAGCAGGAGGGAGAGCAGGAGGGAGAGCAGGAGGGGCGTTCCCATATAGTTGCGGGCAAAAACGCCGGATGTGGCCCGGCTGGTTGCATTCGAAGCACACCAGACCACGACGCCCTTCAGGTTGTTGAAATCGCTGATGCTGTGGGGGTGGAGGCAACGCAGGCGGCTGCGGAACTGGATGCTCCACCCTATAGTTTCGGTGGACACGCCCGCCACCTCTTTGATAACCTCTTCCTCCTCTGAAGTCCCGTCTCCTTCTATTACTTGGGCCGGCTTCCATCACGTCCTCCGCAGGCCTCTTACTACAACCCAGGTGGTCCGCCTCCAATCTTTTTGCCATATCAATGATCTCTGCCAAGCTACCATCCGCTATAAACAAAAGGGACTGCCTTAGGGGATCTCGCAGCCCTTTATAGAAGCGCTTGGCATAACCTCTGTCATCCAACTCATAAGAGTCTGCAAACCTTGCGAGATGCTGGAATTCCCGCTGGTATTCTGTAACCGACTTTGATCCCTGCTTTAGTAGAAGGAACCTCTGCTCAAGCTCATCTCGGGCCGATGTAGGGATAAAGTGCTCCAAGAAAACCTCCGAGAATTCACTCCAACTTATCTCAGTGTAGATCCGGCCTTGGAAGGTAGAGCCCATGAGGGACTTCCACCACCTCTTCGCATGTAAGTCCAAGACGGACACTGCCAATGTTACTGCCATGTTGGCCGGGCAACGGATACCAGCCAACAACTCTTGTATCGTGTCTAGCCATTCCTCTGTACGTACGGCCGACTCCGTCCCAAGGTAGACGGGAGGGGAGAGAGCTCGGAAGGTGCTCAGCCAGTTGGAGCTCGGGGCCTGTTGTTGCACCGGAGCCTGCTGTGCCTTAAAAGCATCAAGAATGGCGGTGAGTGTTTGCCCCAACTCAGACTGTTGGAACTGAGTGGGTATGGGAGGGGTAGGAGTACCCCTCATCGGCTCAACATGCAGTGGAACCTACACGTACACGACAAATTTGTGGTCAGGTTGGCTAAACTTAAGGTCAACGTTGGACAAACTTAATGTGAATTACATATGGGCACACCACTGCTTCCGCTAAGTCAGTTTGTCCCCAAACTGACTAATCAAACGGGGGTGGCACCATTGTTGAATGACTTCTTAGTTGAGGATCGTGGCAAACTGATACCATTTGTAAGACTCCCCCCTCCCGGATCCCAAAACACGGCACGAAGAGGGAGTCTTATGCCCGGAACAGCCGCCTTGCGGTAGCATTAGCACACGGGCTAACCTGTACCACAAGACGCCTATTCCGCCGGCTACAACAATATCAATAATTCATGCCAACCCAACCAAATAAATAAGCAAGAGAAGTCAAAATCCACACTAAGTATATAAAGTCCAAAACATCAATAAAGAGAAGCTAAACATGCTTCTACAAAATATCAGAGTACAGCTAATCATTGCCCAAACGGGCTACATCAGAGTAAGCAAAACACTAACATCAGTAACAGACGGTATCGACGGCACCGTCACATCAGGCCCTGTCGTCCTGGCCTGGCTGTCCTGCTGCGTAGTCTGCGGCTGCTCTACCTGCGGCGTGACCTCCTAAAAAGGAAGACGTAGCAACCGTTAGTCGAAACGACTAAGTGGTTTCACATCCGCTCCCCCGGCGACTCCTCGGCACCGGGCGGAGAAAGAGAAACAAGGGCACAATATATATCAGTAAGTATAAAAGTACAATCAGGTGTCAAGGTACATGAGTATCAATGTATAACTAGCAGTTCTACAAAAGCTATCAATATGTAAACTAACAATTCTACAAGAGCCATCAAGGTATAATAACAAGTGTAAGAAAGCTTCAGCAGGAAAGTAACTTAACTTATAAGAATGCCCATACAAACTTATAAGTTAAGGATCGGGTTACATAAAGTAACTCATCGTATAAGAGTGCCCATACAAACTTATACGATGAGGATCTTGTTGTGCAATGATATGAAATGCTATGAATGCTATGCAATGACTCACCCATGCACACCCATGCAATTGCTATGTCGACACAGACTATAGTTCCCACTTTTCGAGCAGGTAGCTAACCTCTCAGGCATCAGCCGCCGTGGCCAGGCGGTGACAGTAGAACGGGCACTTCTACTACTAGGCGGGTATCACACTACTTCACCTAGGCCTCCGTACGCCTCAACGCTAAGAACACAACAGCGGAGCCCATGCGTACTATGGCCCAGCGGGGTCTTGGGTAGATGTGCACCAAGAACACAGCCCGAACTGGCCTTGCGTGACCCGGAAGGGGCCTCGGAAGAAAGCACGAGGACACAGCCCAACCGTTCACATGGCCGGAGGGGCCTCGGGACGTGAACACCGAGGACACAGCCCAAACCGACCAAGTCTAACTGTCAACTCCCGTCGGTGTGACGACTGGCGAGCCCGTAGACCTGCCACACTATCCTTAACCCGGGATTACGACACCGCGTGTCGACTCACACCACATGCAAACACCATATCAACACAACATGGAAGGGGCCTCGGAAGTAAACACGAGGGCACAGCCCAACCATCCATCCGCACCCTATCTCAACACAACCAAAACAAGTGGCGGTCAACACCGCACTTACGAACTTACACAATACTACCCGTAGGGAGACAACGCTCTAAGTATTGGTCCACTAGACTCATTTCATTAGTCAAACATATCCATGGCCATGGTCTATTCATCTATATGACTTCCCAAATGATGACAATGTAAAGTAACGTAATGCGCATATAAGATCTATCACATCATCCTTTTTAGTAATATCATAACTTAAACATGAAGTGTACCATATTCAATCTTTCAATTCCTACCAGTTCAATTCTTTTAAACAAGTTTGTTTCACAATTTGGTAATATGAAATATGATTAATAAGATACTTCAATCACACAACAAATGATTAATCATAAGGGTTCATCCAAGGCAAGTATCTTGCATTAATAATTTCACCGAAACAAAATCCATTTTTCCATTAAGCCCAGAATTTAGGCGCAGGTTGAATCTGGTCAGCAACTTCGACCGGAGATTCCCGAGGCTACAGGAATCCGGTGAAGTCGTGTAACCCCTCGATGGAAAGGTATTTCCATGGACTACATCTTTCATATTCAGAGCTCAACCCAGATTTGACATTATCCTACTTGAAATCGGACTTGAAGTCCGCTGCGTACAGAACACAGTTTCTGCATGCAGGATTTGTAAAACCCCATTTTCGTTTAGACTTTCCCGTGGCTACAGACATCACCTGAAGTCGTGCAACCACTCGTTGGAAAGGTATTTCCAAGGGCTTCAACTTTCATGTTTAGCCGAAAGCCCAGATCTGGCCTTATCCATAGGGAAAATGGCCTAGAAGATCGCTGCGCGCAGAATACAGATTCTGCGCGCATCTTAAAGGAAAATGAACGGCATAGGTTCGTCTTCCTCCTCAAGCGATCGTTTCTAAATTTTCCAGAAATATTATCCTCCCTTATTCAACCTCAAAGGCCATAAACTCCTCACGAGACCATCCACCCATCGTCATATTGAAGATAAGGGGAAGGGTTGAAGAGATCTAAAGTTCTAGAACACAAGTTCTAACATGGCCTAACCTAGAGATCTTCTCCTCTCCATCAAGACTCTCTTGAGTCGATGTCTCTCCTAAGGCATAACTATAGATCTAGCACCAAGGGAGAGGGTAGGAAACTCACGTTGGCTCCAGCGGTACCACCATTTCCGGCCATGGATCGCGTAGTTCTCCTTGGCGGCATCTTCTCTTTCGCGGCGATGGCGGATCTCCTTCGGTAAAACTTGCTCCTGCAGTTTTCCTCTCACCAGGAACTCTCACAGGAAATAGGGGAAGGAAATAAGGATGAAAAACGGCTAGGGTTTCTCTGCCCCTTATAAGCAAAATGTGACACGGGTATGGACACGGCCGTGTCCGTACCCGTGTCCTGCTTCTGCGAAACGGCCGTGGCGGTTTCCATGTCGGTTCAATGTTTGACACGGGTCGGGACACGCCCGTGTCCCAACCCGTGTTCACATGACACGGCCGTGTGCCTGGCCGTGTCATCGGCCGTGTGCATCTTCAGTTACATCTCGACACTTCTCGTCGAGCTCAACTCGACGCACACGGGTAGGGACACGCCCGTGTCACTACCCGTGTCACGCACACGGGTAGGGACACGGCCGTGTCACTACCCGTGTCACCATCTCGACGACTCTCGACGATTCAACACGGCTCGTCGAGATCATCTCGACGCACACGGGTAGGGACACGGCCGTGTCACTACCCGTGTCATGATCTCGACGACTCTCGACGATTCTCGACGATCTCGACACGCCTCGTCGAGATCGTCTCGACGCACACGGGTAGGGACACGGCCGTGTCACTACCCGTGTCACTTCTCTCTACACTGATTTCTCCACTTCTCCACAAGTGCAGCCCAACTCCCTGCACTTCTCAGGACTTGAGTCAACCCTCCTGACTCAAAAACTCACACACTAGGGGGCTAGAGCGATTCGGGTCGTTACACGGATCACCATCAGTCGGTTCTTCTGGAGGTGGAAGATGAACATTATCATATGTATATTGTTCTAGTCTCAATGATCCCCTGATGATATTGGTTACCCAAACAACATTTTCAGTGTTTACTTTGATCATTGCTTTCTCTCCCTTTATGAATTCTTCAGACATTGCTGTAGTGAGGGAGTTCTTAGCCAGAAAGATCTTTTCATCAAAAAAATTTACCCTTTGGTAACATGACTCTTAACCTCCAGCATGTGATCATCCATAATCTGTGTGCAGGCATCCGTCTTGTCTCTAGAGTGATCTTGTGTGTTTCCATCAGTTTCATTTGCACATTGTGCACCATTTCCATATTTCTAGTGGAGATGTTTTGATTCTCTATTATATCATTCTGCTTTTGTCTGGTCTCCTCAAGTTTACTTTCAGTATATGTCACAACAGGAGCAACTCTCTTGAAGAATGCAACTGTGTTGAACACGAGCAAGTTTACCTCAAATCTGATAGACTTGATCTCAGTAGAGAGATCTTGTCTTAATACTTTTACAGAATCATCAACAAAATGCTTTAGCTATCTCCTTTCATCATCTAGAAGTCCTTTCAAATGTACTAGGAATGTAAAGGACATAAAATCAGGTTGATGAGATTCCCCTGGGAAGCAGACATCCTTATCCTCTTTCCATGTGTCTTCCCTTGTGTCTGAGTCATCCTTCATGAATTCAAATGAGTGAACAACAGTATCAGCCTTTGGCTCACCATCCTCAGATATGTAAATGACATTTTCAATTGCCTGAGCAAGGGGCTCTGTTGGAATCTCCTCCTCAACTTCTGCACTTTCCATAGTAACTTGCTGAACTTCATGAACTATGTTGAGCATAACTTCTTCTACTGTAACTGGAACTTGTTCCTTCTCAGCAGGAGTACTAGATGGCAACAACTAAGAATCATCTGGAGTCTGATCTATCCTTTTCTGCAAATTGTTTAAGAACGAATCAATCTGGTTGTGTAATGAAGGAACTTGCTCTCCCTCAACAGGAGCATCCAACTTAGGAGCCTCCCCCTCAATTTCTACACAGATCATATCCACCACATTTCCATCCAATTGTTCTGTATTTTCTACAGGAATGTCTTCAGATTGAGAACCACTACCATGTATAGTCCTTGCTGCAGGTTTTGAGGACTTAGAAACCTAATCACTTGTATCTCTTCTAGTGTGTGCAGAAGAATCAGACAACTGTCGGTCATGAGGATTTTAACCTATGCGGTCAAAACTTTCTTCAGTGATGATAACTGCTTTCTTTTTCTTCTTATCCGATGTCTGTTGTTGTGGAAGTAACACCCTGTCCCATCTGTCAAACATCTTAGAGTCCATCTTCCTCATGTGATGTATCTTTATTCCTAGCCTTACATTGAGGATCCCAGGAATAGAACCATACAAGAACAAAGACAAAATTCTTCCTAAGTTTGGCTCTAGAACACATTCCACTATTCGTTCAAACAGAATTCTTCCCCAGTCAGTCCTTTTGGATAGAATGACCCTTGAAATTATCTCAAAACATTTCCTAGAGATTTTGTCATGGGACTGTTGGGTCCATTGATCCCAATGTCCCAGATTTGTAAGAAGTCAAATAAGTCAATGACATACACATAGTTATATTTTATGTGTGCATAAGTTCATGCATGCAGGTTAGTCATTCTCACATTGATTGGATAGGTGGACAAAAAGTTGTGGGCCGGATAGACAGAAAAGTGCCTAAGTTCACAAGCATTGAGTGAAGACAGTTCACCGAATGCCATAGCACAAAAGGAGCTGAATACAGCAGGATCTGTCAAAGCCTCATCAATGGAAGACAGAAAAGTGGCCAAGTCCCTAGGCGTTGAGTGATGTCAACCCACTCAATGCCAGGAAGCAAATTCGTTAAGTAAAGTTGCCTCAGTCAAAGCCAGGGAGATTTTATCAAAGGAAAAGTTACTAATTATAAAAGCATTGAGTGAAGCCAGTTCACTCAATGCCATGCTGATTCTGTCAAAGCCTTGGTAGAATGATAGGAAAAATCTGTCTACGTACAAAAGTGTTGAGTGAAGCCAGTTCAATCAATGCCAAAGCAAGGAAGAGTTGAGTCATGCTGCTGCACTCAAAGCCTAAGACGAAACCAGAAATTGATTAAGTCTAAAAGCATCGAGTAAAGCCAGTTCACTCAACTCCCAGTCAAATGTTGAGGCAGAAGGAAGATAACGTTGAGTGAAGTCAACACACTCAACGCCTTCATGCAGAGCATAATTGATCCAAGTACAAAAGCGTTGAGTGAAGCCAGTTCACTCAATGCCTCAGTAGAAGGCAAAACATAAAGCAGCGACTAAGAAAAAAAGTGTTCAGTAAAGCCCATTCACTCAACACTCTCAATGCCTAAGTTCTAGAAAGACCAAAATGATAAGCCAAGTATAAAATCATTGAGTGAAGGCCATTCACTCAATGCCACTCAATGCCTACAGAAGCAGCTGTGTGACTAAGTCCAGAATCATTAAGTGAAGGCCTTTCACTCAGTTCCACTCAACGCCTGAGTTGATTCTATGAAATTTTCTAAGCCCAGACTGGCTGACGTCAGCAAAGGTCAACAAAGTCAACACATTTTAAATTCTTTGCGGGAAAGATGTTGTATGCCTTGAATAGCATCGGTGGCCAGCTATTGTCTTTTTCTACAAAAGGAAGGTGGTAACTCGTTCTTTAAGGGTGATCCCATAGTACAAATTGTTGTTGATCAGCTGTCAATAAAAGGAAAAGTTTGGGTAAAAGAAAGAAGCAATTAGGTTTTTTTGATTATGCATAGAGGTGGAAGGTTGTCTTCTTCCACGCCATTAACATCGAGCCTGAAGAACAAGTTCTGATTAGTTGACCTGAAAGCAAAACATAAATAGCTATTGTGGTTCTCATCAGTGACAACAAGTTCAGAATCAATCTTTGATTGAGAAGAGAAGCAGAGCCTTCAGAGTCTGCTAGTCCTGGTAGCTGTTTGAAGAAGATACAAAACTTTCATATCCATTGTCTTTAACAACAAATCACAATCTTGATTCTGAGTTACTTCCAACACAAGCAGCGCAGTACTGAAGATATTTTCAACTAGTTCCTGTGAAGAAGATAGGGCCGAAATCTGCTCAGCCCAGGAAGATAGACACAGAGAAAGTTCTATGGTGTCTAACTGGTTCACAACATTTATATTTTTTTTGTAGGATCCAGTCTTGGATCTGAATGTAGGATTCCAGTGAGAATCTGAGTTGTAAGCCTGTATTATAAAGGCTGAGGTAGGACCATTTGTTGATCTGAGTGTAGGATCCATTTTGGATCTGAGTGTAGGACTGTCCTCCCAGCCTGAGTTGTAGGGTCGTTGGCCTGAGGTAGGTGATTATTTAATCACTGGGTTGTAGGGCCTTGTGCCTGAGCTGTAGGTATTGGAGGAGACTAAGTGGTCCTACGGGATCGAGTTGTATGCTCTTAAGGAGCTGAGTTTTGGGGAAGAGCCTTATCTAACATACAATTATAAAGGCGGAGAGGGACAGTGGACGTACCCATAATCTGGGGAACCACTAAACAACATCTATGTCGTCTTTGATTAATCTTGAAAGCTAAAATAACCTAATCACTAAGTACAGCACAATCGAGGAAGGCCTAAAAGACTTAAAAAAGAAAAAGACCTATTCAACCCCCTCTACTCTAGGCGTTTAGCTGACCTTTAAAACAAAGACATTCAAGTGGTAGCTGTTGGGTCCATTATTCCCAATGTCCCTGATTTGTGAGAAGTCAAACCGGTCAATGCCACGCACATAAACTATATTTGATGTACATTTGAGTTCTTGAGTGCAGGTTAGTCCATTTCATGTTGATTGGACATGTGGATACAAGGAGTGGTTGCTGGATACAACATAAAAATCAATTAAGTCCACATGCATTGAGTGGAGCAAGCTCACTCAATGCCATAGGTATGGATTCAATATTGTCAAGCAGAAATTTGCCTAAGTACAAAAGCATTGAGTGTAGTATACTCACTCAATGCCATATAAAATATAGCATTGAGACTATCTCGGCCTAACTGAAAGATAGCCAAAAAATATCTAAGTACAAAAGCGTTGAGTGTAGTCTACTCACTCAACATCATACAGTAAAAGGCTGTGAGTCAGGCTGAGTCAGTCTAAGCCTAGAAAAATTGGCTTAAAATGTGGCCAAGTCGACAAACATTGAGTGTGGTCGACTCACTCAATGCCATACAACTCAAAGCGATGAGTGTTGCTGTGCTAGTCAACTCCACATAAATGTTGAGCAAAAATTTGACTAAGTCTACAGGCCAGATAATAAAAAAATTATGTTAAGTAGTTTGGCATTGAGTGGAGCTTACTCTCTCAACGACAAGGCAAAAGGCGTTGAGTGTAGCTTACTCTCTCAATGCCAGATAACATAAATATTATGTTAAGTAGGTTGGCGTTGAGTGGAGCTTACTCTCTCAATGCCAAGGAAAAGGTGTTGAGTGTAGCTTACTCTCTCAACGCCAGATAACAAAAATTTTGTTAAGTTGTTTGGCACTGAGTGGAGCTTACACTCTTAATGTCAAGGCACATAAATTTTTGCTAAGGCAAAAAGAGTTGAGTGAGGCAAGCTCTCTCAATGCTCTCGACTCTATCAACGCCTTGAAGTAGAAATTTGGCTAAGTCCAAATGCGTGGATAGCTTGGCTTTCGTCGAGCTCAGCTTTGTCGACTTGAGCTCAACGTTCGTTGAACTGAGCCTGGTGTTCGTCGAACTGAGTTTAACAAAATGTCGAGCTAATTCTACAGTTCATCGAACTGACTTTATGATTTCGTCGAGCTCAGATTCATCGACCTGAGCTTAGCTTTCGCCGAACTGATCCCGCAGTTCATCGAACTGATTTTATGATTTCGTCGAACTGATTTTATGCTTTCGTCGAACTGATTTTATGCTCTAGTTGAACTGAGCTTGTCGTTCGTCGAATGGAGCGTAGAGTTCATCAAGCTCAATACCTATACAGACAGAATTTTGTCTAAGTGTTGTTACGTTGAGTGATATGCACTCACTCAATGCCTTTGGTTCTAATGATTGATTTTTGGCTAAGTCCACAGATGCTGAGTCATGCTCACGTCAGCAAAGTCAAAAGTCAACCAAAATTCAAATGTTGCGGAAATGCTATCAGAAACGTTGGTGGGGCCAGCTGTTTCTATCTTCTGCAATTACCAAGGAATATTTCATCATTAAGTGTTGGGGCTCACTCACAGAAAAGAGCCATTGAAGCGGGAATTAATGGAAAGCATGGGCTGAATTGGCAAAATCTCGGCCATCAATCCTGGTGGTGGTACCCACTGCTCAATTGGCCTTCAGAGAATAAAAAGAAGCAAATCGGCTTGAGCAATCATTCAATTCCTTGTCTAGGTTTTCTAGAAAAAAGGTGCTGGTGAACGTCATCTTCTTCCTTTCCATTTTCGTCGAGCTTGAAGAAGTTG
Organism: Platanthera guangdongensis; assembly: GCA_039583875.1. NCBI lineage: Eukaryota > Viridiplantae > Streptophyta > Magnoliopsida > Asparagales > Orchidaceae > Platanthera > Platanthera guangdongensis. Next base: position 24,855,732 of record CM077154.1, on the reverse strand, counting down.
TTCTGCACAGAAAACCTTCCTGGGAAAGAGATAGCTAAAGCAATCCCCATCTACATCAGCAAGATCAGAAGATGTTTTGAAGATAGCAGATCTACAAGTTCTATAGGGAAAAAAGAAGCTGTTTGAAGAAAGGTTCTACTGCTACATATTGTCTTCAACAACAATATCTTGGATCTGATATCTACTTAGTCCAAGAAGAAGGAGACATACAGCTTGCTCTGATGTCTAAACATCACATTCTCTATTTCCATTTTTTGTAAAGATTCTTTGTGAATCTGGGGTTTGTAAGCCTGTACTATAAAGGCTGGGTCTTAGTGACCTGTGTTTGGCTTTGTGCCTGGTGATAGGTCTTTGTGACATGTGTTGGATTAGTGCCTAAGTTGTTGGTCTGTGTGTCCTATGTGGTCCTACAAGATCAGTGTTGTAAGTGTTAAGAAGCTGAGTTCTGGTGGGAGAGCCAAATCTAACACACTATTAGATAGGTGCAGAGGGATAGTGGATGTACCCAAGATTGGAGAACCACTATAAATTTGCTGTGTCGTCTGTGAATGTTCTTGAATGCTGATCTAATCTAATCAACAGACATAGTAATCTAAGAAACATATTAGAAAACTTAAACAGAGAAAAAAACCTATTCACCCCCTTCTAGGTGTAAAGCTAACCTTGAAAACAAGACTTTTAAGTCATACTAGAGGGAGGTTGCTCTTTAAAGGCTTAACTGTCTGAGTATATCTCCAATGTTAGCTAGAAGTCTGTCTCTATGGGTTCATGAATGACCAATAGGGAGCTGAGTGCAGTGAGGCTTCCAATCTATAGGAAGGAAGATTTTGGCATCTGGAAAGCAAGGGTGAGGCAGTTCATGGAAGCTGATGACCCTGGGATGTATATTACAGTTGAAGAAGGACCTTTCATCCCTATGAAGGTCTCAGTACTTGATGTAAATGTCAAGAATGCTAAAACACATGATAAGATGACCAAGGATGAGTTGGCCCTGACCTCAATAGATAAGAGGGCAAAGAATATCATCATGTGTGCTATGGATGATTCTACACTACATGGAGGGGACATATGAGGTCAGATATGACAGGAAGTCTATGCTCAACCAAGAGTATGAGGCTTTCAGGAAATCTAAGGGGGACAACATCACCATCTGTTATGAGAAGCTCTTCAGGATTATGAATGAGTTGAGGACTTATGGAAAAGTTTTCAGTCACTATGAACTAAATGACAAGTTCCTTAGATCTCTCTCTAGAGACTGGGACACAAAAATCTGTGTCATAAGAGAAGTGACAAAGCTAGGTGAAACAACTCCTCACACCCTCTTTGGAATGCTGTTTTCATATGAGATGTAGCTGGCTGCCAGGAAAGATGAGCAGAACAACAACAAGCCTCAGGCAAGGGACAAATCTATGGCATTCAAAGCTGAAGGCTCCAGTAGAAGTAGAAGGATGTCTCCCTCTCCACTAAGATGAGATGCTGAATCTGAGTCTGGAAAATCAGAGGAAAGCACATCAGACTGTCAATGGTCTGATGAAGACTTTGCTCCCTTCACCAGGCAATTCCAGAAGTTCCTGAAGAAGAAGCACTGGAGAGGCAGGCCTTCCTCCTCCACTCATCCTAAGGATGACTACTACAAGGACAGGAGAAAATTATCTAAGGAGGACAGGTATGTTTCCAAATCTAGTAAACATATTTCCTCTAACATGATTTGCTATCATTGCAGAAAACCCGGGTATGTGATAGCCGACTGCCCAGTCAAAAGCAAGGAACATGGTGAGAAAAAGGATCACCAGCAAAAAGGCAAGAAGGAGAAATCCCTCATTGCCAAAAAGCAAAAGAACTGGACTGACTCCTTCTCATCAGAGTCATAAGAAGAAGAAGAAGAAGCCTACATTGGGTTGTACTTTACTGAAGAAGGAGCTGTTGAAGCAGACTGCATCAAAAGGCTGGCTTCTTTAGAAGAAGAAGCTGAAGAGGTACATCCTGCTATCAGGATTAAAGATAAGGCCCCTCTATCATAATCAGATGGTGATTTAGATGTGGATTCTGAAGAAGACAGTTGCTGCCTTCGGCTGATGGCCAGGTGAGATGAAGAAATCAGCCAAGATCGGACTGGTCCAAGCAAGGTAAATTCTATCACTAGCTCTGCATGTTCAGATTATGAATCTGTTCCAAATTTCTGTGCCTCTACATCAAGTGATGATGATGGCTCAGGATATGAGGGAGACATCAATCAATTTATTGATAATTATGGTGCACTTCTGCAGGCTTTTAAGAAGAGCAAGCTCCTGGCCAAACAATAGGCTCAGGAAATTGCCTCTTTAAAGATTGCTGCTTTAGATTCAGCAAAATTACTGGATCTGAAGACTCAAAAAGTTAGCAAACTGAAGAATGTTACAATCCTTCAGATGAGCACCAAAACCTTCAAGAACAACAATATTAGGAATCTTGAGGGAAGGCTCCAAAAGTAGAGGGAACTAGTGGCTAGCTAATCCAATCCGAGCACAGTGTTTCCCTTGATAGAGTTATTTTCCTCCCAAAAGGTAAAGAAAGGGTTGAGATTCAAGAGAAAGACAAGAGCTGTTAATCCTAAGGGAAAGGGTAAAGCTCAAGTGGAGCCACTATCCTTTAAGGCTCCTGTCAAGTTTAATAAAGTTCAGTTTCCTTCAAACAGCCATGACCATGAGAGTATTTTTGATCACTAGAATCATGCTAAGCCATCTTGTGTGAACAAAGATGTTCCACAAAATGGCGGCTTTTACAACAAAGGTGCTAGTTACCATGAAAAAATACAAATGGCCCATCCCGGACCATTTGTGTCTAGTGCTACAGCCCCTTCAGTAGAGGGTAAAGCTGCAGCCTGTTCTCAAATTCCTCCAGCCCACTCTAAGACAAAGGGCAAGGATGTTAGTAGACCAGACCTAGGCTTCTATGAAGCTAGCAAGAGTTTGTTGTCTGAAAAGAAAGCTCCTGCTATAAGGGCTAAAGATATCCCAAGCACTTCTACTGCCAGACCAACCACTTGTCAGACTGGGGCTGGGAAACCATGGAACAGTACTACTGCTACTCCTTCTAGACCCATAGTTGCTGTTAACACAACAACTAGACCTGCTCCAAAAAGAAGGTACAACATCCATAAGTGTTGGTGTTGTGGTAAGGTAGGCCATTTTGTGGTTGATTGCTGGCACAATCATAGTGTGCAGAGAGCAAATGTCAGCTTGCCTTTCAAAAAAGCTGCAGGCAGGTAGAATTATTTTCAGCCTAATATGCACCAAGGACCCAATAAAAATTGGGGTCCTAAGGTTAACTGATTTGTGTTTTGCAGGATAGGCCAAGTGTCCATACCCCTATATGATACTTGGATAGTGGATGTTTCAGGCACATGACTGGAACAAGTACCATGTTGAAGGATTATGTTCCTGTAAAGAATGAGACGAAGGTCATCTTTGGTGGGTCAGAAAAATGGGTGACTAGAGGTTATGGTAAGATCTCTAATGTTATAGTCACTATCACTAGAGTAGCCTATATGGAAGAGTTACAACACAACTTGATAAGCATTAGTCAACTCTGTGATCTTGGCTATGATATAGTATTCTAGAATGATGAGTGCCAAATTAGGAGGTTAAGTGGCCAAGAGGTCATCTTAACAGGCACTAGGGGTGGAAATGTGTACTGTTTAGATTTTCTATGCTCTAGCAAAGACTCACCTGTATGCCTAGTTACAGATGAGAAAGCCTCTTCCTATGTTCAGTGGCATAAGAGGCTAGCCCATCTAAATTATAGGACCATAGGCAAGCTATTCATCAAAGAGTTGGTTAGGAATGGGCCTAAGTCTATATGCACTAAGGAGGGTATCTGCTCTGCATGCCAAAAGGGAAAATAGACTAAGACCTCCTTCAAGAGCATTGACTCCAAAGATTTAGTGAGATCCTTATACCTCTTGCATGTGGATCTGTTTGGTCCTATGCCAATTCAAGGTCTAGGTAGGAAAGTCTACACCTTTGTGGTTGTTGATGACTTTTCCAGATTTGCCTGGGTGTTCTTTCTAAGGAAGAAATCTGAAACCTCTGATGTCTTTCAGACATTTGTCAGTCAAATTCAGAATGAATTCAACAGCACTGTGGTCAAAATCATAAGTGACCATGGGATTGAGTTTCAGTCTAAGTGCATGACAAGCATCTGTGAAGAGCAAGGGATTCATCAAGAATTTTCCTCTCCTAGAACACCCCAGCAAAATGGAATTGTTGAGAGGAAAAATAGGACTCTCATAGAGGTTGGTCGAACCTTATTAAGTGACTTATCCCTCCCAGAATACTTCTGGGCTGAGGCAGTTAACACTGCATGCTATGTCCTTAATAGGGCTTCTATCACTAAGTGCCACAAGAAGACTCCCTATGAGATCTTGAAGGAAAAAAAAAACCAAACCTGAGCTATTTCAGGATCTTTTGTTGCAAGTGATATGTGCTCAATAATAGAAAAGTCCATTTAATTAAGTTTGTTGCCAAGTCCCATGAAAGGATCTTTGTTGTGTACAACACTCATAGTAAGGCATATAAAATCTACAACTTAACTACCCAAGTTGTAGAAGAGTCAATGAATGTTATTTTTGATGAATCCAACATGGTTAACTATGAGCTGTCAAGCTCCTCCTCTTCTAGTATTGCAGGTACAGAGCAGATGATGGACAAGCTGACCATCAAGAAAGCTACCCCGACGTCCAGGAAAATGATGATGGACTACCTATTCTGAGAGAAGGGGAAGACATACCTGAAGAAAATGAAGACCAGCTAGCTGAAAACCCTGAAGATCAGCAAGCTATAGATAGATTGCCTCCAGCTACCAGGCATCTAAGGGACCATCCAATTCACCAAATTATTGTTGATGCACTTCATGGGGTCCAGACCAGAAGCAGGAGCATGAATACAGCTCTCTACTAAAGCTTCCTATGACAAGAAAAGCCAAAGAAGTTTGAAGAAGCAATCAAGGACCAGTTCTGGATTTGAGCAATGCAAGAAGAACTGGAACAATTCAAGATATGTAAGTTCTGGAAGTTGGTCTCTAGACCCCAAGGATAAAATATCATAGGGACTAAGTGGATCTACAGGAACAAGTTGGATCAAGATGACATTATTGTCAAGAATAAGGCTAGACCGGTGGCTAAAGGTTATAGATAAGAAGAGGGCATTGACTTTGACCAGACCTTTGCCTAGTAGCCAGACTGGAAGGCATAAGAATCTTCCTTGCAATTGATGCCCATCAGGGTTTCAGAGACTACTAGATGGATGTCAAATTACCATTCATGAATGGGGACATCAAAGAGAAAGTATATGTGCCTCAGCCACCAGGTTTTGTAGATCCTAACTCTCTTAATTTTGTGTATAAGCTTAGGAAAGCTCTATATAGGCTAAAGCAAGCCACTAGGGCTTGGTATGAAACCTTGTCCAACTTCCTGATGGATACGTTGCTGACACGGTTGGCATTGATCCCCGTCTGAGAGAGTTCGTCGATTGTGACGATCGTTGTCGCAAGCTCGAGGATGGGATCAACGTCCGCCGCTATTATATAAAAATATATAATTATAAGTTAACTAGTTATAATTATATATTTTTAATAATTTTATTATTTTAGCCATTTTATTTTAAGTATTTATTTCATATTTTAATTTTCATTTCACGTGTATTGATGAGTGCTTATAACCATCATGTGTTGTTTTAATTATTTTATTTCATGTGCTATGATGGGTGCATATAACCATCATATTTTCAATTTTGTATTTTGAATTTTGAATTTTGAATGAAGGGTTGATTGAGTGGTGTAAGCCTATATATAGGCCATGATATTTGTCATATTATTTTAGTGAATGAATAAGAAAAATTAAACCCTAATCTTTGAGTAAGATCCTCCTTCCTATTCTCCTTGGCCGCCCCCTCTCCCTCTCCCTCCTTGGCATATTTCGGCCACCACTCTCCTACTCCCCTCTTTGGCCGCCGGCCAACTCCCCCTACCCTCTTTATCTAGGCCATCTCTCTCTCTCATCCCCTTCGTCTCTTCTTCTCCATAACCTACAAACCCGAGCCTCCCCCATCACCCTACATAGTAACTGGCCACCACCTCCTCCTACAAAACCCGACCACCATCTTCCACCCTAAAACCGAGCCACCATCTCCGTCCATAGAACCACCGACTACTCTCTCCACAACTTCAACCCGAACAACCCACCTATTGTTTTCTTCTCCAACAACACCGCCTACCACCTTCTCTGTCTCTTTCCAAATATTTATATTATCATTCAAGAAGGCATCATCTTATGGATCAAACTCTGATGTGAAGCGAAGAAGGGGAACAAGTTTTTATCTAACCTGCGTGACTCCGGAGGAGCCGTTGAAGGGCAATCCAAGTAAAGAAATCGTAATCATCCATTCCGGTTGGGTCCGAAAAATTTCTACTCTCGTCTGTTTCTTTTCCTAGATATTCTTGTGGTGGATATTCTTGGTGTTACCTCTTGAAGCGTTGAATAATCATGGTTTTCTTTCGATGGGTTTGTGATTTTTTTTGGATCCCTAGTTTGGATTTGGGCTAGGTTCACTAATTAGGATGAGTTTGACCCACATTGTATAGCCAGGGTCAAGTTTATGTGTCCTAGAGTTTAGGCTAGTCATTAGGTTCAACATTCATGGACCAGCCAGCAGAGGACCTCAGTAGACTCAGACTTAGAAGAATTCAGAGTTCAAAATTATCAGTTCGAAATTCTTTGAACTTAGCTCGACGATCGTCAATCGCAGATCGACAAACTCAGAGTTATTTCTCTGAGTTGAGCTCGACAATATTCGAGCTCAGATCAACGATCTCCTCTTTCAGACAGATTTTCTACTCGACGAAATCTGGAGTTCAGCTTCAACAGATTCTTTCCAGTTTATTTTCTCTGAACTCAGCTTCACGAAGACAGACTCTTTGTTCGATGAACTTAGAGCGTAGAATTGGCTAGTTATTTCCAGAATGCAGTTCGCTGAGCTCAGGTCGACGAACAGGAATTATCAGCTCGACGAACTTGGAACTCCAGACGACGAATTCTGTTCAGAGCTCGACGAATTCTATCTCGAGAAAGACTTAGGAGTTTTTACTTATTCTGTACTTATTTACTATATTATTTAGCAGTAATTCTCTTAGTAATTAATTCTTATATTCTCCTAAATATAGCCGTTATTGATAGCATTAATTATGGTCTTCATCAGGGTTAATTACTTTCTTATTTTAATGGGATAGTTGGGGAAACTCATTAAAGCAGATATTCTAGTCGTTTCATTCTCCAGATTAATCAGCAATTAATGCTTGGAATTCAATTTTTTAGAGAAGAATTTTGACAGCAGAATATAAAAGAGATTTTCTCTTTTCAGTCTAACACAAAGACTCAACATCAGACAAATAGTGATAACACAAGAGAATACAGAGAAGAGATATAGAAAAATACAGAAGAACGTCTGCTTCTTCTCTGTGTACTGAAAACATTCTATTTTCACCGTGTTCTTTCTGAAGACTGAAGAAGAGGACAACCATCAAATATCAAGAATCCTTCTTCAACTTCTACTCCTGGAATATTCAAGGACAATAACCCTGAATCAGTCAGAAAGTTCCTGGATCACTTCAAGACAAGGCTGAAGACATACACCCTGAGCAAGGCTCCAAGCTTTCTGAATCATTCTTATTTCAGAAGGAGCTTTGACAACAGAAATCCACAAGTCTTCTCAGTTGTATAGAGAAAAGAGAAGACATCATCAACTCTCTCAACCTCCTGTAAAAGGGTTTATTAACTCCCTTCATAAGTTTATTCTTAGTTTTTGGGCACCTGATCAAAAGCCTAAAGGGTTATGAGATCTCCCAGAAAATAGATCTTGTCGTAGGCAGTCACCTGATCAAAAACCTGATAGTGGATTTCTACCAGTGTGGTAGAAGAGTGGATGTACCCAGTTTGGGGAACCACTATAAAATTCTTGTGTTGTCAGGTTATTTATTTTCTTTTAGTTCTTACTGTGCTGTGATAGATTTGCTTAGGTTGCATTTATTTTTATACTACTATTAATATCACCTATTTTACTCTGACAAATTCTAAAACAACCAAAAAGTTTTAAGTTACTCTATTCACCCTCACCCTCTAGAGTAATCAGATCTGTCCCTTATCTTTCAATTGCTATCAGAGCAAGTTACTTTGGTTGTACAAGCTAACACTTGAACCAAAAGATCCTTGTTAGATCTGATTTTCCTTTTTCCTAATCTTTCTGACTATTTCACATCATGGCACAGAACAAAGATTATGCAAGCACCAGACCTCGAGTTTGCAATCTGAATAAGTTTGTTATCTGGAAGGCAAGAATTAAACTATACATGAATTCTATTGATGAAGATAATTTTAATGTTGTTTTGACAGGACCACCTGTTCCACAGACTATATCTATCTCTACTTCCAGTACACATGATGTTCCATCACCTGAGTGAACAGATGCTCAAAAGAAGGCCAAGATAGCTGATGTCAAGGCCATGAATATGTTAGCTAAAACAATATCTGATGACATCTTCCAGAAGGTGGCAGAGTGAACATCAACCAAAGATATATAGGATTCACTTAACCAGATGGTTGCTGGTTCTGCAGATGAGAGAAAGGACAGGAGATCAAATCTCATCTCACAATATGAGAACTTCAAAAAGATGAGTCAGAGTCTGTGAGTGACATGTACAATAGACTAAGCTCAATTATCAATGAGCTGAAGACTCTGGACAAAGATATCACCCTCATAGAATTCAATGACAAAATCCTCATGTACTTCGCCAGTTCATGGGATTATAGAATATGGACAATCAAGGAGGCCAGGAGTTTAAATGAGATTTCCACCGAATCTCTTCTTGGAAAGCTCAAGTCCTATGAACAACTCATAAAGACAAGAGAAGTTGTAGAGCAGAAGACTCCCTCAGCAACTAGAAAGGAACAAAACATATCTTTCAAATCTTTAGAAGAATCAGAAGCTCCAACAGCTAATGAAGAACTTCTAAGTATCTTAGCCAAGATATTTTACAAGATGGCAAAGAAGGATTTCAGAAGAAAGTCATATAGGCAAGATGACAAGCCAAGGTATGACAAGACCCCAACCAAGAAGTTGTTTGCTTTGGCTGCAGGAAGCCAGGACACTTTATATCAGAGTGTCCAGAGAACCAAAAGAAGGAGAGAAGAAGAGAAAAGGAACCTAGGAAGCAGCACTACAGTAAGCCCTCCTCCAGCAAGCATAAAAGGAAGGAGAAAGGCTTTGTGGCTAAAATAAGGAGTGAAACTGAAGATGAATCTTCATCTTCTAGCTCCAGTGAAGATGAAGAAGAGGCTAAGGCAATGGACATTTGCTTGATGGCCATTGATGCATCAAGCAGCCAATCTGAAGCTGAGAAATCAGACAGTGAAGAACCTCTATCTGAAGAGGATCAGATACTGTCTTCCTTTGATTTCAATTCGAAAAATTTTAGAATTGAATTTAAATATGTATGCATTGATTTAATTAATTCTGAAAAAGGATTAAACAACTTAGAGAAAAATTGATTGAATAAGAAAACTTGCTTTCTGAAAATATAAAATTAAAAGATGAATTAACCCTAGCTAATGAACAGATCATCACGCTAAAAACTGAATTGGATGATGCAAGGAAACTTGAATAATCCCTAAATGGGAGAAATATCAAGTTGATGGACATCACAAGCACTGTGAATGCCAAGCTAAATGACAAGCTGGTCTTAGATGCTTCATCAAGCCAACCCCCACTGATTCAGAAGAATATTTTAGCAACTCCAATAAAATTTGTTTCAGAAAAGGGCAAGGAAAAGATAGATAATAATAATGTCAAACAAACAGAATTAAAATAAAAGAATAAGAAAGGTCTTAACCATAACAATGTTCAGCAGATTTCGTCGAACTCAGATCAACGAAATATGTACAGTTCGTCGAACTCAAGTCGACGAACTCAGAACATAAACTTCTATTATAATTATTCTCTGAACTGCGATCGACTAAACCAGTTTGGTTTGTCGACCCGTGATAGACGATATTGGGGCCCAGAGAATGAATACTTTCATTCTTTGAGTGGAGTTCGACGAACTCATCCTAATTCGTCGACCTCGTGTCAACGAACTTACCAGAATTCGTCGAACCCAGTCCATTATAACAAAAACTTTAATTCATATAGAATAATTAATCAACCAAGACAATATGTTAATCCATTCACACAGTGGATAATTCCACCTAGACGATTTCACCCCTTAGGTTATAAAAATCAACCAGAATACTCTTATATTTCCAGCTTTAGTTATGTAAATAGACAAGGACCCAAGGTAACCTGGGTCAAGAATAGCTAATCTGTTTTATTGCATGTGAAAGACTATCCTACCACAGAGCAATAGTGGTATCTGGATAGTGCCTGTTCAAAACATATGACTGGAAACAAGGACAACTTAATCAACTTTAAGTCAAAGCTAGGACCTAAGGTAATATTTGGTGATTCCAATTGTGGCCAGACTGAAGGATAAAAAAGGTCAAAATTGGAGCAGTCACCTTCAGGAAGGTCGCTTATGTAAGTGGACTGAAGCACAATCTTATATCCATAAGTCAGTTATGTGATGAAAGGTTTCAGGTATCATTTATTAAAACCTCCTGTATTATTACTTCTGTAGACAACCAAGTAGTATTAACTGGTACTAGAGTATGAAATATCTATGTAGTTAATTTTAAATCAGCTAAAATTGAAATATGTCTGTTTAACCAAACTAGTAATAATAATGATCTTTGGCATAGGAGATTAGGACATATAAACCTGAAAAACATTGCTAAACTCTCTAGGTACTCTACTCGAGTTGCATTGATCAGAAGTAATCATGGTACTGAGTTTGAGTCTCTTCCCATGCAAGAATTCTGTGATAAGGAAGGAATCAGACATTGTTTCTCTGCTCCTAGAACTACTCAACAAAATGGTGTAGCTGAAAGGAAAAACAGAACACTGATTGAAGTTGCAGGCACATTACTTGTAGATGGTCACTTGCCCTTATCCTTTTGGGCAGAGGCTGTGAACACAACAAACTATATACTGAATAGAAGTTTGATACACAAACTTAAGGGCAAGATCCCCTATGAACTACTCAAAGGGAAGACACCTAAAGTATACTACTTTAGAGTCTTTGGTTGCATTTGTTACATTCAAAACAACAACAGGAAACACATTAGAAAGTTTGAAGCCAAGGCTGAAATAGGAATTTTTCTTGGATATTCCGAAGAAAGCAAGTCTTATAGGGTACACAATAAATCATCTATGAAAATGGAAGAGTCTATTCATGTCTCTTTTGAGGAGACTAACTTGTTTTACAAGGAGAAGATCCCTTATAGTAATGAGAACTTGCAGGAACCACATTTGTGTGAGAAGCTGGATGAATTGACCCTCGCCAATGAGGTTGTTACACAACCTTCTCCATATGTTGCTAAAGATAGTGAAGATGATGAGACTGAACTAAGTGAATAGCCAACAACAGCTATAATTCCATAAGAGGAATTTATTCCCCAAGCTGTTGCTCAACCAACCCCTCCTACTGAATTAGTCACACTTGGAGATAACCATGTATCTCACGTGATTGGAGACATATAAGTGGGTGTGCAGACAAGGCATCAACTCCACCAGGACATGATGCATGCCTGCTTCATATCTCAAACTAAGCCCCAATCCATCAAAGATGTTGAGCAAGATCTACAATGTATTATTGCAATGCAAGAGGAGCTCAACCAATTTGAGAGATGTGGAGTTTGTGATTTAGTTCCAAGACCCAAAAACTACCCAGTCATTGGAACTAAATGGGTATTTATAAACAAACTAGATGCTCAAGGTCTTATCATATGGAATAAGGCAAGATTAGTTGCTCAAGGATATATAAAAGAGGAAGGCATAGATTATGACCAAACATTTGCCCCTATTGTAAGGATAAAAGCAATAAGGATATTTCTAGCTTATGCAGCCTACAAGAAGTTCATAGTATACTAAATGGATGTCAAGAATGCATTCCTAAATGGTGAACTCAAAGAAGAGGTCTATATAGAACAACCACCAGGTTTTATCTCTTCATCCCATCCATCTTATGTTTTCAAATTGCATAAGGCTCTCTATGGTCTAAAGCAAACTCCAAGAGATTGGTATGAAACCTTAGGTAGCTTTCTCTTAGAGTATGACTTTTCTAGAGACATAGTAGATATGACTTTATTTATCAAGCATCATCATGATAAAATCTTGTTAGTACAAATATATGTAGATGACATTATATTTGGCTCTACAGATTCCAAACTATGCAAAATGTTCTCCAACCTTATGCTTTCCAAGTTTGGGATGAGTAGCATGGGTGAGCTCTCCTACTTCCTTGGTCTCTAAATGAAGCGGTCCCCTGATGGCATCTTCATATCCCAATCCAAGTATACTAAGGAGCTGATAAAAAGTTTTGGGATGACTGATGCTTTAGCTAAGAAAACACCTGTGGCTATAAATAATGTGATTAATTCTGATGAACATGGGAAACATGTAGATCAGAAATTATATAGGGCTATTGTTGGGTCCCTATTATATCTTACAGTAAGTAGACCAGATATTATGTTTGCTACATATCTTTGTGCTAGGTTTTAGGTGAACCCTAAAGAATCTCACCTTATTTTCCTAAAAAGAATTTTGAGATATATAAAGAGTTTCCCAAATTTAGGACTCTGGTATCCAACTAAGTCATGATTTGAGTTGACTGGATACTTAGATGCTGACTTTGCTGGATGTAGAGTGGACAAAAAGAGCACATTAGGGACATGTCAGTTTCCTGGTCATAGGCTAGTGTCTTTTTTTGCAAGAAGCAAACATATGTGTCTACCTCGACAGCAGAAGCTGAGTATATAGTAGCTAGCAGTTGTTGTTCACAGATGTTGTGGATTCAAAACCAACTCCTAGATTATGGTGTCAACTTAAATAATTCAACTCTACTGTGTGATAATACCAGTGCAATTTCCATTGCACAGAATCCAGTGCATCATAGTAGAACTAAGCATATAGATGTAAGGCATCACTTCATTGTAGAGTGTGTTGACAAAAAGAAAATTAATCTCACCTTTGTCTCTACTAATTTGCAAAAGGCAGATATCTTCACCAAACCCTTGGATGAGAAGAAACATTTGTTATTTATGAATCGGCTAGGTATGATAAATGGATATGCATTAATTTAACTTTTATCTGTGGTCGAAGAATTTGCCACAGTTCGTCGAACGGAGATCAGCGAACTGAGAAAGGTTCTTGAGAAATTCGTCGACCTAAGATCGATGAACTCTGTGTGTGTGAAGTTCTATTCGTTGAACGAAGATCGATGATATTGCTTTAGAAAATTTTTCATCGACCTGAGAACGACGAAAACTTTTCCCTTCTTCAGACTGAGATCGATGAACTCTATTGTCAATAAAATATTTCGTCGAACTCAGATCGAAGAATTTTGTTTATTTCGCAGGACGGAGTCTGCCGCTTCATATTCTGAAAACCATATAATTAGGTTTTCTTCGAGCTCTATCCTGCGCTTTCTGTTCTCCTTGCACTTGATCTTTCTGTTTCCTTTTGCAGGCAATCAATGGCGATTCCGGTGAGCTCTCTGGCGGTAATGAAATTTGACATGGGATTCGATATAGATTTTGAATCATTTCAACATTTCGATCAAATTTTCTTGGATATACTGAAATTATTTGAGGAACAACAGTTAAAGAACTTCATGTCAACCAGAATAAAGATAGCTGCTACTGAAATAAGAGAATGGGTGTTCACTTCCTCAACTCCAGACGCCGAACACGATGACCGGCACAATATATGGTAACCAAGCCTCTTTAACCCCAGTAATCTTAACTAAAATTTTTGGTCTGATGAATGGTGAAGAAGATATAGAGATTGATAATTCTGAGTATGATGACGTGCTGATCAAAATGGGTCATGTTGGAGAGAACCCTAATAAGTTATTGAATAAAACTTTGTCTTCTGAATACAAATTCTTAGCCGATGTGGTGGGCAAGGTATTGATAGGAAAGTATACTGCTCATGATTATATTACCAGACAACAATTTCTGGTAATCAGTACAATACTGAATAAGAAACTAGTGAATTGGGCAAGGATTCTGTTTGACTTCATAAAGAAGAAGAATAGTAAGAAAGAAGTATGTTTTGGAAGAATTTTATGAGTTTTCCTACAGGAAAAGGCTACTGAATCCATGGTCTCTCAGACTATATTCATTAATGCCTCCAAAAGGATAACATGTGGCTTGTTTGGAAGTTGGGAGTGTACAATCCCAAAGTCATCTAGGGCTTCAACCTCCTCCAGAACTTCTGAGGATACAAGAGTTGTAACAACTGATCCCCCACCCCCAGAAGATGTCCCCTCCACCACAATTCCATCCACCCAAATTCCAACACCTCCATCTCAATACCCTAAACCTCCTATAAGACCCACATTATTTTCTTTTTAAACCAACAGGGTCTTAGGCACAGAACCGCCGATTTGTGGTGACACCATCACGACCGGGAAGGTCGTCACTACAAAACGTCGATCTTACCGGCCATATCGATCACAAAATAGTAGCAAAAGTATGAGAGTACATGTCCATAATAATCACATATATAATAATTCTCCATGAGGGGAGAGTCCACAACAATAATAATAAAAATAATGGAAATAGGGCTCATGCCCGATACATCAAAGTCCTCACTACATGTCGCTCATCGCAGAAGCAAATCTGTAACAACTAATAGCGAATGGAACTCACTGTCCCAGTTGTCTGAACTCCGGTGCTAGACTGTCCCATTTCCAAGCGTGCCGACCTCCGGGGCTGCACCTCCATGCTGGGCTCCACGATCCCCTAAAATGATTTGGTCCGAAAATCGTTAGTCTAAAAGACTAAGTCCGATAATCCCCTCCCCCTCCCCCCATGGCTCCTAGGCACCGAGCGGGAAGGAGGAAAGGAAGGGTATGAAGGTGGAGAGTAACCAAGTAGCAGGTGACAGGGGAACTAGTCTAACAGTTCTATATAAGCAGGAAAGTAAAGCAATATGTATGAGAGAGGTAAACAAGAAACATGTAACCTTAACTTATAAGAATGCCCATACAAACTTAAAAGTTAAGGGATCTTTTACTAAGCTCTCATCGTATAAAAAGTCCCATACCGATTTATACGTTGGGGTGTCGGTTTTCAAGCAAGCAATATCCATGGAATAATAAACTTAGCTTATAAGCACGCTCACACAAGCTTATAAACTAAGGGGTTGTTTTGCAAGGCCTATTGTATAAAGCGTCCCATACCACTTTATACAACAGGTTACAGTGATTATATATAGTGATTTATGCTATGATATGTTATGTCATGAACCACGCAAATGCAACACACCCACTCGACTCTGTGCACACAGACCTTTAGTTCCCCCTTTCTGGAGCCTAACCTCCCAGGATACCTTCGTAGTGGCAAACATAAGCGTTTGGTTGGTCCTCGCCCATCTCTAAACCGGTAATTACACTACCAGTTAGACCTATAATACGCCTCAACGCTGCTGCACTAAGAGGAGCTCCTGCATACTCTTGCCGGCAATTCCACCAGACTTAACTTAGCGAAGTGCAAAACCACACTTGCCGAGTCAACATATTGGCGTCGGTGCATCGACCCTCCATTACCAAAGACCCACCACCTTATAATTCATGTAAATACAATCTTGATGTATCAACACCAAGCTAAAGCTCCCCGGAATAACCCGTCCATCACAAATATCTACCGAGCCAAAGCTCCCCGGACTATCCCGTCCGTCTCAAAACCACACGAGCCATCGGCTCGCCAGGCTAACCTGACCATCACCAAAACCACCACTGAGTCTACTGCTCGTGTGACTCAACCTAACTTCCCGAGACAATGAGGTGAGTGAAAGTGAACCCAAAATTGTACAAGTTACTCTTGCAGTTTATTTTGCCTGCTGTTTAGGTTAGCCGAGGACTGCCCAAGGCATACCCCGTGAAGGGTTCTCGAGGGCACTAGGAACTACGATAGGCTGAAGCCCAAAGCTCTCTTTCACAAAGCATTTACTATTATTGTTCAATACCTGATTCCTGATCCCTTTTATATTACTCTGGATCTAACCCTTGTGTGTTTTGACCCTCTCTCTGCCTCCACAGGAAAGACGATCTTTCATCGATCCCGAGCACGACCTAACCCTAGTATCCCAACACTCTACTCATCCCAACTTCCAATGACATACTCAATATCATTTTACCCAAACCAGCAAATATTAACCCCAACCCATATGCCCATTTCAAATGCTATCATACTTCCTGCAGGTTTACTAAATGCAGACCAACCTAAGTTATATGATGTACATGATAGGAGTACTCCAACTTTTCTTCCAAATGTCCTAAAATAATTATTGTGGGTCTATCATGACATTATTAACCAAAATCCAGAAACTTATAAATTTTCCTAGTTAAACAGACATTTTATTTATTTTCCATAAAAATCCAAATGCCCTAGTTTGAATATGAAGTGGCTTTTATATTCATGCAAAATGCTCCACATAATTATGATAAATACTAGGAAACTAATAGACAATAAATTCAAATCTCCCAATGTTTTTGCAAAGTTTTGGCCTCTGATCCAAAATTTTAAATGTAAACGCAAATTTATCAATTAAAGAAACAAGTGCTGCAAATTGACATGCAAAAATTATGAGAAAATTCAAGCATGACTGAAATGTCCTAAAAACACTCCTGACCAAGTTTCCAAATTTTCCAGTGAGTAATGAACTAATTTTAATTTTGATCAATATCCCTCTCATAAATTAAAGAAATAACTACAGAAATTTTGCACCTAAAAATTATGATAAAATTTCCTCATGAGCATACTGATCTAAGAACACCACCAAATAAGTTTCACAATTTTCTAACAAGAATTGAGCTCTGAATCTATTATTGAACAAATTTGAATATTTATAAGCTTGTGTGGTAAGTACTGAAAATATACATTTAAAAATTATAATAAAATTCAGGTATGCGCATAATGATCTAAAACTTCCTCCTCCCAATTTTTATAATTTTACAGTGAACAGTAAGATCATAATAAACAAATGTCTCCCGAGGGCTAATCCATGTACTACAATGGAGATACTAAAATTATCGTTCCAAAACTTCCAATAAAAATACCAGAGTCACATGTTAACCCTAAGACTACACTATCCAAGTTTCACCACTCTTCAGATAGTTTTGATGACCTAACTTACTTGTATAATTTTGTGCCCTAAACTACGGTTAGGGTTTTTGAGTGGTTCAACAACCTCTAAATTCCATAATATTTCTACCAGAGGACCTTGACTATCCTAGAGTCCTCTCCACCAAGTTTTAAGTCATTTCAAGGTCACTTGACCCCTTGATCCTCAAACCCTAGGTTTGCACATATTAGACCTACCCTAGTGTTCTAGGGCTCCTCCCTTCAACTTCCACCCAATATCAGTGGAGGGGGTATTTGTGTGCTATTATGGCTGAATGCCAAGATCCATCACCTTAGATGAGGTTGGCCAGCTCAAGAGCACTTAGGGCACTTAGCCCTAATCTGACCTAAAAGGGGTCAACCTTGGACTACACAATTACCCTATCAAGTCAAACCCAAAATGGGTGAAATTTTTACCAAAGCCCTATAATATTCCACAAGATCACCCACCAAAATTTTGGGGGCTTCTGAGGTGTTTAAGACACCTAATTAAATTGTACATGATTTATTAAATTTTTCTGTTGGATGCCTAGTTTGATTTGGGCTAGATTCACTAACTTAGGATGATGTGAACCAACATGTATAGCCAGGGTCAAGGTTGTGTCCTAGAGTCTAGGCTAAGTCCTTAGTAATAACATCACATGTACAAGCCATAATCAGACTACCAGAGACTCAAGACAGAGTTTTCCCTAAAGATTCAGAGATTTCTCAAGAGACTAAGTAAAATGAGTTCGACGTTCGTCGAACTCAGGTCGACGATAGTCGTTCTAAGCTCGACGATCTTAGAGAAATATTCTCTGAGCTGAGCTCGACGAACTTCAGCCGCAGATCGATGATCCTTGGATTCCACCTTCAGAATTTTAAGTCCAGACTGTTCTCTAGACTCAGGTCGACGAACCTAGTTCTCAGGTCGACGAACTTCATTCTTTTCTCGACGATTTCTGGATTTTCACTTCAACTATATTGCCAGAGGTTCATTAATTTTTCTCTAAGTCCAGAATCATTCTCAGCTCAACGAATTCAAGGTTCTCCAGACTTTGCTCGACGAACACTATTCTTTGGTCGACGAATCTATGGACTATCACAGCATTCTACCGAGGCTATGTTCTCTAGTCTCAGGTCGACGAACTCAGTTCTCTGCCCGACGAATTCTGGAACCAGAAGACTTATGTCGATACTCAGAGTATATGTCGACACCAACTGAGTCGACACTAGAAGAACTTGTGTCGACACCAAGATCATCAGTCGATATTGTGGAAAGGCTATGTCGACACCACACAGAAGACTTGTGTCGACAAACATGAGTAATTTTGTCGACACAGAACATTTGATAACTCCAGATTAATTGCTGATCTCCAGTCGACGAACATATTTACCAACTCGACGAATAGGCAAAGATCAAAAGAGACAGCAGTTCAGTTTCTAGCTCGACGATCATGGAACTCAGCTCGACGAACAGAAGCCGTATGGTCGACAAATACAACATCTCAGCTCGACGAACTGTGAACTCAGTTCAACGAATTCTGCTATCTATTCGATGATTCTAGACTTAGTTATTTCCGGCCTTCTATCCCCACACTAATGCGATAATTCCAGAGTAATTAATGCTCTAACATTCTCTGAATGTATCCGTTAGAAGGTGCATTAATTATGGTCTTCTCCAGGATTATTGCATGATGTTCTTCCATGGGACAGTTGGGGAAATAAATCAATGTCGATTATTCTCAAGGCTGTCAGCATTAATTGCAGATGTATTCAAATTTTTAAAATACAGAGAAGAAGAGAATAATGCACACACATGGACATACAGACTTACAGAAGAGAATCAAGTATAATTAAAAAATCTTCACACAGAGCACAACTGACTAAGAAGTACATAGAGATTACAGAAAAACATTTAATCTTGAATAATCTGCTCTGTCAAAGAAGAAGCATTCTCTGATACACAGAAGTTCTTGACCAGAAGATCATCAACACTTGAAGAAGAAGAACAACAATACCTATATCAATAGCCTTCCTTCTTCAAGAACTCCAGAACACTTCAAAAGATCAACTTCAGTTCAATCTGTCAAAGAAGATCCTGAATACTATTGCTGGTCAAGGATTTAGTTTGAAGACCTATCACCCTGAAGCTTGGCTCTTAGTTTTCCCTGATCCATTCTACATCTCAGGGGGAGCCTTAAGCTATAATCAATCCACAGTCTTCTCAGTTGTATATTGAGAAAGAGAAGACAAAATCATCTCGCACCCCCACCTATGTAAAGTGTTGTCATCTCCCTTCAAAAGTGATTCCTTGGTTGCAAGTCTCCTGATCAAAAGACTTGGGTTGGTTTTTGAGCACCTGATCAAAAGCTCATTAGTGTCAGGCACCTGATCAAAAACCTGAGTGGATTCCTACCAAGGGTGTTAGAAGAGTGGATGTACCCAGGTTGGGGAACCACTATTAAATTCTTGTGTCATCTGGTTGCCTCCTGTTCATTTGTTCTTGTTGTGCTTGTGCTTTAGATTCATTGCTTGGTAGTTTAGTAATTCTTCACTTTTAATTTACAGCAAAAGCTGTAATAGCAGTTAAGAAATTTTTAAGCATACTCTACTCACCCCCCCCCCCTCTAGTGTATTTGTAATCTAACTCTCACTTTCAATTGGTATCAGAGGAGGTTCCTTTGGTTGTACAAGTTAAATCTTGAATCAAAAGATACTTTGTTAGATCTACACATCACTTCATTCTTATTTAAATTATAAACATATCATGGCATAGAACAAGGATTATGCAATCACTAGACCTCCAGTTTGCAACCTTAATAGGTTTGCCATCTGGAAGGCAAGAATTATGTTATACAAGAATTCCATTGATGAAGACATCTACAATTCCATTTTGACAGGTCCCCCACAGGTATCTACATCTACAATATCTTCCAGCAATAATACAGTCCCACCACCTGAGTGGACTGAAGCTCAGAAGAAAGCAAAGATTGCTGATGCCAAAGCCATGAACATATTGGCTCAGACTATGTCAAATGACATCTTTTAGAAGGTGGTTGAGTGCACCTCTGCAAAAGCAATCTGGGATTCACTCAATCAAATGGTTGTTGGCTCAACAGATGAGAGGAAAGATAGAAGATCACACCTCATCACACAATATGAAAACTTCAAGAAGAATGAGGCAGAAACAATTGAAGTGATGTACAACAGGCTTAGCTTCATCATCAGTGAGCTAAGGACCTTAGATAAAGAAATCACCTTGACTGAACTTAATGACAAGATACTAATGTGCTTCCCAAGCACGTGGGACACCAGGATCTGGACCATCATGGAGGCCAGATGCCTGAATGAGATTTCAACTGAATCTCTATTAGGCAAACTGAAGTCATATGAGCAGCTAATCAAGTCCAGAGAGGAAGTGGAACACAGGACTCCTACTCCAGCAAGGAAAGAACAATTCATTGCATTCAAGGCTGATGAAGAAACTGAAGCCCCAATAGTCAATGAAGAGCTAATGAGTCTCTTTGCCAAGAGATTCTTCAAATTGGCAAGGAAATACTTCAGAAGGAAGTCATTCAGAAATGACAGGCAGCCAAGGTATGACAAAACCCCCACTAAAGAGGTAGTGTGTTATGGGTGCAGGAAACCAGAACATTTCATGTCTGAATGTCCCGAAAATCAAAAGAAGGAAAGAAGAAAAGAGATGGAATCAAGAAGCAAGCATTACAGCAAGCCCTCTTCTAGCAAGCACAAAAAGAAGGACAAAGGATTTGTGGCTGAAACATGGAGTGACACAGAAGATGAATCCACATCTTCCAGCTCTAGTGAAGAAGAAGAGGAGGCCAAGTCAAAGGAGGATTGCCTCATGGCAATTGGTGCAAGTAGTAGCAGATCAGATACAGATGAATCTGATAATGAAGAAAACCTGTCAGCTGAAGATTAGGTAATAACATCTTATGATCTTGAATCTGATGAATTTAAATTTGAATTTAAAAACCTATGCTTAGATTTGATAAGCTCTGAGAAGGAAATCAAACTTCTCAGAGATAAATTAAATGATCTAGATAAAATCACCTCTGAAAATGCAACTCTATCTAGTGAACTGAAATCTGCAAATGAACAAATCAGTTTTCTGAAATCAGAACTTAGCAAAGCTAAGATATTAGAAGAATCATTAAATGGCAGAAGTTTGAAATTGCTAGATATAACCAGCACAGTTAATGCTAGGACAAATAACTGCAGATTAGGATTAGGAGCCACATCTAGTGAACCAACCCTAATCCAAAGGAATCATCTTTCAAAACCTGTAAATTTCATCTCTGATAAAGGAAAGAAAAACACTGAACAAGTAAATAATGTTAATAAAATTCTAGAACAAATTGAAGCTAAGTATAAAATTAAAAATCAGAAGAATGATAAAAATAACAATGTTCAGCAGTTATCGTCGAACCCAGATCGACGATATAGGAACAGATCATCGAACTCAGAACGATGATCTCTGAACGCAAACTACAATAATAATCATTCGTCTAACTGCGATCGATGAACTTTATATGGTTCGTCGAGTAGAGGTCAACGAACGTGGGGCACAGAGAATGAACATGTTCATTCTCTGGCCAGAGATCGACAATCTCAACCCAATTCGTCGAACTCTGGTCGACGAACTTACAGAAATTCGTCGAACCCAGGAAGACTAAATCAAAACTACAATTCTAACAGCAACTCACATATTTCTAAGAAACCATTTAATCCACTAGCTAACTGGATCATCCCATCTAGGAGATATCACCCCTAGAATATATGTTTCAACCTGAATTCTCTATTTTTTCCAGTTTTTCTTATCAACCATACAAAGGACCCAAGGTAACCTCGGTCAAAAACCATTAACTGTTTTCTATTGCAGGTGAAGAGTTGTCCAGGGGTAAATCAAACTTGGTACCTAGACAGTGGCTGCTCCAAATACATGACTGGCTACAAGGACATCTTAATCAACTACAAGTCCAATCTGGGGCCAAAGGTTATCTTTGGTGACTCCAAATGTGGTCAGTCAGAAGGATTTGGAGAAGTAAGAATAAGAGCTGTCACATTCAAAAAGTTGACATATGTAAGTGGACTCAAGCATAATCTCATCTCAATAAGTCAATTATGTGATGATGGTTATCAGGTATACTTTAACCCATCCACTTGTTCTATTATTGATAAAAACAACCAAACAGTTTTAACTGGAAGTAGACAATGCAACATATACTTAGTAAATTTTTTTTCTGCCAAAACTGATATTTGTTTACTTAACTAGTAATCAGAATGACTTATGGCACAAAAGACTAGGTCATGTAAATCTGAAAAAAATTGCTAGGATATTTAAGCACAACCTTATTAGAGGTCTACCTTCTGGTCCCTACAAGAAGGAAGGTCTTTGCAAGGCTTGTCAATTAGGCAAGCAAACTAAAACTAGTTTTAAATCTGTTAATAAGAGTGATTCACATAGGATTTTGTACTTGCTACATTTGGATCTCTTTGGACCCATTGCTGTATAAAGCCTAGGAGGGAAATCCTACACTTTGGTTATAGTGGATGACTTCTCCAGGTTCAGTTGGGTATTCTTTCTGAGATCAAAGTCAAATACATTCAAGGTTCTTACAGATTTTCTCAGGACCATACATATTGAGTTCTCTACTCATGTTGCATTGATCAGAAGTGATCATGACATAAAGTTTGAGTCTCTTCTTATGCATGAGTTCTGTGAGAAGGAAGGTATCAGGCATTGCTTCTCAGCTCCTAGAACTCCCCAACAAAATGGGATAGCTGAAAGGAAAAATAGGACACTCATTGAAGCTGCAGGTACATTGCTTGCAGATGCTTACGTGTCCCTAACCATTTGGGCAGAGGCTATCAACACAACAAATTATGTCCTGAACAGGATCTTAATTCACAATTTAAAGAACATGACTCCCTATGAATTGCTCAAAGGGAAGAAACCTAAAATAAACTATTTTAAAGTATTGGGTTGTACCTGTTATATACACAATAACAACAAGAAATAAATTAGAAATATTGAGGCTAAGGCTGAATATGGAGTCTTTCTAGGATACTCCCAAGTAAGCAAGGCCTATAGGGTTTTTAATAAATCAACATTAAAAATTGAAGAGTCTATTCATGCTTCATTTGATGAGACTAACATGTATTGCAAGGAGAAAGAAGTTTCTACCAATAACAACTTGCAGGTACCCCACTTGTGTGAGACCTTGGATGGACTAAACCTCACCCAAGAGGTGCCAACTCATCCCTCTCCACAAGCTATTGAAGAAAGTGAAGAAGAAGAAGTTGAAGAAAATGAATCTCTACCAACAACAAATATAATTCCACAGAAGGAATTAATTCCAAATGTTGTTGCACAACCAACTCCACCCACAGATTTTGTCACACTTAGGGATCATCCCAGATCTCAAGTGATTGGAGACATATCAGTAGGTGTACAGACAAGGCATCAACTCACCCAAGATTTGATGCATGTCTGTTTTCTCTCTCAGGTTGAACCTATATCCATTCATGATGCTGAGCAGGATCCCCACTGGATCCTTGTAATGCAGGTGGAACTAAATCAATTTGAGAGATGTAGAGTTTGAGATTTGGTTCCAAGACCCCAAACTACCAAGTTATTGGAACAAAATGGGTTTACAGAAACAAGCTGGATGCCCAAGGGGTCATTGTAAGAAACAAGGCTAGGATTGTTGCTCAAGGATATAGGCAAGAAGAAGGAATTGATTATGATCAAACCTTTGCACCTGTTGCAAGGTTGGAAGCCATACGAATATTCCTTGCCTATGCAGCATACAAGAGGTTCAAGGTTTTCCAAATGGATGTGAAGAGTGCTTTTCTAAATGGAGTGCTACAAGAAGAGGTTTATGTATAACAACCTCCAGGTTTTATTTCTCCAACTTATCACTCTCATGTTTTTAAATTGCATAAGGCTCTTTATGGTCTAAAGTAAGCTCCAAGAGCTTGGTATGAGACCTTGGCTAGTTTTCTGTTAGAGCATAAATTTACAAGAGAAACTGTAGATAAAACTCTTTTCACTAGACATCATAAGGAACAAATCTTATTAGTACAAATTTATGTGGATGATATTATATTTGGCTATACAGATTCCAAATTATGAAAGAGGTTCTCCGACCTCATGCATTCCAAATTTTAAATGAGTAGCATTGGTGAGCTTTCCTACTTCCTTGGCCTCCAAGTGAAGCAGCTCCCTGATGGCATCTTCATCTCTCAAGCAAAATATGATAAAGAACTTTTAAGGAAGTTTGGGATGGCTGATGCCTCAGCAAAGAAAACTCTCATGGATACCAATGCTGTTGTGTACTCTGATGTACCAGGGAAACTGTGGATCAGAAACTTTATAGGGGCATTGTTGGGTCCCTATTATACCTCACAACAATTAGGCCAGATATTATGTTTGCCACATGTCTTTGTGCTAGGTTCCAGGTGAACCCTAAAGAATCTCATCTAATTTTACTAAAAAGGATTTTGAGATATATAAAGAGTTATCCTAATCTAGTCCTATGGTATCCCGCTGAATCAGAATTTGAGTTAACTAGATACTCTGATGCTGATTTTACTAGATGCCGGGTAGATAGAAAAAGTACTTCAGGGACTTGCCAGTTCCTGGGTATGAGATTAGTATCTTGGTTTTGTAAAAAGCAAACATTAGTGTCAACCTCAACTGCTGAAGCAGAATATATTGCAGCAGGCAGTTGTTGTTCACAGATGCTTTGGATATAAAATCAGCTACTAGATTATGGTTTCAACTTAAATAATTCAACCCTACTCTGTGATAATACAAGTGCTATAGCCATAGCCCAGAATCCAGTTAACCATAGTAGGACAAAATATATTGATATAAGACATCATTTCATTAGGGAGTGTATAGACAAAAATAAAATCAAGCTTGTCTATATCTACACTGATTTACAACGGGCTGATATATTCACCAAACCTTTGGATGAGAGAAATCATATGTTCTTTGTGAATCAACTTGGAATGTTCAATGGGGAAGACTTTATTTGATTTCTGTCTGTAGTCGACGAATTTTCCAAAGTTCGTCGAACGGAGTTCGACGAACCAGGGAAAGTTTGAGAGATATTCGTCGAACGGTGATCGACGAACTCTCTGTGAGTGAAACAATTTTCGTCGAACGGAGTTCGACGAACTTGCTTTAGAAGATATTCGTCGAATGGAGTTCGATGAACTGTCTTCCATTCTTCTGGATAAGATCGACGAATTATTTCAGTCCAAATTATTTTGTCAACCTTAGTTCGAAGAATTATTTTTATTTTCGTGGAACGGAGTCTGTCGATTCATATTCTTGAAAACCCTATATTTAGGTTTTCTTCAACCTCCATCCCGCGCTTTCTGTTCCTTTGCACTTGATCGCCGTTTCTCTCTTTTGCAGGTGACTCCATGGCGATTCCAGCAGGAGCTCTAGCCGCTATGAAATTTGACATTGGATTTGATGTTGACTTCGAATCGTTCCAGCACTCGGATCCAATCTTCCTATATATTCTGGAACTTCTGGAAGAACAGAATCTGAAGAACTTGATGACTACAAGGATAAAGCTGGCAGGAACAGAAATCAGAGAATGGGTCTATACTTCATCCACTTCTGAAGACAATACTATGACAGGATCAATTGCGGGTAACACTGTCTCCTTAACTCCCGCGGTTTTAACTAAAATATTTGGTTTGACAAATGGCGAATAGGAATTAGAAATTGATTCTGAAGTGTTTGATATTATGCTAAATCTGATGGGTTATGTTGTTGACAACCCAAATAAATTGTTGAAAAAGAATCTGTCTGTAACATATAAGTTTCTGGCAGACATTGTTGGGAAGGTCTTGCTTGGCAAGCATACTGCCCATGACTACATCACAAGGCATCAGTTCTTGGTCATGTGTGCAGTAATAAATAAGAAGCAAGTAGACTGGGTTCAGATCCTCTTTGATCTGATAAGGAACAAAAATAATAAGAAATAAGTGTGTTTTGGAAGGATCCTAGGGATCTTCCTCAAGGAAAAGACTGCTGAATCACTGGTCTTCCAGACCATATTCATCAATGCCAGTAAAAGGCTCACCCGTGCCTTATTTGGCAGGTGGGAGAGGACAATAACCAAGCCCACTAAGGCTTCTACCTCTTCCACCCCAGCTTCTGAAGGCACCAGGTCTGTTAAAGCCACTCCCCCACCTGCTGAAAGGATTCATCCAACACCACCATCTCTTCCAGCCCCCCTTCCAGCCACAAAAATTCCTTCCTCTCCCATTATTTCTTCAACACCACAACAAAAATAACATACTCATGTTCCTACTCCACCTCCATCTCCACCAATTAACCTCACTGACATTCCATCTTCCCTTCTTCAAGACAATCAACCACCAACACCTCCTGATTCCCTCCATGACACCTACATTTCTACACCACCACAATCTCCTCTTCCCCCACATCTCCCTTCAATAGCATCTTACCATCTACCAACAGACACCATCATGCAAGATGCCACCCATCCATCCCCATCACCATCTAACATCCCTCCAGATGTTCACATATCTGATGCTCCACTTTCTATCCCCCTTATAGTTCCCACTTCTACACCTTCAGCAACACAATCTGCAACTCCATCACTGGACCCCTCCACCATATCTTCCATCATTTCCATACTCACTCCCCTCCTTAAGTACCTTATAGCAGAGGCCATTACACCTCTTGCTACCACCATCTCCTCTCTCTCTAACAAAATCTCTGCTCTTTCTGCTGCCACATCCTCAGCCCGGGGCCTGACCTCAGTTACCACTGAAACCAGGCAGGGGGAGATGCCTGATGATGAAGAAGCAGCTACAACTCTAGAGGCAGCAACTCCAGCTCCAGCAGCAGATGCTCCAGCTTTAGCAACAGCAGTAGAGTATACAGAATACATAGATAAAGATTTGATTGATTTTATTGAAACTGATATGGATTTTGATGAATCAGACTCTGAAGAACCTAATACTGTTGGTGATTTCATTCTTAATCCCACAGTTAATTTAGAACATTTGTTGAGTATTTTTGATACTTTAGATATGCATTACCTTCCAGATGAGATTACTAAGCAATCCTTGGTTATTATACCATAGACTTCCCCCATTTCTTCAGAAGTTGCTAAACAACTTAGGGACAGTTTTGCTATTACACATCCAGTAATCACTCCACCTCCAGAAGTAGTAGCTATTCCCTCTTCTTCAATAATATCTTCAGCACCAACTATTATAATGGATGACTCTCCCATGCCAGATCTAGATGAACTGATCTTGGCTGATATTGCAGATAAAAATAAGGCAGCAGCTGAAAGCTCTGCCCAAGTTAGTTCTGATTTTTGTGTAGCTTCTACTCCAACTCCTGCTGAAACTCCAACTCTTGTTACAACTCCTGCTCCTGCTCCTGAAAAATCTGCTATTTCTGTTAAAGCTTTGAAAGCTCTGGATGATCTATATGATAACCCTCAGGGTTCTGATAATGATGATGATGAAGATGAGGATGAGGATTCAGATGAGGAGGATACAAAGAAGAAGAAGCAAGTTTCAAAGAAAAGAAAAGCTCCTCCTCCTCCTGCTCCTAAGCCTAATCCAAACAATGACACCCCTTACTACATTCTTCAAAAGATAACTCCATACAAAGGGATGCCAACATGGATGTGGTTATCTAAGAATCAGCAAAAGGAAAGGAAGAAGAGTAGAAGATACTCTCCTCCACCAGCTCAAAGGTATAGGAAAGATCCACCACCTCCTCCTCCTGCAGCTGGTGCTTCTGTCTCTAGTTCTCAAAGGTCTGCCCCCATTCAAACATATCAAAGACATCAAGGGAGACCCCATCATGAAAGCAGCCAGCACAGGCAACAACCCTCTAGGAAACAACAGCATAAATAATAGCAACAACAATAGCAACATCAACAATATAAGCAACAACAACATCAACAAGCTGAAAGTCCTAAAAGACCACTCTCTCCTCATGTTCCTTATGAAGATCCAGAAACAGCCAACACAACTAAAATGGCCAGTTTCCAGGAACTAGTAGGACTCTCTATGATCAACAAGGCAAAGGCTGAAGGGAAGGATACTTTTGAATACACTACAATGTCAAAGTACAGGAGAGAAGAACTGAAAAGGTTTGAAAAGGCTAACAAAATTTTTAACGTTGATGATTATATGAAATTATATCCTGAAGCAGTGGTCCCTAGAGCTACATCTTTGAAGATTATAGGGGTTGCTGACATGACAATGACTATGGAACAAGCTTTAAATCCAAAAAGGGAAATAGTCTTTACCAAGCGAGGGGACAAGGGCTAGGATGCAAAGCATCAGGCGAAGAAGCAGAAGAAGTGAAATATGAACCATTTAATTCTGCCTTTCTATCTTAAACTGTTTCATTTTGTCTGAACAAAGCTTTTGTGTAAATATATCTGCTGCATGTATCAATTATCTCTCCCAGATATATCTTTTTCCTGCTTTGTTTACTTTAAGTTTTTGTTTTGAGTCTATTAGTGACCTCACCCAAATAGGGGGAGATTGTTGGATCCCTAGTTTGATTTGGGCTAGGTTCACTAACTTAGGATGATGTGACCCAACATGAATAGCCAGGGTCAATGTTGTGTCCTAGAGTCTAGGCCAAGTCCTCAGTAATAACATCACATGGACAAGACATCATCAGACTGCCAGAGACTCAAGACATAGAGTTTTCCCTAAATATTCAGAGATTTCTCAAGATACTAAGTAAATTGAGTTCGACATTCGTCGAACTCAGGTCGACAATAGTCGTTATCAGCTCTATGATATTAGAGAAATATTCTTTAAGCTGAGCTCGACGAACTTCAGTCTCAGATCGACAATCCTTGGATTCCACCATCAAAATTCTAAGTCCAGACTGTTCTCTAGACTCAGGTCGACGAACCTAGTTTTCAGGTCGATGAACTTCATTCTTTGCTCGACGATTTCTAGATTTTCACTTTAACTATATTGCCAGAGGTTCATAAAATTTTTCTCTAAGTCCAGAATCATTCTCAGCTCGACGAATTCAAGGTTCTCCAGACTTAGCTCGACGAACACTATTCTTTGGTCGACGAATCTATGGACTATCACAGCATTTGTCGAGACTATGTTCTCTAGTCTCAGGTCGACGAACTCAGTTCTCTGCCTGACCAAATCTGGAACCAGATGACTTATGTCGACACTCAGAGTATATGTCGACACAAACTGAGTCGACAATAGAAGAACTTGTGTCAACACAAAGATCATCAGTCGACATTGTGGAAAGGCTATGTCGACACCACATAGAAGACTTGTGTCGACACACAGGAGTAATTGTGTCAACACAGAACATTTGACAACTCCAGATTAATTGCTGAACTCCAGTCGACGAACATATTTACCAACTCGACGAATAGGCAAAGATCAAAAGAGACAGCAGTTCAGTTTCCAGCTCGACGATCATGGAACTCAGCTCGACGAACAGAAGCCGTCTGGTAGACGAATACAACATCTCAGCTCGACGAACTATGAACTCAGTTCGACAAATTCTGCTATCTGTTCGACGATTCCAGACTTAGTTATTTTCGGCCTTCTGTCCCCACTCTAATGCGATAATTCCTGAGTACTCAATACTCTAACATTCTCTGAATGTATCTGTTAGAAGGGGCATTAATTATGGTCTTCTCCAGGATTATTGCTTGCCATTTTTCCATGGGATAGTTGGGGAAATAAATCAATGCCGATTATTCTCAAGCCTGTCAGCATTAATTGCAGATGCTTTTAAATTTTCAAAATACAGAGAAGAAGAGAATATTGCACACACAGGGACATACAAACTTACAGAAGAGAATCAAGTACACTTAAAAAAGCTTCACACAGAGCACAACTGACTAAGAAGTACATAGAGATTACAGAAAAACATTTAATCTTGAATAATCTGCTCTGTCAAACAAGAAGAATTCTCTAATATACAGAAGTTCTTAAGCAGTTGCTCATCAGCACTTGAAGAAGAAGAACAACAATACCTATATCAAGAGTCTTCCTTCTTCAAGAACTCCAGGACACTACAAAAGAACAACTTCAGCTCAATCTGTCAAAGAAGATCCTGAATACTATTGTTGGTCAAAGATTTAGTTTGAAGACCTATCATCCTGAAGATTGGCTCTTAGTTTTCCATGATCTATTCTACATCTTAGGGGGAGCCTTAAGCTATAATCAATCCACAGTCTTCTCAGTTGTATATTGAGAAAGAGAAGACAAAATCATCTCTCACCCCCACCTCTGTAAAGGGTTGTCATCTCCCTTCAAAAGTGATTCCTTGGTTGCAAGTCTCCTGATCAAAAGACTTGGGTTGGTTTTTGAGCACCCGATCAAAAGCTCATTGGTGTCAGACACCTGATCAAAAACCTGAGTGGATTCCTACCAAGGGTGGTAGAAGAGTGGATGTACCCAGGTTAGGGAACCACTATAAAATTCTTGCGTCGTCTGGTTGCTTCCTTTTCATTTGTTCTTGCTGTGCTTGTGCTTTAGATTCATTGTTTGGTAGTTTAGTAATTCTTCACTTTTAATTTACAGCAAAAGCTGTAATTGCAATTAAGAAATTTTTAAGCGTACTTTATTCACCCCACCCACTCTAGAGTATTTCTGATCTAACTCTCACTTTCATTTTCCAAAAACTATAGAAAACGTATCTTCAAAAATTCCCATTTTTGGTCCGGACCTAGTGTAACGCCCCGAAACTCAAAAGAGCGACGGGAGACGTTTTGGGCCAGATTTGGAATCTGGTAGGAGGCACGCGGCCTGGGACACGGGTGTGTCCCAGGGCGTGTCAGGATGGAATCGACGATTTGGTCGAGAGGTTGACGATTTTGGAGTCGACGATCGTCGAGCAGAGAACACGGCCTGAGACACGGGCGTGTCTCAGGGTGTGTCGAGCCCGTGTCGACGATCGGCCCGGGGAGTCGACGAATTTTGCTCGATGAAGTGTTGAGACAAGGCACACGGCCTAGGACATGGGCGTGTCCAAGGCCGTGTAAGCAAGTCGACGAATTTCGCTCGACGATGTGTCGAGGCAAGGCACACGGCCTAGGACACGGGCGTGTCCAAGGCTGTGTCATTTGGTCGACGAATTTCGCTCGATGAAGTGTCGAGACCGTGAACACGGCCTGGAGCCCAGGCGTGTTAGAGTAGACACGGGCTAGGACACGGGCATGTCCAATACCCGTGTGAGTCTCTGGTTGTTTTCGTGGCTGTGTCGATTGGGGCACACGGCCGACCACACAGCCATGTCAGTTGGAACACGGGCTTGTCAGGTTGAACCCGGGCGTGTTGGATGCCCGTGTGTTGTTCCAGGCACGTCGATTTTGACAGCAAATGGGGGACACGGCCATGGACACGGGCGTATCGCAGGTCATGTTCGGCCCAGTTGTAGCATTTCAGGTCCGAATCAAGGCCGTTCGTTACTTTAATTTGGGATCCAACGGCTCGGGGTTGTTCCTGATGGGATATACACGGGATTGGGCCTTTGAAACCCTCATTTCACTTGAGTGGTTCCCTATCTAAAGTTTAGAGAGAGAGAGGAGAGTAAAGGAGGAAGAAGAAGCTAGATCCGGCCATTGGAGGAGCTTCGAAGCTCCAAATCGCGAGCCGACTTCGGATCTACGGAGGAAAAGAGAGTGCGGTGCTTTTCATCCGCTTACTTTTCCATGGCGCCAAGGAAGAATGCTAGGGTAACGATTCTCTTCTTGAGCATGTGAAGCTCTCCTTCTTTGCATAGGAAGCCCGTTATCGCGAGTTTGCGGTGAGTTGGAGGCGTTCCTTTGGGTAGATATGTAAAGTCTCCGTTGTGTAGAGTCCGTAAGCGAGAACGGATATAGGCATGATGTGTGAAGCCTACCCGGACATGTTGGTCTGGATCAGTGATGTTGCATTGCATAAATGCCGGAAAAGACTCCGTGCGATTGTTTGTTTTTCGGGTTTTCTACGTGCTAGATTGCAACAGGGAGCCTTGGGGATTAACCCAAAGGTGCACCCGAAAAACTGGGCGGATGCGTGATCTTGCCAACTTGGTTGCCTGAGAGCCAACTTGAACATAACCGGGTTATGTGATTTTTGTGACGGAAACGGGACTCGGGAGAAGTTTGACCTGCGCATATGTTTTGAATTAACGTTGCGTGATGTGAGCACGGGTTAGATGGAACCGTACCCGTTCTATGTCGTTCGGTTAAAGAGACCTAAGGTTACGTGGCACTTATTGTTGGCATAGATGCGGGTCTTCGGCGGTCTATGGTTTTAATTACCGTGACCCATGCCGGGAAGACAAATTGCTCATTGTTTGGGCCGTCCAAAGGGACGGTGGTGAGTCGGCAGACTTTGACTGTGTTCACCGAGAATGTGCCCTGAGTGCATGGGGTATGTGGCCATGTGAGCCTATGCCTGTGATGAAATGAATATTTATACACTGCTCGCTTATGCTAATAAAATGCAGGGAAGGAGCATCGCCGCCCCGAGTTGGGGGCGGGATCGTTATAATTTGGTCAGCATTGCTGACCGTTGCTTTTGTTTGCCACCATGCGATGGTTTGTTTCTTGCAGGTGTTGCTGGACCAAGTGGTCAATAGCTGGCTAAAGCCCAAATTGCAAAGCCGGCCCTCGAAGGCCTAATTGGAGTGTTTACTGCTTTTACTCATGTATGACCGGCATGCGTGCCGTGGTTTGTAAATCATGTAACATTAAGTAAACGATTTTGTAAGGACTTAAGGCCAGTACTTGTGTATGTACTACATCCCTGTTTGGTATATTAGTGGACATTCATGCTTTAGTGTTGAGTTCTTAATTGCAACTTATAAACTGCTTCCACTAGAATGCTCTGTGTAGGACGTAAAGATTTGTTGGATGGTTTCCAAGAGTAACAACCCGGTCTGTCTGTGGTATATGGCGTCGGGCCCCGGCCGGACCTACTGCTATATACTATGCAACGGATAGGGGGTGTTACACGTAGGTATATTAGAATGACTCCATGTCCAAATTATAGGTCATTTGGATAAGTGATGAAGTGGGATCACTCACTTTAGTCTCTGAGTAGGCCTAGTAATAGACCCCACCAAATTGAGTGCTGAGCTCTAACCTGGACTCCAAATTGAATCAAATAAATTTTAAAATAAACTAGACATCCAGTCCTACAAACTTCATGTTGACCACTTTCCCAGTACAAGAATCTAATATTTTTAATTAAATTTCTACGGTGACTGATAAAAGGAGGCAGAAAATCCATTTAATAAATAAATAAAATTTGATCTTGCACAGATCTTAAAGCATCATCCAACGGATCCTAGGTTTCTTCTTCCTCCAGCCGACATCCCCAATCTCACCATCCTAGAGCATGTTCCATCCTATTTTCTCGGCCACCCGGCCACCTCCCTGGCCGGCCACCACCACCTCCATCGAGGTGGTGGCGGTCGCTGGGCGGCGGCACAGCTGCCAATGGGGCCTATTCCGGCGAACCCAACAAGTCGAAAATCACCCCAAAACCAGGAATTTCTTTCACCCGATCGGGCTCAATTGAGCCCGCTTCTTATCCCTATTGATTCCTATGATCTACCCAAGGAAGATGGAGCAAGGGAGGACCTTATTGGAGGCTTGATGTTGCGTTGATTGTGGGGTTGCCATGGTGGTGGTGCCGCGGATCGGGTTTCTACAACAGCACAGTGGAACACCTCGTCTCCTTCAGGTGAAGTGTGTAAATGACTCCCCTGAGTCTAATGGTGCTTTTAAGATCATCAAAGGGGGAAGAGGAAGGGCCAAGCATCAATGGTCATTAATGGCCTTCAATGAGGCTTTTGGCCAAGTGGTGGTGGGGGGTGTGAAAGTGCAAGCTAGATCTGATATACTCTAGAGGGGGGGGGGGGTGAATAGAGTATGGTGCTTAAAAACTTTTTACAACAGTTGTTGTAATCTGAGTGAACAGGGAAGCAAATGTTAAATCTACACACAGCAGCTATCTAATCACAATCTACAAAAGAAACTAATCACAGATCACAGCCAGAAACAAAAATAAAGACAAGCAACCAGAAGACACAAGGAGCTATAGTGATTCCCCTAAACTTTGGTACATCCACTCTTCTACCACCCTAGGTAGGAATCCACTGCAGGCTGAGTTGATCAGGTGTCCTGGGCACCAATGAGCTTTTGATAAAGTGCTCAAAAACTAAACCAGATTTTTTGATCAGGTGTCTTGCCACCAATGAGCTTTTGATAAGGTGCTCAAAAACCAAACACAAACTTTTGAAGGAAGTTTGAAAAACCCTTTACAGAGCTGGGGATGAGAGAGTGATGGAAGTCTTCTCTTTCTCAAAGCAGCTGAGAAGACTATGTGGATATTGATGTTGTCAAAGCTCCCCTGAGTTCTTGAGATGTTCAGGAAATGAAGCTTTGCTGTAGGGTGATAAGGAAATAGCTTCAGAAATTGATCTCCAGCAAATGATGATTTCAGCAACAGCTGAAATGTGAGGTGTCTGGAGTCTTGAATGGTGATGGCCTTGAACACTTGAATCAAAAGAGATCTGAAGATTTCAGATTTGTTGATCTCGTTTTGGTGATGGTGTTCTTGTGAAATCTTTGAGGCCGAGAATGTCTACAACTCTTTTTCTTTCTTTTGTGAACAGTTGGTGTTGAGAAAGATGTTGTTCCAGAGAAAAGTTGTAGCAGAGAATATTTTTTTCTTCTTCTTGTGCACTCTCTTCTTCTTCTCTTGTTTTTTGGAGAGTCAAAAATCTTGTCTTTTATTCCTTTTGTTCTGAATAGAAATGATCCTCTGTCCAGAATAGCCGTTAGCCTGTCATTAATTGCATCCTTAATTGCAATTGTCTTCTGGGGGAAAGTCCAATGAAACATTCCTTGATAATTCCTTGAAACTTGCTCCAGAATAAATGAAAACGGCTATAAATCTTCTGAATTAATTGCGGAGAATAACTCCTTAACTGTTCTGAATTTGAATCTTGAAAGTCGTTGAACTCTTCAGAAAAACGTCGAACTGAGCTCCACTATCGTCGAACTAAGCTCAGCGATTTGGACTTAGACAGCAACAGAGATCGTCGATCTGAGCTCAACTATCGTCGAACTGAGCTCAGAGATAGAGAATCAATACTGGAGTCAAGATCGTCGAACTGAGCTCGAAGATCGTCGAATGGAGTTCGACGATTTGTTGAAGTTGAGCTCAGCTATCGTCGAATGGAGTTCGACGATCCGTCGAAGTTAGCCTCAACGATCGTCGATTGGAGTTTGACGATTCGTCGTACTGAGCTCGACGAAATGACTTAGTCTCCATACTGAAAAATCTTGGTCTTGAGGGCAGCTTCCAAACCTAACTACTAACCCTTAGACTCAATTCTAATTGACCTTTAGATCTATACAAAGAGGTCAAAAACAGGTTTCCTAGAGACATAGTGATCCTGACCCAAATTAGTAATAGGGTGTTCCAACAATCTCCCCCTATTTGGGTTAGGATTACTATTTACAGAATTGAAGAAATTAAAAACATCATACAAAGCAACAATATAACACACAACAACATTGCAGAATCACAGATATAATATCTCAGACAGAAATCAGAAATCAGAATAATTGTCACCTTACAGAATTATTCCTTCTCCTTGCTCTTTATAAGTTTAATTTCTCTATTTGGGTTAAGAGCTTCCTTTTTGGATCTTCTGTCATCAGCTGCACCTAAAGAAGTTTGTTGTTTAGGCCTTGGTACCACAGCTTCAGGATGCAGCTCCATGTATCTTTCAGAATCAAAAAATTTGCTGGAAGCATATCTTTCAAGTTCCTTCTTTATTTGTTCTGACATGTAGTAATGCTAGGAGGCGTCTCTGCCTTGCTCTCTGGCTTTCTTTATTTGATCCAAGGCAACTAATTCTTTCATTCTAGCAGTCCATGCAGTAGGATTATTCTCTGGATCCTCAAAGGGCACTGGAGGTTCATATCTGTTGGAAGGATTATCTTGAGGAGCTCTGGATGAGACTACTTCTTTCAGCTTCTAGGGAAAAGGACCTGAAGTTGTATCAGATGAAGCTGGTCCTTCCCTTGAGTATGGATGCTGTCTAGAATAGCCTTTTGAATAGACTTGGAATTCCCTTTGGTTTCCTCTATAATTTCCTCTCCTAGATTGATATCCTCTGGATTGGCTTCCCCTATATTGAGATCTTGCATGAGGCTGATAGGGGGTTTGACTTCTAGCAGAAGGATGAGCAGCTGAGCTTCCACCTGCAACTGCATCAGGAGGAGGTGGTGGAGGAGGATGAGGATGATGAAACTGAGAGGAACCTTTCTCAAATTTTCTCTTTTTCTTCATAGCTTTTAGTTGATTCTTATAATATTGCATCCAATGTTCAGTAATGGGGTAGTCATGAAGAATGTAATAAGGTATGTCATTTGTATCTTTGACTTTGGCTAGGGGAACTCTTTTCATAGCCTTGCTCCTTGCCTTTCTTTTCCTGGCTATAGTGGCTGAGGAATCATCAGAATCAGTCCTATATTCATCACTTTCAGAGCTTTGCTCATCATATAAAGCATCAATCTTTTTCAGATAGTCTTTCTGTAGTTTGGTTGGAGCAGATGAAACATCAGTTGTAGCAGCAGCAGTAGAAGGAGAAATAGTACTGGCAAGAGTTGTAGCAGCAGTAGTAGTAACAACAGATACAGAACTTTCAGATACAAAAACATCAGCAGTTTCAGATATACTACTTTCAAAGATAATAGATTCAGCATCAGCAATAGCAGCAGTAATGACAGCAGCAGCTGGGGTAGCAACATATTCAGATAAAACAGTTTCAGACACAAAAATATCAGCAGGGGCAACATCATCAATGACAGCAACAGACACAGCAACAATATTTTCAGCAGGAGTAGCAGCAGTAAGATCACTGGAGGCAGAAGGCTCAGCAGTATATAGGGAGGTTATATAGGAGCTAATTAAGCTGGTATCACAGCTGGAGAAGGGCACAATGGCCTTGGAGAGGTCTTCTGATGGCTAGACTGCAATGCTTACTGGGAGACAGCTGAAGTAAACTGAGTCAAAATCTGATAATAAGGACCTGAGGTCCACTGAGAAGACCACAACCTGTGGAGGTGTTGAAACTGGAGCTTGAGTTGAAGAGACAGCAGTAACAACATCAGGCAATCTAGTATCTTCATGAGGCATCTCCCCCTACCTAGATTCAGAGAGAGCTGGATCAAGGCACCCAAATGAAGGGATTTCCTGAGGAGGAAAGATGGTGGAGAGCCTGGCAGATAAGTCTGCAACTGACTTGAAGAGTGGAGCCAAGGAGGTCTCCAACAGAAGTGATAGCCTGGGAGCTATCAGCTCATATAATTTGTCAGCTAAGGCTGGAATATCTACATGCTTAGTAGGGACTGGAGTAGAGGTAGAGAAGGATGGTGGAGCAACTGGTGATGTTGGAGGAGAGCTGGTGGATGGTAGAAGTATTCTTCTCCTTGAAAGACATGTTAGATTCATCAAATGATATGTGAACAGATTCCTCAATTTTAAGAGATGATTTATTATAAACCCTATAAGCCTTACTGATCATGGAGTATCCCAGAAACACTCCTTCATCAGCTTTAGCTTGAAATTTTGCTAAATATCTCTTGTCATTATTATGAATATAACAAATACAACCAAAAATTCTAAATAATCAACTTTAGGTTTCTTCCCTTTGAGTAATTCATAGGGAGTCTTGCCCTTTAGTTTATGTATTAAACTTCTGTTCAGCACATAGTTGGAGGTGTTCACTGCCTCTGCCCAAAAAGATAGAGGAAGGTGAGCATCTGACAACAATGTAGTGGCAGATTCAATAAGGGTTCTATTTTTCCTTTCAGCTACCCCATTTTGTTGAGGAGTTCTAGGAGCTGAGAAAGTATGTCTGATCCCTTCACTCTGACAGAACTCTTGCATAATAAGAGAATCAAACTCTGTCCCATGATCACTTCTGATCAGGGCAATGTGAGTATTGAACTCAATCTGTATACATTTGAGAAACTCTATCAAACACTTAAAGTTATCAGACTTTTTCCTCAGAAAGAACACCCATGTGAATCTAGAGAAGTCATCTACAACTACTAAAGTGTAAGATTTCCCTCCTAGGCTTTGTACTGTAATGGGTCCAAAAAGATCCATGTGTAACAGATACAAAATCCTAGGTGAATCACTCTTATTAAGTGACTTGAAACTGTTTTTAGTTTGCTTGCCTAATTGACAAGCCCTGCAGAGTCCTTCCTTCTTGTAGGGGCCAGAAGGTAGTCCTCTAACAAGGTTGTCCTTAGATAGCCAGCAATGGTTCTAAGGTTTAAATGTCCTAGTCTCTTATGCCATAAAACATTTGGTCTACAAACAGAATTAAACACGCAAATGTCTACATCTGTTGAAAGAAAATCTACTAAGTAGATGTTACCTTTCCTTTTACCTGTCAACACAGTTGTGTTGTCCTCTGACTTGATCTTGCCTAAGGCTTTGCTGAAAGTCACCTGGTAGCCTTCATCACATAGCTGACTGATGCTGATCAAATTGTGTTTTAGTCCTTCCACATAGGCTACCTTCTTGAATGTTACTGTCCCAATCTGGACTGCAACATATCCTTTAGTTTGTCCAAAGTTTGAATCACCAAATATGACTTTGGGTCCAAGCTTGGCTTTAAAGGATGTGAGGTTGTCCCTATTTCCTGTCATGTGCTTTGAACACCCACTATCTAAATACCATTGTTGGTTTGATGTTGGATAGGTCTTCACCTGCACATAAAATAATTCACTTGTTCTTGACCCACTTTACCTTGGGCATAGGTTGATAACCTTTAAACTCAGAAATAAAAGACATCCCTGGTTGACTCTTATAACCTTCAGGATGATGTCTCCTTGGAGGTATTATCCATTCAGTATAAGGGTTAAAGCTTTGGGATGAAGGACCCCTAGGATTGGATTTTGATTTGCCCTTGAAAGAATTTCCAGAACTCTGATCTCTGTTCGACGATCTTGGGTCAGATCGTCGAGCTCCGTTTGACGGACGACTATGGCAGAGTTCAGGAATTAGAGATCGTCGACCTGAGTTCGACGATTTTGCCTGAGATCGTCGATCTGCGTTCGGCGATCGTCGATCTCCGTTCGACGATTTCTGCTGGAACTTGGTTTTCTTAGGCAGATCAGAATTTTTCCTAGCTACCTCTACAACTCCCTTCCCTTTATCAGAAATAAACTTGATTGGGATTGTTATAACTATAGGTTGGCTTGATGAAGCACCCAAGACCAGTGTACTATTGAATCTGGAGTTCACTGTGCTTGTGATGTCCATCAGCTTGATACTTCTCCCATTAAGGGATTCTTCAAGCTTCTTGGCCTCTGATAGCTCACCTTTCAGTGAAGTTATCTCCTCCCTACATCACTCCAACTCCTCAGAGAGTTTGAGGTTTTCTGATTTTAAGGAACTATGTTCAGACAATTGATTTCTGAGAGAGATAATTTTCTTCTCAGATTTTAATAAGTCTAAACATAATGCTTTAAACTCAGACTTAAAGTCCTCAGAATTGAAATCAAAAGGACTAATTACCTGGTCCTCTTCAAGTTGAGTCTCTGAGTCTGACTCTGACTCTTCTGCATCTGAATTGTGTTGAGAGGCATTGATTGCCATCATGCAGAACTCCTTCTCTTCAGCATCATCTTCATCATCACTTGAGCTGGATGAAGCTTCTGATTCCCCTTCAGTATCACTCCAACATTCAACAACAAATCCCTTCCTTGTGTGCTTGTTCTTACTGGAGGAGGGTTTGACATTGCCATTCTTCTTGAAGTCTTTGTCCTTTCTTTTTTCTTTCTTATCCTTTCTGTCCTTGTTTTTGTTCTCTGGACAGTCAGGTACAATGTGCCCTGGTTTCCTGCAACCAAAGCAAACAATTTCTTTATTATTTGATCTATCATACCTTGGCTTATCATGCTCCTTGTATGATCTCTTTCTGAAGTCCTTTCTGGCCATCTTGTAAAATCTTTTGGCCATAGACTAAGCAGCTCATCATTGCCTGTGACTTTGTCTTCAGGCTGATCTTCAGTTGCTTTGAAAGCTATTGTCTTTTCTTTTCTTGTGGCTGGTGAGGCAGCCTTCTGCTCTTCTTCTCTGTTCTTAATGAGCAGCTCATAAGATTTGAGCTTGCCCAGGAGAGCTTCTGTAGTGATCTCATTCAGACTTCTGGCATCCTTGATTGGCCAGATTCTTGAATCTCAAGTGCTTGGGAAGAACATTAGGATTTTGTCATTTAGTTCAGTCAGTGAGATCTCTTTATCCAAAGTCTTGAGTTCATTGACTATCAGACTAAGTCTGTTGTACATTTCAGCTACTGACTCAGCTTCTCCTTTCTTGAAGTTCTCATATTGGGATATGAGGTGAGATCTTCTGTCTTTTCTTTCATCAGCTGATCCTGAAACTATTTCAGAGAGCTTATCCCAGATTTCCTTTGCTGAATTACATTCAGCCACCTTTTGAAAAATGTCATCAGACATAGTCTGGGCTAAGATGTTCATATCATTTGCATCTGCTACCTTCCACTTCTTGATATCAGCATCTGTTCCTGATGGAGGTGGAACAACATTTGTGCTTGTGTTCTCTGGAGGTCTTGGACAAACTGTCAAAACAGAATTAAAAATATCCTCGTCAATAGAATTCATGTATAGTCTAATCCTTGCTTTCCAAAGTGCAAACTTAGACAGATTGCACACTGGAGGTCTGGTGCTAGCATAATCTTTGTTTTGGGCCATGATTTGTGAAGAAGTAATATAATAATAAAATCAAAACAAGCAGATCTAACTAGGAATATTTGGGTTCAGGTGTTAGCCTGTGCAACCACTGAGGTGTGGTATGTTTAACTAACCTACCTCTGATACCAATTGAAAGTGCAAGCTAGATCTGATATACTCTAGATGGGGGGGTGAATAGAGTATGGTGCTTAAAAACTTTTTACAACAGTTGTTGTAATCTGAGTGAACAGGGAAGCAAATGTTAAATCTACACACAACAGCTATCTAATCACAATCTATAAAAGAAACTAATCACAGATCACAGCCAGAAAAAAAAAAGACAAGCAACCAAAAGACACAAGGAGCTATAGTGGTTCCCCTAAACTTGGGTAAATCCACTCTTCTACCACCCTAGGTAGGAATCCACTACAGGATGAGTTGATCAGGTGTCCTGGGCACCAATGAGCTTTTGATAAGGTGCTCAAAAACCAACCAGATTTTTTGATCAGGTGTCTTGCCACCAATGAGCTTTTGTCTGGAGTCTTGAATGATGATGGCCTTGAACACTTGAATCAAAAGAGATCTGAAGATTTCAGATTTGTTGATCTCCTTTTGGTGATGGTGTTCTTGTGAAATCTTTGAGATAGAGAATGTCTACAACTCTTTTTCTTTCTTTTGTGAACAGTTGGTGTTGAGAAAGATGTTGTTCCAGAGAAAAGTTGTAGCAGAGAATATTTTGTTCTTCTTCTTGTGCACTCTCTTCTTCTTCTCTTGTTTTTTGGAGAGTCAAAAATCTTGTCTTTTATTCCTTTTGTTCTGAATAGAAATGATCCTCTGTCCAGAATAGCCGTTAGCCTGTCATTAATTACATCCTTAATGGTAATTGTCTTCTAGGGGAAAGTCCAATGAAACATTCCTTGATAATTCCTTGAAACTTGCTCCAGAATAAATGAAAATGGCTACAAAATCTTCTGAATTAATTGCTGAGAATAACTCCTTAACTGTTCTGAATTTGAATCTTGAAAGTCATTGAACTCTTCAGAAAAACGTCGAACTGAGCTCCACTATCGTCGAACTGAGCTCAGCGATTTGGACTTAGACAGTAATAGAGATCGTCGATCTGAGCTCAACTATCGTCGAACTGAGCTCAGAGATAGAGAATCAATAATGTAGTCAAGATCGTCGAAATGAGCTCGAAGATCGTCGAATGGAGTTCGACGATTTGTTGAAGTTGAGCTCAGCGATCGTCGAATGGAGTTCGACGATCCGTCGAAGTGAGCTCAACGATCGTCGATTGGAGTTCGACGATTCGTCGTACTGAGCTCGACGAAATGACTTAGTCTCCATACTGAAAAACCTTGGTCTTGAGGGCAGCTTCCAAACCTAACTACTAACCCTTAGAATCAATTCTAATTGACCTTTAGATCTATACAAAGAGGTCAAAAATAGGTTTCCTAGAGACATAGTGATCCTGACCCAAATTAGTAATAGGGTATTCCAACAGGGTGAACCTCGCTTGTAGTGGCCAGAAAATGGCTGGAAACCCCTCCTCTTCCACAGAGGAGTTGAATCCAGCCATCAAAGGTGGCCCTTGGCCTCCTTATGCCATGAATGGCTTCTCCCTCCCCCTTTCTCTCTCCTCCATTAAAGGGAAATGAGCATTCTCTCTCTCCTAGACATCAAGGATGACTTGCTCATCCCTTTAGCCTATTTGCAGCCCAATAAATCATATAATCATGTAATTAGGAGGTGGTTAGCCCAAATAGAAAAGG
The DNA here is from genome assembly GCA_039583875.1 of Platanthera guangdongensis. Lineage (NCBI taxonomy): Eukaryota > Viridiplantae > Streptophyta > Magnoliopsida > Asparagales > Orchidaceae > Platanthera > Platanthera guangdongensis. The sequence continues at coordinate 24,812,845 of CM077154.1, read as the reverse complement.
GCTTGAGCTTGGGTTAGCCCATTTGAGCTAAGTTTGACCTAACCTAGACTAAGGTAGACCTTGGTCAATTTGACCTTTTGGGTTGACCCCAAGGGATCTTTGGTGACTCATTGACTTCACCTTAGGTCTAGGAAGACCCAGGTAGGGTTAGTTGGGTATCTTGGGGGTCACTTGACCCTTAGTTAGGGCACTTTAACCTTTTTGGTGCTAGGGTTGAATTTGGTCAACTTAGCCTCTTTGGTTGACCCCAATGGGTCCTTTGTGACCCATTAGCCTCCCTTAGGGCTTGGGAAGTTCTAGGTGGGTCCCCTTGGCCAAGGGGAGGTCAGTTGACCTTGTATGAGCTTAGTTTGACCTGATTAGGGTTTGGGTTGACTTTGGTCAACTTTACCATTTTAGTTGACCCTAGTGGGTCCTTATGGCTATAATGGACCTTCCAATAGATTGGTGAGGTTGTGGTGAGGTCTTGGAGTCATGGTAAAGCCCCATGATCATCTTAACCAAGTGTTTCGAAATCTACTATTTGCAGACCATAGTGATCTCACTTACATTCCTAGGTTCACTTAGTCTTTCTAGGGTTTTGTCATGACCTAGTCATGAAAAAATCACTTCTAGGGGTGTAGTTGTCTGACGGATGTTACAAATCCCAATAGTTAAACAAAAAAATTCGTCCTCGGAATTCGAGTTAGGCCTACGTAGTTTCAAGTATGAAAAATAAAATGTAACATCCCGAGTGATTGTAATAAATACCTGACTGAAAAATTCTGGGTACCTTTGTTACACCAAGTCCTATGGCTCCCATGTGTGCTCCTCTTGCCATGATTCCTCCACAAGACTTTGACCAACGGGACCTTCTTACGTCGCAAGACCCACATCCCAGTATCCTCTATCCGAATCGTCTCCAAGTGCACTGATCGATCGGAAGCTATAGGCCCATCTATAGTCGTGATCTGCTGCTCCAGCCGAAGTGGAGCTCTCCACAGAGAGGAGACGTGGAAAACGTCATACAGGCCCTCTAGTTCCGGTAGCAGCTCCAGCCTATATTCTAAGGGACCCATCCGCTCCAGTATCATATAAGGCCCCATATATCTCGGGCTGAGCTTCTTCTTCCAACCACGCACCCGTGAAACTCCATGCATTGGTCAGATCATCAAGAATACCCGGTCTCTAACCTAGAACTCTACCTGACGGTGTAAGACCCCCCCCCCTTTTTTTCTTAAAAACACCGGAGTCTTAGGCCCAGAACCGACGCTTTGCGGTGACACCTTCGCACCCGGGAAGATCATCACTACAAAACGCCAATCCTGCCGGCTAAATTGATCAAAATTGTAGCAAAATAGTAAGAGGCAAGTCCACAGAAATCAAATATATATAGTAAATAATCTCCACGAAGGGAGTGTCCACAGATGTAATAAAAGTTCTAAAAACTTGGGCTCATGCCCACTACATCAAGTCCGCACTACATATCTCTCATCGCGGAAGCAAAACTAATATAACTACTAGCGATCAGGACTCACAGTCCCTGTCATCTGAACTTCAGTACTAGACTGCCCCATCTCCAAGCGTGCCGACCTTCGGGGCTGCTCCTCCATGTTGGGCTCCACAGTCCCTAAAATGATGTGGTTTTAAAACTGTTAGTCTAAAAGACTAAGCCCTATCATCCCTCGCCCCTTCCCCCATGGCTCCTAGGCACCGAGCAGGGTGGAGGAAAGGAGAGGACATGAAAGTGGATAATAACAAATATAAGCAGGTGGCGGCGAAACTAATCTAGCAATTCTATGGTATTTAAGACAAAATGAAGGTAAGAAAGAATGAAAAAGAAAAGTAACCTTAACTTATATGAAGATACATAAGCCAAGGGATCTTTTGTAGGGCTCCTATCATATAAAAAGTACCATACCAATTTATACGATATGGTGTCGGTTTTCTAGCAAGCATATATATAATATTGAATAAAAACCTTAACTTATAAGCACGCTCGCACAAACTAATAAACCAAGGAGTCGTTTTGCAGGGCCTATTGTATAAAGCGTCCCATACCACTTATACAATAGGTGTCGGGTTATATGCAATGATTATGCTATGAAATACAATTATGCCATGATGTGAACATCCAAATGCAACTCACCCACTCGACTCTGTGTACACAGACCTTTAGTTCCCCCTTTCTAGAGCCGAACCTCCCAGGATACCTCCGTTGTGGGAAACGGAAGCGGTGGGTTAGGCCTCGCCCACCTCTAAACTGGTAATTGCACTACCAGTCAGACCTATCGTATTCCTCAACGCTGGTGCACTAATCAGAGCTCATGCGTACTCTTGCCGACTGGCGCACCGGACTTTATTTGGCCAAGTGCTAAACCACACTTGCCGAGTCAACGTATTGGCGTCGATGCAACGACCCTCCAATACCGTAGACTCACCACCTTATACCTTATGCACATGCAACCTTATGTATCAGCTACCGAGCCAAGGCTCCCCGGACCATCCCGTCCTTCATAAACAACAACCGAGCCAAAGTTAATGATTAAGATGTCAAATTAAAGGTAACAGGCAAGGCTACATTTTTCATTCAGGGATCAGTTTCTGGAAATGCCTCTAAGAGGCCTAAAAATGGCATGCAAGGTCACTGAATAAGTGTGACATAATTGTTACTATTCATAATGATTAAATTTAACTTATAATTAAATATCTGCACGAATCCTAAAGCATGAATGAACGGGATGCGGTCATCTTCTCCACCCGTCCGACGGCTGAGATTGAGCCGACCTGGGCGATGTTTGCTGGCGGTTTCCGGCCAGCTGAGGCTGCGCCACCCCCGGCCAATGGTGTCATCACCTTCACGGTGGTGGTGGCTATCGTTTCCCGGTGATGGGGCGGCGGGAGACGGCTGCGACGGCGAACCCGAGCGGTTTCTAAAGCTTGGAAAATTCACACTTTTCTCCCATGGCATCGGGCTCAGTTGAGCCCGATATCTCACCTAATCGATCTAAGATCCTAGTACGGGTAGAGGTGAGGTGAAACGAACCTGGATTGGGGCTTGGCTGCGGGTCAGGCAGCGGTTTGCCATGGTGGTGGTGCGCCGGCGAGCTCCACCCTGAATGCTTGATTATCCACCGATTTCCATGTTCCAGCACTCGATTTCAATTCCTTTCTACCTCCTGAAGCTAATGGTGAGGTTATTTGGGGCTGAGGTGGAGTATATGGGGAGATACAAACAAGGTGAGCTCGGGCTCAGCCTTGGTTGCTTCGCCCCCGCTTGTCAAGTGGCACACAGCCCCCAATTTCCTCTAGAATGAATTGAGGAGGTCGGCCAGCTGGTGTTGGGCAGAGGATTTCAGCTGAAGGGGTGGCCATGTGGCCACCATTCCCTTTCATCCCCATTTCTCTCTCCTCTTTCTCTCAAAATCCCATTTCTACCCCTTTGCATGTATTCTCTCTCCTGATTTAGAGGGGTAGGGATGGTCTTGTTCACTTGGGCTGGCCATGGGCCAAACTTGGTGGGCTTGGTCTAAAGGAGGGTGGCTTGGTCTTCATTTCCCTCTTTTAGGTCACATAGTTGACTTGGAGAGTTGACTTAGTCAACATGGTGGGTGTGCTGACACTACTTGGTGGTAATGGGTCTAGTGGCACCACCCAACTTGGGTTGGGTCAAGGGGGTGCCCTACTTAGGCTAATTGGGCTTATGAGTTTGGGTTTGACCAAATTAATCCCAAGGTTGACTTGGGTCAATTGGGGTCAAACTGTTGACCTAATGGCATGCCCTAGGGTGCACTTAGATTGTTTTTAGGGTTAGGGCAATGTGGTGGGGTCATGGTGTGGCTAGGGTCCTCATTTAGGCTAGTTTGACCTAGTTTGACTTTGGTCCTATAGTGGGCTCCACATGGCTACCACCCACTACCTAGGGTCAAACCTAGTTGATCTCCTTAAAATTCACCCCATGCCTAACCCAATCTAAGTTGAGGGGTCCAAAAGTAACATGGGATGTTACACGAGCCTTGGGACCTGCCAGCTAGATGAGAGCCTGCGCAGCGGGTCTACCTGGGGCCGAGCCAAGCTCAGGATGCCGATGAAGTTCTCAAACCAAACCTATCCCCCACAAGCGAGCCTTCGGACCTGCCAGCTAGATGAGAGCCTACGTAGTGGGTCTACCTGGGGCCGAGCCGAGCTCGGGGTGCCGATGAAGTTCTCAAACCAAACCTATCCCCCACAGGCGAGCCTTCAGACCTGCCATCTAGATGAGAGCCTGCGCAGCGGGTCTACCTGTGGCCGAGTCGAGCTCGGGGTGCCGATGAAGTTCTCAAACCAAACCTATCCCCCACAGGCGAGCCTTCGGAACTGCCAGCAAGATGAGAGCCTGCACAGCGGGTCTACCTAGGGCCGAGCCGAGCTCGGGGTGCTGATGAAGTTGTCAAACCAAACCTATCCCACACAGGCGAGCCTTCGGACCTGCCAGCTTGATGAGAGCCTGCACAGCGGGTCTACCTAGGGCCGAGCCGAGCTCGGGGAGTCGATGAAGTTCTCAAACCAAACATATCCCCCACAGGCGAGCCTTCGGACCTGTCAGCTAGATGAGGGCCTGCGCAGCGCGTCTACCTGGGTCCGAGCCGAGCTCGGGGTGCCGATGAAGTTCTCAAACCAAACCTATCCCGCACAGGCGAGCCTTGGGACCTGCAAGCTAGATGAGAGCATGTGCAGTGGGTCTACCTGGGGCCGAGCCGAGCTCGGGGTGCCGATGAAGTTCTCAAACCAAACCTATCCCCCACAGGCGAGCCTTCGTACCTGCCAGCTAGATGAGAGCCTACGCAGCGGGTCTACCTGGGGCCGAGCTGAGCTCGGGGTGCCGATGAAGTTCTCAAGCCAAACCTATCCCCCATAGGTGAGCCTTCGGACCTGCGAGCTAGATGAGAGTCTGCGTAGCGGGTCTACCTGGGGCCGAGCCGAGCTCGGGGTGCCGATGAAGTTCTCAAACCAAACCTATCCCCCACAGGCGAGCCTTCAGACCTGCCAGCTAGATGAGAGCCTATGCAGCAGGTCTTCCTAGGGCCGAGCCGAGCTCGGGGTGCCGATGAAGTTCTCAAACCAAACCTATCCCCCACAGGCGAGCCTTCGGACATGCCAGCTCGATGAGAGCCTGCACAGCTGGTCTACCTGGGGCCGAGCCGAGCTCAGGGTGCCGATGAAGTTCTCAAACCAAACCTATCCCCCACAGGCGAGCCTTCGGACCTGCCAGCTAGATGAGAGCCTACGCACCGGGTCTACCTGGGGCCGAGCCGATCTCAGGGTGCCGATGAAATTCTCAAACCAAACCTATCCCCCATAGGCGAGCCTTCGGACCTGCCAGCTAGATGAGAGCCTGCGTAGCGGGTGTACCTGGGGCCAAGCCGAGCTCGGGATGCCGATGAAGTTCTCAAACCAAACCTATCCCCCACAGGCGAGCCCTCGGACTGCTATCTAGATGAGAGCCTGCGCAGCGGGTCTACCTGGGGCCGAGCCGAGCTCGGGGTGCCGTTGAAGTTCTCAAACCAAACCTATCCCCCAAAGGCGAGCCTTCGGACCTGCCATCTAGATGAGAGCCTGCGCAGCGGGTCTACCTAGGGCCGAGCCGAGCTCGGGGTGCCGATGAAGTTCTCAAACCAAACCTATCCCCCACAGGCGAGCGTTCAGACCTGACAGCTAGATGAGAGCCTACGCAGCGGGTCTACCTGGGGCCGAGCCGAGCTCGGGGTATTACAAAGCACATAATTACGTCATATTATAAAAAATTGGACAATAGTTAAGAGAAAATCAACTGATGTATAACAAGTTTATTTTTGAGAGACATGATTACATCGTTCCCCCCTCATCGGTAGAAGCGTTTTAGGTCATCACCGCTCCAGGTGTGACTTAGGGCCCTCCCCTCCACGTCTTGGAGGTAGTATCCTCCTGTTCTGAGGACTTCCTTCACTATGTATGGTCCTTCCCAGTTCGGGTTGAGCTTGCCCATGGGAGCCGACCTTCCTGCCGCGTCAACCTTTCTCAGCACCAGATCCCCTTCAGTATACTGCTTGACCCTGACATGCTTATCAAAATACTTGGTCATTTGCCGCTTGATCTCTTCTTGCCGGATAGCTGCCACATCTCGCAGTTCTTCCAACATATCTAGCGAGAGGCGTTGCCCCTCCTCATTTTCCGACCTCCAGGTTTCATCTCCATCGTCCGCGGCCATGACCCGTGGGGATCGAACCTTGAACTGCACTGGTAGGACTGCCTCACACCCATGATAAAGCTTGAAGGGGGTCTCACCGGTGGCCATGTTCGGGGTCGTCTGCAAGGCCCACAGGACCGAGGGGAGCTGCTCCACCCAGTTTCCTTTTAAGTTCTCCACCTTTTTCTTTAGTAGGTTCACAATGATTTTGTTCGCCGCTTCCACCTGGCCGTTGCTCCGGGGATTGTGGACAGAGGCGAATCTGAGGTCCATCCTCAATTGGGCGCAGAAGCTGATGAACTCTTCACTGGCAAACCCGTGTCTGTTACTATTGCTTGAGGCAACCCGTGTCTGCATATGATCTCCCCCCAGATGAAGTATCTTATGACTTGTGAGGTGACCTTGGCTAAGGCTTTTACCTCTGGCCACTTTGATAAATAATCAACCATGACCAAGAGGAATCTCCTTTGCCCACTAGCCAAAGGAAAAGGTCCAACTAAGTCCATTCTCCAGATGGCGAACGGCCACGGTGCCGTGATGCTTCAGAGTCTTTGAGCTGCAAAGAGCTGAAGGGGGGCGCAAAGCTGACACTTTTGACATCTTCTTGCGAATTCCGTGGCATCCTTCCTTAGGGTGGGCCAGAAGTACCCCTGCTTGACCACCCTTGCTTCCAACATCCTTCCTCCGGAATGACTTCCGCACTCACCTGAGTGCACCTCTTCCAAGATCCTTGGGATCTCTTCCTCGGTGACACATCTAGCTAGGAGCCCTGACAACATCTTACGATGCAGGCCCCCTTCTATCATTAGGTAGTGAGCTGCATTGCGCCTGAAGCTTTTCCCATCCTTGGTCCCCTCAGGAAGTTCACTGATGGTTAGGAAGGTCACAAATGGATCCACCCACGAGGGTCGCCGATCCACCACCATCAATTCTCCATCCTCGATAGCCGGTCGAAATAGATCTGTCAAGTTCCCCCCTCCCCGAGGTCCAAACTTAGCCAATCAATCGGCCACTACACTTTCTTCCCTTGGGATGTGTTGGATGGAGAATGACCGAAACCCACCGATGATCGCCCTTACCTTGGAGAGGTACTTGATGAGGGTAGGCTCCCGAGCTTCAAACTCTCCTCGGATCTGTGACGCTACTACCTTAGAATCCGTGAAAGCTTCCACATCCTGAATCTCCAGCTCATTTGCCAAACGAAGGCCGGCGATCACTGCCTCATACTCTGCTTGGTTGTTGGTTACCGGAAAATGGTAAGCCACCGCCTACTCTATCGCAACTCCCTGGGGGATGATCAGCACCACTCCTCCCCCGAGGGAATGTTTTCCCGAGGCCCCATCAACCATCATCTTCCATGCTTCCCGTAGCTGCTGCTTTCCCTCCTCGACCTCGACAACATAGTCTGCTAGGAGGTCCGCCACTGCCTGCGCTTTGATGGAGAGTCTTGGAACAAAGGAGATGTCGAACTCGCTTAGCTCAATAGACCACTTAGCAAGTCTTCCCCAGTGCTCTACTCCTCCGAAGATCTTGCGAAGAGGATGGTCGGTCACCACCCTAATCGAATGTGCTTGAAAGTACGGTCGGAGTTTCCTTGCAGAGATGACCAAGGCGTAAGCTAGCTTTTCGAGGATGGGGTAGCGGAGCTCTGCTTTCTTCAATATCCGGCTGACGTAGTAGATGGGCAGTTGCTTCTTTCCTTCTTCCCGTACTAGGACGGAGCTTACCGCCTCTGTTCCTACTCCAAGATACAAGGTCAGGTCCTCCCCTTCTTTTGGATTCTGAAGCAGAGGGGACTAAGAGAGATGCCTCTTCAGCTCCTGGAAGGCTTCCTCGTACTCGGCGGTCCACTCAAACCTCTGGTTCCCTCGCAGCACCTTAAAGAATGAAGAACACTTGTCCCCTGCTCTGGGGAGGAACCTGCTCAGCCCAGCCAGTTTTCCTGTGATGAATTGTAAATATACGTATTTTTGTGCACATTAATTTAGTCGTTTCATTTATTTTCGTCGTTTTTACTTATTTTTGTTCAATAAAATGCTCCTATTCTTGTAAATTTACTACTAACTTGTTTTATTTATTTTTCAGAAAAATTCCAAAATCTGCCAAAATTGGGTAGTACACGCCCGTGTCATTTGGATCACGCCCGTAACCGGGGCGTGACTATTCAAAATCCCGAGAAGTTGCAAATTTCTGAAGTAAAAAGCTCGACACGCCTGGAGTCACGCCCGTGTCACCCGACACGGGGCGTGACAGTAGCCCGTGTCCCCTCCACTCGACGAATTCAGTTCAACGATCGTCGAACCCGAGACACGCCCAGAGTCACGCCCGTGCCCTAGGGCGTGACTCAATCTCAGCTCGACGATTTCATCTCGACACTTTCCGCTCGACGATTGTCGAGTGTCGTCACCAACCAACACGCCCAGCGTCACGCCCGTGACCTGGGGCGTGACTTCCCCAACTGGCCCGACAAGATGCTGCCGAAGACTTTTGACGCAACCCGCGCCCGGTTCTACCTCCCCGACACGCCCAGCGTCACACCCGTGACCTGGGGCGTGACATCCTCGAACTCAGCCCGAAGTAAACTTTCCTGTCCAATCATCGGCCGCCATCATGAATAGTAGCGACACGCCCCCCCGACACGCCCGTGTCGGAGGGCGTGTACTTATAATTTTTTGCCTATAAATTGCCCAGTTCTGTATGATCCAAGGGTTCACATTTTTGAGCCACTTTTTATGTGTTTTGTGGGCTGCATCCGTGATTCCCTTGGTATGTAAGGAGATTTCTTCCCCCTTTTTCTTTCATGATTGTTTTTGCTTTAGCTTTAGCTTTGCAATAGCTTGCAATAGTTTCCTTTAATCAATAAAAATGTTAGATTTTCTCTTCTTATTTGGCTTTGGAATGAACTCTTGTGCCCACTTTTCTTCTCATTTTACCCTTAGTTTCACCTTTGTTTTTCTTTTTATGAAAAGTGTGTGTGTGTGTATGAGTGTAACATGTTTAATAGTCATGTTTTTAACTTGTCTTCATGAAAGGTTTTGTATTAGATTTCATTTCCAAGTTAGGTATGATAAGTTTTTCTCTTCTTCATCATGTCCTTTTCTAACAAAAATTTTTATGCTTTCATTCTTATGTATTTATAAAAGAGTTGAAAGTGATTTTGATGTTTTTTTACTTAGTTTTTGTAGGATTGTAAAACCCTTTTTGTTATTTTCATTTTCTTTTCACTTTTTAATAGCTTTTATGAAAACATAAGAATGAAAATGTTGAAATTTTAATTTTTGAAAGGCTTTAGTTTTTGAGTTATTTTGGAAAACTTTTGTTCTCTTAAAATTTTAATTCGTTCTTTTTATTTGTTTTTGGCAAAAGCTAAACATAAAAAAGTAAATGTTTTAATTTTTAGGTAACTTTCATTTTGCTTTTAATTTGTGTGTGAGTGTATGAGAATAATGTTTTGATGCTTTGTTCAAATTGTGTAGAGTGTGTGAGTGTAGGTGTTAGTTTTTCATGCTTTATTTTTCATGCTTTATTTTATCGTTTTCTTTAATTATGTAGAGTGCGTGTGTGTAGGAGATAGTTTTATGGCTTTCATTCAATTCATATAGAGTGTGTGTGTTTGTGTGCATTTATTTCCGCCTACTCGTTAAGAGTTAAATGGCGCATCGTTTTCATTTCCCGCCTACTCGTTTGAGTAGAACTTGTAATTTTCTTTCTTTATTTTTCCGCCTACTCACTTGAGTTAAATGGACGGACTTTATTTCCCGCCTACTCGTTTGAGTAGGACTTGTACTCGCATTTATTTTCGCCTACTCGTTTGAGTTAAATGGCGTATCTTTATCTCCCTGTAAATATTTGATAAAGCCCTATAATCGCATTTATTTTCTCCTACTCGTTTGAGTAGGACTCGCTTTCATTTTAGTCCTACTCGTTTGAGTAGGACTTGCAATTTTAAGCTTTTATTTCCCGCCCCCACTCATTTGAGTGGGACTCGCAATTTCAATTATGCAAATTTCTTTTATGTGTAACTTAGTTTCTGTTTAATTTATAATTTGGAGTGTGCGTGAGTTCTTGTTTTAGCTAACTTTTCATCTTTCTAAATGGTTGTTATTTTTTTATGTCCTCTTCTTATAATCATTTAGCGTTTAATTTCGAACCCGCGCCTCATTAAATTATAAAGTCGTCCCCATACCGATGTGTGGCTAATCGCTATTAGCCTCGGCATCGAAGAGCATTGGGACATTTAAAATGATTTGTAATAATTAAAGCTCTTTATTTTCACTTTATTTAAGGACTTAAGGTTTACCCCGGGTTAACGACGCGTAGGACCACAAATCGATGTGTGGGCCCTATTTCTGTTATCCATATACTAGCTAGCCGAGAGACCATGCGTATGGACAGATCACCCCTGGGTAAATAGAGTTGCGTGCATACCATCGAGAGAGGACAAGCGTAATTCTACCGGATTGGGTTCCCCACCCAATAGCGGAGTTCTTAGCGTAAAGCGAGCATTAAGAGGAATCCTTCGTCGGACTAACGTTCGGTCGAATAGTCTTAACGTTCAGGTGAGCGATATCCCTATAGCTAGGTGAGCTCACATTTATGGAACCTCCACGGCCAAGTTGCCTTTTATTAATTTGAAAACTAAGTCCGATAATTATTAAAAAATTATTTTAGTCTTAATCCGATTCGATGCCAAGCGTTAACCCTTCATCGAATATTTTCTAAATCGTTTTTTTTTCGCTCCTTTTCTTTTTCCGTCTTTCCTTAATTAAAACATCCACCTTAGTTTCAGTAAAATAATAGTCTTCCCGGAGGAGTAAGAATAGTCAACACGACCCCGAGAATAATACGACCTCGGTATTCACCTGAATATTGAGTACTACTTGCGATAGGTGCACTTGCCTCCCGTAGCACGCCCGCGGCGATCGACTCACCGAACCAACCACAGTAAGAGTCTGTTCGCGAGTGCATCATCCTGTCAAGCGCTGGATCTCCTTGACATCGTGAGGTGACTCCAAATCCAGGATGGCCTTCACCTTGTCCGAGTTGGGCTCCACCCCTGCTGGACTCAAGAGATGCCCCAGGAACTTGCCGCAGCTGGCCTCGAAGACACACTTTAAGGGGTTCAGCCTCATCTTGAACCTCCTTAGGGTGGCGAATGTCTCTTCTAGATCCTTCAGGTGCGAATCCATGCACTTGCTTTTGATCATCAGGTCGTCGACGTAGACCTCCAAATTTCTCCCCCTCTGATCTCGAAAGACCCGATCCATCATGCGTTGGTATGTGGCCCCTGCGTTCTTCAACCCAAAGGGCATCATTTTGTAACTGAAGCATCCCTCCCTTGTGATGAAGGAAACATCCTTGACATCGGGAGGGTGCATCCGGATCTGGTGATAACCTGAAAAAGCATCTAAAAAGCTCATGATAGAAAAACCGACGGCTGAATCAACCAGCGCGTCGATCCGAGGCAGGGGGTAGCAATCCTTAGGGCATGATTTATTTAACAAAGAAAATTCAATACACATTCTCCATTTACCACCCCTTTTTTAACCATTACCACATTCGAGATCCAGCCCGGATACTGGATCTCTGAGATGAAGCCGGCCTCCAGGAGCTTCCTGACCTCTTCACGGGTGGGCTCCTCCAGCTTGGTGGCGATGGCTCTCATCGTTTGGCGTATGGGGCCAGTGCGGGGATCTAGGTTCAGGCGATGGCAGGACACGTCCGCATGGATGTCCGGCATGTCCGCTGCGCTCCAGGCGAAGATGTCGACATTGCTTTGAATGCAAGCTCGCACTCGCTCCAGGGCCTCGGGACTCAAGCCCCCGCTGACCCGCACCCTTTGCACCTGCCCTGCACTGGTGAAGACCTCCATCTCCACCACTTCTTTGGTCGGATCCAGCCGCGACTGCTCCCAGCCGACCCTTGCCTCTTCCTCCAACTCCAGCTCCCCCCTCTCTTCCCCCTCCTCGATCTCCATTGCCTCCTCCAGCCCCTCCTGCTGCTGCCTGTCTTCCTCGCCCCCCTGGGCCTCTCCCTCAGCTCTTCCTGCTCCCTACTCTCCGACCTTCATCGCCCATTCCGGGCTCTCCTGCTCCTCATCCCCCTAGACCTCCTGCGCATATCTTCCCTGCTGCTCTTCCTTAGTCTCCTCTCCTCCGACTTCCTCTTCAGCTAACTCTCTCTCCTCCTCTAGGCCCATCTCCTCTTCCTCAACTACATCCTCAAGTGCCTCCATATCCATCTCCAACTCCTCTGCCTCTGCCATCCACGATATGGTGTTAACGGCCGTAATATAGCATTGTCTCGCCACCTTCGGGTCCCCTCTTACCCTGACCTGCACCCCTCCAATGTTGAACTTGAGGCACTGTGAAATGAGGAGGGGACGCAGCCAAAGGCGCTGATGAGGGGGAGCCCAAAGATGGCATTATAGCAGCTTGGGGCGTCCACGATCACAAATCTGCAGTTCCGTGACATGCCCCCCAACTTCACGTGCAGCCCTACTCCTCCTTCCACTTCCTTCCTCTCTCCGAAGAACCCGAACAACGGCCCATCTGAGGCCAAGATCCTTTTCCCTTCCACCCTCATCTCATCAAAGGCCTTCTTGAAGATGAAGTTTACCGAGCTCCCGTTATCCACCAGTATCCTCGAAACTATGAAGTTCTCTACCGCTGTCTGGATCACCAGAGCGTCACAGAATGGGTCCTCATAGTCTGGCATGTCCGCCGACGAGAAAGTGATTTTTTCTTCCGGTGGGGGAGCCTGTGAGGTAGAGGCGACCCGCTTCGGTACATGGTTTGCAGGCTCCCCTTGAGGGTTGCCTCAATCCCCACTCCTCCGTGAATCACCCTGATTCCTCCTCGGGTCCCCACATCTACCCGATCTTCACACCTATCTTCCATCTCCCCCGGATGTACCTTTACGATCCTCACCGGCGGATCCTGCCTCCCTGCTCCTCTGGCTTCCCTCATTTCCAAGAATTCAGGGTAGGTGGCCATTGCGTGGCCCTCCTCTTGGTGGAAGTCACAAAAAAGCAACGCCATCCCACCCCTTCTTCCTTCTCCTCTTCCTCTTCTTCCTCCTCCTCGAGCTCCTCTCCGCGCTCCTCTTCCTCTGCCTACTTCCATAGCCTCTTGCTGCGGCGGGACTCGTACCCTTGGCTCCTGCCATCACGCCGGTTGGTCGAACCTCCTGGGTTCTCGTAGGTTATCTCTTCCCTGATATCCTCCTCCTTGGCCCTGGGGGCGACCCTCCTGGGGCCTCCAACCCAACCGGTTGTTAGGCTCCCGGGCCCCCCATCCCTGCTTCTGTCCCTGCCTTCGGGGCTCTTCCCTCCTCCTTTCTTCTCTCTATTCCCTCTGCTCTCTTGGCTCCTTCTGCCTTCCCGATGTAGGCTCCTTCACATCATCCTCTGCCAGCCTGGCCAACTTCCTGGCGAATGCTGGGTTTGCTCTCTCAAAGTCGATCTCCTTTGCCGCCCTCTCCATGAGCTCCTCAAAGGATGGGGGGGCACTCTCTTTAACTCCATACTAAAAAATCCCGGCCTCAGCCCCAGGGTAAAGGCGAGCATCAATGCGTACCCTGAGACCTCCTAGACCAGGCGGATCTCTTCTTGGAACCAGTCGACATAGTGACCCAATGTCTCATCCGGCTTCTGCCTCACCGCAAACAGGCATTCTGCCTCCTTCTTCCGCTTCTTCGATCTCGAGAACCTTAACAGAAAACTCCTTCGCAGATCCTCAAAGCAGTAGATCGACCTCGCAGGCAACTGATGGAACCAATCCCGCGCCTTCTCCTTCAATGTGATGGAGAACAGCCGACACTTGAAGGCATCCGTCATCTGCCTTATCGAAACCACGTCTTCAAACCACTGTACGTGCTGTACAGGGTCATCTTTTCCCGAGTAGTACGACATGTCAGGCTCCCGGAACCCCTCCGGTACCGGAACTGAGATGATGAGCTTGCTGAACGGGCTCTCGCCTCTAGCCTGGCGAGAGGGCACGTCCCGCGGCCTCGGCTGGCTGGCCCGATCTGCGAGACCGTGCTCGGGGAAAAGATCTCTCACCGCTGTCTCCTTCTCGCCCAAGTCTGTCAAAGCTTCCTTGCCCGGGCGCTGGTTCTGGCCTAGGAAGAGCTCCCACGCCGCCACATCTCTCTCGCCAGCCTCCGTCGGGACGTCCTTCCCTAGGCGCTATCCAGGGGCGTTCTCGCCTAGGAGCGGGACCTCCTCTATCAGAACCTGAGGTGTGGCCCACTCGCTTCTGGCCGAGAAGGCCAAGCTGATCGTCTACAAGGCTTCTTGCCTGAATTCATCCAGCATCCTCTTCATCGCTTCCTTTCCCTGCGTGGGGGAGCCTCCAGAACCAGACCCTTCTCCTTCACCTCCATCCATGGGACAAAACTCAAGGCTTTCTTGTATCAGCTGCTTTCCACGCTCACCGCACTAGAACTTTTGAAGCTAAAAATGACCTCAACGGGAGTTCAAAAATAGGGGTGCAGCCAACACCCACTTCTCTCAAGCCTCAACCCTCGACTAGCTGCAAAGGACATAAGACTGACCCAAAGCCTCAGCAGGGAGGTCCCACCTCACACCTGGAAGATCTCTGAGAGGTTCCCCTCCAAAGCCAAAAGCTGGGCTAGGAGCTCCTCAGAAAGCACTAGAAGTTGGAAGATAATGACAACTTGCTTTCTAAGGAGCCCTTATGGGTCTATTTATAGCATCTTGCTGACCTGAGATTACTGAAATACCCCTAGTTGGTCTGCCCATAGCCAAATCCCGCGGTTTTTCTAAGGGTACGGGGGTAAATTTACTTGAGGACAATTTGGTCATTTTACCCAAGGCCCTGGGCCCCACTCGGCGAGAGCTCTGAGCCGAGATCCTTCTGTCCAGAGGTCGGCGCAAGCGTTCTCGCCTGATTATAGGTAAGAGCCCTTTGAGATTCGAGCTTGGCGCAAGCGCAAGCGTTCCCGCGTTGGCTGCGTTCGACAATCTTGGCCTGTTGATCTCCGTTTGACGATTCAGTTGCGCTCGCCGATCTGGGTTCGACGATTTGGCGCGAGCGTTCTAGCCAACTTGGGCGAGATCATCTTTATGGCGGGAACTCCTTTGGCTAGCCTAATTGTGACCATTGCGCCTCCTGGTCTGACTCAGCGAATATGGGGTTGTACACATCATAAATTTCCAAACTATTTTTGTTTATCTAACCAGTGCAATTATTGCTTTCTATTTGATTACATCAAGAAGTCTTTTGGCCAAAACTTTTGCGCTATTTAAATCATCTTCATAATTTTAGGACTTAACTCTTACGCCTCGTATATTTATTTAGATCTCCCTTATAATTGATTAAGCGGTAGCTAAACTTAGAGTTTTTTCTATTCCTTATAAGTTCACATCAAACTTTTGCTCTGGAATAGCAAAAGCTTAAGTATGGGGGTATTTGATGAGTTTTAAATATACGCATATTTTAGTACTTTATTTATTTCATTTTAGTTTTTAGTCATAGTTTTTAGTTATTTTTTTGTTTTTAAATATTTCTCTTTTTGTAAATATTTACCTAACTTAACTGAATTTTTATTTCTGCAATTTTCCAGAAAAATGGTCAAAAATTGACCATACACGCCCGTGTCAGCCAACCCGACACGCCCGTGTCATTTCTGTTCGACGATCACGACTCGCGCTCGACGATCAAGACTCGCACTCGACGATCTCCGATCGACGATCAAGACTCACGCTCGACGAATTCCGCTCGACGATCGGCGATCAACCCGACACTCCCGTGTCAGCCAACAAGACACGCCCGTCTCCATCCCGATCGACGATCAAAGCTTCCAGCTCGACAAAACGCTGTCTACATTCATCGAGACCAACCCAACACGCCCCGTGTAGACAGAAACACGGGCATGACCGCCACGTGTACTTCTCCAACTGGCCGACAAGACCCGCGCAGCAACATTTCAACGTAACCCGTGCCCAGTTCTACCTCCCCGACACGCCCAGAGTCACGACCGTGAACTGTGGCGTGACCGCCGCGTGACTGACACGTGTCCAGCCCGAAGTTAACTAAGCCGTCACCTCGCCCGATCAGCTCATGAATAGTGCTGACACGCCCCCTGACACGCCCGTGTCGGAGGGCAGGTCCCATGAAATTTTTTGTCTATAAATTCAAGACTTCTCCTTGTAATCACATTCCACTTTTTGGATCCATTTTGTATAGGTGTTATGTTGCTGGAATGAATTCCAAATATTATGTGAGAGATATTTTCTCCCCCCACCTCTCTCTTCTATTTTAGCTTTGTAATCACCTTTTATTATTAATTCAAATTTTGTTTTTTTTTTCTATTACATGCCTTGGAATTCATCTATGTGTCATCCCTTATGCAATCTTATTTTTTGTCTTTGTTTTATCTTTGTTTTCGTCTTTTAAAATGCGTGTGTGAGTGTATGAGTATAGTTTTACTTCTAAGTTTTCATTATGTTTTTCTTTAGCTTTTGTTAGACTTAGGTTTTTTATAGTTTCTATTCATTTCTATAAACTCGTAAAAACATTTTTAAAGTGATTTTCATTTTTTTTGCTAACTTAGATTTTCGTGTTTAGATTGTTAAACTTTTTGGTTATTTTTTCTTTATTTTCACTTTTTACGCACTTTTACGGAGTTATAGGAATGATTATATAGTTGTTTTAATTTTTCGAGCATTTCAATTTTCATTTAAAACTTTTGTCCGTTTAATTTTTTGTCTTCTTTTTACACATTTTTACTGCATTCTAGCGATAGAAATGTATTCATTTCAATTTTTCAAGCACTTTCCATTTTGCGTTTATTTGCAAACTCAATTGCTCCTTTAATTTTTATTTTAGCATTTTATACATTTCTACCGCATTCTAGCGGTAGAAATTTAGTTTTTTTTTATTTTTCGGTAACTTAGGTTTTTGCAATTTTTTAAGTGTGCGCAGTTATTTCCGCCTACTCGTTAAGAGTTAAATGACGCAGTTTTTCCATTTCCCTTCAAGTCGAGTGTGTGCGTTTATTTTACCTTTATGCAGTGTGTGTGTGTTTTCAATTCAGTAGAGTGAGTTGTGTTTTTAATTTACTATCGAGAGTGTGTGTGTGTGAGAGAGTTTTTACTTTCTGTCGAGTGTGTTGCATTTATTTTGTCCTGCTCGTTTGAGTAGGACTCGGTTTCATTTCTCCCGCCCACGCATTTGCGCCGGGACTCGCACTTTACTGCTTTCATTTTAGTCCTACTCGTTTGAGTAGGACTTGCAATTTACTGCTTTCTTTTACTGCTTTCCTTTATTGATTTCTTTTCCTGCTTTCATTTACTACTTTCTTTATTGCTTTCACCGCTGTCGTCCCCATTCCGATGAGTGTCTAACCGGTCTTAGCCCTCAGTATCGAAGAGCATTGGGACAGAAAAAATAACTTTAAATAATTAAAGGTCCTTATTTTCTAACTAATTAAAATTACATATGGCTTGCCTAGGGATTACGACGCGTAGGACCACAAATCGATTTGTGGGCCCTATTTCCGTAGTCCATATGCTAGCTAGCCGAGAGACCGTGCGTATGGACCGATCACCCCTTGCTAAAGAGAGTTCCGCACTAACCCTCGAGAGAGGAGGCGCGCCAACTATACCGGATTGGGTTCCCCACCCAATAGCGGGGTTCTTAGCGTAATGCGGGCGTTAAGAGGAATCCTTCATCGGACGAGAGCACGATCGAATAGTCTTAGCGTTCAGGTGAGCGATAGTAATAGAGATAAGTGAGCTCATTCTAGTGGAACCTCCAAGGCCAAGTCTCCGCCTTAATTAATTTGAAACTTAGGATCTCTTTTTATTAAAAGTTTATTTTAGTTCTAATTTTTATTCGATGCGGTCGCGCAAAGCTTTTCATCAGCCCCACCTTTTATGCTTTCATTTTCTTTCTTTTTGCTTTTATTATATATATAAAAAAAACCTGACAAGTAATTATCGGTAAAATAATAGTCCCCTCCTGGGAAGAGTAGAAATAATCGAACCGACCCCGAGAACAATACGACCTCGATATTCCGCACCAGAATATCCTGTACTTCACGTGATAGGTGTACTTGCCTCCTTTCATTAAAACTCGATCTTATCTTTTTATATCCAAATTAATAAATCCGCGTGCCCCGTTTTCCAAATAAAAACCACATCCGCCTTTTTCCTTAAATAAACCGCCCGAGGCGCCGCGGGAGTTCTCACCAATTTTTGGAGTTTTAACTGCATCAAGTTTTCGGACCCAATGCAAAAATATCAATCACCCATCATAGTTCCTAGTGCCCCCGAGAGCCCTTCACTGGGTATACCCTGGGAAGTCTTGGGATTAACCTTAAATCACTAAATATAATAACCCTAAAACAAGAGTAATCTAATAGGTTAAGACATTATGGTTCATTCTCGCCCGTGACGAGTTTGAGAGATACTGAATAAAGGCACTATTGTGCGTTATCACCCGCTATGGGTTGGAGGGATATATGTTGCAGGCTCACTCGTGAAGGGTTTGAGGGAATCAGGACAGGTTGGTCCCGCGAGCTGAAGGCTCGAGATGAAATACTTGCATGTGCATAAATTTAGTGGTGGGTCATGCGGTACTGGCCAATCGTCACACCGATGGTAGTACATTGAACCAGGAGGGTGTGAGGGTTTGAGGGCCCAGTTGGTTGTTTTACACTGCGGTCTGGAGGACGATCCCCGATAACACACACCCGACACAACAAGACTGACGGGTAGTCAGCAAAGTACGTACGCTTTGTCCTACAGTGCACCTTAGACGTTTACAGGCGTGTATAAGAGGGGTCTAGGTTTGGTAGTGTGCATACCTGCCTAGAAGTGGAGAGGCCCGCTCCGCTGCTGCCATAGCCACAACGGTGGTACCCGAGAGTGAAGCTAGCTCTCAAAAAGTGGGAACTAAAGGTCTGTTATCACAGAGTCGTTGTGTGTGAGTTGCACTTGTCTGTTGCATAAATTGCATCATAAACATTCATTCATATTAGGTCATACGCTTCATAGATCCTTATCATATAAATTAGCATGGGCTCTTTTATATGATAAGTTAAATTTCCTGGAATCCTTAACTTATAAATTTGTATGGGCATTTTTATAATTTAAGGTACGTTTTATGATGGTAGTTAAGTTGTAGCATAGCTTTACTTTTCTGCTCTTACTTTCAGTTCTTTACTTACTTATACTGTACATGCTTTTACTTTTGTGCTATATACATAGAACTACTAGTGTAGATTTACTGCTCACACTCTTACTTGGTAGCTTAGTTTCCCTTATCACCGGCTTCCCTTTTGTTACCCCTTGATAGTCCTCCGCTTCATCCTCCCGCACGGTTCCTAGGAGTTACGGGGCGAGGTGCGGAGGAAACAACTTAGTCTTTTTGACTAATGGTCAGTGACCAAACTATTTTTAGGAGCACGAGGAGATGGAGCACCAGCACGACCGGCAGGACGAGGTGACAGGGCATGAGGAGTTGATACCACCTACTACTACTACTACAGCGCTACCTCAGGTGGGATGAGTTCGAGATTAGTTGATTAGCTTCCGCTGTTTTGATGTTTTGTGAGGAAAGTTATTCATATGATATAATGGACATAAGCCCTTATTACTCTTCATATTTTTGTGTACTCATTGTGGACTGTGTACTCATTCATTCATATATATATGAGTTGTATTGTGACTGTGGACTAGCTGTGTTGTACTCTGATATGTATTACTTCTATTTCTTATATTGGCCTACATGTTATATGATCGTATTAGCCGGCAGAATCAGCGTGTTGCGGTGTCGACTAACCCGTGCATTAGTGCCACCGTAAGATGGTGGTTCTAGGCATAAGACCGGGAGCCTCCTTCGTAAGGGGAGGGGTCTTACAATATGCCTCTCGACTTGCTTGTCTTGGGCTCTTTGTTCTTCAGCCACACCCACAACAATGATGATTGGGAAGAACTACTATAACAACTGCTCTTTCTATAAAGAGTTTCTCCTTTTATTTAATGTAACCTAACAGCTCTTTTAGTAGTGGGTTCCACTCTTTTAATGCTGCCTGCATACTTGCTTCAACGCCTAACTTACATAAAGTAGGTCTGCGGCATCTTTTGTCATGTACTGTGGCTTTGCCGCTAATAATTTTAATATTGTTGACTTTTTAACTTGCTGACATCAGCACCTGAAGACTTAGTCAAAATTCAAGCATCAATAGAATAAGCGTTGAGTGAATGAGATTTCACTCAATGCTAAAGTACTTAGATAGTTCTGTACATCTAGGTGTTGATAGCGTTGAGTGAGTAAAGCTCACTCAATGCTTTTTGCCTTAACCCTTTCTGCAGCCTCTTCTGCATGCATGACGTTGAGAGCATTGAGTGAACATACTTCACTCAACCCCTTGTGTCTTATCAACATTTTGTATTTTAGGCATTGAGAGCGTTGAGTGAACATGCCTCACTCAACGCTTTCTAGCTTAGCCATTTCTGCTTCTTCAATATCTTAAGCGTTGAGAGCGTTGAGTGAGCATGCCTCACTCAATGCTTTTTGCTTTAACTACTTCTACATCATGGCTTTGAGAGCGTTGAGTGATGACACCTCACTCAACGCTTTCTGCCTTAGCTAGATTTTCTATTTCAGAATTCAGTTTGAGCTTGACAAACTTAGAACGCAGTTCGACGAACTCTGAGCTTAGCTCGACGAATAAGTAAAAACTTTGTTCGACGAAGTTTGCGTTTACCTTGACGAATAAGTGAAAGCTTAGATCGACGAACTTAGGGATTAATTCGACGATCTCTGAACTCAGATATTCAATAATTGTGAAGCTGGGGCATTGAGTGATCGAGCTACACTCAACACCTGTGGACTTGACCACTTTTCAGCTCATTTCTCTTTAGGCTTTGACTGTATTAGCCTGACTCATAGCTTTTTGTTGTATGCCGTTGTGAGTTGATTTCACTCAACGCCTGTGGACGTGGACACATTCTAAGCTTGTCATTTCATGGCTTTGACTAAATAGGCTTCCCTCAGCGTTATACATCATCTGGAGTTGTGTGAATGATCTTCACTCAACGCCTGTGGACTTAGATAGTTTTCTGTATTTTCACCACTTAGGTAAGAACTTACCTGACTTAGACACTTAGGCTATCTGTTTCATCATTGCTACTAGGATATCCTGCAATCATTAAACTTGAACACGAGTTAGATCACCACATGTGTATACATTGTTTGATGGTCCTTCAAATCCAGAATATTGGGATCAATGGACCCAACAATGGTGGCATCAACCACCGTGAATAACAGTGGTGCCCCATTGTTTTTGAGTCGCGAAAAATATTCCACGACTCAAAACAGCGGCAGCGCTGCTGCACCTTTTTGTAAAAAATTATTATATATTTTAATATATAAAAGTTATAATCCATATAATTATAATATCTAAAAATTATATAATGATAATATACTATAATCTATAATATGTAAAGGTTATAATATATATAATTATAATATATAAACGTTATAATATAATATATTATTATTACATATTACTTAATAATATATAATATTTAAAAAATTATATTTAAATAAATTATATATAATATAAAAAAATTATGTTAATATAAGTTATATATAATATAAAAAAATTATATTAATATAAGTTATATATATTATATTTCAAAAAAAACTTTTGATTGAATTTTTAATATAATGTATATATAATATATTTCGAAAAGAAAATTTTGATTGAGTTTTTGGAAATTTTTGGTTCCTGTGATTGTGTCTCTTAGGTTGAAACAATACTGCAAACAATATTTTTCCAAACAGATTCACAGATTCTTCCACCACTCTACAAAACAACTATTTATTCCACCACTACTTCCCACCACTTCTTCTCCAGTCGCTATAGTCGTGCCAAATAGTGCCTAAGTTTTCAGATCAAAGCTTTCAAGTCTTCTCCTTCAACTGTTATTTCAAGATCTACTCTCTAAGAAGAAAGAAGATTGAATCTACTCAGATCTGAAGAAGATTGTTTTTGTCGGGTACATTGGAATAAATGTATCTGATTTGAAGAAGCCTCACCCTACTCAATGATATACATCAAAATGTATTTGATGTGTTTTGATTTTAGTTGTGCAGGTCAAGTATTTACAGGAAAAGCTGAAAAGTTTCTAAGTCCATGTGTCGACACCCAGAAGAAAAGTGTTGACACTTAAGAAGACTTGTGTCGACATCCAGAGAAGCAGTGTCGACACTTGGAGTAATTGTGTCGACACCAGGTATGCAGAGTCGACACCAGAAGGAAAGTGTCGACACATACAGGCTGTGTCGACACTCAATGAAGAAATGTCCAGAGAAGCAGTGTCGACACTTAGAAGCAGTGTCGACACCCAGAGGAACTTTGTCGACATCAGAAAGTGTCGACACTTGGAGGCTGTGTCGACACTCAGCAAACTTCACCAGAGTTTAAGTACAAGTGTCGACATATTGAAGTATGTGTCGACACATAGCAGAAGACTCAACACATGAAGAAAGTGTCGACACTAGGAGGCTGTGTCGACACTTAGCAAAGTTCAACAAATTCTAAGTACAAGTGTCGACACTTGGAGAATGTGTCGACACACAGCAGAAGACTCAACACATGAAGAAAGTGTCGACACTAGGAGGCTGTGTCGACACTCAGCAAAGTTCAACAAATTCTAAGTACAAGTGTCGACATAAAGAAGATGTGTCGACACTCAGCCAAAGTCTCAACATAAGAAGAATGTGTCGACATAAGGAGCAGTGTCGACACTCAGCAAGTATCAACACATAAGGCATGTGTCGACACCAAGAAGATGTGTCGACACTGAACAAGTTCAACACAAGAAGATGTGTCGACACAAAGGAGTAGTGTCGACACTTACAAGAAATCAACAAAGTACTGAAGAACAAGGAGTTGTGTCGACACACATTATCAGCGTCGACACATGATGAAGAAGCTGTGTCGAGAAGTAATTTCTATAACACAAAGAGTTGTGTCGACACCATGAAGGCTAGTGTCGACACTTAGTCAACTTGTGTTGACACTTAGTCTATCAGTGTCGACACTTAAAGACAGAATGTCTCGACACTTTAAGACAGTTACAGATATTTCAAGAAGTGACTGGATGACATGACAGCTGCCATTCCAGCCGGTCTACTGCAACTGTTAGAGATGTCAGAAAGCTGTTAGAAACCGGATCAGCCGGTCACCATGAAGAAGGCCTATATATATGCACATTCTGTCAACAACAGAAGATGATTCACACAAGATCAAGCAATTCGTTGAAGAATCAATTCAAGTGAAGATCTAAGTAGTTGGAGAGAGAGAGCTCCTTCCAAGAAGACAGCTGTTGGAACCAGGCTGTGAAGAAAGTTTCAGACTTAGTTCTGATTCTTAAGTTAGCAGTGATTGAAGATCAGCTGCAGAGAGATTCAACCCTATTGTGTTCTACATTCAAGAAGCTTTGAAGAAAGCCAAGTGAGGTTGATCTCAGCAGAGTTCTTCCAAGAACTCATCAAGAAACCTGTCAACTCTTCTCTCTTATTCTGAGTTGTAGGTATATACATTGTATTTTTAATTTCTTGTAGGATCCTTAGGGATCTGAGTTGTAAGCCTGAAATTATAAAGGCTGAGTGGTAGGGCCTGTGTGCCTGAGTGTAGGAGATCTATTTCTCTGAGTGTAGGCATGTTGTAGGCTGAGTGTAGGCCTTGTGGCTGAGTGTAGGTCTTTGGAGAAGACTGAGTGGTAGGGCTGTTGAGCCTGAGTTGTAGGAGTGGGATCACTCTGAGCTGTAGGAACCTGGTTTGGGTTCTGAGTGTAAGATCTGAGGATCTGAGGAATAGTGGAGGAGTTTGGCCGAATCTAGTACACTACTAGATAGGCGAAGGGGGAAAGTGGATGTACCCAAACCTTGGGGAACCACTATAAAACTGTGTGTACTCTGTGTATGTGATTGATGCTGTGTATGCTGTTTATAGTTCTGTGAAATCTGTGATATAATCTGCCTAAAAGTTTAAAAAAGATTTAGACACCTATTCACCCCCCCTCCACTCTAGGTGATTAGTTACAATTTCTTTCAAGTGGTATCAGAGCCAGGTTACTCAAAAGAGAACATAACTGTCTGAGTAGATCCTGTTGGCAGATTCAGTGGAATCAAGGACAGATTCAGCATAAACAAGAAAATCAAGAAAATGGGTTCAACAGAGAATCATAAAGAACTTAGATCCATGAAGTTGCCAATTTCCAGAAAGGAAATTTTTGGCATCTAGAAAGAAAGGGTTAGACTGTTTATGGAAGCCTCTGACCCTAGAATCTATATCACAGTTAAAGAAGGGCCATATGTGCCTATGAAAGTATCTGTGTTGGATGCAAATCAGAGAACACCAAAAGACTTTTCTGAAATGACCAATGATGAGATTATTCTGGCCACCATGGACAAAAGGGCCCAGAATATTATAGTAAGTGCAATAGATGATGCTACATTTCAGAACTTGATACACTGTAAAACATCAAAGGAGATGTGGGATACTCTGACAGTGTACATGGAGGGTTCAGAAGAAGTTAGACAAGACAGGAAGTCTTTATTAAACCAAGAATATGAGAGCTTCAGACAAGGCAGGTCTGATAGAATAACTGAGTGTTACAAGAAATTCTATAGGATAGTTAATGAGTTAATGTCCTATGGAAGAGAATTCAGCAATTATGAGCTGAATGATAAGTTCTTGAGGTCCCTAACAAAGGACTGGGACATCAAGATCTGTGCCATAAGGGAAATGACCAAATTAGCAGATATTCCTCCTCCAACATTGTTTAGAAAGATGTTATCCTATGAAATGCAGCTAATGATAAGGAAAGAAGAGGAGAAGACTACCAGAGTCGAGCATAAAGAAAGAGCTGTGGCATTCAAGACAGAAGCCACCAGGAAATACAAAAGTAAGTCTCCATCTCCACCACCAAAGGTTGCTGGATCTGAGACAGATAAGACAGAATGCATGGATTCTGAAAGCAGTGAGAGTGATGAGGATTTTGCAGCTTTCACAAGACACTTTCAGAAGTTTCTAAAGAAGAAACAGTGGAGGTCAAAGCCATCTACTTCACAGGGAAAAGATGACTATTATCAGAACAAGAAGTCATCAAAGAAAGACAGGAGAAAGCCCAAGTCAAGCAAAGCAACTTTATCAAAAATTGTATGCTATTGCTGTAACAGACAAGGACATGTTGTTGCTGACTGTCCAGAGAAAAGGAAAGAGTCAACTGATAAGAAGAAGACTCAGATAAAGGGCAAAAAGGAAAGGTCCTTTGTTGTCAAGAAGGACAAAAGCCTGTCAGACATATCATCTTCAGAAACTGATTCAGAAGCAGAAGCTTACATTGGACTGTTTGCTGAAGAAGAAGAAGAGGAGTTCATCCAGTTAATGAATTCTTTATATGAGCAAGAGGACAATCAGTGCCAGGGACTGATGGCCTTATCTGAAGTTGACAAAATCCAGGAGCAGCCTGGACCTAGTCAGGTACAAAATTGTTCTTTATGTTCAATTTCTAGTGCTAGTTCAGATTCAGTTACATCAGCATCAAGTGATGCCAGTGGATCTGAATCTGAAGAGGATATTCATCAGTTGATTGATGAATATAGAGTACTATTGCAAGTTTTTAAGAAAAGCAAATCCTTGGCCAAAAGTCAGGCAAAGGAGATTGCTAGTCTCAAAGAGGCTGCAACTGATTTTGATAAGTTAGTTGATCAGAAATTAAATGAAATAGCCAGGCTGAAGAACATTACTGTTATTCGGATGGGAACTATAACATTTAAGAATGATCAAATCAGAAATCTGGAGATTAGTCTTCAGAAGGAGAGAGATATAGTTGCAAGGTTTTCTAAACCAAAATCTATTTTACCTTTGATAGATGAATTTGTACATCAGAAGGGTAAAACTGGATTAGGGTTTACACAACCTGCTAGGACTGTAAAGTCCAAGTCTAAGGGCAAAGCCCCAGTACTCAACAAGCCTGCTATAGATAGAACAACTAGGGTTGTACCTAAGCAAAGGTACAATAGATTTGAGTGCTGGTGCTGTGGCAAGGTAGGCCACTTTGCCATTGACTGCTGGCATAATTCTTGTGCCAAAGTGAGTAGCAAACTGCCTGTTAGAAGATCTGAAGGTAGCTTTGTTAAGAGGCAAACTAACCAGCACCAAGGACCCAAGAATTCTTTGGGTTCTAAGGTTAACTAATCTGTTTTGCAGGAGAGTCCAAGTGACCATGCCCCAATATGGTACTTGGACAGTGGATGTTCCAGGCACATGACTGGAACTAGGGGATTGCTAAAGGACTACACACAAATCAAGGATGGTCCTAAAGTCACCTTTGGTGGTTCTGAAAAAGGAATCATCAAAGGTTTTGGTAACATTTCTAGCAACCTTATAACAATTACTCAAGTGGCTTATGTTAAAGGTTTGAAACACAACCTTATTAGTATAAGTCAACTGAGTGATTTAGGATATGACATCTCATTTGTCAAAGATGGTTGTCATATCAGGAGGTCAAATGATCAAGAGATCATTCTGACAGGTTATAGAAAGAGAAATGTCTATTGCTTAGACATTATGTGTGAGAACAATGTTTCTCCAGTGTGTCTTGTAGCTGATGAGAAAGTCTCTCATTGTGTCAAATGGCACAAGATGCTAGCCCATCTTAACTACAAGACAATTGGCCAACTCTATAGCAAAGAGTTAGTGAGGAATGGTCCTCAGGTTAAGTGTATTAAAGATGGGATATGTTCAGCTTGTCAAAAGGGCAAGCAGACTAGATCCACCTTTAATAGCATTGAGAACAAAGATGCTGTGAGGTGCTTATACCTATTGCATATGGATCTCTTTGGTCCTATGCCAGTTCACAGCCTAGGTAGGAAGGTCTACACATTTGTGGTGGTAGATGTCTACTCAAGGTTTTCCTGTGTGTTCTTCCTTAGACAGAAATCTGAAACACCTAGTATCTTCTATAGTTTTGTCAAACAAATTCAGAATGAGTTAGACAGTACAGTGGTCAAAGTAAGAAGTGACCATGGTACTGAATTCCAGTCTGATAGTATGACAAAGCTATGTGAAGAGTTTGGGATATTTCAGGAATTTTTTTCACCAAGAACACCTCAGCAAAATGGCATTGCTGAGAGGAAAAATAGAACCTTGATTGAGGCTGGTAGAACCCTATTAAGTGACACATATCTCCCAGAATATTTCTGGGCTGAGGCAGTTAACACTGCATGTCATGTAATTAATAGGGCTACTATCACCAAGAGCCACAATAAGACCCCCTATGAGATTATGAAAGGCAGAAAACCAAACCTATCCTATTTCAGGATCTTTGGTTGTAAATGCTATATACTTAACAATGGTAAGTCTTACTTGACCATGTTTGCTGCGAAATCCCAAGAGGGGATCTTTGTTGGGTACAGCAACAATAGTAAGGCTTATAGGGTCTACAACTTGACTACTCAAGTTGTAGAAGAGTCAGTACATGTAGTATTTGATGAAGCTAGACTCATTAACCATGAATTGTCTAGAAGTATTTGCAGCTCCACAGGTGTTACTAAGAAGATGGACAAGCTCACTATTAAAGAAGGATCTACTGCAAGTCAGCATGTAGATGATAGTGGATGTTGTCCAGGGGGAGTACTAGATGCACCTAATGCAGTAGAAGATCAAGGGGTACAGCAAGTTGAAGAAGCTGAAGGAGTTCAACCTGAAGTCAGGCTGCCACCAGCTAATATACATCTAAAAGATCATCCAATAAATCAAATTATTGGTGATCTAAGTCAAGGGGTACAAACAAGGAGCAGAAATCTAAGTTCAGTACTCTACTCCAGTTTTCTATACCAAGTTGAGTCAAAGAAATTTGAAGAAGCCATCCTAGACCCTCATTGGATTGAGGCAATGCAAGAGGAGCTGAACTAGTTCAAAAGATGCAATGTCTGGGAGCTTGTTCCTAAACCAAAAGACCACAACATAATTGGGACTAAGTGGATCTTTAGGAACAAGATGGATGAACATGGAGTGATTATAAAGAACAAAGCAAGACTGGTTGCTAAGGGATATAGGCTGGAAGAAGGTATTGACTTTGATCAAACCTTTGCTCCAGTAGCCAGACTGGAGGCAATAAGAATGTTCTTGGCCTATGCAACCTATCAAGGGTTTAAAGTATACCAAATGGATGTCAAGTCAGCCTTTCTGAATGGTAATCTGAAGGAAGAGGTCTATGTGGAACAGTCATCAGGTTTTGTTGATTCAACTAAACCTAATTTTGTTTATAGACTTAGGAAGGCTTTGTATGAGTTAAAACAAGCCCCTAGGGCTTGGTATGAAACCCTGTCTAGTTTCCTCATTGAGAATAAATTCACAAGGGGGAAAATAGACAAGACTCTATTCCTTAGGGAATCCAGAGGCAAGATCATTCTAGTCCAAATATATGTAGATGGCATCATATTTGGGTCTACTGAAAGTAGTCTTTGCAAAAAGTTTGCAAAACTAATGCAAGGACAATTTGAGATGAGCAGTATGGGGGAACTTAAGTTCTTCTTGGGTCTCCAAGTTAGACAGACTGAGAATGGTTTATCCATATGGCAGTCTAAGTTCACTCTAGAATTAATAAGGAAGTATGGTATGGAATCATCCAGTATCATGAAAACTCCTATGGGGTCAAGTATGTCTCTTAGCAAAGATGATGCAGGGAAACCTGTAGATGAGACTTTGAATAGAGGGATAGTTGGCTCCCTATTGTATTTGACTGCAAGTAGACCAGATATCATGTATGCTACATGTGTCTGTGCTAGATACCAAGCTTGCCCTAAAGAGTCTTATTTGACAGCAGTCAAAAGAATTCTGAGATATCTTAAGGGCACTCCTTATCTAGGCATTTGGTACCCTAAAAATGGAGACTTTGAACTGACAGGTTATTCAGATGCAGATTTTGCAGGCTGCAAGGAAGATAGGAAAAGTACAACTGGTACCTGTCAATTCCTAGGTGGAAGACTGATTTCATGGAGTAGCAAGAAGCAAACAAGTGTGGCTATCTCCACAGCAGAATCAGAGTATGTGGCTGCAGGAAGTTGCTGTGCTCAACTTCTATGGATACAACATCAGCTTGAGAATTATGGTATTCAAGTAAGTAGAACACCACTATTTTGTGATTCTACTAGTGCTATATCTATTGCAAACAATCCTGTTTCCCATAGTAGGACTAAGCACATAGAGATAAAATATCATTTTCTAAGGGAACATGTTGAAAAAGAAGATATTTCACTAGAGTATGTTAATACAGATAATCAACTAGCTGACATGTATACTAAGCCTTTAGAAGAAACCAAATTCAATAGATTTAAAATTGAATTAGGTATGATAAACTTAGAATAAGTTTACAGAAATGGCTAAGTAAAATAGTGTCGACACACAGAGTTGTCTGTGTCGAGACAGAAAAGTGGTGTCGACACTTCAGAGAAAAGGTGTCGACACATCTAGGAAGTTGCTGTCGACACTTCAGAAAATTAGTGTCGACACATACAGTGTAGGTGTTGACACATCCAAGGTGGTGTCGACACTTAGGATTTATACAAAATTAGTCAAGTAAAGTCTCGACTAAGTGTCGAGCTAAGTGGTGTCGACACATAAACAAGTGTTGACACATATATTCTGTCGACTATACTTGTGTCGACACATAGTTGTTGTGACATTATAAGTCTGTGTCGACACTTATCATCAGTGTCGACAAAATTTAAGTATTTTGACGCGCCCTTTCATCTTCGATTCTAGAAAGGTATAAATAGGGTTTCACCTTTGTTTGTCGACACGCTCACCAAAGTTTCGAGACAAAACTTGTGTGTCGACACCTCTCTTCTCTAGATTCAAATTTCTTCAAACCCTAATGGCGCCCAAGCTCGAAGAGAATGTGAATGAAGGTTATGAACTCGTGCGGCATACTTTTGATGACGCAGACCCTGAGATCAAAAGTGTGATAACCCTAATATAAGAGACAGGGTTGGAATTTCTTATTTCAGAGCCGACAAAGATATGGAAGAAGGAAGTTCTGGATTTCCTGAATGGAGCTACAATAAATGAATCTGGACTCAAGATAAAGTCTAGGGTTCATGGGGCTAAGGTGAAAGTTTCTCCCAAAAGTCTGAGAAAGGTACTTCAACTACCTAGGACAAAGGAAGAAGATGATGTTTCTGCATCTAAGACAAGAGAAGCATTGAGTTGGTGTGTACTGGATTCCAACCTGAAGATAGGTTCTGTGTTCAACAGAAAAGGAATGAATATACAAGGCAAATTTCTCTCTGAAATTGTTGGCAAGGTTATTTTGAGCAAGCCTGGAGGGCATGACAGAGTATCAGCTCATATATTTGGTCTAATGACAAGAATTATCTTCACACTACAAAATGATTGGTCTGCAGTAGTGTTTGAGAATATTAAGGAGAGTATGAAGAAGCCCAATTTGGGTAGGATTCTAAGTCTTTACTTGGCTGGTAGTATACCAGAAGTAATGAGACAAGCTGCAGGATCTAAGATCAATCACATGAGGAAGATGGACATGAGAATCTTCTCTAGAGGGATAGAGTCTTGACTAAGGAAATGCCAACTTCTGAGAAGGTAACACCACCAAAGAAGAAGAAGAAGTCAGCCCCTGTGGCTCAAGAATCATCAACTAGCTCTGAAGAGCAAGTTGTCTTTACTCCGGATGATGAACAAGACACTGGAACTGGTGGACAATCTCCTGCTAGACAAGAAGATGCACCAAGGCAGGGGGAGCTACCTCAAGCAAGCCCAATCCACCAGGATTCCATCCAGGGGGAGCCCTTACTTGTGGATGAGCCACCTCGACTAGAAAGTGAACAAGCTACCCACACTATACTTGAGGTAATCACTGAGATTAATGCATTAGATTTCCATATTGAGGATGATGTTTTGTCTGATTCATTAACTAATGTTAATCAGCAACCTCAAACACATAGCCAACCCCAAGATGTTGTCATGGAGGACACATCTGTTGCAGATCAAGTGATATCTGATCAAGTTGTTGATGAGATAAGAGTCTCTCCACCCCATTCTCAACAAGAGTTTACCTTAGAAGAACTATTCCCCGACCTACTCCAAACTGACTTTGAGAAAGAAAGTGCTGCTGCTGAGGGGGAGAAAGTCACTGTTGAAGGAGAACATGCGGATATTGTTGCAGAAACTGCAGGCAAAGAGACTGAGGTGCCAAGAGATACTGAAGGGCTACAAAGGCCTGAGAAGGAGCTACCTCCAAGTCCAAAGGACAGAGTGACTATTGATAACACATCTGCTTCAGAAGATGAAGAGGCTGCAAAAGCCAAGAAAAGAAAATTTCAAGTTTTCAAAAGAAGAAGCCAGAATTATAAGAAGGCTTTACAAACAATTGCACCACAGCCTGCACTACGGCCAGCCCCATCTACTTACTACAGTTCATTGATGGTTGCATTACAGATAAAGCTTGATGAGCAAAGGCAAGCTCTGGAAAAGTATGTAGATGAAGGGAACAAATCTCTACAATTTGATCTTGCACAAGATATTAAGTCAATCAGATTTGAAATGAATCTGAATAAGAAAGAGATGACTGACTGCTTTCATAAAGGAGGGAATGTAGTAGTCTATCAAGCCACTCATCAGGAAAAGATCAAAGCTCAAGTAGATGATATTGCAGTGAAGCAAGGCTATGTTTTGGAGAACCAGCTGAGGATGAATGATAATCTCACTGCTTCACACAATGCAATAGTCACAGAAATGAAGAATATAACTACTGGTCAGACTACAGCTAATGCTACAGCTAAGGCTGAATTTGATAAAGCATTACAAGAGGGAATAACTACTGTTAAACCTGCTATACAAGACTCTCAAAAAGCTATAACTGACAAGCTCAAAAGGTTAAAACCTTTCTTTAAGGATGGAGTAAACTATTTGGATGCACAAATAAGATTTCAGAAAGATGATCTGAGTGATCATATTGAAAGAGAAGTCATAAAGGGGGAGAGGGTGTTAGTCAAAGCCAGCTCTGATCATGCAAAATGGATTTCCAATTCCATCAGAGCCACCCTTGGATATCCTCTATTATGTGATGATGACAATGTAGTAGAGTCTGGGATTAATCCTGCATATCTTGGAGGGGAGCAAGCTGAAGTGGCTCAAGTAATATACCCTCCACCAGACTTTGATATGATACATGCAGCTATACAGTCAATGTATAGCCCACCTGAGGGAAAGAAAAATGTCATCATAGAAAAAGTGGTTCAGCTAGTGCCTGAGGCTATACTGAAAGAACAAGCAGCTTTGCAGAAAGAACAAGAAGCCCAATTGTCTAAAAATAGATTTAGAGAGCAAGATGAACTTAGGCCTGACTTTGAACAGTGGAGCCCCACTTCAAGGAATATCATTCTGACTGCATGGAAGGCTGCTGTGGAAACCACCCGTCACCACACATCTTCCCAAAACCCCGAGGTGATGGTAAGGGGGGACGGGGGTACATAAACACCAAGGACCACCCGCTACAGGCAATGTGGGACTAATCCATCCACGGGATGGCGGGGATATTCCGCCACACGGGGGGCCCACCGGGGTCAACACCCAGACCTGGAACGCGATGGGGAAGCCCAAATATGCGGTCCCACACACACCCAATCCCGCTGGACCTTTGTTCTCAACACACCCCCGCAGCGGGATGGCTCTGATACCATGTGGAAACCACCCGTCACCACACATCTTCCCAAAACCCCGAGGTGATGGTAAGGTGGGACGGGGGTACATGAACACAAAGGATCGCCTACTGCAGGCGATGTGGGACTAACCCCAACCACAAGACCACAGGGATATTCTGCCATACAAGGGGGCCCACCGGGGTCAACACCCAGACCTGGAACGCGATGGGGAAAGCCCAAACATGCGGTCCCACACATACGTGTCCTGCTGGCTAATATAATCTCAACACACCCCCGCAGCAGGACAACCTCCCTCTGATACCATGTGGAAACCACCCGTCACCACACATCTTCCCAAAACCCTGAGGTGATGGTAAGGGGGGACGGGGGTACATGAACACAAAGGATCGCCTACTGCAGGCGATGTGGGACTAACCCCAACCACAGGACCCTAAACCTGGCTCTGATACCATGTGGAAACCACCCATCACCACACATCTTCCCAAAACCCTGAGGTGATGGTAAGGGGGGACGGGGGTACATAAACACCAAGGACCACCCGCTGCAGGCAATGTGGGACTAATCCATCCACGGGATGGCGGGGATATTCCGCCACACGGGGGGCCCACCGGGGTCAACACACAGACCTGGAACGCGATGGGGAAGCCCAAATATGCGGTCCCACACACACCCAATCCCGCTGGATCTTTGTTCTCAACAGCTGCCAAAGACAATATTGTGGACAGAGGCAAATGGTATTCTGATGTAGAGTGGAGGAAGCATGAGAACAGGCAAGAAGCCATTGTGCAGTATAGAAGAAGGGCTAAGATGGGAAAGCTACCTCCTAATGCCCAGGAGCCTAGCAAGTACTTTCCAAAGCCATATCATTACTTTGAAAGGCAAAAGATCAAAGCTGAAGAGTTAAAGAAGAAGGATCTTAAAGGCAAGAATCCTGCTGCTGCAATAGGATAGAATTTTTCTTAAGTTTACTATGTGTAATCACTTGTATTAAAATCTTCTGTAAACTTTTGAAATAATGAAAATGTTGAAGTTCTTAGAACTATGTGATATGTGTTAAGTTTATTATAGTTCTGAGATATTTGAGTATACATGTTTGTTTATACATGTTCATGTACTTACCATGTTATATAATCCTGCTTTACATCATACTGTGATTTTGTTATGTATGGTGTATATCATTGACTAAGGGTTATGACTTCTCCAAATAGGGGGAGATTGTTGGGTACATTGGAATAAATGTACCTGATTTAAAGAAGCCTCACCCTACTCAATGATATACATCAAAATGTATTTGATGTGTTTTGAGTTTAGTTGTGCAGGTCAAGTATTTACAGGGAAAGCTGAAAAGTTTCTAAGTCCATGTGTCGACACCCAGAAGAAAAGTGTCGACACTTAAGAAGACTTGTGTCGACATCCAGAGAATCAGTGTCGACACTTGGAGTAATTGTGTCGACACCAGGGATGCAGAGTCGACACCAGAAGGAAAGTGTCGACACATACAGGCTGTGTCGACATTCAATGAAGAAATGTCCAGAGAAGCAGTGTCGACACTTAGAAGCAGTGTCGACACCCAGAGGAACTTTGTCGACATCAGAAAGTGTCAACACTTGGAGGCTGTGTCGACACTCAGCAAACTTCAACAGAGTTTAAGTACAAGTGTCGACATATTGATGTATGTGTCGACACATAGCAGAAGACTCAACACATGAAGAAAGTGTCGACACTAGGAGGCTGTGTCGACACTTAGCAAAGTTCAACAAATTCTAAGTACAAGTGTCGACACTTGGAGAATGTGTCGACATACAGCAGAAGACTCAACACATGAAGAAAGTGTCGACACTAGGAGGCTGTGTCGACACTCAGCAAAGTTCAACAAATTCTAAGTACAAGTGTCGACACAAAGAAGATGTGTCGACACTCAGCCAAAGTCTCAACATAAGAAGAATGTGTCGACACAAGGAGCAGTGTCGACACTCAGCAAGTATCAACACAGAAGGCATGTGTCGACACCAAGAAGATGTGTCGACACTAAACAAGTTCAACACAAGAAGATGTGTCGACACAAAGGAGTAGTGTCGACACTTACAAGAAATCAACAAAGTACTGAAGAACAAGGAGTTGTGTCGACACACATTATCAGTGTCGACGCATGATGAAGAAGCTGTGTCGAGAAGTAATTTCTACAACACAAGGAGTTGTGTCGACACCATGAAGGCTAGTGTCGACACTTAGTCAACTTGTGTCGACACTTAGTCTATCAGTGTCGACACTTAAAGACAGACTGTCTCGACACTTTCAAACAGTTACAGATATTTCAAGAAGTGACTGGATGACATGACAGCTGCCATTCCAGCCGGTCTACTGCAACTGTCAGAGATGTCAGAAAGCTGTTAGAAACCGGATCAGCCAGTCACCATGAAGAAGACCTATATATAGGCACATTCTGTCAACAGCAGAAGATGATTCACACAAGATCAAGCAATTCATTGAAGAATCAATTCAAGTGAAGATCTAAGTAGTTGGAGAGAGAGAGAGCTCCTTCCAAGAAGACAGCTGTTGGAACCAGGCTGTGAAGAAAGTTTCAGACTTAGTTCTGATTCTTAAGTTAGCAGTGATTGAAGATCAGCTGCAGAGAGATTCAACCCTATTGTGTTCTACATTCAAGAAGCTTTGAAGAAAGTCAAGTGAGGTTGATCTCAGCAGAGTTCTTCCAAGAACTCATCAAGAAACCTGTCAACTCTTCTCTCTTATTCTGAGTTGTAGGTATATACATTGTATTTTTAATTTCTTGAAGGATCCTTAGGGATCTGAGTTGTAAGCCTGAAATTATAAAGACTGAGTGGTAGGGCCAGTGTGCCTGAGTGTAGGAGATCTATTTCTCTGAGTGTAGGCCTGTTGTAGGCTGAGTGTAGGCCTTGTGGCTGAGTGTAGGTCTTTGGAGAAGACTGAGTGGTAGGGCTGTTGAGCCAGAGTTGTAGGAGTGGGATCACTCTGAGCTGTAGGAACCTGGTTTAGGTTCTGAGTGTAAGATCTGAGGATCTGAGGAATAGTGGAGGAGTTTGGCCGAATCTAGTACACTACTAGATATGCTAAGGGGGAAAGTTGATGTACCCAAACCTTGGGGAACCACTATAAATCTGTGTGTACTCTGTGTATGTGATTGATGTTGTGTATGCTGTTTATAGTTCTGTGAAATCTGTGATATAATCTGCCTAAAAGTTTAAAAAGATTTAGACACCTATTCACCCCCCCCCCCACCTCTAGGTGATTAGGTACAATTTCTTTCAGTTTTCAATATATAAACTTATAGCAAACCATTTTTATTATTATTGGCAGTTTCTACTTTCGAGTTTGCAGATTTTTGTTTATTGGATCGCGTTGTTGGAGAGGTTGTTCTCTGAGTTATAGGAGCGTTGTCTCTGAGTATATAGGAGTTGAGGCTCCGAGGTGAAAGACTGTTATAATTTGAGTTTTGGTGAAGTAGCCGAGTCTAGCCCGAAGTGCTAGATAGGCGAAGCAGGACAGTGGGCGTACCCATCCCAGGGAACCACTTTAAATCCTTATGTCTGTGTTGTGTTTCTGCGTATTTGTTTGTTAGTAATTTTTAATCTGCTAAAAGAGGCAGAACTCACCTATTCACCCCATCTAGATGATTTTTGTAGACAACTACATACTTTCAATTGGTATCAAAGCGAGGTTGTTTGTCAAAAGGTTAACATCTTGAACAAGATCTCAATCTAGTTGTCAAAAAGTCAAAGCACAAGATTTTTTGATATGTATAAAAGAAAGGATATGTCCTCCATGAAGTTGCCCTTGTGTTCTAAGGAAAACTTCCCCATGTGGAAGGAAAGTGTTAGGTTCTTCATGAAATCCATCGATCCAATAATTTTTTAGATTGTTGAAGAAGGTCCTCATATGCCTATGATTGCTTCAACCATCAATCTATGTCGGATGGTTTCTAAGAAGATGCTGGATCTAACCAAAGATGAGATTGCTCTTATTATTAACCCAAAAATCGACGATCCCTCCCAAGGTAGCCAGCTTACGAGTCGCGGCATGCTTTAGGTTCCCCCTGGGGGTCGCGGCCTATTAGCCCCCAAGGATGGGCAAATAGACTTCTCTATCCGATGAGACCGCACAGCTAGGGCGGTCTCCCCGGTCTGATCGCCCAGGTCTCACAGCAGTCGCTTGTTCTATACGGGCTACGGACTGCTTCCTCAGTCCGCCCCTAAAGGCCACGCGGTTAGATAAACTAACCGCTTAATGGTTCTCTCTATTCCAACAGATGCAGACTACCAAACTAAGTCGCGTACTCGCATTCCAATCAGCCTAAACCGCCATGTAGTCGAATGCTCGGCAGGAGTTACCTTCTTCTTCAGCCCACTCCGGCAGGTTGCACAAAATCCAAGTCAAACCACTACATCGCCAGGCAACCTGCCCCCAGGTCGCCCAACGGTACGCGACAAGCCTCTCCATCCAATAGGAGATAGACTTCTGCAGCGGGGGTGACATGCGAGTCCTGCGTCTTCAGTCCGCTGGGTCGCCCAAACAACGACCAACTCTCATGTCCGCCAGTATTGCGGACTCGATCTCAGCCAGCCTATAAAAAGACTTGGCAGCATGGCCAACTACTCTACACCAGACCGCATAATACAATGCAGACTTAACACCAGCTCGCCAGAAGATGGCGCACTCTTTCACTCCGGCAAGTACGATAGACTCTTACCCGCCAGGGGTATCGACCTCGTTTAAACCAACAACATGTGCGTCCTGTTCTCTTCAGTCTGCCAGGTCGCTAAGCCCTTATCGCCCTAAATCCTAAACCCTACAGTAGGAGGCAGACTCTTCTTGTCTGCAACGGGCTGGGCGGACTCATTATGCAGTCTCCCATTTAGCCCTCAACTTCCCAACACCGACCACTTTCCAGGAAGCAGGAAGACTACTCCTTAGCTCGCAGAGCTCGATGCGGGCTCGCTCAGTGCATTATAGACGGACTCATCCCAGTTTGCCAACAGAAAATCAGCTCAAGTAGACAGTCCCTATCTGTACAACTCGACACGGGCTCAGCGGACTCCTAGTTCTACTCGCACAACTCACCGACGTACCATGGGTAACGTTACTAATACTGTTACCTCCTCAGGCCTATAAATAGCCCCCATTCCTCTCGTTTGGGGGGGGGGGAGGACAACCGACAACAAGGTCTAGGCATCAATTCCCGCAGACACAACTTCTCAGTCCGAGCGACCTAAGCCGTCTTATCATTCCATCCCGATCGTGCAGTCTGCACGGCTTACTCAAGCGAACTGCAGGATCAGCTTTCTACATGGTCTGCAGACCTCCTTTGTCAGTCTGCGCGACCTTTGGCAACTTCTTTCCTTAGCCGCCAGCTTCCCCTTGTACACTTTGTATTCTCATGTAAAGGACTGTACTCAAGCCGTAACCCCGATTATAATCAAAGGAAAACTTCTCGCAAGAGTGATATTTAAGCCACGACGGGTGAAGTCTGTTGTTGCCACTGCTAGCGACCCCTTCTGCTCTTCTCCTCTACTCTCTTGGCACCAACCTGCAAACCTAACCATCAAAGTAACCATCTGCCCGACAGTACCTGATCAACCTTCCTTGCTATTCCCAGCATCCTCAACAACCTCTCCTCTATCCCCGCAACCTTCTTCTTCAATCACCTTGCTTGTGCGACCGAACACCTGTTAGGTGTTGGTGTATGCGGCCTCCTCTCTGTTTCCATGCACCAACAGTTAACACGCGACCTTCAGATCTTGAAAAGATTGTGAAAATCAATGGTTACTCATGTCATACCGGCAACCCCCTCAAAATATTTGTCGTACCAGTGAAGATGCCCTCCAGGAAACCCTCTTGCTGACACGCCGGGATACAACCCAGCAGTTGAAGTGAAGAAGGATTGAGTTCAAGATGCACCAAAGCTTCAAACAGTAATAACCTTTGATCCTTTTCGCAACCAAGAGAAAACGAGTCCCTTATGCTTTATAGCGCCATCAATGTAAGTATGAATCCTTACTTTAACATGGCTGATGAACTAACATCTTATGCAAGAGAAAAGCAAGTTTCTTCTCCCTTTGCATCCCACATTCAACGAGAAGTGGTTCCATATGATTTCAAAGAACCCCATCTGCCAATCTATTTTGGAAAAAGTGATCTGATATCTCACTTGCAATATTTTGAATCAATTGTTTCATTGAAAGCTCTATCAGACGGGATCAAATGCAAGCTCTTTATTATCTCTTTTGATTCCCAAGTGCTGGACGGGTTTTATCATTTACCATCTCTATCAATAACTTGATTTGATGATCTTCAAACACAATTTCTCTCAAGGTTTGAAACCTTTAGGAAGATAAAGAAAGACGTATCATCTCTTTTTCTGATCAAGCATGGAGATGACGAGTCTAATGCTTACTTCATCGACCGAATCCAAAAGTAAACTCTTGAAGTTGTAAATTCTAATCAAGACTATTACAAATGTTATTTCATAAGCAGACTTCAAGAAGGCCCTCTAAAATTTGAAATTGCTATAAAGGGGTTCAAAACCTATAGGGATCTTATTGATTATGCAAATCAGTTTGTTGAAGGTGAAGCGATGAATTCTGGCTATACATCTCGTCTAAATCAGATGGAACAAGGACAAGAAAAGGTTTCATGTTATCAGCTGGATGGATCTCGAGACTATCTACCACTTGATCATAACAATAACGTTTTGCAATACGATCAGGATCCCAATCTTCCGCCATTTCAACATAAAAATGATCATGGGAATTCATTTGTACCTCAGTCAAAGCATTCCGAATCAAATATTGATACCTCTGATATATCAACTCAGACCTATGATAACGAGCCTCATGATGCGCTAGCTGTAAGTTTACGGTTCACGACCAAGTAATAAAATGGAGGAGAAGCTTCCCCAAGTATCGATCTCACACAGAGTGCATGTAGGGAACATAGATTTCGCTTTCAGAAAAATGAATGAAAGTGCTAAATAAAATCGAGAGTTTTGATTTCGTTTTTCCTACACTAAGCAACAACAAACTAGTGCGGGTCGCCGTCACCGCGTCGCCAGAGTGAATTACTCCAAGGAGTAATAGCGGAGATGAACGAACTAACGAGGGTCGTAAACACCTCTTCACAACGCGCGCTTCTAGCAATCGCTAGAACGCCTCAAAAATGACTTTCTCTAGCAAGGAGGAAACTCATCAACATATACCATGAACAAGGAATCACCGTACAAAACCATAAGAAGACCTCGAACAAAACATAGTTAATAAATCTCAAGCAAACTAGCACAAGTTCAGTTTAACATAAATCCAAGAAAAAGGGGAAAGAAATACAACCAAGCACTTGAAGACTCTCAAAGTTCGTGGCCGGAAGCGAGGGTTGTCGAGCCTCATCCTAGCTCGGTCTTTGGAAGGAATCTGGTATCCCGAAGGGCTGTCACTTCCTTCTTCACAACCAGCTTCTTCGTGATGTAGCTGTTGATGCAGATTACAGCAAAATGCTTCACAAGTTCAGCAACAAAGCACTCGAATAGCAACTTGGAGGTCGGCAATGGCGATCGTGACTGGACACAAAGCTTTTGCAAACTCTTTGAAGGAGAAAGGGTGGCCGGATTAACCCTCCAAGGAGGAGAGAGAAAATGACGGCAGGAGGGGCGAGTTCATGCTCCAATGGGCGGAAATTGTAGGGGAAAAATATGGTGTCCGGGTCTAGGAGAAATCTGCGGCTTAAATAGTAAATGTTAGAAAAATTGGTCACGCACGGTCTGGCGCATGACCGTGCGTGAACTGTGCGATATTAATAACCAGGACTCGCCTGAGGAAGAAGAAGCGTTGACCTGTGCGATTTAACTCGCGCACGGGAAATTCCTCCCGTGCGTGAAGTAATTCGCACGGGTAATGACAACAAGCAGAAAATGCAGGCAACCCGGAGAAATCGTGCGTCTACGCGCGCACGGGCGCTTCCGCCCATCGTGAAGAAGATGCATGACCAGCCATAGAACAGAGAAAAAATAAAAGGCTACAGGAAAACCGTGCGCTTCCTTCGCGCACGGTTCCGAAGAAACCATGCGTGAAGCAATCGCACGAGCTTGACAATCTTCCAAAGTGATCTACTGGAAAATGCACGACAAAAACAAACCGTGCGCCAATAAAACGCACGGTCGTGCGGTTTCCTCAAATCAGCATTTTGAAGTCGGGAATACTGACAACCTGCACACAAAAATACTAGCAATGGAGGATCCTCCAGCAATCAACAAAAAGCAATAAACATACTGGAACGAGCCCCGGGAAGCACCAATTGCTTACCCCCAACAAACGAATGCGCAACTATGCACCCTCGAGCTAGAAAGGTGCACTAAACATGAAACACAACAGTAATGAAATATCAATGAAAATAACTGAAAAGTGAAGTGCAAAGATAGGAAAAACAGCCCAGATGAGTCCGCAAAACCCTATTTAAACGAGACTCATCACACCCCCAGACTTACCTATTTGCGCATCCCGAGAAACTAAGATCCTTGCAGAATAGAAAAAGAACCGACTAACACAGTAATTATAATCTGGGGTACAATGCAAAGTCGCACGCTCGCGGGCATAAAAACACAGTAGAGATAATTTCTAAGCATACAAAATAATTTATACTTTTCAGCATGCGTAACAAAAATTCTATAGCTACTCAAAAACGGAATCACGGTGAATCCTCCGGTCATGCGTAGGGAGAAAATAGACTATCCACTAAGGCAAGTATTGCCAAAGATCAGGATTCGGGAGAACCTCCAAAGGAATCCACCAATGTCAGTGACCATATGCTTGCCCGTTCGCACTCTCTCCATGACATTAGTTTGCCTTAAGCGCAAGTCCGTAGCACTTCGGGTGGTAATCGGGCTTTGGTTATGGCGGGGTAATCAAGGATAAAAATGAAGGCTACACACAAAACTTAGCCGAGCTAGCACCAAAAGAAACTATCTGCTATGCACAAAACACGCGAGAACACCACACCCCCAGACTTAATTTTTGAAATAGAGGTGTGTGCACCGCCTACGCCACAATAAAAACTAACTCAAAATAGATTTTCAGTTACGCTTTTCTTTCCACTTTTTCTTTCCTTTTCAATTTTTCTTTTTATAACTTTTCATCTTTGTTTTTCTTTTTCTTATGCACAAATCCAGCAAATAACTTCATGGGAGCACAACCACACATTTCACAAAGATACACACCGCATCAACAACCCCAACAATCAAATTAGAAAACAACAAAGCTAGATTTGGGTGTCCGACTAGGGTCGGCTACTAGGCTTTGGTGAAATAAAAGTGGAGCTGAATCAAAGGAGGGGTAGGCACAACGGGGCTAGCGAGTATAATATGATAGGAACAGGTACAAAGCTCAACCTGGCCAAAAAGATGCCCTAGATCATGCTCACGCTTAACTAACCCTGCACCAATGCTTCGAGAGTAGCTTGGGGAAAGTTCTTATCCAATGAGAAAGACTATCCATCCTCCCAAATCGAACAATACGAATCTAACTGCTGTCTATATACATCCCTAAGCTACCGTCAGATTCACACCGGATTCAACAATTTTTGAGTAGAATAAAAAGAATTTAAGTAATTAGAAAAA
Source organism: Platanthera guangdongensis (assembly GCA_039583875.1). NCBI lineage: Eukaryota > Viridiplantae > Streptophyta > Magnoliopsida > Asparagales > Orchidaceae > Platanthera > Platanthera guangdongensis. The sequence continues at coordinate 24,770,289 of CM077154.1, read as the reverse complement.
TATAAAACTAAAAGCATGCACAAAAATCAATTCTACTCTAATTTTTACACGAGATGAGAGCATTCGACTAGGAGCACAGTAAGGTCAACATTTTACCCCGTCTGACAATCCTATGTTAGCAAGGTAATTTTCCTAAATCTAACGAAAGAAACAAGTTTGACTCGCCTTATGCAAAAAGCTAAGTACGCAATCATGTGGGTGCAAAGATGCGCAATGTAATGAACTAAACAAATAAATTAACAATAGATACTGGTATGCAAATGAAGTGCACGTGCAAAGGTAACATCGACAAAATATCCCCCAAACTTAAGCTAAAAAGCACAGTAAAATAAGTAGAGGTGAAAATTTAAAAAAAATGGGAGAAGTTACCCAATGCTCAGAAGATGAGCACACTAGAAGATTGGCCTTAATCTTGATCACTAAGCCCGCAGCCCTGACAAAATCACCTGCAAGAAGCTCATCTCCAACCAGCAAATAAAAGGCCTGCACACTCAAAAAGCTAAGCAAACAAATTAAACACAGCGAAATTGGGTTGTCTCCCACAAGCCCTTTTCTTTACCGTCCTTAAGGTGGACCAAGTACCTGTATTAACAGTTTTATATAATGTTCAGGTTCAAAAGTTTAATATGTAGAGAAAGAGAATTCAAAGCCACACAAAGCATTAAGTAAATAAAACGCTCGCAGCAACAAGACAAAAGGAAAACTGCCCCGGAGATTCCTCACTTTTCAGCTAAACGTCGATTTGTGATAGATCCCTCCAGACACGCGAGATGAGGAGGAGGGGAAATATTTAGGGCCCAAGGAAGACAAGTCTCACCTGCCCCTACCCTCCTCCATCCTGCGCCTATGGGCAAAACTCTGCGCTTTACGCAAAAAAAACTCCTTTCATTTCAATTCCACAGAAGAGGAGCCCCAGGGCGGTAAGGTCACTCCCGGCTCTTTAGCAGCTAGATTAACATCCAAATTTGGGGGAATCCTTTCTGCACCCGCTGAGGGTGAAAGATCAGCCCACAATACCTGTTTCATAGTTTTACAGACTTTAGCTCAACAACTTGCAGTTTTTGAATCTAAATTCTGCACGCCCACACCCGGCGTGCACAGCACATCCATCTTTACAGCAGCATCATGCATCCCATCAAGGACCTGTGTCATGTCTTTCCCTTTAGTCATCATTGGCATTTCAACATCTTCCTCCACCTATTCTTGTTCTGTCGATTGAAAATCTTCCTTAGCACCACTAGAAACATCATTAGAAGACAATATAGTTAAGTTCACTGGTTCTATGAGGTTAATAACAATCAACTGAGGAGGCGAAGGTGGTAACGGTGCAATAACTTTGGGCGCAACAGTGACACCACTAGCATCAAAATGCAACATCGCCTTACTGGCTTTAAGGAAGGGGACCCCAAGGATGGGTTTTGACGTGTTATCCCTCAGTCCACGCACCTGAAAGTCTGTGCAGACAGTCACCCCATTCAAAACCACTTCTACACCCTTCACGTATCCATTAGTCTCAACCACAGATCCATTAGCAAGCATTAAAGATTTCCTCCCATCAGAATCGATATTCAAATTCATCTTTTCAACATCTTGTAAAGCAAGAATGTTGCAAGATGACCCGGAATCACAATGTGCTAGAGTCTCTACGACATTTATCTCACACTTAACAGTCGTTTATCAGCCATTACATTCCCCACATCCTCAACACTCTTACCATGCTCACGAGGATTCTTCTCCGTGTCGCTAGGAAGTGTGCCTCGGGTGCGCTCATAAAAAACGTTGGCCAATTGTCCCAATTGCGTTTCCAAATTCCTCATGGAAGCAGTCTGAGTAGCCATATCGATTGGGCCATTTCAACAAACTTTTCCATCATCTCCTCTAATGCGCTCTTTCGCGACCCTTGAAAATTCTGATTATAACCCAGCTGAGACGGTCGCGGCTGGCTACCAGAAGCCTGAGCATCAAATTGATGCTGGCCCCCATGCCAACTTTGACCAGGCGCGTTTTGGTTCCACGAGAAATTGGGATGGTTCCTCGCGTGAGGGTTATAAGTATTATTGTAAGGCACATCACGATTTTGATTATTTATAAAATTAATATTTTCCTCACAAGTCATACCTGACTGTTTAGCAAACAGTTCAGCCGCGGGGCACTCATAAGCGTGGTGGCCAGAGTTACCACATCCGTGGCATGATATGCTCATCACAGGGGCAGGCGGTGTGGTAGATCGGGTCAACATCATCTTCCCATCCAAAGCAGGATAGCTCGATTCGGCATGCAGCCCCACCACATTTGCATCAAACAAATTTCTTGCCAATATAGGAGCATTCTTTCCCGCTGCCCAGTACGTGCTGTGGGAGGCTGCGTCTTTAAGGAGTCTCAATGCTTCCTCGGGAGATAAGTTCATGATCGTGCCACCCGCCGCCGCATCGATCATTGCCCTGAAATTTGGCTCAATGGCAAAATAGAATATCTCCACCAAATTCCAAGGCTCACAGCCATGGTGAGGACAATGGTGCTGCAGGTCGGCAAATCTCTCCCATACCTCAGAAAGAGATTCTTGATCCAGCTGTCTGAACGTGGCTATTTCCCTGCGAGCATTAACAATTTTATCAACAGGATGAAACTTAACAAAAAACATGGAAGATAAAGCTTACTAGGTGGTAGCGGTGCCAGGTGCAATCGTATGCAGCCACGTCTTGGCTCTATCCCTCAATGAAAAAGGAAACAACTTTAGTTTCACCACTTCATCCGCAATGCCTACATAGCAGAAAGTACCACATGTCTCAGAAAATTCAGCCAAATGTAGCTGAGGATCCTCGCTCGGCAGACCCGAGTACTGAGTATTGTTCCTAATCATATTCAAAATCACAGGCTTGATCTCAAAATGATTTTTAGCTATGGCTGGCTCGAACCCTGGATAAACACTCCCCACAGTAGGAGTAGTGAAATCCCACATTGTCCTAATGCGAGGCTGGGCCACATCCTAGTTCTCAACAATTCGTTCCCCTTGACCATTTCCTAAATGGCCCAAGTCATCCATCCTTCCCTCAGCTACAGTAGCACACAAGCTAGCTCTCCTTGCTCTTGTAGTCTCGGGATCAGCATCCAAATCTTCGCGCCTTCCACCAAGGTTCAGATTTTTCATAAACAATCACAGAAAGAAAACACTAAAAACACCAAAACACTCAAAAACGTTTCCCAAAAGGAACAAAATCCACACAATAGTTGGACTCCCCGGCAGCGACGACAAAAATTTGATGCGCTATCAGTAAGTTTACCGTTCACGACAAAGTAATAAAATGGAGGAAAAGCTTCACCAAGTATCGATCGCACACGGAGTGCAAGTAGGGAACATAGATTTCACTTTCAGAGAAATGAATGAAAGTTCTAGATAAAATCGAGAGTTTTGATTTCGGCTTTCCTACACTGAGTAACAAAAAACTAGTGCGGGTCGCTGTCACCGCGTCGCCAGGGTGAATTACTCCAAGGAGTAATAGCGGAGATGAATGAACTAACGAGTGTCGTAAACACCTCTTCGCAACGCGCGCTTCTAGCAATCGCTAGAATGGCTCAAAAATGACTTTCTCTAGCAAGGATGAAACTCATCAATATATATCATGAACAAGGAATCACCGTACAAAACCATAACAAGACCTTGAACAAAACATAGTTAATAAATCTCAAGCAAACTAGCACAAGTTCAGTTTTACATAAATCCAAGAAAAAGGGGGAAAGAAATACAACCAAGCACTCGAAGACTCTCAAAGGTTCGCAGCCAGAAGCGAGGGTTATCGAGCCTCATCCTAGATCGGTCTTTGGAAGGAATCCGCTATCACGAAGGGCTGTCACTTCCTTCTTCACAACTAGCTTATTCATGATGTAGTTGTTGATGCAGATCGCAGCAAAATGCTTCAAAAGTTCAACAACAAAGCACTCGAACAGTAACTTCGAGGTCGGCAATGGCGATGGTGGCCGGAGATAAAACTTTTGCAAGCTCATTGGAGGAGAAATTGTGGCCGGATCAACCCTCCAAAGATGAGAGAGAAAACGACGGCTGGAGGGGAGAGTTCCCTCTCCAATGGGCGAAAATGGCAGGGGAAAGACATGGTGTCTGGGTCCTGGAGAAATCTGCAGCTTAAATTGTAAAAGTCAGAAAAATTGGTCACACACGGTCTGGCGTACGCCCGTGAGTGAACCGTGAGATATTAATAACCAGGACGCGCCTGAGAAACAAGAAGCGTTGACCCGTATGATTTTACTTGTGCATGGGCGATTCCGCCCGTGCGTGAAGTAATTTGCACGGGTAACGACAGCAAGCAAAAAATCCAGTCAACTAGGAGAAATCGTGCGTCTACGCGCGCACGGGCGCTTCCTCCCGTGCGTGAAGAAGACGCACGACCAGCCACAGAACAGAAAAAACCAAAAGGCTACAGGAAAATCGTGCGCTTCCTTCGCACATGGTTCCAAAGAAACCGTGCGTGAAGCAATCGCACGAGCTAGTCAATCTTCCAAAGTGATCTGCAGGAAAACGCACGATGGAAACAAACTGTGTGCCAATAAAACGCACGGTCGTGCGGTTTCCTCAAATCAGCATTCTGAAGTAGGGAAAACTGACCACCTGCACACAAAATACTAGCAACGGAGGACCCTCCAGCAATCAACAAAAAGCAATAAACATAATGGAAGGAGCCCTGGGGAGTACCATGTGCATACCCCCAAGAAACGAATGCGCAACTGCGCACCCTCGGGCTGAAAGGTGCACTAAATGTGAAACACAGCAGTAATGAAATATCAATGAAAATAACTGAAAACTGAAGTGCAAAGATAGGAAAAACAGCCCAGATGAGTCCGCAAAACAAACGGGACTCATCACCTTATGCGTCTCGCCAATACAAGCAGGCTGGATCAAAAAGAAAGTATGTAAACTTAACTATCTCTATGGAGGAAGATCTTCGCATTATCAAACAAGAGCCAGGATTCGAATGGCCTCTCCATATACGACCTGGTCGAAGATGTCATATGGATTTATTCTCCCAATACCACATGTGTGTGGGTCATGATACAGAGAGATGTCGGGCTCTCCATAATCTCGTGGAGAAATTGCTAAAGAAATGCAAGTTCCATGAATATATTGCTTAAAAGCATCCTTCTAGAAGCCTCTAACAACTTTTAGTACTTAGTGCTACGACTGCTTCCAAAATTTATTATGGTAAAGTTTTCTTACCCGATCTCATTTATTCATGCTTTTCAATTGTTCACACGATAGAATTTGTTCTGAAAACTTTATGACAATTAAACCCACTTCTTAATGGTGTCCTAAGTTTTTCTTTTGCGGCAATTAAACCCACTTCTTAGTGGTCGCCATAAAGCTTTTTTCGGCAATCAAACCCACTTATTAGTCATCTCCTGAGCTCTCTTGAGTCCATCGATCCTTCTTAGGATTCTGTGCTTTTTATCTGTTGTGCCCTTCCAAAGGAAGCGCGGCCAGCCCGCTCTAGGTAGGACTATGCTCTTGATGACCTTTCGAGGGCAGGCATGCAAAAGGCCCATGGGTGCAGTCTTGTGGCAGCATCCGACCCATTTTTGGTCATCTTCGGGTGTAGCCCTCCTTTTTTCAAATTGCCTTTTTATCGGTTAACAGGTTAAGTCCAACCTATAAAAAGGATTGGCAACATCTTTTTTGCTTATGATCATCTTATATGCACTGCTTGCATGATGCTCTGTCAGATGATGATTAACAAGCACTCTGCAAGTCCATCCAGGTACTTGCAGCTTAGCTTTCCTTCATATCTGTTTCTAACTCCTCTTTTGCAGAAATTAACAGATATTTGCAAATCCACTTCAAGTACTTGCGACTTATTTTTCTTTTATATCTGCTGCCCACTCTTCCTTTTGCAGATATTAACAGATATTCGCAAGTTCCATCAAGGTACTTGCAAGTTATTATTCTTTTGTGCCTTCCTCTCATCTTTGTTTTGCAGAGCTCAATGGAAGACATTCACGTCTTCTTCATTTTGCAAAAGCAATTCAGGTACACATGAGATTTACCTCTTTTCGCATGCATTAACTTTTCCTTTGCAGTAAAACGATAGGCATTGACAAAACTCTTCTAAGGAGAGACATCAGGTTTTATCTCTCCTACCTCTTACTTTTCAGAGGGGTGGATCTCTAGTTTCATGGGTCTCCTACTTTTTAGAAGTTCACTTCGGGAGTTAAAAAAGTACGGGAATTATGTTAACACTGAAATCGGTGATCCCTCCCAAGGTAGCCAGCTTACGAGTCGCGGCCTACTCCAGGTTCCCCCTGGGGGTCGCGGACAAATACCCCACAAAGATGGGCAGACAGACTTCTCTGTCAGCTCAGGCCGGATGGCCTGGGCGGTCTCCTCGGTAAGACCGCCCAGGTCACGCAATAGCAGCTTGTTCTGCAGGGGCTGCATACTGCTTCCTCAGTCTGCCCCTGCAGACCGCGCGGTTAGATCATCTAACCACATAATGTTTCTCTCTATTTCAATAGATGTAGACTACCAAACTAAGTGGCGGACTCGCATTACTATCCGCTCAGATCGCCATGTAGCCGCATGCTCGACAGGAGTTACCTTCTTCTTCAGCCCACTCCTACAGGTCACACAGCAAGCAAGTCAAACCGCCACATCGCCAGGCGACCTGCCCCCAGGTCGCCAAACAGTACGCGACATGCCTGTCCATCCAATAGGAGACGGACTTCTGCAGTAAGGGCGACCTGTGTGACTTTCGTCTTCAGTCCGCCAGGTCGCCCAGACAGCGTCCAAATCTCCTGTCCGCCAGCAATGTGGACTCGGTCTCAGCCCACCTATAGAAAGACTTGGCTTCATTGCCAACTACTCTACACCAGACTGCACAATACAATGCGGACTCAACTCCAGCCCGCCAGAAGGTGATGGGCTCACTCACTCCAGCAAGGATGATTAGCTCCTACCGTACATTGGTAGTGACCTCGCTTCAACAAAGAACATGCGTGTAACATCCCTCAGACTTCTAGACCCCTAAGATGGTTTTGTCATGACTGGGTCATGACAAAACCATTGGAAGTGCTAAAGGGTCTAGTGACACCTAATGTACAACCCAAAAGTTCGGGTTTAGTGTCTAGCGGAGCTCGATGAAAATGTCGAGCAGACCAGTGGCATTTGGGAGGAGAGCATTTGTAACGGTCCAGGCCCATCCCATGGGAACCCGCTGGCACCGCCGGCCTACCAGGGTCCAGACCCGGGCCCACCACTGGTAGTCAGCCTTTCACATTCAAGCCGGCAGGCCATGCACCCCAACCCCTCTCCGTGCCTGTTTATCAGCAGCGGTAGGTTGTTGCCACTAGGTCTCGAACCCAGGACCTTGATAAGAGAGCTTTCAACCCCAACCCCTCTCCGTCCTGGCTTACAGGCTGGAGTTGCCACCAGAGCTGGCAGCTCTGCATGATGTTTTCCACATATCCTCGCTGAGAAGGGCTCTACTACGCCCGGAGCAGCGGATTACGACCACCGAAGGGCCGGTAGCTTCGGACCGATCTGTTCACTTGGAGCCGGTGCGGATCGATGATAAAGGAGTACGGATCCTGCGACGCAAAAAGATTCCCTTAGTCAAGGTTCTGTGGAGGAACCACGGCCAAGAGGAGCATACTTGGGAGCCGCAGGATCTGATGCAACAGAAACATCCAGAGCTATTCAGTCAGGTATACCTCTCAGACCCCTCAAGATGTTAATTTATTCTCCTGCTTTAATTTACTAAGGGCTGCTCTAGGCAGATAGAGGCTTATCTTTTATTTATTGGGGGCTTATCCTTGTTTATTGGGATCTTGGTCTGCCGATTGGGCGAAATGGACATAAATCTCGGTTTCCCTTTAAACCAATTTTAGCAAACAAGCCGCCATGCTGGGATGTTACAAGATTCTTTTCTTCGGTAGTAAGTCCCGTAGACTCAACTTTGATTTCGGGGACGAAATCTTTGTTTTGTTTATTGAGATTTGTAACATCTCATTTCCAATTAGACCCCTAAGAATGGTTTTGGCCATGACTAGGTTATGACAAACCCTAGGAAGCCAGTAATGAGTCAAGAGATAGGGGACAGAAAGGTGGGGGATCACCATGGTCTGCAAATAGTAGAACTCTGAACCATGGTTTAGGATGACCATGGGCTACACCTTGACCCCAAGACCCTACCACAACACCCCTAATACCTTGGGAGGCCCATTAGAGCCATAAGGACCCATTGGGGTCAAACAAAGAGGCTCAATTGACCAAGGTCAACCCTAGCCCTAAATGGGTCAAACTAGCCTACTTAGGGTCAATTGACCTACTCCTAGCCTAGAGGACCCCACCTATGCCCTCCTAACCCTAAAGTGAGGTCAATGGGTCACTAAGGACACATTGGGGTCAGCCCTAGAGGCCAGGTTGACCCAAGTCAACTCAAGCTCCTAATCTGGTCAAAGTACCCTTACTAAGGGTATGTGACCTCCAAAGTGCAGGGTAACCCTACATAACCCTTCCTAGACCTTAGGGGAGGCCAATGGGTCACCAAGGACCCATTGGGGTCAACTCAAATGGTCATGTTGACCAAGGTCAACTCTATTCTAGAGATAGGTCAAATTAGCCTAAATGAGTCAACCCAAGCTCAACCCCTTTTTCTTTTTAAGTTAACCCCAACATAATGAAATATTATGGGTGGAAAGGGCTGCCAATAGGCTGGGGAGTCCACATGGTCAGTTTTGGTGACTAGGAAAGAGAGAGAAAGCTTCATCCCACACTAATGGAGGAGAGAGAAAATGGGAAAGAGAGTTGAAGGAGGAGATTGGCCAAGGAAAGGCCAATGGTCCCCATTGATGGCAGCATTCATCTCCTCCAGTGAAGGGGAGGAGTTTCCAGCCGTTTTCCTGGCTGTCAAGGGGCAGTTACAGCATCCACCATCATGGCCGAAACAAGCCTTTAATGGCCATGATGGCCATGGCAGTTTCTTCCATTCTTCTCCCCCTCTGATGATTTAAACACCACCAGTGAGCTTGGGGGAGAATTTCCCAATCCTTAACTGAAGAAATCCGGCGAGTTTACTGGGAGATTGCAGAAATCCGATCGGCGGCGCCACCACCATGTCAACCCGCAGATCCGCTCGTCTTCAGGCCGCCAACAAGGTCCTCCTCCTCCTCTTTTCTCATGGACAGATCTTAGGTTTCATTAGGTCCGAGGTTCGGGCTCAATTGAGCCCGATCCAATTCAGAAAATTCATGGCTTTCGGCCGAGAAATTTCTTGGTTGGATCGCCGGAATCAGCCCCTCCGGCGGCTGTGCCGCCGTCTGGCGATAACCACCACCTCAACGGAGGTGATGGTGGCGGTGGCCGGCCGGGGAAGGGACTGGGTGGCCGGCGGCAGACGTTTGAAGTCGGCACAGGAAGGAGCAATCCTGGCCGTTGGCTCATCGGGGACGATGACCCCGCGCCGTTGATCTGCGCCAAGATTCGCGCGACATCAATCAGATACTTAGGATTTAAATGAATATTATTCCATTTCTGTCACATTTGAGGTATTTAATGTATTTAATTTTTAAAAATACTTAGGGACCCTGAATGGAAATCTGCCCAACATGAAAATTGTAGCTTAGGGTGTCTAGTTTGTAGCAAAAATTGTTTGGACCCTTTTGGGCCACTGGTTAGACCAGGGTACCCTTTTTGGTAGGACCTATACCTAGACCTAAACAGAAATTATTTTTGGTGCCCACACTTCATTCCTTGTCCAAACAAGTTGAAATTTGGGCAGTGAGAAGGTCTTAGTCATATCTAGAATCTGTCCAAAATTTAGAATTTTTGGAGAACATTTTTCTATAGTTTTTAGAAAAATTTAATAAATCATGATTAATTTAATTATGCGACCTAATTAATTTAAAACTCCCCCAAATTTTGGTGGGTGGTCTTAGATGACATGATAGGTATAGGGTTAAAACTTTAGCTCATTTGGAGATGTTTAGGATAGGTAATTTACCCACCCTATATATGACCCTATAAGGGTATTTTGGTCAAAAACCACTATTTGATGGTTGAGTGGCCAAATTCCCTCATCAGAGGCTGGAATTTTGGCCACTGATATACTTTGACTTTTTACACTCACTTATGAAGTTTGGAGTGGTTTGGACTAGGGTAGCCCTAGAATTTTAGGGTAGGCCCTTTAGGGTAAGTTTCTAGGGTTTGAGGAATTTGGGGTCAAAAGACCTTGGATGGGCTTGAAACTTGGGACAGATGTCCATAGGATTACTATGGTCCTGTGGTTAAAATTTTAGGGCATTTGGAAGACTTTAAATCCCTTAAATCTATAACCCTAGTTTAGGGCACTAGCTTTGAAATCATAAGTTCTAATACCAACACTTTCTGAAAAGGGCTGAGTTTTTGAATGGGTAGTTGTTTAGGGTACATACATCTCTGGAAATTTTATAATAAATTTTGGATGAATATTTTTGGTACTTTATTCACAAAGTCATGTTTTACAATTTCCACTTAGGAATTTTTGGAGATAAATATACTTGATTTAATCTGATGAAACTTAGCAAAGGGGCTTGTAATAATGGAACCCATCTCTGTAAATTTTATGAAATTTTTGAAGAATAATATTTAGTAGTTGCTTCTTTAATTATTTAATTCTATGGAACTTGGGTAAATTTAATAATGACATTTAGATGGTCTGAAAAATTTTAATTTCTTCATCATGATGTTTCTAGTTCCTTATGAAGCCCTAGTAATTTTTACATAATTATTGGAGACATATTTGTGGCACTTCCTTCATTATATTTGATCTTGGGAATTAATTTCAATAAATCTTTTAGAGGTCAAGAACTATATGGAAAATTATGAAAATTGGCAACCAATAATATTTCTCTGTTATTTAGTGGATACAAATTTTAGGAGGCCATTACCTGAGCAAATCTTATGGTTCATGTTCAAATTGACTGTGGCCTAGCTGTTGAGGAAAATTCAATAAATAGTAGATTAATTAGGAAAAATATAATTTTCTAAATTTAGACAATATTTATCATAATAGAACTCTGGTAAAATTTGTAGAGTTATTGGAGGAGAATTTAGAGTATCACCTATTGTGTACATCATGTAGCTTAAGTGGTCTGCATATAGCAAAACTGCAGGATTTCATTTGGATGTGAATTAGGGCACGTATGATGGGTCTTGATGGTTTGCTGTAAGAACAAGTGGAATGGGCTGCATCTTTGGAAGATGAGTGAGTAGGGTGTGGTTTTGTCTAGGGTTTAAAGGCGTTCGGGTCCGACGAAAGATCGTCCTACCCAAGGAGAGTTGGAGTCAAATCACCCTAGGATTAGCATATCGAAACATGAGAAAATAATGGGTAAGGGAATCAACCAATAATAAAATAAGTACCTTGCGAAAGGGAACGCTGGGCGTAATCCCAACACAGTTCCTAGTGCCCCTTGAGAGCCCTTCACAAGGAATACCGAGGGCAGTCCTGGGTTAACGTAAACTGTTTAACAAGCTGAAAAGAGTAACTTAGTAATTAGGGTTGCACATTTCACAGACACTGATGGCACGGGATGTTAGCTGGGAGCTTCGGCTCGGATGGTTAAAGACGGACTTTGGGTCCGGGGAGCTTCGGCTCGATTGTTTGAGACGGACGTGTTGGTCCGGGGAGATTCGGCTCGGGTTTTGATTACGCTAAATTTGCATGTGCATAAAAGGAATGATATTAAGGTGGTGGGTCTTCGGTATTGGAGGATCTTAGCACAGACACCAATCCGTTGACTCGGCAAGTGTTGTGATAGCACTTCGCCAATAGAAGTCCGGTGCGCCAGCCGGCAAGAGTACGCAGGAGTCCGCTTGTGCACCAGCGTTGAGGCGTACGATAGGTCTGACCAGTAGTGCTATACTGGTTTAGAGGTGGGCGAGGCCCAACCCACCGCTTCCGTCTGCCACTACGGAGGTATCCTGGGAGGTGAGGCTCCAGAAAGGGGGAACTAAAGGTCTGTGTGCACAGAGTCGGGTGTGTGTGTTGCACTTGCTTGATCCATCATACCCACTTGCATGTCATAGCATAAGCGATTCATTTAACCTTCGACACCTAAAATATAAGTGGTATGGGACACTTATACATTAGGCCCTGCAAAACGACCCCTTGGTCTATAAGCTTGTGTGGGCAAGTTTATAAATTAAGGTTAATTTTCTTTACATATATATATTGCTGTTAATAACCGACACCCCAACGTATAAATTGGTATGGGACTCTTTATACGATGGGAGCCTTGCAAAAGACCCCTTGCTTATATGTACCCATATAAGTTAAGGTCACTTTACTTTACTTGTTTACAATATGATTAATTACTATATAAATTGCTAGTTTTAGGTCCACCGTCACCTGCATTTGATATACTCTCCACTTTCAAGTCCTCCCTTTCTTCCTCTCCGCTCGGTGCCTAGGAGCCACGGGGGAAGGGGTGGGGGATGATAGGATTTAGTCTTTTAGACTAACGGTTTTCGAACCACATCATTTAGGGGATCGCGGAGCCCAGATTGGAGGAGCAGCCCCAGAGGTTGACACGCTTGGAGATAGGGCAGTCTAGCACAGGAGTTCAGACAGCTGGGACCGTGAGGCCCTTACTCTAGCAGTTTTTATTTTATTTCCTCATGAGAGATCTTGTGGTGAGGAATTGATGTATCGGGCATAAGCCCTTATTTACAGTGCTTGGTTTTGTGGACTCTCCCATCGTGGAGATATTTTTACTTGATGTGATATTTCTGTGGACTTTTTCTTAGAGTTTTGCTGCGCGTGATATTACTCTAATTTTGTTACTATGCTGCGATCGAATTGGCCGGCAGAAACGACGTTTTGTGGTGATGCCGCTTCAAGGCGTGAAGGAGTCACCGCAAAACGGCGGTTCTGGGCCTAAGACCCCGGTGTCGAGAAGGAAAAAAAATGGGGTCTTACAGCATTCATGTCCTGGGGAGACCAAGGGCCCTCTCTCCTTTTCAATTCTTTGTTCCATTTCACCATTCGGTAGAGAAGACCGAGAGACCTTTTGGTGGTTGTTCAGTGGCCGGAATAATGAATTCACCCTTGGGTGAAATTACAATTATTGACCATTAATGGAGCCATGAAGAAAGACCGCTCCCCTCCCTTTTTGTTTCATTTAAAAGCTTCACTGGACACCAAGCAGTCGTTTCCACCCTTTCCCTGGCAGTTTCAAGCTACTTGGTTGTGCTGTTGCAGAATCCCGATTGCCTCCACCATCGGCCATAGAACACCAACACCAAACTCGTCGGCAAGCACGATTGAAGGTCGATTTCTCCCCCTCTCCCTCAGTACTAGGATCCTGAATCAAATAGGAGAGTTATCGGGCTCAAATGAGCCTGATCCAGTGAGTTTTTTCGAAATATTTTTGGGATGTTCTCACCTCTCGGGTTCGCCGGAAACAGCCTCTCCAGCGGCCGTGCCGCCGCCTGGCGATAGCCACCGTCTCAACGAAGGTTGTGGTAGAGGTGGCCGACCGGTGTCACAACCCGCATATTTACCGCATTTAATAACTTATTAGAGTAAGGGAAAATGCGCGTCATGATGCCACGTCAGCATGAGATAACTGGGGACGCTCAGGCAAACACCTACTTAATTATGAAGAAAGACTCCTTAAGTTATTTTAAGGTAAAATCTGTTTAAGTGCAGTAGTTAGGCATATCACTCGGCTTAGTGGCTCATCTAGTGCACAAAAAAAGTAATTTAAACGCTGCAAAAAGTACTTCTTTTATCAGATTAGACACCCTATAAGAGCTTAGAGGTTCCCAAAGGACACCTCAAGGCATACAAGTTCTAAATTTAGTAGAAATAAAAGTAGATTTGTACGATCGTTAAATATAATGGTTTTACATTTTAAAATATGTAATGCATGAGGTAATAATAGTATTTTTTATGCTTGAAATTAACTATCATGCAATCCTAACATAAAACAGCCTAGAGAGCAAGTAATCCACATCCAAATAAAGAAAACTAAGCATCTAGCAAGTATCTAAAAATAACAATTCTTTTGGTGTCAAAAAACTGACACGAACCCACATACAGTATAGTATGTCTAAACCAGTAAAACAAAATAAACAACAATCTACCTCGGTAAGATGAGGCAACAACCACGACCAACACTGCCGCTCAAGTGCTAAAAAAAAACCAATACCGAACTCAGCTACAGCTCTGAACCTGAGGCATTATAAAGACAGAACACTTCAGCAAGAAAGCACAAGTGGTGGCAGAAAAATAAGTCAAAGTAAACAAAGGTCAAAGGGGTACCAACCCAAGACCAAAAGCACCGAAGTAAAGTACAAAAACAGGGCATTAACAGGAAAAGAACACTTACATGATTCGTCACGTACAAAAACAATACACCAGACGCACGAGCCTATAAGGTGACAACATGAATAAATCATTAGGAAGAAATACAAAACCTTTATTAGGCATATGTGGTAGACTCTACCCAAAAACACGAGCGAGGTGGTCACTCAACTGGACACACCCTCATGAATATAATATCCGTCTAACTGCAAGGGAATCTCATACTCTCCACCATACACCACAGACACCCAAAAAATGATAGACTTCCACATGGTACTAATAAAGGAAACAAACGTTTGCGGAGGTGGTTTCGTCCACTAACTCCTGCAATCAAGAAAACCCATAAAAAATCCCCACATATATCTCGAGACTTGGCACGTCAAATTCTACTTGACATTTCTAGATTCAAGATGCGGTTGATAAATCCTTAGGAATGATTTACAATCCTAGATAAACTCTAATACGTTCAATAATGATAGATAAGGCGTTTGAAGCCATCAGTGAAACATTTCAATAAAGCTTAAACATGTCTTGACGAGATTGAATTACCATGACAGCACTAAAAAAGTACAAGCGATCTTCAAGGAAGGATTAAACATTTCAATAACTTGGAAAGGCAAAGTGCAGAAAGATTAAAAACAAAACGTAACAGTTACCATTAACCGAAGAAGAGGAAATGAAGGTAAACCACCACTTGCCTTGGTTTTTACCGAAAAAGTTCTCTGAATCAGTCCTCGTTGCGGATCGGGGAAAAAGAAGAACGGAGGAGTCGAAATCTGAACAAAAATGGCCTAAATAAATGTTAGGGCCGAAAAACCCTAACGAGAAATCTTAGGAAATGGGGAAAATTTTAACACTATGGCATAGCTCTCGGTGAGAGATTTCCAGATTTATACTCGGTTGAAGATTTCAAGCACCGGAGCACCGTCGGCGGCAACCAAAAGATTCACAAACGGGAGGGAGTGGCCGCTCTGGTTTTGGTTTGGGCTAAATCGTGAGGAAGAAGATGAAGGAAATTTTTCTTTCTTAATTTAATATATATATATATATATAAAGTTTTGTCTAAAAACGAACTATTTACGAGCGGGTGCGCGGAAAATGAAAATTGTGATTTAGGATGACTTCAAATAGAAAAGTTCCCAACATGAAAGTTGTAGATCCCGTCAAGACAAACAAGTTTAATGCAAACCAATTTTTTATACGACACCATTTTGAACCTTAAAAAGGCGCTCGAACACAAACTGAAACGGTCTACTCAGGATGAATATACAGCACTCGAGAGCAAGATTACAGATACTCGAGAAGTAGAAAAAGGTTACTTAAGTACCAAAATTTAGAACTCGAGTACTGAAATTTAGTACTCGAGAACAACAAATAGAACTCAAGAGGTTGGAAGGCAGCACTCGAGTAGAAGATGGCAACACTCGAGTAGAAGATGGCAGCACTCGAGTAGTTAAGAAGCAGCACTCGAGTACATAAGAAGCTGCACTCGAGTAGCTAAGAGCGGCACTGGAGTATTAAGACAAATAATTTGCATGAAGAGTAACTTTTTACAATTATATCCAAAAAATCAAACTATAGAGATGAATAGTAAATGACATTTTTGAATAGTGCTTTAATATTAAAATAATCATATTTATATATTTTTTGAAAAAGAAAACATGAGTTCGAAACAGAGGACCAAACGCGCGCCGAATTAAACGAAATTCGCACCGTATGCAAACACTAATGCTACAAACCCAACGACAAAGTAAAAACCAAAATCCGATGAGCCATTCTCGAGATATATTTTTTCAAAGTCTACGGCGAACATAAATTCTACAAAACTTTGGAAAATCGTCCATGCCCGAATATCGCTCGGATTGCGACGAAACATGACGAGCAAGTCCAAAATTACTTAACTTAAATTCCAAATGCAAAAATTTTACAATTACAACAGGAATTCACGAATTTGGCTGACTCGACCGAACCGACGCAAAAATGCCTTAACGACGATGCGTCATCAACTCGACGTTAAAAGTAACGTCATGATATCATAAATATGACGATACCAAATCAAATAAAATCATTGAAAAAAAATCGGGAGCGTTATAGTCACTGCCCCTAAAATGAAGTTTCGTCCCGAAACTTAACACAACTCTAAAACCAAACCAAAACGATATAATCAAACATGCCTGAAAACATAAAGACATACCCGAAACTATGAGAAGAGTTGCGGATGAGATTCCCTCATTGCCGATTCCAATTCCCACGTTGCACTCTCGACATCTTGATTTCTCCATAGAATCTTGACCATGGGGATGGTCTTTTTTCGCAACACATGCTCTTGAGAATCCAGAATACGAACAGGTTTTTCCACATACATAAGGTTGGGCTGAATCTGTGGCACTGAGACAAGGACTCGGCGGTCATTACGAACACACTTCCACAACAGGCTCACATGGAACACATCATGGACCCCAGGGAAGGTCGCAGGCAAATCCAGCCTATAAGTTGAAACTCCGACGCGTTCAAGAATCTGAAAAGGTCCCATGTACAGGTGGTCTAACTTGTGGTTCCTTCCAAACCTTTTAACGCCAGATATCGGAGAAACCTTTATAAAAACCAAGTCTCCAACGACAAACTCCAGATCAACCCTTCGTTGATTAGCATACTTCGTATAGCGCTCTTGAGCCACACGGAGCTTTTATCGAATATGAGTAACGACATAATTCATCTCCTCAAGGGCTTCCGGACCTAGCAAAGGTCTCTCACCAACTTCAGCCCAAAACAAAGGAGTTCTACAACGCCTCCCATATATTAGCCTTTCCTGGATGATAAAGAATTTCCACTTCATAATCAACCACATATTCTAACCACCGATGCTGATGCAGATTTAGTTCCTTCTGAGTGAAGACGTACTTCAAACTCTTATGGTCTCTATAGATCATGCACAACGCACCATACAATAAGTGTCGCCAAAGCTTCAATGCATAAATTACAGCAGCAAACTCCAAATCGTGTGTATGATAGTTTCTCTCGTGAATCTTTAGTTGCCTTGATCCATACATGATCACCTTACCATCTTGCATTAAAACGTAAGTCTGATGTGTGATGCATCAACATACACAGCATACTCAACTCCTTTAGTAGATAAGGTTAAACCTGGAGCAGCACAAAATCACTTCTTCAACTCTTGGAAGGCTTCTTCACACTTATCACTCTAAAGGAATGCAGTATTCTTCTGAGTAAGTCTAGTTAGAGGAGCAGACAACACCAAAAACCCTTCCACGAATCTCCTATAATAGCCAGCCAGGCCTAAGAAGCACCTAATCTTCGTAGGTGTAGAAGGTCTCTCCCATTCCATCATAACAAAAATCTTGGTCGGGTCTGCAGAAATACCATCATTGCTTACAACATGACCCAAAAAGGACACCTGAGGTAGCCAGAACTCACACTTGCTCAACTCCGCATATAACTTATGCTCCCTCACGGTCGACAAAACCAAACGCAAATGCTGAGTATGCTCCTCAACATTGCGGGAAAACACCAAGACATCATCTATAAACATAATAACAAATCGGTTCAAGAAATCCTTAAACACCTTATTCATCAAATCCATGAAAGCAGAGGGTGCATTGGTTAAACCGAAAGATAGCACCAAAAACTCATAATGTCAATACCGCGAATAGAGAGCGGTTCGTGGAATACTGCCTCACGAATTCTCAACTGGTGGTAGCCTGAGCGAAGATCGATCTTTGAAAATACTGAGCTACCATGCAACTGATCGAACATATCATCAATCCTTGGCAGGGGATATCTATTCTTAATGGTCACCTTATTCAATTGTCTGTAATCGATGCAAAGCGTCATTGATCCATCTTTCTTCTTGACGAACAAAACATGAGCACCCCATGGAGAAAAACTTGGTCTAATAAAACCATGCCTCAACAACTCAGTGAGGTGAGTACGCAACTAATCCAACTCACGCGGAGCCATACGGTACGTTTCTTTGGCAATATGTTGAGTACCTGGCTCGAGGTCTATCACAAACTCTATCTCCCTCACCAAAGGAAGTCCTGGAATACATTCAGGAAAAACATCTGGAAACTCGCACCACCGAGATATCCTCAAGACGTGGTGTAACAAAATCAGTTTCCAAAGCAGAAATAGAAACCAAAAATGCCTCGCAACCAGACTCTATAGCATGATGATGAGTCCATTTTATATGCCTTTTTTCGGACTCATCTGGGCTAGTTTTCACGCATTTGCACTTCACTTTTAGTTCTAAATCGTTCATATTTCATCTTATCTTTATTTCCATAGTAAGTGCACATTTATGCCCGTGGTTGTGTATTTTGTTATTTTTATAGTCTGTTCTCCTTTTTGTTATTGCCTGGAATGTCTGCACATATCAGTGATTTGTTTTTCCTTTCGGTATAGGGGTCGTGTGCGTGTTCCGGGATGGTTGTGAAACAGGAATACTGCGCACGATCATGGGATCTAATGCGCACGGCCACTGGTCGTGCGCCCCTGATCGTGCGCACTACTCTACGTTTTCCAGAATCAGCGTGGGTTAAGCGCATGACCACTAGACATATTGCGCACGACCACCGGTCGTGTGCCACGGATCGTGTGCATTGACTCCTCTTTTCTGGAGTCCTGTCTGGGGTAATCGCACGACCATTGGACTTAGTGCACACGACCACTGGTCGTGCGCCACTGCTCGTGCGCGGTATCCCAGTTCTTCTTCCTAATCTTCCATGCCAGTGCGCACGATCACCAGACATAGTGCGCACGACCACTGGTCGTGCGCCTGTGATCGTGCGCATTGTTCATTTCTGCTTTGTATAAATAGTTCAGGTCTCGCCCTAATTGAAGAGACGATTGGGAGCTCGACATTTCTCCGCCGTTTTCCGCCTTCTCCACCGTTCCCCTTCATCTGCCGCCCTAGTGAGGTGATCCGGGCAAGCTTTCACCGCCAAATCCAAGCCGGAGCTTCCTCTCGGCCTTCTCCTTCATCTGTGAGCTTCAAGTAGGGTTTGACGCCATAGTCATCAAGCAAAGGGAAGTTAGCAAACTTCGTCCGCTATCGTGAGACGAAGAAGACAGGCCATTGTAAGGTGGTGACAGCCCTTCTCTACCCTGGACGCAGTTGAGGACCGAGCTTGGATGCGGAATGACAACCCGACGATTCCAACCGTGAATCCTCAGCAAGACTTCGGATTCGGTCGATCTCTTGACTTGTTCTTGCTTTCTTGTTGAATATTGGTGTTTAACTCTATTTATAATGATGAAGTATGCTTAGTTTGTAAAACGTTTTTATACAATCATGTCTATGTGATTTTGTATGTTTTCGTTATTTACTTGAGTTGCGCCATATTCCATCCACCACCATCCACCCTTGCCGCACTAGCAATTGCTAGAGGCGTGCGTAGCGAAGAGGTGCTTACGACCCTCATTCCGCCATTCTCACCACCTCATCCGCAAGCCTACTCGCCCATCCGCCTAGTGATTCGGTGTATAGCGACCCGACTAGTCTTCCATCCCGCCTGGCGAAGCATCGCATAGCGGTGTTGCATAGGAGTAGTTGATAGCCTTTTATTTTCTTTTTCCGCAATATCAAACATCCCCCTTTGTTAGCTCCGACCTGAGGACTTCAATCTCAAGTCCTCCTCAAAATTAACTCCACCTTACTGTGTTCCTTGAGAGATCGATACTTGGGAAAGCCCCCGTTTTATATTACTTGTGCGACCGGTTCACTGCCGTGATCTTAAGCATCAAGTTTTTGCCGCCGTTGCCGGGGAAAACAGTTGTGTGAGTTTTTGGAGAGGGAGATAATAGATTAAAGCCCTTTTTCATTTGTGCATTTCATTTATTTTGCTTATTTCTTTTTGCCCTTTTCTGATTTTTGATTTAGATAGCAGATCCGTGCTATTTTTCTTTTAGCTATGTAGCACTTTTTCAGCAATTATTTTTGTTCGCAATGGATCCTGATGCTGAGTGCCGTCTACTTGACACTTTGCGCCGATCCATCGATGCCATTGCTGTTATGAATGCCGAGCATTGCATTCAGTGTTTGTTATGTCAAGGTGTGGGTCACATGTTGAAGGATTGCCCTCGTTTGTGCAAGCCTTCTCCCTCTGAGGGCGTGTGCACAACAACCTCCCGTTCACAGAAGACTGTTGCAGACAGGCCTACCAGGGTGTTGTCTGGCCCATACACTGTGTAACATCCCATGTTACTTCTAGACCCCTCAACTTAGATTGGGTTAGGCCTGGGTGAGATTTAAGGAAGACC
Source organism: Platanthera guangdongensis (assembly GCA_039583875.1). Lineage (NCBI taxonomy): Eukaryota > Viridiplantae > Streptophyta > Magnoliopsida > Asparagales > Orchidaceae > Platanthera > Platanthera guangdongensis. The sequence goes on along the minus strand of CM077154.1, from coordinate 24,749,659 downwards.
AACTATGTTTGACCCTAGGTAGTGGGTGGTAACCATGTGGGGCCCACTATAAGACCATAGTCAAACTAGGTCAAACTAGCCTAAGTGGGGACCCTAGCCACTCCATGACCCCACCACATTGCCCTAACCCTAAAAACAATCCAAGTGCACCTAGGGCATGCCATTTGGTCAATATTTTGACCCAAGTTGACCAAAGTCAACCTTGGGCTTAAATTGGTCAAACCCACACTCATAAGCCCAATTAGCCTAAGTAGGGCACCCCCTTGACCCAACCCAAGTTGGGTGGTGCCACTAGACCCATTACCACCAAATAGGGTCAGTCCACCCACCATGGTTGACCAAGTCAACCCTAAAAGTCAATTTGGTCAATATAAGGCCTAAAGAGAGAAAATGAGTGTCAAGCTCATTTCCAATGGGCTAAGCCCATGAACCAAGACCCATGACCAGCCTTAATGGTTAATGACAGCCCCTACCCTCCTGAAATTGGAGAGAGATTGCATGCAAGGGGGTAGTTTTGGAAATTGGGGGAAAAAGAGGAGAGAGAAGAGAGGGAAAATGGGGATGAAGGCCATGTGGCCCTCCTCCTCTCTTCCCAAGCACAGATCTGAACCCACACATCAATTACCATCCTTTCCAACCCAATTTCATGCCACTTGGAGACAAGGAGGAGAAATCAAAGCTCATGGCCGAAATTCCCATCATGGCATCTCTGTATACAAGCCATATCAGCCAAAACCAACCATCCCATTAGCTTCAGACGGTCCAAAGGAGTGGAATTCGATACCTGGATCGAAGCTTTTGGTGGAGAATCGGGTTCGGGAGCAAGCTCGCCGGAGAGGAAAATTTCCATGGCCAACCGCCGCCAAACCCGCCGCCAAGCCCCAATCCAGGTCCGTTTCACCTCACCTCTACCCGTACTAGTTTCCTAGATCTATTAGGCGAGACATCGGGCTCAAATGAGCCAGATCCAAGGTGAGCTTTTTCATGAATTTCGGATTTTTGATGGAGTGCAAGTTCGCCGGAAACCGCCGCCTCCGGCGGCCAAGTCGCCGTCGAACGTTAGCCCTCACCTCAACGGAGGAGTTGGTGGTGGTGGCCGGCCAGGGAGGTGGTTGGGTTGCCGGGAAATGGACTTGTAAGGTGCTCCAGGTCGGGCAAATCTCGGCCATTGGCTGGAGGAGGAAGATGAACAGATGCCCTTCATCCTGCTTTAAGATTCGTGCTACATCAAAATTTAATTTTTTGTTCCTGTTTTTGCTGTCACTTGCAAGCTAATGTTAGGCCTCTTAGAAGCATTTCCAGAACTTAGTCTCTTAATGAACATTGTAGCTGATGGTCTTATCTGTAATATGCGACCTTAAACATGTGATTTGGTGTGGTGTACAGTCCTGTAGGACATTTCTCCTAGGACTGGTCCTAGGGTAGGGCAAAAATTAAATTGGATGCCCAGGTCAAACCATTAGTCACCATGACCCCAAATTTTGGGCACATGCATGATTAGGGCATACTTAGCCCATGCCAAACTTTAGGAATTTCTAGAGAATATTTTCATATAGTTTTTGCCAAAATATCAAAATACAAATAAATGAAATATAAGGAGTTCTACACCTCCCCATGGTCCCAAATCTTGGTGGTAGGTCAGTGGGGACATCCTGGGCGCATGATAAAATTTTCAGCACCTTGGGTTCACTGCATGTTGGAGAATCCACTTGCATGTGTTAGCTTATGTTATGCCTTGGTGTGCAATTAGCAAAAATGCAAATATAGTGTATTTAGCCCAAGGGTGACATGCAAAGGTCTTGGAATTATTTACAGTGGTTCATTAGGGTAAATTTCATCCCTCAAATTAATCATGGAATTTTTGGAATCAAAAATTCCATTTATTGGAATTTATTTTAAATATAGCTATTTTGGAAATAAAATTGGAAAATATGTTTTCCTCAAGTACAAATCCTAAAATTTTTCCAAGGCATAGATAATGTCACATTTGACTTAGGAAAAATATGATCCCTCTGTTTTGAGGAACATTTGGAGTAGATATCTTAAATTGCCCATTTTACCCTTATTTTATTAATTCTTGAAATGATGGATATATACCTCTGCAAAATTTGGAATTTATTCTACTGCTATAAAATGGTATTATTAGTTTTGCATGAATTTCTCAGAATTAATGAATGCATTGTTAGTTGTTAGATTAATATAATGGCATTTTTGGTAAATATGTTATAATGGAATTTTATAGGCCATTACACAATAAATGCTGATGATACTCTGCCAATAGTCATACATTAGTGCTCTAAAAGTTCTATAATTTTCCTGAAATTTTTGAATTCATAATGCCTATACTTCATTTGGAAAAATGGAATTTGTGTGAAATTGATATTAAATAGGAAATGAGAATAAATATTTTAAGGAAAATTATGAAACTTTGTAGGCAGCAATATTTTATCAATATACATCTCAGGAAAAATTCCCTAGGTCAGTGGATATTTAATCATACTACTTCATGTGTAAAATGACCTAGCATTTAAATTAAAAGATTTAATTAAAGGACTATTTTGCCAAGAAAAATTATGAGAATTCATATGGTAGTTCCCTTAGTCCATACCACCCTAGGATAAATATTTAGAGGCAAGATGCCTTAAGGTTTGGAAGATCGCATTTTTAGGGTAACCATAGGACATGGTCTGCATATAACACAAATAGGTCTTGCCTTAGGGGTTACTGTTGGAGCATGCGTTCCGCGCTTCTTAGTTTGAGAATAACAAATCCCGGATGTATTTGATCTTGGTATGTGTTTTAAATGTGCAGGGACAATAGCATTTTTATGTATAAAAGAAAGGCTGAGCATGACATTGATGAAAAGGAAAAACGCGTTATCACTGGCGATACCGATACCGCGGGCGATCGCATAATCAGTTCCTGCTGACGTCAGCCTTAATCCGCACATTTCCGCGCACGAAGTCAGTCACGATCAGCGATATCGCGGGGCGATACCGATGTCGCCGAGCGATACCCCACGATCGTCACGTTCTACGCTCAGATCTGAAAATCAGCGCGACGTGTGCCACGTGTCAAGCAACGGAGAGTTATCACTATCGCGGGGCGTTAACGCTAACGCCGGCGATAGCGTGAAATGATATATACAGCCAAAAATTTCAGGGAAGGGTTGGATCGTGCAGAGCTTTGTTTTCCCAGAGAATTTTCAGAGCCTTCATCTCCGTTTCCAGACGAACTCCCTTGGTCCGTTGAAATCTCAAGAGCGAAGGAGATACGACCGTGTGTTCAAGATTGGAGATCTTCTCGTTGGTCCATCATCATCTTCAGAGCTCGTGATTTTGAGGGAGTTTTTAAGTTTTACTATTGTACTTTCATTTTCATCTTTTATCTTTGTAATTGGGTAGGGAAAATCATCACCTTGTGTGTGGTGTCTAAGTCCGTGTGTGGCTTAGGGGAAAATCACCACCTTGTGTGTGGTGTCTAGGTCCGTGTGAGGCTTAGGAGTAAATCGCAGCGAGTTGTGCAGCGTCTAGATCATAGGTTTGATCTAGGGGGAGGCTAGTAGGCATATCTAGGGAGATATTGACTATAGCCTACCGGTTCTTGGGAGAAGGATCGGTGAAAAAAAACTAAAAACTATTATCGTTGTAAGCCTTGATTTCAAGCTTTATTGGAATCATTTTACATATTCATTTTGAAGAAGTATAATCTTGTTATTCATTTCATTGATCTGTCTCATTCATAGTAGCTAGTCTTTTATTTTATAAAAAGTTAAAAAATTTTAAAGAGCCCTTATTCACCCCCCTCTAAGGGCGCCACAAGATCCTACAAGTGGTATCAAAGCTTGGTTATTCCGAATACGGTTTCACCACCAGGAATTATGGCGCAGCATGACCATGCTTTCTCTGAGGGGCAAGGAATTAGCAGACCTCCATTATTCACTGGATCTGACTATAATTACTGGAAAACTAGGATGAAGTGTTTTCTTATTTCTCTTGAAATTGAGGTTTGGAATATGGTAGAGACTAATTATGTTCATCCCACTTATACAGTAGGCAATGTAGAAATGGAAAAACCAAAAGATAAATGGGATGATCAGGATAAACTAAGATGCAAAAATAATGCAAAAGCCATGAATGCATTATTTTGTGCATTAGATAGGACTGAATTTAATAGAACTTGTGCTTGTAGTAATGCTTATGAGATTTGGAATTTACTTGAAGTAACTCATGAAGGTACCTCGCAGGTGAAGGACTCGAAGCTGTTTCAACTTGAGTCGGAATTTGAAAAGTTTAGGATGGAAGTGGATGAGGACGTAGACTCAATGTACACCAGATTCACCAAGATAGTGAATGACTCAAAAGTGCTTGGAAAAAATTTTTCAAATGGTGATTTGGTGAGAAAACTTCTTAGATCTCTCCCCCCTAAGTTTAATCCCAAAGTGACGGCTATTTCTGAATCTCATGATCTTAAATCTCTGAATATTGAAAGCCTGATTGGGAACTTGAAAACTCATGAAGTTGAATTAAAAATTCAACAACAAGAGTACATGGAGCCTAAGAAGAAGGGGTTGGCTCTAAGATCTAAGAAAGAAGAATGCAGTAATTCTGAGGATGAAGAAGATGATGAGGAGAGTCTTTTTGTAAGAAAGTTTAAAAAATTTATGAGAAATCCGGAGAGGAGAAATGCTTTTAAAAAGTACTTTAAGAAGGAGACGTTTAGAAAGAAAAAACAAAGGATGACGACGATGAGGAGGAAGAGAGTCCCCCACCGGAGTGCTATCATTGCAGTAAGTTAGGGCACATTCGAAGCAAGTGTCCAAAGTATTTGAAAGAACTTAAAGAAAAGAAGCACAAAGGGAAGAAGAAGGTCCTGAAGGCTGAAACATGGGATGATACTACCTCTGAGGGTGCAAGCAGTTCAAGCTCAAGCGAGGAGGAGGCCAATATGTGCCTAATGGGAAAAAGCGTCACATCTGATGACGAGTGCAGTATCCAAAGCGACACTGAGGTAACTCCTCCAACTTATGATGAATTATTTTCTGAATTTTTAAATACTTGCAAATATCTTGAAAAAAGCTTAAAAGATAATGATATTCTTAAAACTGAAAATAAAGTTTTAATTAAAGAAAACAAAAAATTGTTAAATGAAAATAAGACTATTGGAAAAGAAAAAGTCTCTTGCCAAGAGTGTGATCACTTTATGGGAAGAATAAAAGAACTTGAAGAATCCCTTTCCAAATCTCATTCAGAAATAAAAATTCTTAATAAAAAGAATGAGATTTTAGAGAGAGATCTGAAATCTTCTATTTCCAAAGTCTATGAAGGAAAGAAAGCTTTTGAACGTAGATGTGTAAATCTAGTATCCGAGAACAATGAAATGAGAAAGCAGATTCATGACCTAACACTAGCCATGAAAAAATTTGGTTTGGGCCAAAGATCACTGGATATGATCTTAGGTTACCAATGTCACGGATCTGGAAGGTTTGGACTCGGATACACGACTGGAAGTTATCGCCCGGCGATAGGTACTACCGCCGGCGATAGCTAGAAATCCAGAAAGTCAAATTTTAACAATTATGATAATAGTAAATTAACTGATACTACCTTTTCTCACAGTAAAAGTCCAGAGAAGTTATATTCTTCTTGCTACATTACATGTGCCAAATGCAATAGATTTGGTCACACCACGGACTCGTGCTGGAAGAAAGGAAAAAGTAAAATTAAGCAAATCTGGATGCCTAAGGCCTCTACCTATACTATGGGTGGAACGACTTGGGTAGCCAGATCTTTACTCACATCCTCTTTCTAGGTGTGTTGGCAGGCTAAGGACAAAGAAGACGTGTGGTACTTGGACTCAGGTTGTTCAAAGCACATGACGGGCAATAAAGAGAAGTTTCTTAGCCTGGAGATGAAGAAAGGAGGAGTCGTTACATTTGGAGATAATGGTAAAGGAAAAATCATCGGCATCGGTGTTGTGGGTAACGACAGTTTTTCAATTTCAAATGTTTTGTTAGTAGAAGGTTTAAAACATAATTTGATTTCTATTAGCCAACTATGTGATAAGGGTTTAAATGTTCTGTTTGAATCTTCTACAAATTTATGCAAAATCATTGATTCCAAAACAAATGAAATTATTTTTACCGCCCCTAGATGTCATAACGTATATATGATTAAATTTTATGATTTTTCAAATTCTACTTTAAAATGTTTTTTATCAAAAAATAATGAGTTAGAATTATGGCATAGGCGACTTGGACATACTAGTGCAAAGTTAATTAAAAAACTTTCAAAAGATAAATTAATAAAAGGTTTACCACTGCTAGATGAAAATTTGCCTTCATTATGTGAGCCTTGTCAAAAAGGAAAATTTACAAAATCATCTTTTAAAAGTAAAAATATTATTTCTACAACTAGGCCACTCCAATTAATTCATATGGATTTATTTGGGTCAATCACTATTTCTAGCTTAGGAGGTAGAAAGTATACATTTGTATTGATTGATGATTATTCACGTTTTTGTTGGACTTTGTTTCTAACCTCAAAATCCGATGCGTTTTCAGAATTTTCTAAATTGTGTTTGCGTATTCAAAATGAATTTGAGTTAAAAATTAAACGCATACGTTCGGATCATGGAGGAGAATTTGAAAATGAAAAGTTTATTTCTTTTTGTATGGAGTTAGGAATTAAACATGAATTTTCCACTCCATGCACACCACAGCAAAATGGTGTAGTGGAGAGGAAAAATTGGACTCTTCAAGAGCTAGCCCGTACAATGTTATCTGAATTTTCTTTACCAAAATCTTTTTGGGCGTAAGCGGTGAGTACTGCATGTTATGTAATTAATAGAGTAATGTTTCGCCCTATTTTAAAAGTAACTCCTTATGAATTAATTTTTAATAAAAAACCAAATGTTTCTTATTTCAAAGTTTTTGGGTGTAAATGTTTTATTTTAAATTCTAAAGATTCCTTAGGAAAATTTGATGAAAAATGTGATGAAGGAGTTTTCATTGGGTATTCTTCAACTAGTAAAGCTTATAGAGTTTTTAATAAACGAACGAAAATAGTTGAAGAATCTATTCATGTTAGGTTTGATGAGTTTGTTCCATGTGTAGATAAGAAAACTACAGGAAAAGAAGATGCACCCCTTCCTTTGGTGGAGAATGATGATGAAGAACATGAAAGGAATGAATAAAGAAAAGAAGAAGAAGAAAGAGAACAACATGTCCCTCCAAGGGAATTGATATTTTCAAAGGATCATCCGAAGGAGCTTATTATTGGAGATCCACAAAAAGGGGTAAGTACTCGTTCTTCTTTACATGTTTTATTTTCAAACCTTTGCTTTGTCTCTGAAATAGAACCAAAAGATGTTTCCACCGCTTTAAATGATGAATTTTGGTTTTTAGCTATGAACGAAGAACTTAATCAATTTGAACGTAATAAGGTTTGGAATCTTGTAGAACGACCCAAAAATCATCCTGTAGTTGGAGTAAAGTGGATTTTTAAAAATAAATTGGATAGTGATTCTAGAATTGTTAGAAATAAAGCCAGATTAGTTGCCAAAGGTTATGCACAAATTGAAGGGGTAGACTATGATGAAACTTTTGCACCCGTTGCTAGACTAGAAGCGGTTAGGATATTTCTTGCATTTGCTTGCTTTAAAAGATTTAAATTATATCAAATGGATGTCAAAACTGCATTTTTAAACGGGTATATAAAAGAAGAGGTTTATGTAGAACAACCCCCTGGCTTTATTAATGAAAAATATCCAAATTATGTTTATAAATTAGATAAAGCACTTTATGGGTTAAAACAAGCGCCTCGTGCTTGGTACGATCGTTTAACTCAATACTTATTAAAGCACGATTATAAAATGGGAAGTGCCGATTCTACACTCTTCATTAAGCAAATTGATTATGATTTAGTTATTTTGCAAATTTATGTTGATGATATAATTTTTGGAGCCACTAATGAAGAGTTATGTAATGAAGTAGTTCAAATTATGAAAAATGAATTCGAAATGAGCATGGTAGGAGAACTTTCATATTTTCTAGGTTTTCAAATTACGCAAAAACATGATGGAATTTTTATTTGTCAATCCAAGTATATTCATGATATGTTAAAAAGATTTGGATTTGACAACCTTAAACATGCAAATACTCCTATGAGCGCTTCATTGAAATTGGGAAAAGATGAAAGTGGTATTTCAATTGACCAAACCCTTTATAGAAGTATGATTGGGTCTTTATTATATTTAACTTCTTCTAGACCCGATATTATGTTCGCCGTTTGTTTATGTGCTAGGTTTCAAGCTAATCCAAAAGAATCACATTTAAAAGCGGTGAAACGTATTTTTAGGTACCTTATAGGAACATCTAAACTAGGCTTATGGTATCCTCATAATGACTCTTTCATTTTACATGGATATTCTGATTCTGATTATGCGGGGTGTTCATTAGATCGAAAGAGCACAAGTGGCACTTGTCACTTTATCGGCCCAACACTTATTTCTTGGTCGAGTAGGAAACAGAACTCTGTTGCCCTCTCCACTACTGAGGCCGAATATATTGCACTTGGTAGTTGTTGTGCTCAAGCACTTTGGATGACACAAACACTAGAAGATTTTGGCGTATACCAAAATAATGTTGAATTAAAATGTGATAGCAAAAGTGCTATCGATTTAACAAACAATCCCGTATTACATTCTAGATCCAAACACATAGATGTTCGTCATCATTTTATAAGGGATCACATAAAGAAGGGCCATATTAAAATAAATTTTATTGGAACCGATTCTCAAATAGCAGATATTTTCACCAAACCACTTAATGATTCACGCTTTTCAATGTTACGACTAGAACTTGGAATCTTAGAATTATAAATAAAATTTAAGAACTAGCCAACACATATAAATAACAAAAAACATAACATAAAACTGGGCAGTACATAGGATAACACTGAAACAGAAAGTACAAACAACAGAACCACAAATTAAAAGAGTCTTCACTATCGCCAGGCGACAGCACTATCGCCGGCGATATCACAGATACATTACACCATAAGATATTACATCACTGATCATAAACAATCACTCATCCATGTTCTCTTCAGCAGACACATTCACATCTTCACTGGAAGTCGGAGTTGGTTCTCTAGGCCTTCGCGTCCGCCTTATTGAATGTCGTGGAGGATCCTCGACTGGACTCCCCCATTCTCGTTCTTCTTCCGGAGTTGGCTTTAATTTCAGCCCCTTTACCAGAAATTTCATGAATTTGCGAAAACCGGAATGACTACGCCTTTGTTCCTCTTTCATCTGCTCCACAGTCTCTCTTAGATCCTCAATAGATTCACGCAAAGAACCTCCCCTTTGGAGTGGTTGTCTTGATGACGAGGCAGCCCTAGGAGATGGACCTCTAGCTGGTTCTACGGTATGTATCGCCGGGATACAATCATCAATGTAGAACTCCTGATCTATCCAATCATATTTCTGATATACTATCCTTTGAATAACACTTCCTAATGGAAGTGTATTCAGTTTCCTCCTAAGGGGATGCTTCATTTTATATGTATATCGTATGATGGATAACACAAAATCGGCCACGTCAAACTTGACTCTCTCTAATACATAATACGTCACTAAGCTCAATTGAGCCGTGATCTTCTTTGTGTCACCGGATTTCAACATAACCGTGTTCCTTAATATGTCTTGAATCACAAATGCATCGCGAGAGAGTGATGAGACGTCTTGAATCAAACTCCTATTTTCTTTTCCATGAAGGACTTGGTTCAGAATACTCCAATCACGATCCTTACGGTAATTCTCTACTATATCAATAACATGATCCTCACAAGTGGCAAGACTATACTCTCGTCTCAAATCAGCATGAGTAATATGTATTTGCGCTCCTTGGATTCGAGACCTTACTCCTCCATTTAAACACGTATATTTAGGGTCTTCCAAATTATTATAAAAATCCCTTACGAAGATGGAGCTAAACGTGTTCGGTACAATGAGAGACATTATACCTGACTCAACAAGTAGTTCATAGATATGTGGTGGCAGTGATTCATCCAAAAGTTTCGCAATCCCAACTGACGCATTCTCAATTCCCGGGTATGTTTGATATGATGCATGAGGATTGCGGCTGGTACTCTTTCTTGCGCGGGATGATGATGCCATTTCCTGAAAACATAATTAAAATATCGTGTTAACTCAAAAAATTAAATTTTCCAAGTTTTCTTCTGTCGCCGGCGACAGCACTACCGCCGGGCGATAGTAGAAAAACTTCTTTTTTGAAATAACCGGTATATTTTCTCTCTTAGGTTCAGAAAAATTACTAAACTTCCATACATCTCAAAGATCTATAACCTATAACTCGTTTTTTGAAATGATTTTGCATCAAAATGGTATGTTCTTCAAAAATTTTTCTCTTCACAAAATCTATGACCAAAATCGAATTTTTTTCCTAGATCTATCTACTTTCATGCTATAGATTGCAGATCTATATTTTTTTAAAGAAAAACATCACCATAAAGAGGGATCTAGGCCTTACCTTTTGGAGTTTTGAGGGTTTCCGCTGAAGAAGACAATGCCAAACAGCCCAGGGTCGGTCAAAGCAGGAAATGAGTCAGCCCCCTTCGGTTATTTCGCCTTTAATATCAAAAACCGCTATCGCCGCGCGGTAGCGCTACCGCGGGCGATAGTGATTTCTTTTAGCCATTTTCCAAAAAAAATTCTACCAATTTTTTTTAAACCCTGTTTCTAGTATTATCGTAAAGTTTTGGATGCTTATCAGAATACAATACATAGTACCTGTGTGATTATTAGTTTATCAGTTGTTTGAACATTGTTTTTAACTTGTCGTACTCTTGATATCTACCTGTATCATTGATGACTGGAACTTGAATAGACTTGTTTCCGCATGCCTCTAAGTATGAGTAATATTTTATGCTTGATAATGTGCTCACACTGACACGAGCTGATATTTACACATCCTTAAGTTTCTTCTTACATGCTATTGGTTTGTTTCAAAGATTCGCATACAACGCTAACATTTTCATTTATGAGTCATTCACATTGATTTTCCAAACTGATGGCCATTCTGAAAAACCTTTTTTTTGGGGTTTGCAATACAAGTGAATTCGGAGTCCTACGTCAAAGTTTCTTAAAACATGAATGCAAAATATTTAAGAAAAAAAAACACTATTCCATGACTAGGATACTCCAATCAAGCTCTACTCACCCTCCTGCTAAGTCTTAATGAGCATTGTGAGGTTGAGCACCTTGACAAGGATTGTAAAGTGTCTTGTGCAAACCCACTTGGCCATTGTTTTAAAAAGAAAAATCTTTATGACATGAGCTTATCTATGTAACGGTGTTAGTTTCTTGTATCCATATCTTGCAAACCTTCCTGTAACATTATTTCTTAAGGAATATGTATACTAAATCACTCTTCACATGTACACAACATTATCACTTATAAAATTTCTTCTCATGAGAATTGGACCGGTCATAGTTCTTCTCTTCCATTTCATCAATTTTCCTGTTTTCGATATCTTCACCTGACAATTTTTCAATGTTTCAATTCAACTCTTAAATTAATTTTTTCCATAGCCTATTTTTCTTTGATAACCTTCCAAATCTTCAGGTAACACTATTCCATGGTTTTTCCAGTCTCTATCATACTACTCGTGTTTCTCCATTCTATTTATACTCACTCAGCTTCTTTCAGCTTTCGCATCTCCACCTCGTTTTCTTTCCACCATCTTTTGCTAATACCAAAAGGGGGAGATTCAGTACGAAATAAATTGATTGGTACATTTAGGGGGAGTAACTATTTCTTACCTATTTCTTTTAATTGATTAGTACATTTAGGGGGAGTACCTATTTTTTTTTGAATAGGGGGACAATATAGGGGGAGCCACATTTATTAAATGAGGAGTTTATTATCATTAGTTATGCACTTTGATTCATATTGATTATTCACATTGTTTCACATTCTCCTGATCTCATGCAATTTCTTTCTTAGTGGATTTGTTATTATCAAAAGGGGGAGATTGTTGGAGCATGCGTTCCGCGCTTCTTAGTTTGAGAATAACAAACCCCGGATGTATTTGATCTTGGTATGTGTTTTAAATGTGCAGGGACAATAGCATTTTTATGTACAAAAGAAAGGCTGAGCATGGCATTGATGAAAAGGAAAAACGCGCTATCACTGGCGATACCGATACCGCGGGCGATAACATAATCAATTCCTGCTGATGTCAGCCTTAATCCGCACGTTGCCGCGCACGAAGTCAGTCACGATCAGCGATATCGCGGGGCGATACCGATGTCGCCGAGCGATATCCCACGATCGTCACGTTCTACGCTCAGATCTGAAAATCAGCGCGACGTGTGCCACGTGTCAAGCAACGGAGAGTTATCACTATCGCGGGGCGTTAACGCTAACGTCGGCGATAGCGTGAAATGATATATACGGCCAAAAATTTCAGGGAAGGGTTGGATCGTGCAGAGCTTTGTTTTCCCAGAGAATTTTCAGAGCCTTCATCTCCGTTTCCAGACGAACTCCCTTGGTCCGTTGAAATCTCAAGAGCGAAGGAGATACGACCGTGTGTTCAAGATTGGAGATCTTCTCGTTGGTCCATCATCATCTTCAGAGCTCATGATTTTGAGGGAGTTTTTAAGTTTTACTATTGTACTTTCATTTTCATCTTTTATCTTTGTAATTGGGTAGGGAAAATCATCACCTTGTGTGTGGTGTCTAAGTCCGTGTGTGGCTTAGGGGAAAATCACCACCTTGTGTGTGGTGTCTAGGTCCGTGTGAGGCTTAGGAGTAAATCGCAGCGAGTTGTGCAACGTCTAGATCATAGGTTTGATCTAGGGGGAGGCTAGTAGGCATATCTAGGGAGATATTGACTATAGCCTACCGGTTCTTGGGAGAAGGATCGGTGAAAAAAAAACTAAAAACTATTATCGTTGTAAGCCTTGATTTCAAGCTTTATTGGAATCATTTTACATATTCATTTTGAAGAAGTATAATCTTGTTATTCATTTCATTGATCTGTCTCATTCATAGTAGCTAGTCTTTTATTTTATAAAAAGTTAAAAAATTTTAAAGAGCCCTTATTCACCCCCCTCTAAGGGCGCCACAAGATCCTACAGTTACCAGGGGATTGATTATCGGCAGAAATAAGAGAGTTCAACATGAACAACCTTGGTGGATATATTTGTCTTAGTGAGGGATCAGAAGTGCAAGTCTTAGTTAGCAACTGGAGTGGGGGTCGGCGGAAGACCGTCGGTTTCCCGGTAACACCTTAAGTCACTAGGGTTGTACTAGAGCAATAAGGAGAGTTGGGGAGATACATGGGTAGCCATCAACTAAAATAAATATCCTTGCGAAAGGGAACGTTGGGCGTAATCCCAACACAGTTCCTAGTGCCCCTTGAGAGCCCTTCACAGGGAATACCGGGGGCAGTCCTGGGATTAACCTTAAATCTCTAAGTATAATAACCCGTAGACAAGAGTAGTTTAATAGGTTAGGACATTGTTGTACCTCCTCGCCCGTGTAGGGTTGGAGAGATTCATGGTATATGCTCACCCGTTTGGGGTTTGAGGGAGTTGATATAAAGGCACTAATGTGCGATCTCACCCGTTTTGGGGTTTGAGGGAGTTGGTATAAAGGCACTAATGTGCGTTCTCACCCGGATTTGGGTTAGAGGGATTCAGGACGGGTTTGGTCCTGCGAGAGGAAGGCTCAGTATGAATTACTTGCATGTGCATAAATATCGTGGCGGGGCATGCGGTACTGGCCGTTCGTCACACCGATGGCAGTACGGTGCACCAGGCGGTTGTGAGAGTTAGAGGGGCCAGTGGGTTGTTTTACACTGCGGTTTGGAAGACGATCCCCGATAACACACATCCGACCCAACAAGACTGACGGGTTTGTCAGCAAAGTACGTACGCGAGACTCTATAGTGCACCTTGGACGTGTAAAGAGGCGTATGAGAGGGGTCTAAGGCTTGGTAGTGTGCATACCGGTCTAGAAGCGGAGACTCCCGCTCCGCTGCTGCCGTAGCCACAGCGGTGGTACCCGAGAGTGATGCTAGATCTCAAAAAGTGGGAACTAAAGGTCTGTGATCACAGAGTCGTTGTGTGTGAGTTGCACTTGCCTGCGCATAAATTGCATCATATCATTCATTTATATTACGTCATACGCTTCATAGATCCTTATCATATAAATTAGTATGGGATCTTTTATATGATAAGTTAAATTTCCTGGAAACCCTAACTTATATATTTGTATGGGCATGTATATAAGTTAGGGTACGTTTGTGATGATAGCATAGTGGTAGTTTAGCTTATTTACTTGTTCATATTACTGTTCTTTACTTTCCTTTACTGCACTGCTCTTACTTATTACTTGTACCGTACTTAGAACTGCTAGCGTAGAACTACATTGCTTATTATAACTCTAGTTAGATACTGTCACCTGCTTCCACTTTGCTACCCCCTTTTGTTGTCCTCCGCTTCGTCCTCCCGCTCGGTGCCTAGGAGCTGCGGGGCGAGGTGCGGAGGAAACGACTTAGTCTTTTTGACTAATGGTCGGTGACCAACTATTTTTAGGAGCCCGGGGAGATGGAGCACCAGCACGTCGAGGAGGCAGGACATGAGGAGCAGATACCGCTTCAGCGGGCTACTACCACTACTGTGCGTCCTCAGGTGGGACGAGATCTGATGTTCTAGTGTAGCTTCCGCATTATTATTTTGTGAGAGAGTGATTTTGATGTACTGTGCATAAGCCTTTTTACTCTTTCATTTGTACTCTTCTGTGGACTATTGTTGTAACATCCCATGTTACTTCTGGACCCCTCAACTTAGATTGGGTTAGGCATGAGGTGAGACCTAAGGGGATCAACTAGGTTTGACCCTAGATAGTGGGTGGTAGCCATGTGGAGCCCACTATAGGACCAAGTCAAACTAGGTCAAACTAGCCTAATTAAGGACCCTAGCCACACCATGATCCCACCACATTGCCCTAACCCTAAAAACAATCTAAGTGGACCCTAGGGTATGTCACTGGGTCAACATTTTGACCCCAGTTGACCAAGGTCAACCTTGGGCTTAATTTGGTCAAACCCACACCCATAGGCCTAATTAACCTAAGTGGGGCACCCCCTTGACCCAAACCAAGTTGGGTGGTGCCACTAGACCCATTTCCACCAAGTGGGGTCAGTCCACCCACCATAGTTGACCAGTCAACCCTAAAAGTCAATTTGGTCAACAAATTGACCTAAAGAGAGAAAATGAAGACCAAGCAATTTTCCTTTGGACCAAGCCCACCAAATTGGCCCATGACCAGCCTTAATGGTTAATGACAGCCCCTACCCTCCTGATATTGGAGAGAGAATGCATGCAAGGGGGTAAAATTGAGATTTTTAGGAAAAGAGGAGAGAGAAAGAGGAATAAAGGGAATAATGGCCACATGGCCACCCCATCAGCTGGTTTTGGCTGCCCAAAACCAGGTGGCTGACCTCCCCTCTTCATTTCCAGCAGAATACCAGAGTTGAGAGCCACATGGCACCATGGGTGAAGCCTCCAAAGCTCAAACCGAGCTCACCTTGGAGTTAACTCCACTTATAGCCCACCTCAGTCCAAACAGACCCCTCCATTAGCTTCAGAAGGTCCAGAGGAGTGGAATTCGACTACTTACACATGGAGAACGGTGGAGAATGCAACTTTCGGGGAGGAGCTCGCCGGCGCACCACCACCACGGCAAACCGCCGCCTGACCCGCAGCCAAGCCCCGATTATGGTGCGTTTCACTTCACCTCTACCCGCACTAGCTTCTTAGATCAAATAGGCGAGAGATCGGGCTCAATTGAGCCCGATGCCATGTGAGAAAATCTAGAAAATTCTAAGTTTCTGAAACCGCTCGGGATCGCCGTCGCCGCCGTCTCCCGCCGCCCCATCGCCGGGAAATGATAGCCACCACCACCGTGAAGGTGATGGCACCATTGGCCGGAGGTGGCGACGCCTCAGCTGGCCGGAAACCGCCGGCAAAATCGCTCCAGGTCGGCTCGATCTCAGCCGTTGGCTGGAGGTAGACGATAACCCGATTCCGTCCATTCTTGCTTTAAGATTCGTGCGCCGACTTTAATATAAATCAGGATTAATAAATGAATAGTAACATTTTCTGTCACACTTAATCAGTACTGTTGCATGTTAAATTTAGGCCTCTTAGAGGCATTTCCAGAGCTTAGGCCCTTAATAAAAATTGTAGCCTAGGGTCTTACCTTTAAAATGCCACCCTAAACATACATTTTGGTGTAGTGTACAGCCCTGTAGGACCTTTCTCCTAGGACTGGTCCTAGACTAGGTCAAAAATTATATTGGATGCCCTAGTCTCAATATTAGTCACCATGATCCCAAATTTTGGGCACATGCATTATTAGGGCTTAATTACCTCCTGCCAAAATTTAGGAATTTTTAGAAAACATTTTCCTATAGTTTTTGGTAAAATATCAAAATTTAAATTAATGGCATATATGGAGTTCTACTCCTCCCCATGGCCCCAAATTTTGGTGGTGGGTCAGTGGGGTCACCCTTGGTGCTTGATAAAATTTTCAGCACCTTGGGATCACTGCATGTGGGAGAATCCACTTGCATGTGATAGCCTATGTTAAGGCTTGGTGTGCAAATAGTAAAAATGTAATTTGGTGAATTTAGCCCAATGGTTGCATGCAAGGATTATGAAATTTTTTATAGTGGCTCATTAGGGTAAATGGCACTCTTCAAATTAATAATGTAATTTTTGGAATCAAAATTCCATTTATTGGAATTTGCCTTATAAATAGCTATTTTGGAATTAATAATTGGAAAATAGGATTCATTCAAGAACAAATCCAAACAACATTACCAAGGCATAGATTACATCACACTTAACCTAGGAAAATTATGATTTCTCTGTTTTGAAGAACCTTGGAGTAGATACCCCAAATTTCCCATTTTACCCTTATCATGATAATTCTTGAAATGATATATATATACCTCTGAAAAATTTGGGATTTATTCTACTGTCATAAAATATTGTTATTAGTTTATCATGAATTTCTCAGAATTTATTGGATGCATTACTTGTGTTAAACTAGTACAATGGCATTTTGGTAAATACCTTAAAATGGAACCCCATAGGCCATCCTACATTCAATATTGATGAATCTCTGCCAATAGCCATAATTTAGTGTCTTAAAGGCTCTGTAAATTTTCTGGAATTTTTGAATATGTAATGCTTATACTTCATGTGTAAAATGGAATTTATGTGGGATTGTTAATAAATAGAAAATGACAATAAATAATTTAAGGAAAATTATGAAATTTGGAAGGCAGCAATATTTGGTCAATATACATCTCAGGAAAAATTCCCTAAGTCAGTGGATGCTTAATTAAATCACTTCATGTGTAAAGTGGCCGAGCATTTAAATTAAGAGAATTAATTAAATGACCATTTGGCCAGGAAAAATTATGAGAATCCTTAGGGTAGTTCCCTTAGTCCATAATACCTTAGGATAAATATTTAGAGGCAAGATGCCTTAAGTTTTGGAAGATCACATTTCTAGGGTAAACATAGGTCATGGTCTGCATATAACACAAATAGGTCTTGTCTTAGGGGAAATTACCAGGGGACTGATTATCGGCAGAAATAAGAGAGAGTTCAACATATGTAACCCTGGTGGGTAGAGTTTTTCTTAGTGAGGGATCAAAAATGCAAGTCTTAACTAGCAACTGGAGTGGGGATCGGCGGAAGACCGTCGGTTTTCCCGATAATACCTTAAGTCACTAGGGTTGTACTAAAGCAATAAGGAGAGCTGGGGTGATACATGGGTAGCCATCAACTAAAATAAATATCCTTGCGAAAGGGAACGTTGGGCGTAATCCCAACATAGTTCCTAGTGCCCTTTGAGAGCCCTTCACAGGGAATACCGGGGGCAGTCCTGGGATTAACCTTAAATCTCTAAGTATAATAAACCGTAGGCAAGAGTAGTTTAATAGGTTAGGACATTGTTGTACCTTCTCGCCCGTGTGGGGGCTGGAGAGATTCATGATATATGCTCACCAGTTTGGGGTTTGAGGGAGTTGACACAAAGGCACTGATGTGCGTTCTCACCCGGGTTTGGGTTTGAGGGATTCAGGACGGGTTTTTGTCCTGCGAGCGGAAGGCTCGGTATGAATTACTTGCATGTGCATAAATATCGTGGCGGGGCATGCAGTACTGGCCGTTCGTCACACCGATGGCAGTACGGTGCACCAGGCGGTTGTGGGAGTTAGAGGGGCCAGTGGGTTGTTTTACACTGCGGTCTGGAGGACGACCCCCGATAACACACATCCGACCCAACAAGACTGACGGGTTTGTCAGCAAAGTACGTACGCGAGACTCTAGAGTGCACCTTGGACGTGTACAGAGGCGTATGAGAGGGGTCTAAGGCTTGGTAGTGTGCATACCGGTCTAGAAGCGGAGACGCCCGCTCCGCTGCTGCCGTAGCCACAGCGGTGGTACCCGAGAGTGATGCTAGCTCTCAAAAAGTGGGAACTAAAGGTCTGTGATCACAGAGTCGTTGTGTGTGAGTTGCACTTGCCTGCGCATAAAATTGCATCATATCATTCATTCATAATTAGGTCATACGCTTCATAGATCCTTATCATATAAATTAGTATGGGCTCTTTTATATGATAAGTTAAATTTCCTGGAAATCCTAACTTATATATTTGTATGGGCATTTATATAAGTTAGGGTACGCTTGTGATGATAGCATAGTGGTAGCTTAGCTCATTTACTTGTTTATACTGCTGCTTCTTTACCTTTCATTACTGCACTACTTATTACTTGTTACTTGTACCGTACATAGAATTGCTAGAGTAGATCTACAGTATTTATTACATCCTTAGTTAGATATTGTCACCTGCTTCCACCTTGTTACCCCTTGTTGTCCTCCGCTTCGTCCTCCCGCTCGGTGCCTAGGAGCTGCGGGGCGAGGTGCGGAGGAAACGACTTAGTCTTTTTGACTAATGGTCGGTGACCAACTATTTTTAGGAGCCCGTGGAGATGGAGCACCAGCACGTCGAGGAGGCAGGGCATGAGGAGCAGATACCGCATCAGCAGGCTACCACTGCTACTGTGCGTCCTCAGGTGGGACGAGACTTGATGTTCTAGTTTAGCTTCCGCATTTACTATTTGTGTGAGAGAGAGAGAGATTTGATGTACTGGGCATAAGCCCTTTTTACTCTTTCAGTTGTACTTATTTGTGGACTATATGTTGTACTATTCATCTCTTTTTTTTTCATGATTATACAGTGGCTTGTGGACTGGTATTTTTACATATACAGTTTTACTTCTTTTCTCATATTGGCCTACAGGTTTATGATCGTATTAGCCGGCAGAATCGGCGTGTTGCGGTGTCGACTAACCCGTGAGTTAGTGCCACCGTAAGACGGCGGTTCTGGGCATAAGATCCGGTAGCCCTCCTTGGTAAGGGGGAGGGGGGTCTTACAAACTGGTATCACTTGAACAACGATCATATGAGAAAGAAGTCCACAACATGGGACCACCCCCGCCCCAGCATTAGTTTGCGGACAAACTATGCAGCGGAAGCAGTGGTGTGCCCATGTACAAAAGTCACAGAAATGGTCCACAAAGTACAATTTGATAGGCCAATTTTGCTTTAACCTTACCTTTATGCAACCTCCACAGGTCGCAGCGCCGCAAAATGCGGCTCCTCCCCCTCCAGCTGCCACTCCATTCCTACATACGGAGATGGGGCAGACCCTGACGGCGATTTTGGATGCCTTTAGAGCCCAGCAAGTCCCGGCTCCACAGCCAAATCCGGGGTCGAGCTGGCTGAGTGCATTCAAGAGCCTGTCCCCACCGACGTACCGTGGGACAGAGGATGCAGTGAAGACGGAAGAATGGCTGGAGGCCATACACGAGATCTTAGCGGGCATCAGCTGCCCAGTCGGCCAGGCAGTACCTCTAGCCACCTCCGTGCTAGAGGCCCACGCGAAGAGATGGTGGAAGTCAGTCCGGGAGACTACTTATGCGGACTTTGAGTTGTCAGAGATTTCTTGGGAGGAGTTTGGCGATGTGTTCCTGGAGCACTTCGTTTCTGCTACGGACAGGGATGCTTTGGAGGAGAGGTTTTTGAACCTCAAGCAGGGGACCAGATCTGTGATAGAGTACCAGAGGGAGTTCTCCCACTTGGCCAGGTTCGCGGGGATTCAGGACACCGACGACAGGAGGTACGCAAAGAGGTTCTACCGGGGCCTCAGGGATGATCTGAGGCAGGCTCTGTTATTCATTTCACATGGCACATCCAGGCAGATCATCGAGATGGCGAAGAAGCTGGAGGCTGACCAGCTGATGGTGCGAGCCGGAGGGAAGAGACCATTTGATGGATCGACATCAGGCGAGAGCAGTAGGGGCTCTCAGAGGGGCAGGACCATTGGATACAGGAGGGGTGGGGGACGTCGTCGTCCCAACTTCAGGCAGGAGCAGGGGCCTCCTCCAGCTTTGGCTCCCCCACCTCTACAGATGCACGATCCGAGGAGACAGGATGACCGAGGCCACCGACAAGTGGTTTGTTATGGATGCCGCCAGCCAGGGCACATCAGGTCGGAGTGCCCGCACCGATTTCATCCCCCTCCTCCTCCTCCACCTCCAGTGGCCCCAGTACAGCAGGGCCGAGGACGAGGCCGAGGACGAGGCCGAGGCCGGGGATATCATGGCAGGAGGCGCGAGCAGGAGCAGATATACGCCTTGGATCTCACAGAGCCGAGGAATCCTGAGGAGGTCATCACAGGTACTTAAAGTTAATTTTGAGTTTTCTTAAATTTTCAATGATATATATATATAGTACCTGGAACCTTAGAGTAACCATTAACCTTCACGTAAACAAACCTCAGGCATAGTCATGATCAGCGGCAAGCCTGCCCATACTCTTTTCGACACGGGTGCGTCACACTCGTTCGTATCCGAGGCCTTCATCGACGGACTCGAAGGCGTGGAGAGGTTCCCTGGACTAGAGATGAGGGTACGCCTACCCGATGGGTCGGAGCTGCGGACTACTGCACATTGCGACATGGAGGCCGAGATTGGCGGCAAGGCTTTTGAGGCGCCGGCGACTATTCTGAAGCTGCAGGACTTTGACTTGATCTTGGGCATGGCCTGGTTGCACCGGAACCATGCCCAGATAGATTGTCCGTCCAGGAGGATCACGCTGAGACATGGCGACTCTCATGTTATCGTTGAAGGTATCCAGCCTGTCTGCCACCTACTATTATCTTCTATACAGGCTGTGAAGGCCCATGAGCAGGGTGAAGAAGTCTATATTGTCTGCTTCGAGATGGTGGGGACAGAGGCGACTATCTCAGATATTCCGGTGGTTCGGGATTTCTCCGACGTATTCCCGGAGAAATTGCCCGGGCTACCGCCTGCTAGAGACTTGGATTTCAGGATTCAGCTAGTGCCGGGAGCGAAGCCGGTGTCCCGAGCACCCTACAGGATGGCTCCTAGAGAGTTAGCAGAGTTCAGAACTCAACTGCAGGAGCTAGTCGAGTCAGGATTTGTACGGCCTAGTTCATCGCCATGGGGAGCACCAGTTCTATTTGTGAAAAAGAAGGATGGATCATTGCGATTGTGTATAGATTACCGGGAGCTGAACCGGTTGACGGTCCGCAACACCTATCCTCTGCCTCGGATAGATGAGTTATTTGACCAACTACAGGGAGCATTCTGGTTCTCCAAGTTAGATCTGCGATCCGGCTACTATCAGCTCCGTATCAGGGAAGAAGACATACCGAAGACGGCTTTCAGTTCGCGCTATGGACTATACGAATTCACGGTGATGCCTTTTGGGCTCACGAATGCTCCTGCCGCATTCATGAGTCTGATGAACCGTGTCTTCGAACCTTTCTTGGATCGCTTCGTGATAGTATTCATCGACGACATCCTTATTTATTCTCGGACTCGGGAGGAGCATACTGAGCACTTGGCACAGGTCCTGCAGAGGTTGAGGGAGGCACAGATGTACGCAAAATTTTCGAAGTGCCAGTTCTGGTTGCAGGAGGTGGCATTCCTGGGGCACACAATCAGCGGGGCTGGGTTAGCAGTGGACCCAGCCAAGATAGAGACGGTGAGGGATTGGCCACGGCCGAAGACCGCATCTGACATCCGCAGTTTCTTGGGACTAGCAGGCTATTACCGCAAGTTCGTGGAGGGGTTCTCAAGGATAGCACTCCCCCTCACGTCCTTGACGAAGAAGGATGCTGATTTTGTTTGGTCAGAGCGGTGTGAGACGGCTTTTCAAGAGCTGAAGGACCGGCTCATCTCATCCCCTATTCTTGCGCTTCCATCCGGGAGCGAAGGATTCCAGATTTACACGGACGCCTCATATCAGGGGATGGGTGCAGTCTTGATGCAGCATGGACACGTTATCGCTTATGCTTCGAGACAGTTGAAGAAGCATGAGCATAACTATCCAGTACATGATCTAGAGCTCGGGGCTGTGGTTTTCGCCCTGAAGATATGGAGGCATTACTTATATGGGATTCATTGTGACATCTTTTCAGATCACAAGAATCTCAAGTATATCGATACTCAGAAGGACCTAAACCTGAGACAGAGGAGGTGGCTGGAGTTTCTCTGTGATTATGATTACAAGATCCACTATCATCCGGGAAAAGCGAACACGGTTGCGGATGCTTTGAGCAGGAGGGCCGGCACTTCTGGACCGGAGCACCGATTGATGTCCATAGAGCTGCTTCAGATGATGGAAGACATGCACATTACCGTGGTGTCCGAGACCGAGCCAGTGGTATATAAAGAGTATTTGAGCTCAGTGATCAGCTGCGATGATATACAGGAGCGCATCCGAGCACATCAGAGGCTGGATGCTGCGTTACAGCCGATTTTCAGTGCCCTAGAGAGGGGCAAGGTCGAGGACTACACACTACAGGATGATCTTCTTCGGTTCCGGGGGCGCATCTACATACCAGCAGGGGGCAGTATTCGAGATGACATACTCCGAGAGGCACATTGCTCGAGATATTCAGTGCACCCCGGCATCACCAAGATGTGGGCAGATTTGCGGAGATCTATGTATTGGCCCGGGATGAAGAGGGAGATCACGGATTTTGTGACGCATTGCGAGACCTGCCAGCGTGTGAAGGCGGAATGCAAGAGCCCAGGAGGTTTACTACAGCCACTGCCAGTTCCAGAGTGGAAGTTCGAGGACATTGCTATGGACTTTGTACACGGATTGCCTCGCTCCCACTCCGGACATGATTCTATATGGGTTATAGTGGACAGATTGACCAAAGTCGCGCGGTTTATTCCAGTTCGGAAGGATGCCCCAGTTGCAGTTCTGGTGAGACTATTTGTGGAGCAGTACATCAGATATCATGGTATCCCCAGGACTATTGTTTCGGACCGTGATGGTCGGTTCACTTCGAGCGAGTGGAGGGCCGTGCATGCTCACTTGGGATCTCGGCTTACCTTTAGCACCGCCTTCCACCCGCAGACCGACGGACAGACCGAACGGACCATCCGGACCATGGAGGACCTGCTCAGATTATGCATATTGGATACGGGGAGGCCTTGGGAGAGGCTGCTGCCATTGATCGAGTTCTCGTATAATAACAGCCACCAGGCTAGCATCAGGATGGCTCCGTACGAGGCGCTTTATGGGAGGAGATGCCGGACTCCGCTATCATGGGTACAGGATGTGGACACCAGGGCTCTGGGATCCGATTATATAGAGGACACAGAGGCTCAGATTCGATTGATCAGGAATCGGCTACTGGAGGCCCAGAGCAGGCAGGCAAAGTATTATGATGCTCGGCACCGGCAGGTGGAGTTCCAGGTTGGAGACAGGGTATTCTTGAAGATACGTCCGGTACACGGTGTTTCACGGGTGCGGAGGCACAAGAAGCTCAGTCCACGATACATGGGGCCCTACCTGATCCTGGAGCGGATCGGCCCCCTAGCCTACCGACTGCAGCTGCCACCGGAGTTGGGTGCACTACATGACGTCTTCCATGTCTCTTCCTTACGGAGAGCTCTCCTCCGGCCGGAGCAGCACATCACTACCACAGCCGGACCGGTAGAGCCTGACAGGTCAGTGAGATTGGAGCCGATCCGGATTGACGATACAGCCATCCGAGTGTTGCGGAAGAAGAAGGTTCCCCTTGTGAAGGTGCTGTGGTCCAACCATGGACGGGAGGAGCACACTTGGGAGCCGAGAGATCTGATGCTGGAGCAACACCCGGAGCTATTCGCATCAGGTACATTTAAGTTATGCTTTTAAGATTCTTGATAATTCTTGCAAATAGAACCCCGTAGACCCGAACTTAAATTTCGGGGACGAAATTATTTTCTTGTTTATTGGAATTTGTAACATCCCATGTTACTTCTGGACCCCT
Organism: Platanthera guangdongensis; assembly: GCA_039583875.1. Classification (NCBI taxonomy): domain Eukaryota; kingdom Viridiplantae; phylum Streptophyta; class Magnoliopsida; order Asparagales; family Orchidaceae; genus Platanthera; species Platanthera guangdongensis. The sequence goes on along the minus strand of CM077154.1, from coordinate 24,725,189 downwards.
CAACTTAGATTGGGTTAGGCATGAGGTGAGACCTAAGGGGATCAACTAGGTTTGACCCTAGATAGTGGGTGGTAGCCATGTGGAGCCCACTATAGGACCAAGTCAAACTAGGTCAAACTAGCCTAATTAAGGACCCTAGCCACACCATGATCCCACCACATTGCCCTAACCCTAAAAACAATCTAAGTGGACCCTAGGGTATGTCACTGTGTCAACATTTTGACCCCAGTTGACCAAGGTCAACCTTGGGCTTAATTTGGTCAAACCCACACCCATAGGCCTAATTAACCTAAGTGGGGCACCCCCTTGACCCAAACCAAGTTGGGTGGTGCCACTAGACCCATTTCCACCAAGTGGGGTCAGTCCACCCACCATAGTTGACCAGTCAACCCTAAAAGTCAATTTGGTCAACAAATTGACCTAAAGAGAGAAAATGAAGACCAAGCAATTTTCCTTTGGACCAAGCCCACCAAATTGGCCCATGACCAGCCTTAATGGTTAATGACAGCCCCTACCCTCCTGATATTGGAGAGAGAATGCATGCAAGGGGGTAAAATTGAGATTTTTAGGAAAAGAGGAGAGAGAAAGAGGAATAAAGGGAATAATGGCCACATGGCCACCCCATCAGCTGGTTTTGGCTGCCCAAAACCAGGTGGCTGACCTCCCCTCTTCATTTCCAGCAGAATACCAGAGTTGAGAGCCACATGGCACCATGGGTGAAGCCTCCAAAGCTCAAACCGAGCTCACCTTGGAGTTAACTCCACTTATAGCCCACCTCAGTCCAAACAGACCCCTCCATTAGCTTCAGAAGGTCCAGAGGAGTGGAATTCGACTACTTACACATGGAGAACGGTGGAGAATGCAACTTTCGGGGAGGAGCTCGCCGGCGCACCACCACCACGGCAAACCGCCGCCTGACCCGCAGCCAAGCCCCGATTATGGTGCGTTTCACTTCACCTCTACCCGCACTAGCTTCTTAGATCAAATAGGCGAGAGATCGGGCTCAATTGAGCCCGATGCCATGTGAGAAAATCTAGAAAATTCTAAGTTTCTGAAACCGCTCGGGATCGCCGTCGCCGCCGTCTCCCGCCGCCCCATCGCCGGGAAATGATAGCCACCACCACCGTGAAGGTGATGGCACCATTGGCCGGAGGTGGCGACGCCTCAGCTGGCCGGAAACCGCCGGCAAAATCGCTCCAGGTCGGCTCGATCTCAGCCGTTGGCTGGAGGTAGACGATAACCCGATTCCGTCCATTCTTGCTTTAAGATTCGTGCGCCGACTTTAATATAAATCAGGATTAATAAATGAATAGTAACATTTTCTGTCACACTTAATCAGTACTGTTGCATGTTAAATTTAGGCCTCTTAGAGGCATTTCCAGAGCTTAGGCCCTTAATAAAAATTGTAGCCTAGGGTCTTACCTTTAAAATGCCACCCTAAACATACATTTTGGTGTAGTGTACAGCCCTGTAGGACCTTTCTCCTAGGACTGGTCCTAGACTAGGTCAAAAATTATATTGGATGCCCTAGTCTCAATATTAGTCACCATGATCCCAAATTTTGGGCACATGCATTATTAGGGCTTAATTACCTCCTGCCAAAATTTAGGAATTTTTAGAAAAAATTTCCTATAGTTTTTGGTAAAATATCAAAATTTAAATTAATGGCATATATGGAGTTCTACTCCTCCCCATGGCCCCAAATTTTGGTGGTGGGTCAGTGGGGTCACCCTTGGTGCTTGATAAAATTTTCAGCACCTTGGGATCACTGCATGTGGGAGAATCCACTTGCATGTGATAGCCTATGTTAAGGCTTGGTGTGCAAATAGTAAAAATGTAATTTGGTGAATTTAGCCCAATGGTTGCATGCAAGGATTATGAAATTTTTTATAGTGGCTCATTAGGGTAAATGGCACTCTTCAAATTAATAATGTAATTTTTGGAATCAAAATTCCATTTATTGGAATTTGCCTTATAAATAGCTATTTTGGAATTAATAATTGGAAAATAGGATTCATTCAAGAACAAATCCAAACAACATTACCAAGGCATAGATTACATCACACTTAACCTAGGAAAATTATGATTTCTCTGTTTTGAAGAACCTTGGAGTAGATACCCCAAATTTCCCATTTTACCCTTATCATGATAATTCTTGAAATGATATATATATACCTCTGAAAAATTTGGGATTTATTCTACTGTCATAAAATATTGTTATTAGTTTATCATGAATTTCTCAGAATTTATTGGATGCATTACTTGTGTTAAACTAGTACAATGGCATTTTGGTAAATACCTTAAAATGGAACCCCATAGGCCATCCTACATTCAATATTGATGAATCTCTGCCAATAGCCATAATTTAGTGTCTTAAAGGCTCTGTAAATTTTCTGGAATTTTTGAATATGTAATGCTTATACTTCATGTGTAAAATGGAATTTATGTGGGATTGTTAATAAATAGAAAATGACAATAAATAATTTAAGGAAAATTATGAAATTTGGAAGGCAGCAATATTTGGTCAATATACATCTCAGGAAAAATTCCCTAAGTCAGTGGATGCTTAATTAAATCACTTCATGTGTAAAGTGGCCGAGCATTTAAATTAAGAGAATTAATTAAATGACCATTTGGCCAGGAAAAATTATGAGAATCCTTAGGGTAGTTCCCTTAGTCCATAATACCTTAGGATAAATATTTAGAGGCAAGATGCCTTAAGTTTTGGAAGATCACATTTCTAGGGTAAACATAGGTCATGGTCTGCATATAACACAAATAGGTCTTGTCTTAGGGGAAATTACCAGGGGACTGATTATCGGCAGAAATAAGAGAGAGTTCAACATATGTAACCCTGGTGGGTAGAGTTTTTCTTAGTGAGGGATCAAAAATGCAAGTCTTAACTAGCAACTGGAGTGGGGATCGGCGGAAGACCGTCGGTTTTCCCGATAATACCTTAAGTCACTAGGGTTGTACTAAAGCAATAAGGAGAGCTGGGGTGATACATGGGTAGCCATCAACTAAAATAAATATCCTTGCGAAAGGGAACGTTGGGCGTAATCCCAACATAGTTCCTAGTGCCCTTTGAGAGCCCTTCACAGGGAATACCGGGGGCAGTCCTGGGATTAACCTTAAATCTCTAAGTATAATAAACCGTAGGCAAGAGTAGTTTAATAGGTTAGGACATTGTTGTACCTTCTCGCCCGTGTGGGGGCTGGAGAGATTCATGATATATGCTCACCAGTTTGGGGTTTGAGGGAGTTGACACAAAGGCACTGATGTGCGTTCTCACCCGGGTTTGGGTTTGAGGGATTCAGGACGGGTTTTTGTCCTGCGAGCGGAAGGCTCGGTATGAATTACTTGCATGTGCATAAATATCGTGGCGGGGCATGCAGTACTGGCCGTTCGTCACACCGATGGCAGTACGGTGCACCAGGCGGTTGTGGGAGTTAGAGGGGCCAGTGGGTTGTTTTACACTGCGGTCTGGAGGACGACCCCCGATAACACACATCCGACCCAACAAGACTGACGGGTTTGTCAGCAAAGTACGTACGCGAGACTCTAGAGTGCACCTTGGACGTGTACAGAGGCGTATGAGAGGGGTCTAAGGCTTGGTAGTGTGCATACCGGTCTAGAAGCGGAGACGCCCGCTCCGCTGCTGCCGTAGCCACAGCGGTGGTACCCGAGAGTGATGCTAGCTCTCAAAAAGTGGGAACTAAAGGTCTGTGATCACAGAGTCGTTGTGTGTGAGTTGCACTTGCCTGCGCATAAAATTGCATCATATCATTCATTCATAATTAGGTCATACGCTTCATAGATCCTTATCATATAAATTAGTATGGGCTCTTTTATATGATAAGTTAAATTTCCTGGAAATCCTAACTTATATATTTGTATGGGCATTTATATAAGTTAGGGTACGCTTGTGATGATAGCATAGTGGTAGCTTAGCTCATTTACTTGTTTATACTGCTGCTTCTTTACCTTTCATTACTGCACTACTTATTACTTGTTACTTGTACCGTACATAGAATTGCTAGAGTAGATCTACAGTATTTATTACATCCTTAGTTAGATATTGTCACCTGCTTCCACCTTGTTACCCCTTGTTGTCCTCCGCTTCGTCCTCCCGCTCGGTGCCTAGGAGCTGCGGGGCGAGGTGCGGAGGAAACGACTTAGTCTTTTTGACTAATGGTCGGTGACCAACTATTTTTAGGAGCCCGTGGAGATGGAGCACCAGCACGTCGAGGAGGCAGGGCATGAGGAGCAGATACCGCTTCAGCAGGCTACCACTGCTACTGTGCGTCCTCAGGTGGGACGAGACTTGATGTTCTAGTTTAGCTTCCGCATTTACTATTTGTGAGAGAGAGAGAGAGATTTGATGTACTGGGCATAAGCCCTTTTTACTCTTTCAGTTGTACTTATTTGTGGACTATATGTTGTACTATTCATCTCTTTTTTTTTCATGATTATACAGTGGCTTGTGGACTGGTATTTTTACATATACAGTTTTACTTCTTTTCTCATATTGGCCTACAGGTTTATGATCGTATTAGCCGGCAGAATCGGCGTGTTGCGGTGTCGACTAACCCGTGAGTTAGTGCCACCGTAAGACGGCGGTTCTGGGCATAAGATCCGGTAGCCCTCCTTGGTAAGGGGGAGGGGGGTCTTACAATTGTGATGTACTTTTCATTTCATTTACATGATTGTACTATGTGGCTTGTGGACTGATGGTTTTATATATACAGTTTTACTTCTTTCTTCTCATATTGGCCTACAGGTTAAATGATCGTACTAGCCGACAGAATCGGTGTGTTGCGGTGTCGACTAACCCGTGAGTTAGTGCCACCGTAAGACGGCGGTTCTGGGCATAAGATCCGGTAGCCCTCCTTGGTAAGGTGGAGGGGGGTCTTACACACTGACATGACACACTTTGCTCGTTCTCTACCCATTTAGATTACCGACGAATCTCAAGCTGCATAAAGCTCTTTCATGGGTCCCTCGATCCCTTTTTATGAGCTTCCCTAGAGTGATGATGATCACTCTGGTATTAGCCAACAAAAAGAGGAGTAGGAACTTATGGACGCTCCTGTAACACCCCCTATCCATCGCATAGCATATAGCAGTAGGTCCGGCCGGGGCCCGACGCCATATACCACAGACAGACCGGGTAGTTACTTATGGAAACCATCCAACCAATCTCAACGTCCTACACAGAGCATTCTAGCGGAAGCAGTTTATATAAAGGTTGTAAACAAAGAACCCAGCATCAAGCACGAATGTCCACTAGTACAAATTAGGAATGTTATTACAAAATACTCAAAACTAGCCTTAAGGCCATACAAAAATGTTTCACTTGAATATTACATGGTTTACAAACCTCGGCACGCATGCCGGTCATACATGAATAAAGCAGAAAACACTTCTACTTGGGCCTTCGAGGGCCAGCTTCGCAAAAAGGGCTTTAGCCCGCTATTGACCGCTTGGTCCAGCTGCACCTGCAAGCAACAAACCACCGCACGGTGGCAAAACAAGGCAACGGTCAGCAATGCTGACCAAATTATAACGATCCCGCCCCCAACTCGGGGCGGCGATGCTCCTTCCCTGCATTTCATTAGCATAAGCAAGCAATTTATATACTTAGCCATTTCAACACAGACGTTGGCTCGCACGGCCACACGCCCCGTGCACTCAGGGCACATTCTCGGTGAACCGGTCGATGTCACGTCAATTAAAGCCATTAACATTCCGGACTCACCACCGTCACTTAGACGGCCACACCTATGAGCAATTCGTCTTCCTGGCCTGGGTCACGATAATTTAAGCCATTGACCGCCGAAGACTCCCATCTATGCCAACGGTAAGTGCCACGTAACCTTAGGTCTCTTTAACCGAACGACATAAAGCGGGTACAGCTCCATCTAACCCGTGCTCACATCGCAACGACAATTTAAGCCATTTGCGCGGGTCAAACTTTCACCGAGTCCCATTCTAACACAAGTCACATAACCCGGTTATGTTCAAGTTGGCTCTCAGGCCACCAAGTTGGCAAGATCTCGTATCCGCCCAGTTTTCTGGGTGCACCTTTGGTTTAGTCCCCAAGGCTCCCTGCTGTAATCTACCGCGTAGAAAACCCGAAAAACAAGCAATAGCACGGAGTCTTCTCCGGCCTTATGCAATGCAACATCACCGATCCAGACTAACATGTCCGGGTAGGCTTCACACATCATGCCTATGTCCGTTCTCGCATACGGACGCTACACAACGGGGACTTTACATATCTACCCGAAGGAACGCCTCCAACTCTCCGCAAATTCGCGAGAGCGGGCTTCCTATGCTAAGAAAGAGAGCTTTTCATGCTCAAGATGAGGATTGTTACCCTTGAGTTCCTCTTTGGCGCCATTGAAAAATAATCGGATGGAAATCACCGCACTTGCGTTGCCTCCGTGGATCCGGAGTCGGCTTGCGATTCGGAGCTCCGAAGCTCCTCCAATGGCGGATCTAGCTCCTCTTCCACTCTTGGCTCTCCTCTTTCTCTAAGGACTTAGAGAGATGAAAAGTGAAGGAAAGTGATGGATTTCCAAGTCAACTCACCGGTATATCCTCTCAGGAACAACCCCCAGCCATTGGATCTCAACCTAAGAAAACGAACGGCTTTGATTCGGGGCTGAAATGCCCAATCTGGGCCGAACACGGCCTGGCACACGCCCGTGTCTAGGGCCGTGTGCCGCATTCGCCGTCAAAATAGAATCTCTTGGACCCTCACACGGGTATCGAACACGCCCGTGTTTGAGCTGACATGCCCGTGTTCCACTTCACACGGCCGTGTAGCCGGCCGTGTACCCCATGATTTTTCCCCCATTTTCAACCCGAGCACTGCACGGGTTCTAGGACACGCCCGTGTCCTTACCCATGTCACCTTGACACGCCTGGACCCCAGGCCGTGTACACGGGACATTTCGTCGAGGGAAGATCGACTACTTGATGACACGGCCTTGGACACGCCCGTGTCCTAGGCCGTGTGCCTTGTCTCGACGATCGTCGAGTGAATCTCGACGACTCCCCGGGACGATCGTCGACACGGGTCGACACGCCCTGCGACACGCCCGTGTCGCAGGCCGTGTGCCCATTCTCGACGAATCGTCGAGTATAACTCGACGACTCACGGCTAAGTGTCGACACGGGTCGACACGCCCTGTGACACGCCCGTGTCGTAGGCCGTGTGCCCACTCTCGACAAACCGTCGAGTCAAACTCGACGTCTTCGCGGCTAAGTGTCGACACACGCTTGACACGCCCTGGGACACGCCCGTGTCCCAGGCCATGCGCCTGCTGCCAGAACCCAAACTGGCCCAAAACGTCCCCCTTCGCTCCTTTGAGTTTCGGGGCGTTACAACTCTACCCCTCTTAAAAGAATTTCGCCCACGAAATTACATAAAGGAAAGACATACAAAAACAAAATTTTGTACCTGAGCGGAACAACTCCGGATACTCGTCAAGCATAGTCTGCTCTCGCTCCCAAGAGAGCTCCTCACGACCGCAATTGTCCCACCGGACCTTGACCATCCTGATCTCTTTATTGCGTAGCCGCTTGACCTCCGAGTCCTCAATCCGCACGGGCTTGACCTTTGTCGTTAGCCCACTATCCACCGGCATTTGATCAACCGCGATCACTTGCGTAGGCTTTTGCACCGCCTTCCGAAGTATCGAAATATGGAAAACATCGTGTAAACCACTAAGCTCCACCGAAAGCTTCAACCGATAGGCTGCTTCTCCAACTCGCTCCAAAACCTCAAACGGTCCAAGGTACATCAGGCTTAGCTTTTTCAATCATCGCACCTGCGAGACACCCTTGAACGGCTTGATCTTTAAGTATACATAATCGTCCACAGCGAACTCCACGTTCCTGTGCTTGGCATTATCGTACTTTGCTTGCCGGTCCTGAGCGATAAGCAACCTCTCCCGAATGGTTCTCACCAAAGAAGTAGCACCCTCTACTTCCGATCGCTTATACAACTTTGACTCACCCGTTTCTACCCAAGACAACGGCGTGCGACATTTTCTACCATATAGGGCCTCGAAAGGCGCCATCTGAATACTTGCTTGGTAGCTGTTGTTGTATGCGAACTCCACCAAATAAAGGTGGTCTTCCCATTGCTTTCCAAAATCCAAGACACACATGTGAAGCATGTCTTCTATGGTTCTATTGACCCTCTCGGTCTGCCCATCCGTTTGCGGATGGAAGGCTGTGCTAAACTTCAGCTTTGTTCCCAACATTTGATGCACCAGCCTCCAATCATTGGACGTGAACCGCCCATCTCGGTCACTCACGATGCTGCGGGGCACACCATGAAGCCGTACTATGTTATCCACATAAAGCTTTGCCAGCTTCTCCACCGGATCATCTTTCCTATACGCAATAAAATGCGACACCTTCGTCAATCGATCAACAACCACCCAAATGGCGTCGTTCCCCTTTTGCGACCTTGGCAAACCGTGCACAAAGTCCATAGAGATGTCGTCAAATTTCCACTCCGGAATAGGCAAGGACTTAAGAAATCCTCCCGGCTTTTGGCACCCCGCCTTTACCAAGGCGCAGGTTTGGCACTTCGCTACGTATAGCGCCACATCCTTTTTCAAACCCGGCCACCAAAACAGTTTCTTCACATCACGGTACATCTTCGTGTTCCCCGGGTGAATCAAGTACTTGGTATGGTGTGCCTCGTACAACAACTCCACCCGCAAATTGCCCACACTTGGGACGCACAAACGACCGTCTTTCCAAAGCAACCCGTCCTCCACGATGAATTGGGAATTTGACCCATCCAGAGCCTCTACCATGAACTGCTTCATATGAGCATCCATATCCAAAGCCTGCCAAATACGATCAGCCATGTCATATTGGACTTCAGTCCAATTCAGAACTGCTTCAACACTAGATTGTCTATCCACGCAAACAATCTCCAACGCCTCCAACTCTCGCACCAACCGCTCATCATGCACCGATAGCCAATTGGCTTGAGCTGGGGCTCGGTGACTCAACGCGTCCGCAACCGCATTCCCTTTGTCAGGCACGTAGTGGATCTTGAATGTATAGTCCCCCAGGAACTCCATCCACCTACGCTGCCGCATATTCAGATCCTTCTGATCAATTAGATACTTTAGGCTCTTGTGATCGGTGTAGATATCAATCTTCACACCGTACAAATAGTGTCTCCACAGCTTCAAGGCAAAAATCACGGCCGCTAACTCCAAGTCATGGACCGGATAATTCCTCTCGTGCACTTTTAGCTGTCTCGAGCCATAAGCTATCACGCTTCCGTGTTGCAGTAGCACGCAACCCAAACTGCTGCCCGAAGCATCGCTATATATCTAATAGCCTTCGGTTCCACATGGCGAACTCAACACAGGCGCCGTGGTCAACCGACACTTCAATTCCTCGAAAGCTCGCGCGCACTCCGGCGTCCAAACGAACTTATGCTCCTTCCTCGTCAAAGTAACGAACTTATGCTCCTTCCTCGTCAAAGTAGTGAGAGGTAACGCTATCCGCGAGAAGTTCTCTACGAAGCGCCTATAATAGCCGGCAAGCCCCAAAAAGCTCCGGACTTCTGCTACCGTAGCAAGCTCAGGCCACTCCCGTATCGCAACAATCTTCGCCGGATCCACAGCAATGCCCTCTCCACTTACTATATGCCCGAGGAACGCCACTGAGGATAGCCAAAACTCGCACTTCGAGAACTTGGCATACAACTGATTTCTCCTTAGCATCTCCAACACCAAATGAAGATGCTTGAAGTGATCTTCCTCACTTTGCGAGTACACCAAAATATCGTCGATGAAGACAATCACGAAATGGTCCAAGTACTCCCTGAACGTCCTGTTCATCAAATCCATGAATACTGACGGCGCATTCGTCAGCCCAAACGGCATGACCGTAAACTCATAATGCCCGTACCTCGTACTAAACGCTGTCTTCGGGATATCACTCTCCCTTATCCGCAGCTGATAGTACCCAGCCTTGAGATCCAACTTCGAGTGCACCATCGACCCGACTAACTGATCAAAGAGATCATCAATCCGGGGGATCAGGTACTTGTTCTTCTCCGTCAGCTTGTTTAGCTCCCGATAATCAATACATAGCCTCAAGCTTCCGTCCTTCTTCTTAACAAAGAGGACCGGCGCGCTCCAAGGCGAAGAACTCGGGCGCACATACCCTTGCTCCAACAACTCTTGCAGTTGAACTTTCAGCTCCGCCATTTCCTTAGGCGCTAGCCGATACGGAGATCGTGACACAGGCTTTGAACCTGGCACTAGCTCGATCGTAAAATCTATCTCCCGCTGAGGCAAGGCTCCAGGAAGATCTGCGGGGAACACATCAGGGTATTCCGATACCACTGAAATACAATCCAACGTGGGCTTCGGCTTTGCAACCTCCACTAGTGTAAAGAACAGTTCTGCACCAGCACGAACCGCCTTCCCCACCTGAAGAGCAGACATCAACGTCTTGCTCGACCCCTTTAAGCCCGTAAAAGTCGTCTCACGACTCGCTCCCAGCTTAACTTCCTTGCTACCGCAATCTATATGGGCCTGCTGCTCCGAGAGCCAGTCCATGCCAAATATGACGTCGAACTCCACTAACAGAAGTAAAGACGCTCGCAGGTCGAACTCCTGCTCCCCAATACGAATCTGAACATCGCAGATCCTATCCGCTCGCATCGAACACCCATTGGGCAACAACACATCCAACTTATCCTTCGCCATCGAAGAAGGGACTCCGATGCGTGATATAAATCCTTCGGACAAGAAGAAGTGTGAAGCTCCCGTATCGAAGAGTGCTCGTGCCGGATTTTCACAAATCAATACAAATCCTAAACAAGTAGTGGTAAGGTAACATGTGCATAACAAGTATTTAAAGAAATTGACTTGCTATAAATTAAACCGTACCTGTCACCACATCAGCTTGTTTAATGGCCTCCTGTTGGCCAAGATTGTACACCCTTGGTTGGGCCGGAGCATAATGGGATGCGGTCGAATCCACCGCCTTTCCCTTTTCTTCATAAGTAGCTCCCGGCCTTCTTTCGGACTTACGACGTCCGCTCCAACAATCACGGGCGAAATGCCCCGTCTTTCCACAAGTAAAACACGCGCCCGGGGTCCGACCCGTAGTCGCCCCAGAAGCACCAGAAGGAGCTGGACCCGAAGTCCTATGCTTCTTGAAAGACCTCCGATAGCCGGACTTTGAAGTAGTCGGCACTTTGTATTCAGATTTCTTTTCACTCAAGCTTTTCTTCGCTTGCACGCTCTTCATGTCCTTCTCCAAGGACCGGGCAGTATTGACCAAGGTTAAGAAACCCTGCGTCATCGGCCCTGAAAGTAATAATCTCAACTCATCCCTCAGGCCTTCATAGAAGCGATTAGTCTTGCGCTCCTCATCCATGATGGTGGAGCTAGCATAACGACTCAAACGCGTAAACTCGTGGAGATATTCATCCACGCTCCTCTCACCCTGCACCAACTTCAGGAACTCATTCTCCATTGAAATCCTCTTAGTAGAAGGGAGGTATCTTGCTAAGAACAATCCCGAAAACTCTTCCATCGGAACGTTTATCAGTTGTCTACCTCTCAAATGGTGCAGCTCCAATCCTTCCCACCACATCCTCGCTTCACCGTCCAGCAGGAACGTAGCGATGGTGGTCATTTGCCATTCCTCCGTCTCCGTCGCTGTCATGACTCTCTTCACCCTGGAGAGCCAGTCTTCAGCCTGAGATGGGGTTCCCAACCCCGAGAACAATGGAGGGTTAAAGCTCATTACATGCTTTAGCTGCCTCTCAGTTGCCCTCCTTGGCACTATCGGTTCCACAACCACTTGCTCCACCCTCCTCGGCTCAGCCTCTTGCAGAGGTTCTTGCTCCATCACGGGAGCGGGCTGCTGCGTTTGCCTTCCAGGCTGCGCATTAATCATGGCCAACACAGCTTCAGCCACCAATCGAATATTCTCAGCCGACAGAGGTGTTGCGGGAGCAACATCCGGTGCACTACTAGCCTCAGAAACTCGGCGTTCTGACGGCCCAACACCACTTCTGGTCACCTATAGTGGTACAAAACACCGTTAAGCGACCACATAAATTGCAAACAGCAATTATAGGAACACGCAGGTTCCTCAAACACGAGTATTTTCATTCCTAAGTGGACATTCATGGGTTCTTTTTACTGTTATTACGATGATGCACACAATGTGCTCACCACCCCTTAAAAAGAATTCGCCCACGAATTCAGTTTAAGCCCGACCAAAACCAGTAGTCTGATACCAAATTGTAACACCCCCTATCCGTCGCATTGCATATAGCAGTAGGTCCGGCCGGGGCCCGACGCCATATACCACAGACAGACCGGGTGGTTACTTATGGAAACCATCCAACCAATCTCAACGTCCTACACAGAGCATTCTAGCGGAAGCAGTTTATATAAAGGTTGTAAACAAAGAACCCAGCATCAAGCACGAATGTCCACTAGTACAAATTAGGAATGTTATTACAAAATACTCAAAACTAGCCTTAAGGCTATACAAAAATGTTTCACTTGAATATTACATGGTTTACAAACCTCGGCACGCAGGCCGGTCATACATGAATAAAGCAGAAAACACTTCTACTTGGGCCTTCGAGGGCCAGCTTCGCAAAAAGGGCTTTAGCCCGCTATTGACCGCTTGGTCCAGCTGCACCTGCAAGCAACAAACCGCCGCACGGTGGCAAAACAAGGCAACGGTCAGCAATGCTGACCAAATTATAACGATCCCGCCCCCAACTCGGGGCGGCGATGCTCCTTCCCTGCATTTCATTAGCATAAGCGATCAATTTATATACTTAACCATTTCAACACAGACGTTGGCTCGCACAGCCACACGTCCCGTGCACTCAGGGCACATTCTCGGTGAACCGGTCGATGTCACGTCAATTAAAGCCATTAACATTCCGGACTCACCACCGTCACTTAGACGGCCACACCCATGAGCAATTCGTCTTCCTGGCCTGGGTCACGACAATTTAAGTCATTGACCGCCGAAGACTCCCATCTATGCCAACGGTATGTGCCACGTAACCTTAGGTCTCTTTAACCGAACGACATAAAGCGGGTACGGCTCCATCTAACCCGTGCTCACATCGCAACGACAATTTAAGCCATTTGCGCGGGTCAAACTTTCACCGAGTCCCATTCTAACACAAGTCACATAACCCGGTTATGTTCAAGTTGGCTCTCAGGCCACCAAGTTGGCAAGATCTCGTATCTGCCCAGTTTTCCGGGTGCACCTTTGGGTTAGTCCCCAAGGCTCCCTGCTGCATCTACCGCGTAGAAAACCCGAAAAACAACCAATAGCACGGAGTCTTCTCCGGCCTTATGCAATGCAATATCACCGATCCAGACTAACATGTCCGGGTAGGCTTCACACATCATGCCTATGTCCGTTCTCGCATATGGACGCTACACAACGGGGACTTTACATATCTACCTGAAGGAACGCCTCCAACTCTCCGCAAACTCGCGAGAGCGGGCTTCCTACGCTAAGAAAGAGAGCTATTCATGCTCAAAATGAGGATCGTTACCCTTGAGTTCCTCTTTGGCGCCATTGAAAAGTAATCGGATGGAAATCACCGCACTTGCGTTGCCTCCGTGGATCCGGAGTCGGCTTGCGATTCGGAGCTCCGAAGCTCCTCCAATGGCGGATCTAGCTCCTCTTCCACTCTTGGCTCTCCTCTTTCTCTAAGGAATTAAAGAGATGAAAAGTGAAGGAAAGTGATGGATTTCCAAGAAACTCATGGGTATATCCTCTCAGGAATAACCCCCAGCCGTTGGATCTCAACCTAAGAAAATGAACGGCTTTGATTCGGGGCTGAAATGCCCAATCTGGGCCGAACACGGCCTGGCACACGCCCGTGTCCAGGGCCGTGTGCCGCATTCGCCGTCAAAATCGAATCTCCTGGACCCTCACACGGGTATCGAACACGCCCGTGTTCGAGCTGACACGCCCATATTCCACTTCACACGGCCGTGTAGCCGGCCGTGTACCCCATGATTTTTCCCCCATTTTCAACCCGAGCACTGCACGGGTTCTAGGACACGCCCGTGTCCTTACCCGTGTCACCTTGACACGCCTGGACCCCAGGCCGTGTACACGGGACATTTCATCGAGGGAAGATCGACGACTTGATGACACGGCCTTGGACACGCCCGTGTCCTAGGCCGTGTGCCTTGTCTCGACGATCGTCGAGTGAATCTCGACGACTCCCCGGGACGATCGTCGACACGGGTCGACACGCCCTGCGACACGCCCGTGTCGCAGGCCGTGTGCCCATTCTCGACGAATCGTCGAGTATAACTCGACGACACACGGCTAAGTGTCGACACGGGTCGACACGCCCTGCGACACGCCCGTGTCGCAGGCCGTGTGCCCACTCTCGACGAACCGTCGAGTCAAATTCGACGTCTTCGCGGCTAAGTGTCGACACACGCTTGACACGCCCTAGGACACGCCCGTGTCCCAGGCCGTGTGCCTACTGCCAGAACCCAAACTGGCCCAAAACGTCCCCCTTCGCTCCTTTGAGTTTCGGGGCGTTACAGCTCCTGTATGGGACGATGAGATTGTTCCGATCGTCGACGGGGTGGCGTCAGCGAATGATTTTGCGATGGGGCCTGCTCATTCAGTGCTTGATTTTGAGAGCAGCCTTGCCCCTCCGTAATTTTTGCCGGATTGTGCTATTACTCTTTCTTGTGAGTCGGTTGATGATACCGTGATTGTGGATGATTTGGTGCCCAAGGTTGCGCCGAAGTGGGATGATGATTCCTCTATCTCCGACGGAGAAGGTGGATCTTCGGAACACTTATACGCACCCCGGTGGGATGAGGAATATTCCCTTTCCGATGTAGAGGTTTGCACCTCCTTATTGGATGAGGTCGTTCCTCTTACCACCGCGGACCTCGAGTTCTCGGATTCCCCTCGGTACGACTCGTATGATACCGACGATGATCTCTGCTTGGATCTTGCTGGGAGTGATACCGGGACCACTCCCCCTATGTCGGATTCTTTTAGTTCTTCTTCTCCTTTATTTCTTAATCCCCCTTCTTTATCTGAGCCTAGGCGGGTCGAGTCTCTGCAGGAGCTTCAGGAGGACTTGGAGCTTTCAGCTCGAGTCATCGATGATAGCATCCTCTCTCATGAGGAGGTTGATTCCTCCTCTATTGAGGAAGCTCCATTGATTGCTTTCTCCTCCTGCCTTCTCCCTGTAGTAGACGATACCTTGCTGGGCAAGGATTCATTTTGTGGTGAGATGAGTGAGGACCAGGCCTCCTCCTCATCCTACTTCCTATTTCCTCTGCCTGCGAGGAGCAGGTATGATTATTTAGGCAGAGGGGTAACTGCTCTATCACCATATCGGTAACCGTTACCGAAACGGATAATGGAACAGTTGCCTGTGCATTTTTATTTCATAGGCCCATTAGTTAGAACTGTATAGAATTTAATAAGTCGTGCTGGGATGACAATAACCCCAGTACTTATCATTCATTTCCTGCATTTTTATTTTCATGTCTATTTTTGTTTTAGCATTTCTTTTTGTATATTTTTCTTTTGTTTTTGCGGAGCTCACCCCTGCAGGTATTCTTGACAACTTCGTGTTTGCGGGGTTGTGATTCTCCGTATGGCAGTCCTGCTTCAGGTTTACACGCGTCTTCTGGTATGCTCACTGGCTGAGCATTGGGTAACCTCTTCCCTTAGCTCTTTATGATTTTAATTTCTCTATCATATGATGTGTAGTTTAGTTTAAGTCTGGGGGGAGAGCCAGTATTTGTTACCTTTTGCACGCACATATTTCTTGTGTATACTAGAAGCTTTTATTGTTATATTTTGATTAGCTCATTACATCACACACCACTGCACCCACAAGAGCGCGTGCTTAGCTTTTTGCGTGCTTCGAGTTAAACTCATTTCTTTGTTAGATTTGGGAAAATTATGGTGCTGACATAGGATTGTTAGACAGAGTAAAATGTTGACCTTACTGTGCTCCTAGTCAACTGCTCTCGTCTCGTGTAGAAATTCGAGTAGATTTAATTTTTCTGTATGCTTATGGTTTTATACTTTTCTATTTGCGTAAAGATCTTTTTATTCTACTCAAAAATTGGTGAATCCGGTGTGAATCCGACGGTAGCTTAGGGATGTGTGTAGACGGCCGTTAGGTTCGTATTGCTAGAGTCTGGAGGATGTATAGTCTTTCTCGTTGGCTAAGAACTTGCCCCAAGCTATTATTGAAGCATGGGTATAGGTTAGTCATGCATGATCATGATGTAGGCCATCATTTTGGCCCGGTTGAGCTTTGTACCGTTCCTAACATCTTATCCTCGCTAGCCCCGTTGTGCCTAGCCATCCTTTTGATTCAGCTCCACCATTATTTCACCAAAGCCTCAATGCCGATCCTAGTCGCACTCCCAAGTCGAGATTTAGAGTTTTACATTTTTTCATGCTGGGGTGTTGATCTGGTGCTTTTACATGTGAACATGTGGATGTGCTCCAAAGCTTATCTTTGCTGAAATTGTTAAAAGAGAAGTAAGTTGAAAAAGAAAAGTTAAAAAAAAAATATGATGTTAATCGTGCAAAAGTGAAAAGAAAAAGTATAATTGAAAATCCTATTTGAGTTGTGATTATTTTTGGAGTAGGTGGTGCACACACCCATATGTTAAAAGTTAAGTTTGGGGGTGTGGTGTACCCGCATGTATTTTGGTTAGCTGATGGATTCATTTTTTTACAAGCTCATTTGGGTTTGGTGCATAGCCATTCTTGTTTATCTTTGTTTACCTCACCGAAATCCAAGCCCCATCTCTTCACATATAGTCCTACTGATTCGTGTGTGAACCAAACTAGTGCCGTGGAGAGAATGCGAAAGGGCAAGCATATGGTCACCGACATTGTTGGATTCCTTTGGAGGTTATCCCGAGCCCCAATCTTTGGCAATGCTCGCCTAGGGATTTGTCTACTTTCTCCTTACGCATGACCGGATGATTCACCGTGATTCCATTTTTGAGTAATAATAAAATTTTGATACGCATTGTGAAAAATATAAACTATTATGTATACTTAGAAATTTTTTCTATTGTATTTTTACGCACGCGAGCATGCGACTTCGCATGGTACTTTGCTTTTCAATTTCTTTGTTAGCTAGTAATTTTACCTATCTGCTTATATTTCGTTTGCTCGGGACGCGCAAACAGTTAAGTCTGGGGGTGTGATGAGTCCATTTTATATGACTTTTTTCGGACTCATCTGGACTAGTTTTCATGCGTTTGCACTTCACTTTTAGTTCTAAATCATTAATATTTCATCTTATCTTTATTTCCATAGTAAGTGCACATTTATGCCCGTGGTTGTGTATTTTTTTATTTTTACAGTCTGTTCTCCTTTTTGTTATTGCCTGCAATGTCTGCACATATCAGTGATTGGTTTTTTCTTTTCGGTACAGGGGTCGTGTGCATGTTCCGGGATGGTTGTGAAATAGGAATACTGCGCGCGATCATGGGATATAATGCGCACGACCACTGGTCGTGCGCCCCTGATCGTGCGCACTACTCTACATTTTCCAGAATCAGCCTGGGATAAGCGCATGATCACTGGACATATTGCGCACGACCACCGGTCGTGCGCCACGGATCGTGTGCAGTGATTCCTCTTTTCTGGACTACTGTCTGGGGTAATCGAATGACCATTGGACTTAGTGCGCACGATCACTGGTCGTGCTCCACTGCTCGTGTGCGATATCCCAGTTCTTCATCCTAATCTTCCATGCCAGTGCGCACGATCACCGGACATAGTGCGCACGACCACTGGTCGTGTGCCTGTGATCGTGCGCATTATTCATTTCTGCTTTGTATAAATAGTGCAGGTCTCGCCCTAATTGAAGAAACGATCCGGAGTTCGACATTTCTCCGCCGTTTTCCGCCTTCTCCGTCGTTCCCCTTCATCTTCCACCCTAGGGAGGTGCTCCGGGCAAGCTTTCACCGCCAAATCCAAGCCCGAGCTTCCTCTAAGCCATCTCCTTCATCCGTGAGCTTCAAGTAGGGTTTGACGCCATAGCCGTCAAGCAAAGGGAAGTTAGCAAACTTCGTCCTCTATCGTGAGACGAAGAAGACGGGCCATTGGAAGGTGGTGACAGCCCTTCTCTACCCCGGACGCAGTTGAGGACCGAGCTTGGACGCGGAATGACAACCCGGCGATTCCAACCGTGAATCCTCAGCAAGACTTCGGATTCGGTCGATCTCTTGACTTGTTCTTCTTTCTTGTTGAATATTGGTGTTTAACTCTATTTATAATGATGAAGTATGCTTAGTTTGTAAAACGTTTTTATACAATCATGTCTATGTGATTTTGTATGTTTTCGTTATTTACTTGTGTTGCGCCATATTCCATCCACCACCATCCACCCTTGCCGCACTAGCAATTGCTAGTGGCGTGCATAGCGAAGAGGTGCTTACGACCCTCATTCCGCCATTCTCACCACCTCATCCGCAAGCCTACTCGCCCATCCGCCTAGTGATTCGGTGTGTTGGAACACCCTATTACTAATTTGGGTCAGGATCACTATGTCTCTAGGAACCTTTGCTTGACCTCCTGTATAGCTTAAAAGGTCAATTAGAATTGAGTCTAAGGGTTAGAAGTCTAGGTTTGGAAGCTGCCCTGAAGACCAAGTTTTTGTGTCTGGAGACCAAGTCTGATCGTCGAGCTCAGCACGACGATTCGTCGAACTCCGGTCGACGATCGTCTAGCTCAACTTCGATAGATCGTCGATCTCCATTCGACGATCGCTGAGCTCCACTTCGACAGATCGTCGAACTCCATTCGACGATCACTGAGCTTAACTTCATAATATCGTCGAACTTCATTCGACGATCGGTGAGCTCAGGTCGACGATTTTGACTCTGCCTTGAATCTTTATCTCTGAGCTCAGTTCGACGATCTTTGAGCTCAGATCGACGATTATTTTGCTGCTGTGTATTTCCAGATCGCTGAGCTCAGCTCGACGATAGCAGAGCTCAGTTCGACGATTTCAGATAACTTCCAGAATTCAAATTCAAATCAGTTAGGAGTTATTCTGCAATTAATTCAGAGATTTGCTAGCCGTTTTCATTCAATTCTGGACCAAGTTTCAAGGGATTTTTCAAGGAATAATTCTGTGGACTTTCCTCCAGAAGAGATTATGCAATTAAGGATGCAATCAATGCAGACCAACGGCTATCCTTGACAGAGAATGATATTCTATTCAGGACCAGAGAATAAAAGATAGAATGTTTTTGAATCTCTAACAAGAACAAGAAGAAGAGCACACACAATACAGATTACAGAGACTCTCTCAAAAATCTTCTGTCAAAAAGAATTCTGAAGAACACTCATCAAAGGAGATCAAGCTTTCTCAAAATCCTCATATCTCTTTAGTTTTCAAAGTGTTCAAGGCCAACATATTTCAAGACTCCAGACACTCAACATTTCAGCTATTGCTGAAATCATCCATTGCTGGAGTTCAATATTTGAAGGCCTATCACCCTTAGCAAAGCTTTTCTTCCTGAAGATTTCAAGGATTCAGGGGGATCTTTGACATCAATCCACATAGTCTTCTCAGTTGTTTGAGAAAGAGAAGACTTCCATCAATCTATCACCCCCACTCTGTAAAGGGTTTTTCAAACTCCCTTCAAAAGTTTGAACCTGATTTTTGAGCACCTTGTCAAAAGCTCATTGGTGGCAAGACACCTGATCAAAAAATCTGCTTTGGTTTTTGAGCACCTTATCAAAAGCTCATTGGTGCCCAGGACACCTGATCAACTCATCCTGCAGTGGATTCCTACCTAGGGTGGTAGAAGAGTGGATGTACCCAAGTTTGGGGAACCACTATATTTCCTTGTGTCTTCTGGTTCTGCTTGCTTTCATTTTTGTTTCTGGCCTTGATTTTTCTGTGCTTAGTTTTTGCATAGCTTAGTACTGTGATTAGATTTATTTCTGCTTCCCTGCTCACACATATTACAACAATTGTTGTAAAAGTTTGTAAAAGTTTTTAAAGCACCATATACTCTATTCACCCCCCTCTAGAGTATATCAGATCTAGTTGCACTTTCAATTGGTATCAGAGGGAGGTTGGTTAATCATACCATATCTGATTGGTTGTAAAGGCTAACACCTGAACCCCAAGATCCCAAACTAGATCTGTGTTTCTTTGGAATTTTATTATTAGATTTTGTTTTCACAAATCATGGCCCAAAACAAAGATTATGCTAGCACCAGACCTCCAGTGTGCAATCTATCCAAGTTTGCACTTTGGAAGGCAAGGATTAGACTTTATATGAATTCTATTGACGAAGATATCTTCAACTCTGTTTTGACAGTGTGTCCAAGACCCCCAGAGAGCACAAGCACAAATGCTGTGCCACCTCCATCAGGAACAGATGCTGACATCAAAAAATGGAAGGTAGCTGATGCTAAGGCTATGAACATCCTAGCCCAGACAATGTCAGATGACATATTTCAAAAGGTAGATGAATGTAATTCAGCCAATGAAATTTGGGATAGACTCTCAGAAATAGTCTCAGGCTCAGCTGATGAGAGAAAGGACAGAAGATCCCATCTCATCTCTCAATATGAGAACTTCAAGAAGGGAGAGACTGAGTCAGTGGGAGATATGTACAACAGACTAAGTCTAATTGTTAGTGAGCAAAGGACATTGGACAAAGAGATCTCTCTAACAGAACTTAATGACAAGATCCTAATGTGCTTCCCCAGCACTTGGTATTCAAGAATCTGGCCAATTAAGGATGCCAGAAGTCTAAATGAGATCACCACTGAAGCTTTGCTGGGTAAGCTCAAATCTTATGAGCTACTCATCAAGAATAGAGAGCAAGAACAGAAGGCTAAGGGTTAGAATTGAGTCTAAGGGTTAGAAGTCTAGGTTTGGAAGCTGCCCTGAAGACCAAGTTTTTCTGTCTGGAGACCAAGTCTAATCATCGAGCTCAGCACGACGATTCGTCGAACTCCGGTCGACGATCGTCTAGCTCAACTTCGACAGATCGTCGATCTCCATTCGACGATCGCTGAGCTACACTTCGACAGATCGTCGAACTCCATTCGACGATCGCTGAGCTCAACTTCATAATATCGTCGAACTCCATTCGACGATCGGTGAGCTCAGGTCGATGATTTTGACTCTGCCTTGGATCTTTATCTCTGAGCTCAGTTCGACGATCTTTGAGCTCAGATCGACGATTATTTTGCTGCTGTGTATTTCCAGATCGCTGAGCTCAGCTCGACGATAGCAGAGCTCAGTTCGACGATTTCAGATAACTTCCAGAATTCAAATTCAAATCAGTTAGGAGTTATTCTGCAATTAATTCAGAGATTTGCTAGCCGTTTTCATTCAATTCTGGACCAAGTTTCAAGGGATTTTTCAAAGAATAATTTTGTGGACTTTCCTCCAGAAGAGATTATGCAATTAAGGATGCAATCAATGCAGACCAATGGATATCCTTGACAGAGAATGATATTCTATTCAGGACCAGAGAATAAAAGATAGAATGTTTTTGAATCTCTAACAAGAACAAGAAGAAGAGCACACACAATACAGATTACAGAGACTCTCTCAAAAATCTTCTGTCAAAAAGAATTCTGAAGAACACTCATCAAAGGAGATCAAGCTTTCTCAAAATCCTCAGATCTCTTTAGTTTTCAAAGTGTTCAAGGCCAACATATTTCAAGACTCCAAACACTCAACATTTCAGCTATTGCTGAAATCATCCATTGCTGGAGTTCAATATTTGAAAGCCTATCACCCTTAGCAAAGCTTTTCTTCCTGAAGATTTCAAGGATTCAGGGGGAGCTTTGACATCAATCCACATAGTCTTCTCAGTTGTTTGAGAAAAAGAAGACTTCCATCAATCTCTCACCCCCACTCTGTAAAGGGTTTTTCAAACTCCCTTCAAAAGTTTGAACCTGGTTTTTGAGCACCTTGTCAAAAGCTCATTGGTGGCAAGACACCTGATCAAAAAATCTACTTTGGTTTTTGAGCACCTTATCAAAAGCTCATTGGTGCCCAGGACACCTGATCAACTCATCCTGCAGTGGATTCCTACCTAGGGTGGTAGAATAGTGGATGTACCCAAGTTTGGGGAACCACTATATTTCCTTGTGTCTTCTGGTTCTGCTTGCTTTCATTTTTGTTTCTGGCCTTGATTTTTCTGTGCTTAGTTTTTGCATAGCTTAGTACTGTGATTAGATTTATTTCTGCTTCCCTGCTCACACATATTACAACAATTGTTGTAAAAGTTTGTAAAAGTTTTTAAAGCACCATATACTCTATTCACCCCCCTCTAGAGTATATCAGATCTAGTTGCACTTTCACGGTGCATAACGGCCCGACTAGTCTTCCATCCCGCCTGGCGAAGCATCGCATAGCGGCGTTGCATAGGAGTAGTTGATAGTCTTTTATTTTCTTTTTCCGCAATATCAAACACCCCCCTTAGTTAGCTCCTTCCTGAGGACTTCAATCTCAAGTCCTCCTCAAAATTAACTCCACCTTACTGTGTTACTTGAGAGATCGATACTTGGGAAAGCCCCATTTTATATTACTTATGCGACCGGTTCACAGCCGTGATCTTAAGCATCACACGACAAGCACGTACTGTAGAAATAATAGGGGAAACCCTGTCCTAAAATCCATAGATGCTCATTGGTTGGCAATTGTCCATCCTGAAGTCCAGTCTCTTTGCCTTGCACTGGATGACCGCATCATACTTTGACAGCCAGTCCATGCCAAAAATCATGTCAAAGTCCGCCAGATCCAACATCATCAGATCTGCAAAGGCTAGGAAATTATCTTGGTATATAGGGCATATCAGAACTCCTTGATTAGATATCACCGAATCACCAGAGGGAAGCTTGATGTTGAAGGAGTCTCCTAATTGATCCACATCTAGGCGATGTTTATCTACAAACCTCTGGGACACAAAGGAATGGGTGGCACCCGAATCAAAAAGAACGCACGCCCACCTATTCCACACATTAATGTCCCTTAAAACCGTAGAATACATAACTAAACGAATGATAATTATTTCAACAACAATAAATAATAAGATAAATTAAACTGGGGTTAACTTGATATAACTTGCGTAGATGTTTGAGCTTCCTCGCTGGACACCACGTTCAGCTTTTCTTTTCCTTTATCCAGGTTTGGTGGTGGTGGCAGAGCTCGAAGTAGGGCAGGCTGCAGTGGTGACTGAGCCTTGGGGCACGAAGATTTCTGGTGTCCCTTCTACCTGCATTGGAAGCAAGTCCTTTCCTTCATCCAGCAACGACTTACATCATGACCCTTTCTTGCACAAAACGAATACACTAGCTCTCCCTTGGGTGCACCTTGGATGGTGTGCACCTCCTGCTGCTTCCGAGTGGCAGTCCTCTTGAAACACCTTTCAAAAGGGTGGCCGGATCGACCACAGAAGCTACACACTTCCTTACTATTCTTATTCGAAGAAGGGCCAGATGCCATGGATCTACCATCCTCAATAACTTTCCTCTTCTCTTTCCTCGCCACAGTACCTCGATTCTTGGCGTTCTCGATTGCCTCGACCTTCAAAGCGGCTTCCACTGCTTCAGCATTGCTTTCAGCTCGATATGCGCATGCTCATTGCTGGACATCGCTTCTTAATCCTCCTAGGAAACGTTTCACTCCACCCTCCTTAGAAGCTACCAAATCAGGAGCAAACATACTTAGTTTACTAAACTCAATCTCATACTCACTCACGGTGAGCTTTCTCTGCTTCGGATGCAGGAAGTTATTCATCAGGCGGTCCTGCTCGACCGACGGTAGAAACATATTCAGCAGCATCTTCTTAAAAGATTCCCAAGAACAACCTTCCTTTAGACTCTCTCTTTCTCGAATCCACCAACTCTTTGCCAGGCGTTTTAACTGATAGGCTGCAATCATCACCTTCTGGGATTCTAGAATTCCGGAATACGAAAACTTCTCCTCGATGGAGATGATCCAATCATATAAAATCATAAAGTCGGCACTCTCGTCGTAGGTGGGTAGTCCCAACCATTAGAAGTGCGATATGAAATTCATTTTGGTGGTATCCTCATCGGGGGCACCAGAGGAGGAGGGGTATCGGGCACAGCTTGGCCCAAGGCAGGC
The DNA here is from genome assembly GCA_039583875.1 of Platanthera guangdongensis. Taxonomy (NCBI): domain Eukaryota; kingdom Viridiplantae; phylum Streptophyta; class Magnoliopsida; order Asparagales; family Orchidaceae; genus Platanthera; species Platanthera guangdongensis. Next base: position 24,700,984 of record CM077154.1, on the reverse strand, counting down.
TCTTGCACCAAAAGTTGTTGCGTGGGAGCGACAGACAACAAAGACTGAATTTGCGATTCCATCACAACTAATTGCCTCCACAGAGCCTTATTGCTCTGACGCAGACTCTCGATAACTGCATCACTTTGTGCTCCTGATGAATCACCCTCCGACTGGGGAGTCGACCTCATCGTAGGACGCTTTGGCGGCATTTCTAAAAAGCAAATTAACAACTCATCAAAATCCTATATGACAACAAGGCCACACGACTAATTCAGATCATACTTAAAAGACACTTGCTTATGCTGTAACTTGCTTTGGGATTTTATAATGATGTTATGTCCTACTTAAGAGATATCCTCTCATCCTATTGACTCTAGTGCCTATGATATGAATGCATGGATTCTTTATTCTTATTTAAAATCATGTGTGTACGTGTGTAATCATGTAAACCTTAACCTAGCACGTGTGCTTATGCGATGATATGCTATGTATGCAGTGTTATGTATTCTAAAAAGGCCTTAATGCATGCATGAGCGGCATACACATGAAATGTTATGCATCCCATACTACATAACATCGCATGCAACGATAAAAGAAAATGTGCTAATGAGAACCGATGTGATGATGGTTATTCATCCCATACTACACAACCGTCACATGTTGCCTCCTATGGTGGATCCATATACAAACACATACTATGCATTCCATAATACATAATATGCCCCTTACACTTCTTATCATGCTATGAGTGTAGTGACTATGCTTCGGTTAAGATGTACTAATGACACATCGGTGTGTGTATGGAAATGAAAGAAGGAAATGAAATACACGTGATTGGCTGGTTCGACCAACTTGTCAAATCAAACTGGCTCTGATACCAACAATCACAACCCGCATTTTTACCGCATTTAATAACTTATCAGCGTAAGGGAAAATGCGAGTCATGATGCCACGTCAGAAGGGGATAACTGCGAATGCTCAGGAAAACACCTACTTAATTATGAAGAAAGATTCCTTAAGTTATTTTAAGGTAAAATCAGTTTAAGTGCAGTAGTTAGCCATATCCCTCGGCTTAGTGGCTCATCTAGTACATAAGCAAAGTAATTTAAATGCTACGGAAAGTGTTTCTTTTGTCAGATTAGAAACCCTCCAAGAGCTTTGAGGTTCCCAAAGGACAACTTAAGGCATACAAGTTCTAAATTTAGTAGAAATAAAAGTAGATTTGTACGGTCGTTAAATATAGTGGTTTTACATTTTAAAATATGTAATGCATGAGTTAATAATAGTAAATTTTATACTTAAAGTTAACATCATGCAATCCTAACATAAAATATCCCAGAGAGCAAGTAATCCACATCCACATAAAGAAAACTAAGCAGTTAACAAGTATCTAAAAATAACAATTTTGTGGGTGTCAACAAACTGACACAAACCCACATACAGTATAGTATGTCTGATCCTGTAAAACAAAATAAACAACAATCTACCTCGCTAAGACGAGGCAATAACAACGGCCAACACTGTCGCTCAAGCGCTCTAAAAAAACTAGCACCGAACTCAGCTATAACTCTGAACCTGAGGCATTCCAAAGACAGAACACCTCAGCAAGAAAGTACTTGTGGTGATAGAAAAATAAGTCAAAGTAAACAAAGGTCAAAGGTGTACCAACCCAAGACCAAAAGTACTGAAGTAAAGTACAAAAACAGGGCATCAATAGGAAAAGAACACTTACATGATTCATCACGTACAATAAGAATACACCAGACGAACGAGGCTATAAGGTGACAACATGAATAAATCATAAGAAAGAAATACAAAATCTTTATTAGGCATATGTGGTCGACTCTACCCAAAAACACGGGTAAGGTGGTCACTCAACTGGACACACCCTCACGAATGTAATATCCGTCTAACTACACGGGAGTCTCATACTCTCCACCATACACTGCAGACGCCCAAAAACCTGGTAGACTTCCACAGGGTACTAATAAAGGAAACAAACGTTTGCGGAGGTGATTTCGTCCACTAACTCCCGCAATCAAGAAAACCCACAAAAAAACCAGCATATATATCTCGAGACTTGACACGTCAGATTTTACTTGACATTTCTAGATTCAAGACGCGGTTGATCAACCCTTATGAACGATTTACAATCCTAGATAAACGCTAATACGTTCAATAATGATAGATAAGTCGTTTAAAGCCGTCAGTGAAACATTTCAAGAATGATTAAACATGGCTTGACGAGATTGAATTACCATGACAGCACTAAAAAAAATACAAGCGATCTTCAAGGAAGGATTAAACATTCAATTACTTGGAAAGGCAAAGTGTAGAAATATTAAAAACAAAACTTAATAGTTACCATTAACCGAACAAGTGGAAATGAGGGTAATCCACCGCTTGCCTTGGTTTTTACCAGGAAAGTTTTCTAAATCAGTCCTCGTCTCGGATCAGGGCAAAAGAAAATGGGAGGAGTCGAAATCTGAACAAAAATGGCCTAAATAGAGGTTAGGGCCAAAAAACCCTAACGAGAAATCTCAAGAAATGGGAAAAATTTTACCACGAGGGCGCAGCTCTCGGCGAGAGCTTTCCAGATCTATACTCGGTTGAAGATTTCGAGCAACGGAGCACCGTCGGCGGCCACCGCAAGATTCATGAATGGGAGGGAGTCAGCACTCTGGTTTCGGTTCGGCCTAAAGCGTGAGGAAGAAGATGAAGGAAATTTTTCTTTCTTAATTATCTAAGTATCAGAATATATATATATATATATATATATATATATATATATATATATATATATATATATATATATATATATATATATATATATATATATATATATAATGTATTTATAAAACGTTTTGTCTAAAAACGTACTATTTACGAGCAGATGCGCAGAAAATGAAAATATAGATTTAGGATGGCGTCAAATCAAAAAGTGTCTGACATGAAAGTTGTAGATCTCGTCGAGGCGAACAAATTTATTGTTAACCAATTTTTTATATGACATTATTTTGACACTCAAAAAGTCACTCGAACACAAACTGAAACGGATAACTCGGGATGAATATAGAGCACTCGAGAGAAAGATTACAGGTACTCGAGAAGTAGAAAAATGTTACTCGAGTACCAAAATTTATTACTCGAGTACTAAAATTTAGTACTCGAGAACAACATATAGAACTCAAGAGTTCGGAAGGCAGTACTCGAGTAGAAGATGGCAGCACTCGAGTAGAAGATGACAGCACTCGAGTAGTTAAGAAGCAACACTCGAGTACTTAAGAATCAGCACTCCAGTAGCTAGGAGCAGCACTGGAGTATTAAGACATTTAATTTGCATGAACAGTAACTTTTTATGAATATATCCAAAAAATCAAACTATAGAGATGAAATGTAAATGACATTTTTGAATAATGCTTTAATATTAATATAATCATATTTATATATTTTTTGAAAAAAGAAACACGAGTTCAAAACGGAGGCCCAAACGCGTGCCGAATTAAACGAAATTTGCACCGTAGGCGAACACTGACGTAACGCACCCAACTGCGAAGTCAAAACCAAAATCCGACGAGCCATTCTTGAGATATAGATTTTTAAATTCTACGACGAACATAAATTCTACAAAACTTTGGAAAATCGCCGAGGCCAGAATATCGCTTGGATCGCGACGAAACTTGACGAGCAAGTCTAAAATTATTTAACTTAATTTTCAAATGCAAAAATTTTTCAATTACAACATGAATTCACGAATTTGGCCGACTCGACCGAACGGACACAAAAATACCTTAATGACGATGGGTCGTCAACTCGATGTTAAAAGTAACGCCATGATGTCATAAATATGACGATACCAAATCAAATAAAATCATTGAAAAATATCGGGGGAGTTACAGCTGGGGAGATGGCCGGGTGGCTGGCGGCAGTGCTTGGAAAAGACACCAGGTCGGGCAATCTGCGTCGTTGGCTCAAGGAAGAAGAAGCTAAGATGCCGTCTGTCCCTGCTTTAAGATGTGTGCTGGCTAATTATATTAACATTGGTATACTATTCATTTATTTTATCTCTATTACACTATGTGCATGAGTTAGAATTAATTATTAAAAATACATAGATTTGTTTCCTGAAAAAGTGATCAATAAGAAAGTTATACCCCATGAAGTATACTTTATTGTAAAATTTGTTACAACCTGTTTGGCTTAGTGGTCTGACCACTGCACCCAAAATGGTGCAGTCTATACTTAGGGTTAGTCAGAGATTAAAATGAGTGCCTCCACTTCACCACATGTTCAAATGACCTGAAAATTGGTCAGGGTGACAGTCTTGTCTATGCCTAGGACATATCCAAAAATGAGAATTTTTGGAGAAAACTTTTCTATAGTTTTGGAAAAAATTTTATAATCCTACTATGGTTTAATTAAGGGGCCTAATGACATCACCAACAACCAAAAGTTTGTTTGATGGTCTTAGGGATCACCATGAATCATTTGTTAAAATCTCAACCCATTGGAGTATGATTTGACTGGGATTTGATGTGGTTAAATTTTGGGCCCTTAAGGGTGAGTTTAGGGTTTAGGACTCTTAGGGCATGGAGGGGCCAATCCTCACCCAAATGGGTTGGAGCTCTGGCCAGAGTCCCAAGGTCAGTTGGGAAACCCTCTCTTAGAGTTTGTGATGAGTTAGGGTGGTTGAGACCTAGTGCCCTTGTTCAGTCCTTGGATTTAGCCTGCTAGGGTTTGTGAAGGACCTAGGGTGTTTAGGCTTTGTTTGGTCTTGGGGTTTACACCCATGGGTTTTTACGGTGGAGCAATGCCCTAGGAATGAATTTGGTATTATTTGGATACATGCACTCCACTTAAATCTCTTGGAAATTATTTAGGTCTAAACACCTTAAGGAATAAATAAAGGGTCTTATGATCTTGGATCCATATGAAATTTTGGTAGAAGTAATTTTATAGTTCTATTGACCTCTGAGTTTTATTATAGGATGTTTAGAAAACTGTATCTCATACTTGTAGGTATAATCTCCACCTTGTGCTTTTTGATGATTTTGAAGTAACCAAGGTTAGATTAACTTCGAATGGTATGAAACTGTGGCAAGGTTAATTAAATACCATTTATAGGCACTAGTAAATTATTTGGAGCATTTGGGCATTTCCTCTTAGTACTTCTTGCGTAAAGTAAACTAGTGCACCATATTTTGATAAATATAAAATAAATAGTATAACTTGTTGTAAATTTGGGTTACTTGGCCAGATATCGTTTTATGGCATAATCAAGTCTAGAAAATTATCACATATCATTTGGATGAGTTTATAAGAATGTTTCTTCACAAGTGCACTTTAATGGAATTATTGGAAGTATTTTTATACATGGCTCACTAACCTTGGCATTGCATAAAACTTAGTCAGTAGTGTTTTATGATCATTAGAAGCCTCTGGTAATTTTTATATAATTTTTAGTCTATGATTTTTGGTACTCCCTTCATTAACTCTAATTATTTGAATTACCATGAATTAATTATTTAGAGGTCATTACTTGTATATAAATCTGTGAAATTTCATACATACTGATATATTGCTGTCATATAGTGTTCATAATTTTGGGTTGCCATAACTTAAGGAAATATAGTACCTCATGTTCAAAATTACCCATGACATAACTTTTGGGAAAATCTAATAAAAGCTAAATTAATTAGGAAAATTACAAGTCTCTGGATTTAGGCTAAATATGTCATGATAGGCACACAATAATTATCTTAGGGGATTTGGATAAAAATTTGGAGTACCTCCTATCATGTACATCATATAGCATAGGTTCGTCTGCATTTATTAAAGCTGCGGGGATTGTCATAACATGGGGGATGGTCATAGGAAGTAGGGAGTATTGTTGTTGATTTGGTAAGATGAAAAAGTGAGTTTCATTGAGAGTCATGATGAGGGGAATGTTGGGTTGGCTTGTATTAAGTGGTGCTCAGGATCGACGAAAGGTCGTATTTCCTGTAGAGAGAAGGAGAGTCAAAATACACTAGGATTAGATCTAGTATAAAATTAAAAGGGATCGAGAATTGGGTATTAACCAATAATAAAAAAAGTACCTTGCGAAAGGGAGCTTTGGGCTTCAGCCCATCGTAGTTCCTAGTACCCTCGAGAGACCTTCAAGGGGAATGCCTTAGGCAGTCCAAGGTTAACGTAATCCGTAGGAATAAATAGAATGGAAGAGTAATTAGAAAAACTGTAGGGTTACACTTACACTCACACTCCCCGGTGTTATGGGAGTTAGGTTAGGTCTCACGAGCGGTAGGCTCGGTGGTTTTGGTGATGAGCAGGTTAGCCCAGCGAGCCGATGGCTCGGTAGGTAGTTTGATGGACATGTTAGTCCGGGGAGCCTATGTCTCAGAAGTTCTGATTTGCATGTGCATAACATAAGGTGGTCGTTCTTTATTACTTGACGGTCATTCACACTGACGTCGGTATGATGACTCGTTGAGTGTGGTTCACACATAAAAAAGAAAGACTAGTGGATTTGCCATCATGGTACATAGAGGATCCATGTTGTGTTCTTTACGTTGAGGCGTACAAGGGTCTTGGTTGAGTGGCGTGAATGTCGGCCTAGTAGTGCAGTGGCCCGACCCACTGCCTCCATTTGCCATCACGAGGTACCTGAGAGTTTAGCTAACTCCAAAATGGGGGAACTAAAGGTCTGTGCGTATAAAGTCTTGTGCGTGAGTTGCACTTGTGTGAACATAGCATTTCGTGCATAACAAAGAACTACACTCATATTTACATATAAACCTGACACCCCATTGTATAAAAAGGTATGAGACTTTTTATGCGATGGGAGCCTTGCAAAAGACCCCTTAACTTATAAGTTTGTATGGGCTTTCACATAAGTTAAGGTTATTCTTCATTATACTTTGCTCTCTTACTTTCTTTCTTTACTGTCTTACTTCTGATATTATCATATTACTGTTATACACCTTTATAGTTATGTTATATCACTGCTAGCTTAGGTCTGCCGCCATCTGCTTTGACACTTCTCCACCTCAATATCTTCCATATCATCCTTCTCGCACCGTGCCTAGGAGTCGCGGGGGGGAGGCGGGGATGATAGTTGGCTTAGTCTTTTGACTAACAGTCAGTGGACCATTATTTTTCAGGGGCTTCGGATGGGAGACAGGCAGTAGTCAGGGAGACAGCACTAGTAGGGCACGAAGCACATGGAGGTGGGCCAGTCTAGTATGGGAGCACCTGTTTCTGGCTCTGTGAGTGTTTAGTTTTGTTAGCTTCCGCATGTGACCTTGTAGTGAGGATTCTGTTGTACTGGGTATAAGCCCATTTACCTTTCTGTTCGTCTTTTTTGATACTCATTATTCTGGAGCATGTTGTGATTCATGATTTTACTTATATATGATATGTTCCGTGGACTTGGAATCTACTGTCTTATTTTAAAAGCTTCTGCATCGTTGGTGATTCTATGTGCCGGCAGGGTTGGTGTTTCGTAGTGACGACCTTCCGAGCGAAGGTGTCACCACGAAATGACTATTCTGGGCGTAAGACCCGGTAGCGTAGCAAAAAAGGGGTCTTACAAACTGGTATCAGAGGCTATCTCGATCTGAAGAAAAAGAAGTCTACAAACCCTGGGCTACCACGCACGAGCTTAGATGGGGGACAAACTAGCAGCATAAGCAATGGTGTGCCCATAAAGGGAAATCACATGCAAAAGTCCCATCTCTTTCCTTACTTTCCCTTAACGTATAATAATTGTTATTCTCCTTTGTAGCCTGCAACAAACCCTATTCCCCAGTAGGGGCACTTTAGGCTCAGAATGTGATTTCACCCCTGCCAGCTCCGACTCTAATCCAGCAGAGAGATATAGGCCAGACTTGACTGGTATTCTTGGGGCCTTCAGGGCTCAGCAGGCTCCGACTCCTCAGCCAAATCTCGGGGCAAAGTGGCTGAGCATCTTCCGGGGGCTTTCTCCCCCATCATATCTTGGGACAGAAATTGCAGTTTGTATGGAGGAGCTGATGGACATCATTTAGGAGATGCTGGCCGGTATTAGATGCCCGTCAGAGTAGGCTATGACATTGGCAGTGTCATGTCTGGATTCGCATGCGAATAGGTGGTGGAAGTCGCTGCTGGACACCACCTTTGCTGGCATGGATATTGCTGACATTTCCCGGGAAGAGTTCAGGGCAGCCTTACTGGAGCATTTTGCGCCCAATCAGCGAGAGATGAGTTGGACGATAGGTTCATGCTGTTGAGGCAGTGAAGTAGGAGAGTTTTGGAGTACTATCGGGAGTTTACTCATTTATCCCGCTTTCTGGATTCGTACCAGCTGGATGGTGCGGGCTACGTGAAGAGGTTCTACAAGGGACTTCATGACTACACGAGGCAGGCCCTCCTCTTTGTCTCTGATGGGAGTTTGGCCAGGATCTTGGAGATGGACAATAAACTAGAGGCAGGCCAGCTTGCTATTCGGGGTCGGAAGAGATATGCCAATAATGTTGTGATCGGTTGTAGGAGAGACCCGCCGAGAGGTCGGGTTATTGGAGAAAAGTGTAACAGGGATCAGCCCTGTCAAAACGACAGATAGGAGTAGAGATCCCCAGTGGTGTTGGCTCCTTAGCCACTACATATGAGTGAGATGTCGAGGGCAGTGGAGGATCCACAAACATGTTATCGGTGCAACCAGCTGGGGCACATTCGGAGGAATTGAACTATGACATTGGCACCATTACCAACACTCCAGGAGGCCCCACTTGCTCGGTAGTTTGTTGGGCAGGGATTTTGTTGGGGCCGTAGATTTTAGGGGAGATAGCGCAGGAAGGACAGGGGGCGGGTTTATGACTTGGATCTGCACAGCCCCAGGACCTGGAGAGGGTAATAGCAGGTACATCAAATTTTTGTTTTTAAAGTTCTTTTCTTTCTAACATGATGTTGTGTAGATTTGAAACAGTTTAAATGCTAAGTAAGAATCTTGAACTAGATAACTAAGATTACTGTAATGAACTCAGGAGTAGTGTTGGTGTGTGGCAAGCCCGCCCACACTCTCTTCGGCACGGGGGCATCACACAATTTCATCTTAGAGGACTTCGTCGAGAAGCTGGAGGGTGTTAGATTTTATGAGGGAGTTACCAGGAGGGTGCGTCTCCCAAATGGGATGGTGTTCCGATCTACTGCAAGTTTTATCCTGAGAGTGACCATCGATGGGTTGACCCTCGAGGCCACGACAACGACCCTGAGCTTACCGGACTTCGATCTCGTTCTGCGTATGACATGGCTCACCCAGAACCATGCTTAGATTAACTGCCTGGAGAGGAGGGTTGTACTCAGATGTGGAAATGTATATGCGATGTTTGAAGGTACTTCACCTGTTTCCTGCCACTTTCTCTCTTCTATTCAGGCCGTCAAGGCCCACCTATGGGGAGACGAGGTTTACAGGGTGTTGTTCGAAATGGTTGAGGTTAAGGGCTCCATTGCTGATATTCCGGTTGTTTGAGACATTGCTGACTAATTCTCAGAGAAGCTGTCGGGGTTACCACCGCATTAGGAGTAGGACTTCCAAATTCAACTCGTGCCGGGGGCTAAGCCGGTATCGAGAGCACCCTACCGTATGGCCCCAAAGGAGCTGGTAGAGTTTTGGAGCCAGTTACATGAGCTGGTAGAAGCAGGATTTGTCAGTCCGAGCTCCTCGCCTTGGGGAGCTCCTATTTTATTCATGAAGAAGAAGGACGACACACTCCGCTATGCATTGATTACAGAGCCCTGAACATGCTCCCGGTCTGAAATACATATCCCCTGCCCAGGATTGACAAGTTGTTTGACCAATTGGAGGGAGCTCATTGGTTTTCGAAGTTGGATCTACGATTAGGATATTACCAGCTGCATATACAGGAGGAGGACTCTCCGAAGACAACCTTTAGCAGCAGATATGGGTTATTTGAGTTCACAGTGATTCCCTTCGGCCTCATAAATCCCCATCCACGTTCATGAGCTTGTTGAACGGATATTCGAGTCTTACCTTGACATTTTCGTCATAGTTTTTATAGATGACATCGTAATCTATTCAAGGACTGAGGAGGAGCATTCTTGCCACCTGGCACTGACCTTGGAGAAGCTGCGGGAGCACAGGTTGTTTGCGAAGTTCAGCATGTGCCAGTTCTAGTTGAAGGAGGTGGCCTTTCTTGGCCATATTATCAGTGGAGCAGGTTTAGCAGTGGATCCGGTGAAGGTTCAGGCAGTTTTAGATTGGCCACCTCTGAGGACAACCACCGATGTGAGGAGTTTTATCGTACTTGTCGGCTATTACCGGAAGTTCGTAGAGGGGTTCTCCCGGATTGCTCTCTCGCTCACATCCCTGACAAATAAGGAGATCGCATTCATTTGGACACCGTTGTGTGAGGCTGCTTTCTAGGAACTGAAGGGACAGCTCACCTCGGCTCCTATTCCTGCCCTTCCATCCGGGACAGAGGGATTTCAGGTTTACACTGAAGCTTCATACTAGGGGATGGGTGTCATTCTGATGCATAATGGGCACGTGATCGCTTTTGCTTCCATACAGTTGAAGATGCATGAGCTAACTATCCGGTGCATGACTTGGAGATGGGAGCAGTGATTTTCGCTCTGAAAATCTAGAGACACTACCTCTCTGGGGTTCACTGTGATATCTTTTTAGATCACAAGAACCTGAAATATGTGGACACTCAAAAGGAGCTGAATATCTGACAGAGGCACTGGGTAGAGTTCCATTCAGACTATCAGTATACCATGCATTACCATACCAGGAAGGCGAACTTGGTGGCAGACGCTCTGAGCTACAGAGCCACCACATTAGGGGTAGTACCCCAGTTGATGGCTTTGGACCTGGTGCTTATGTTGGAGGAGATGCTGATATCTCTGGTATCCGAGGATGATCAAAAGTTGTACAGGGAGTACCTCGCATTGATGAGTACCACAAATGACATCCGGGATCGCATCAGGGATGGGCAGAGGCTGGATGCGAGGATGGAGCCCATTTTTAGAACCTTGGAGGAAGACACGGCTGGGGATTATTCACTGAGAGATGGGCTGCTTTGTTTTAGGGCCAAAGTTTATATACCGGTAGGAGGCCGAATTCAGGAGGACATCATGACAGAGGCTCACTACAGCAGATACTCCATGCACCTGGGTATCACGAAGATGACAGTAGATCTGAAGAAGACCATGTTTTGTCCGGGTATGAAGAAGGACATCATATATTTTGTGACGCATTGCGAGGCTTTCCAGGTAGTAAAGGCAGAGTGCAGGAGTACGGCCGGGTTGCTGCTGTCACTCCCAGTGCCACAGTGGAAGTTTGAGGATATAGCCATGGACTTCATACAAGGGCTACCTCGGTCGCATGCAGGGAACAATTCGATTTGGGTCATCGTCGATTGGCTGACAAAGGTGGCCAGGTTTATCCCAGTCAGGAAGGATGCTCCGGTAGTTGATCTGCTGCGGAAGTTTGTGGAGTAGTTTGTATGCTATCTTGTAGTACGGAAGACGATCATGTCGGATCGAGATGGGCATTTCACGTCCAAGGAATGGAGGTCAGTTCAGGCTTACCTGGGTTCTTGGTTTACGTTTAGCACAACCTTCCACCCTTATATAGATGGACAGACAGAGCGCACCAACCGGACTTTGGAGGATCTTCTGCGCTTATGCATTCTGTATCGCGGGAGCCTTGGGAGAGATTGTTGCCACTGATCGAGTTCTCCTACAACAACAGTCATCAGACCAGTATATGCATGTCCCCTTATGAGGCTCTGTATGTATGGAGGTGTCGGATCCCTTTATCTAGGGTCTAGTATGAGGACCCCAATGCTCTTGGCTCGAAGTTTGTGGAGGACACTGATACTCAGGTGAGGCTGATATGAGATAGGATTTTGGAAGCTCAGAGTAGGTAGGCCAAGTACTATGATGCGCGGAATCGGTAGGTGGAGTTCTTGGTAGGAGACCGAGTGTTCCTGACGATTCAGCTGATGCATGGAATTTCTAGGGTTCTAAGGCGGAAGAAGCTCATTCCTAGATACATGGGCCCCTACAGGATCCTAGAGCGGGTCGGCACCTTGGCCTACAGGCTAGAGCTTCCGCCAAAGTTAGCAGGACTGCATGAAGTCTTCCACGCCTCTTCCCTTCGGAGAGCTTTGCTAAAGCCTGAACAACTAATTTCTGCTATGGATGGCCCTGTGGCGTTGGATCGGTCAGTCAGCATAGAGCCGGTCAGGATTGACGATATAGCGGTACGGACCCTGCAGTGCAAGAGGGTTCCGCTGGTCAAGGTCTTGTGGAAGAATCATGGACAAGAGGAGCACATGTGGGAGCCACAGGACTTGATGCAGCAAAGGTACCCGGAGCTTTTCACGTCAGGTAATCCCTTAAACCTCTCGGGATTTTACATTTTATTCCTCATACTGGAAACCCCATAGGTCGAAATTGAATTTCGAGAATGAAATTTTTATTTTTATATGTTGCGATTTGTATATTTTATTTTTGTAAAGGAAATGGCAGACACGAGTTTGGAGGCCACCAGCTTTTCTGAAAGTTGTAATTGAATCATGAAATATATAAAAAGGATATTTCGATCAGCTCGTGTATTTTGATATTTTCATTGCTTGTTTCTTGTATTTCAATGCAATCTGAAATGTGTATGATCAATGAATGTCTTCAATAAATGAAAAACAGTCCACGCCATGTAGTATATAGACCTCCTGCTTAGAGTGCATAAACGGCTTACATAAATAACAGTTAACAGTTCAGGCCACGCATATTGACTTTTCAGCTCGCCCATATAATAGGAAAATGATATAGCTCGCTGTGATATTTTGAACATAATAAAGAAATAACTTGCTAGCTCGCCAAGAGAGGAAAACATTGCGTTGAGGCGGACTTTGGCGAGTACCGATTCCAGTCCGCACTTTTAATGACCAAGATTTATTATGCTTTTGCGATCAAAGAAAACGCAGATTCTGATAAGCTTTCACGAGCTAAGACAGATGATAGATGTTGCGAACTGAGAATTGTTTATAAATTCTGCGAGCTGAGAAAGATGGGTTGAACAGGAAACCACATCACTTGAATAACTTTTGAGGACCGATAGATCAAGTCCTGTGGACTGTGGCAATTACCAGAATTGATTCCGACTGAATTAAAATGATTTACATCTTATGTGACCAATCGGGCAGGTGTGGCCGGAGCAGAATTTCTTTCCTCGCAGGGTCACAGAAGCTATAAGATCAACCCGAAAAATATGCGGAGTGTGCGGATACAATATATAGTCCGCTCTTGAATAGAAATGATTCACAACTTAGGTGACTAAGTGGACAGTTGAGGCCGGAGCGGCATTACTTTCCTCATAGGGTCACAGAAGCTGTAAGATCAACCCACTGACAATTGGCGGACTGAGCGGATATAATATACAGTCCACGCTTGAATAAAAATGATTCACAACTTAGGTGACCAAGTGGGCATGTATGGCCGGAGCGACATTGCTTTCCTGGTCACAGAAGCTGTAAGATCAACCCAATGAAAACCGGCAGACTGAGTGGATACAATATATAGTTTGTGCTGAATAGAAATGATTCACAACTTAGGTGAACAAGCGGGCATTTGCGGCCGTAGCTGCATTGCTTTCCTCATAGGGTCACGGAAGCTGTAAGATCAACCCACTGATAACCAGCGGACTGAGGGGACACCAGTAAGCAGTCCCCGCCTTGACAATTTTTCCTGTGAAGAATGAGATACAGACTTTTGTGACCAAGTGGGTAGGTGCGGCCGGAGCGGCACTCTTGTCACAACCCGCATTTTCTCACTAATAAGATATATCAGAGTAAGATAAAAGGCACGTTGTGATGCCATGTCATGCAGGGGATAACTGCAGACGTTCAGGCAAGGCGCTAACCTAAACAAGCTTTATAGAAAAATCACAGATTAAAGTGAATAAAAATCCATTTTAAGTTAATTGGCCATATCCCTCGGCACAGTATAAATCTTTGAATGCTGTGTAAAAATACTTCATTTAACACTAGACCTCCTACTTAAACAGGAGTGTCCCCGAAGGACAACTCATGATATGCAAACCCCTACATTTAGTATAGTATTGAAATCATCTTTTACGTTATAATAAAGATAGAGTTTTTGTTTTGGAAAACGTGTCATGTATGAAATGATAATAATAATGGTTTATATAGTAAAAATACCTATCATGAATCCTGACATAAAACTTCCCAGAAAGCAAGTTAAATAAACTGCAAAGCAGGAAATCTAGCAGTATAAGCAAAGTACAAAGCATCTAAAGATAAACCACCAGTGGGCGTCAACAACTGACACTAACCCACTAGGGAGTAGGCATGACTGTACTATAACAAGTCTAAAGAAACTACCTCCCAAGAGTGAGGAAGAGAAAATCACAGCAGCAGCTATAACACTAGAAAGCTACGGAAGAAACCTAGCCGCACAGTCGACTATAAAACTGAACATGAGGCATTCAAAAAGAAGAACATCTCAGCAAGGAAATTATCAAAAGGAAATGAGACAAATAGGTTTAAAAAGAGAGAATTTACATAAGGCTTACCAGGCCCAAAATTGAATGCTAGCAACTTAAGCCAAAAAAAATAATGTGAACAAGTAAAGGAAAATACTCATCAAGAGTGAGTAAAAAGGGGTGCACCAAGTACACAGATGAAACCAAGCTTCAAGAATCTCTGCAAGAAGGATTAGTAAAATAATAAAATCCTAACATAGTGCTAGAGCGGAAAGAATCACCTAATACTGGAGATGGACAAAATCATCAACAAGGGCCTAGGCTGGTGGCAACATGTCCAACGAAGTCTATCAGGCCTAATTATCTTCTAGGTGCTGTGGTGCGGGTATCACTCCAACTCAACCAAACAGCCCATACTGTCTTAGTAAGACAAGATATAAAACAAGGGTGGTGGTATCGGTCCGACCCACCCCAAAACCACATCCTACTTCAGTACTAAGTGACTCGGGAAGACTCTTGCTTGTGGTTCCAAGTACCAACAAGGAGTCTCACTGAACCCTAAAAAATCTAGAGCCACCCACCTAAGAGCCCTTTATAAACCGGTGGACTAAACATCCAGTTTGTCCAACCAAGTGGTTTGACACAAAATAAAAAGAAAAAAAATCAGCAGGCAGCTTGATACTAAACCATGAGCAATAGCATGATATTAAACGTAAACAAGTAATTTGATCTCAACTAAACAGATACAATTAGTTTGATCACAAAACATAAACAATTAATTGGACACAAAAACATGTATAATTAATTCAATACCAAAACATATACGATTAATTTGCTACCAAACATAAATAATTAATTTGCGTGGTTTGAATCTAAACTTATGCAAGAAATGAATCGAACTGGACATGATTTAAAGCTACAGCAAACCTATTGAAAAGAATAATGCTTCATGCTATATACTGGGTTTGGGCATGATTCAAAGCCAAAAAAAGGAACAACAATCTAAACTCCTTCCGGTCGCAATTTTAACAACCAAGGGATTTGAACAAGAATAAATCTACAATCCTTAACAGATTTGGGCATGACCCAAGTCCAAAAAGAAAAGGAACCACAATCTAAAGAAACCTTCCGGCCACCAATTCAGCAACCAAGAGGTTTTGAACAAATTTTATCATGACTAAATCTTTAAACGAGATAGATCCAAATTTAAGAAAACCAAGAACACAACCTAGAATTTCTTTTGCAAGGGCGAAGGGGGCACTTGCCTTGGTTTTTTTTTTTGAAAACTTCGGCCAGCAAAGCTCTTCCCACCAGGACCGGCCACAAGCAACAATCTACGAAAACCTTAGAATGAGTGTCGAGCCTAAGGGAGCTCGGATCCGGACTCAAACTGAAGTTCCGAGCTTTACAGGGTAGGGAGACGTCGGTCGGATTTCTTCCAGGCTTCCGCCTCTTTCGCTCGATCCGCAAGGAGCAGGCCGCCGGGTTTGAGGGGAAGGAAATGACCTAACCTAATAATAAATCGTATATATATAAATCCTAGTACCTAAATGAAATTTTAATTAAGTATTTGTACATATATACTTATATACCTATAGACATTTATACATACTTATACATATGCATCTACTTATACACATACATATACACTAACAAATATACATATACTTATTCATATACTTATACAAATATAATTCTACGCTTATAAATATATATATTTCGCCCCTACCCGTACATACCCGCACACATGCATTTATAAAGCCTCACACTTACGTACACGTATGCATTTATACACTGCCACGCTTAAATCACTCACCAAACTAAAATGCGTAAATATATATATACGCTTATAAAAAATGACTATCCGCTCCCAAGCGTTCACAAATGCACAAATATATAAACTCATACTAAATTAGCACAAGCCTCACCCAGCTTGGCCACGTAAAGCCATGCATGAAAAAGCAACGACTACTCGCCAACAAGCAACCGTCGAAATGACGTGAAAACAAACGATCTCGGAATTCGACAAAACTCGCACCGTAGCTAGACACCCAAGCTACGAAAACAACGACGAAGTCGAAAACAACATCCGACGATCACCTACCCAGGCTAACACCTCCCGAAGCTAAAGCACAAGAATTCCCTGAGAGGCTAAGCCGAGTCTCCAAAACCGACTCGGGCTAGCTGGGGAACCCTGCAAACAGGCTACAACCACTAAGAATACCTAACGAGGTACTCTAACAACGGCACAAGCCGGAAACACATCAACATAATGCTAAAGGAATATTAAATAAATATCAAACAATCGGGGGTGTTACATTCACTCCCCCTAAAAGAAAGTTTCGCCCTGAAACTTTAGGCACAAGCTTCTATCAAGGAAGGGACAAAAATAGCCCTACAAGAGCTATAAAGGAGAAGGCAAAACATACCAGGCACAAATCAAGGAAAAAGATGAGGTCGACTCTAACACCCAAGTCGCGCTTTCCACCTCCTAGTTCCTCCACAAGAATTTAACCATGTGAATGGTCTTTCGCCGCAACACTCGATCTTGAGCATCCAGAATCCGGACAGGCTTTTCTACAAAAGTCAGATTTGGCTCCAACTGAGGCACAACATCCAACACTTCCTTACTACTCAGCACACATTTCCACAACTGGCTCACATGGAAAACATTATGCACACCTGGAAAGGTTGCTTGGAAATCCAACCTGTAAGCTGCCACACCAATACGCTCCACTATCTTGAATGGGCCCACATACCTCGGATCCAACTTATGGTTCTTACCGAACCTCTTTACTCCAACCATCGGGGACACCTTCAAGAATACCATATCCTCCACTGAAAATTCCACATCGGATCTACACCGGTTGGCGTTTTTCTCATATCTCTCCTGAGCTAACTGAAGCTTCTCCCGAATAAGCTTCACAACAACTTCCATTTTCTCGAGCATATCAGGACCCAGTAAAGGCCTTTCACCAGCCTCAGCCCAAAATAAGGGAGTTCTGCAGTGCCTCCCATACAAGGCTTCAAAAGGAGCCATTTGCAGGCTCTCCTAATAACTGTTATTATACGAGAATTCCATCAGCCTCAAACGTTCATCCCACGCTCCTCCGTGGTCCAAAATATAACAGCGGATCATGTCTTCCACAATTTGGTTGACCCGCTCCATCTGCCCATTAGTCTGCTGGTGGTATGCGGTAGAATATCTCAGGTCTGTACCCAAACCCTCCTGTAAACTCTTCTAGAAGCGGGAAGTAAACTTGGAATCTCGTTCTGATATGATACTAACAGGACCTCCATGCAATCGGATGACTTCATTCAATTACAGCTCCGCTATCTTTTTCATCCGATAATCAATCTTATATGTCACGAAGTGAGTACACTTCGTCAGTTTGTCCACTATAACCCAAATAAAGTCAAAACCTCTAGGAGATCTCGGTAAGCCTGTAATGAAGTCCATAGAAATGCTCTCCGATTTACAAGTCGGGATATCCAATGGAGTCAACCTACCACCCGGCCTTAAATGATCGGCCTTAACTCCCTTGCAAGTGTAACACTCAGAAACAAAATATGCTATATCACCCTTCATACCACACCACTAAGCAATCTGCTTTAAGTTCTGATACATCTTAGTTGAGCCCGGGTGGTAGGCAACACTCGAGCCATGCACTTCCTTACACAACAAGACTTGAATGTCCAAAACAGCGGGGACGCAAAACCTACCACGATACTTCAAGATACCCGCATTATCAATAGAAAAGTCTGTCAATTCCCGCCTTTCAGTTCTGAGATACAGGTGCAAAAGATCCGGATCATCCTTCTGGTGTAGCCTAGTAAGTGAAATCCAAGAAGGCTCTGCCACGGCCAAACTGCTCTGCAAGTCACAGCACCCCACAGAAATGTCCATCAAGAGCAACTCTTCCACTAAACGCCAGGGTTGAAAAACCCTCCACGAATCTTCTATAGTAGCCGGCCAACCCCAAGATGCTCCTAATTTCCTTGGGTGTGCTCGGCCTACGCCAATCCATCACTGCAGCTATCTTTTTCGGGTCAATTGAAATGCCGTATTTGTTAACCACATGACCCAGGAAGGAAACCTGGGGCAACCAGAACTCACATTTACTCAGCTTGGCGAATAACTGATGGTCTCGCAAAGCAGATAAAACCAAGCGCAAATGTTGACCATGCTCCTCCGTATTTCGGGAATATATCAGAACGTCTTCTATAAATATGACTATGAATTTATCCAGAAAATCCTTGAACACACGGTTCATAATGTCCATAAATGCTGAGGGCGCGTTGGTCAAACCAAACGACATAACCAGGAATTCGAAATGCCCATGCCTCGATCGGAAAGCAGTCCGTGGAATGTCCGCCTCGCGGATCCTGAGCTGATGATAGCCTGAACGAAGGTCAATCTTGGAAAATACAGCGCTACCGCACAACTGATCGAACAAGTCATCGACCCTAGGCAGAGGATACCTGTTCTTAATGGTGACCTTGTTAAGCTCTCTGTAGTCGATGCAAAGCCCCATCAATCCATCTTTTTTCTTTACAAAGAGAACAGGAGCACCCCACGACGACGAACTCGGCCATATGAAACCTTTTTTCAACAGCTCATCCAGCTGGGTACGCAACTCCTCCAGCTCTCGCAGGGACATCCGGTACGGCGCCTTAGCAATAGGACGCGTACCCGGCTCCAAATCAATCACAAACTCGACATCTCTATCTGGAGGAAGACTGGTAAGATCACTAAGAAACACATCAGAAAACTCACATGCAACAGGAATCTCATCTAAACGCGGCAAACTGCAAACAGTCCCCAAAACTGAGACCAAGAAAGAAAAACAATCAGAATCAAATAGTCTCTGAACACACACCGTAGAAATCGCTGGAGAGACCTGGCACGGATCACCATAAATACTCCCAGGCTGACTGTTGTCCTTCTTGAAGTCCCAGCGCTTACCCTTACACTGGATCACAACATCATATCGGGACAACCAATCCATGCCTAGGATAACATCAAAATCCTCCAAGTCAATCACCTTTAGATCTGCCTTAGCTAGAAAATCCCCTAAAATAATAGGACAATCCTGAATGCCCTGATCTGATATCACAGAATCACCCGAGGGGAACTTGATGCAAAAGGCATCACCGACATGATCTAGATCCAACTGGAACAACTTTACAAATGCCCTAGCCATAAATGAGTGGGTAGCACCTGAGTTGAAGAGAACGCGCGCCCAGCGGTTCTTTACCTTAAAACTCCCTATAAAAATTGCACACGCATATAAGGAAGCAATTGCAAAACTATAATTGCAACTAAAGCATAAAGACTAGTGAGAAAGTCTAACCTGAAATGACTTGGGTCGATGTATGAGCCTCTGCTGATGAAATCATGTTCAGCTTTCCCTTGCCTTTATCCATAGGCTGAGGCGGTGGCAAAGCCTGAAGAGGAACTGGTCGAAGCATAGACTGGAGCTGCGGGCACTTTGTCTTGATATGACCCTTTTGTCCACACTGAAAGTAGACTTTATCTTTTAACCAGCAACGGGCAACATCATGCCCCCCTTTCTTACACAAGGCACACACCAAGTCCTTCCTGGGAGCACCCTAAATACCATGAACTTGCTCCTTTTTCGCTGCCAACCTCTTGAAGCATTTCTCCACGGGATGGCCTGGCCGACCACAGAAGCTACAGACCTCATTGATCTTCTTACTTGAAGGAGCACCGGGTACCTGGGGGCCCTTTCCTTCAATAGCTTTCCTCTTATCATTCCTCACCTGCTGCCCTCTTTGCTTAGCATTTTCAATGGCCTCCACCTTCAAAGCAGCTTCTACCATACCAGCATAACTCACTGCTCAATGAGCAACAGCTAGCTGCTGAACATCACTCCTCAGGACACCAAGGAATCTCTTCGCTCTATCCACCTCAGAACTCACCAAACTGGGGGAAAACCGACTGAGTTTGCTAAACTCAATCTCATACTCAATAACAGTGAGCTGCCTCTGCTTCAGATGTAAGAAATCATTCATCAACCGGTCCCGCTCGACTGTAGGTAGAAACTTCCTCATCAATATCTCTTTGAAGGAATCCCAAGAGCATCATCCTACCATGCCCTCCTTCACTCTCAACCACCAACTCTTTGCTAACCCCTTCAGCTGGTAGGCGGCAAGCATCACATTCTGATCATCAGAAACTCTGGAATAGTGAAACATCTCCTCAATTGAAATCAGCCAATCATCAAAGATCATAAAATCCGCCTTCCCATCATAGGTAGGGGGTCGAAGCCGCTAGAACTGAGAGATGAAGGTCATCTCTGGGGGCACCACAACTAGAGGCACCAAAGGTGCAGGAGGTGCAGGGGGGGCTGGAACAACTATACCCGCAGCAAGATCCTGCGCTCTCGGGGCTAGCCCTGCCACTACAGATATCAAGGCCTGGATCTGGGACTGAACATCCACCATCTGTCTTGACAAAGCCTCATTGCTCTACCTGAGAATTGCTACAACTGCATCGTTTTGTGCTCTAGAAGACTCGCCCTCAGATTTGGGAGTCGACCTCGTCACTCTACGCTTAGGCACCATGCTAAAAAGAACAAACAAATCGATAATCAAAACCTAGTTCAACTACTAGGACTAAACAATCAAGTACAAACAAACCAACATAAGTACTTGCTTCAACTACCAACTTGCCCTGGGGTTTTCAATTATGATGTTATGCCTAACTTAAGATGGTTCACCACCATCATACTAAATCATGTGCCTAGACCATGAATGCATGTATTTATATTCTTTTTGACTCAAAATTATGTGTGCACATATGTCATTGTGTAAATCTTTATCTTGGCAAGTTGTGCTTATGCAATGTTATGCTATGCATGTTGTGCTATGTATTTTAGAAAGGCCTTAATGCATGTTATGAGCGGCGTACACATGAAAATATTATGCATCCCATACTACATAACATTTCCATGCAACAAAAAAGAAAACGTGCTAGCCGCATTCATGTGGTGAGGTTATGCATCCCATACTACATAACTCTCACATGTTGCCTCCTATGGTGGATCCATATACGAACACATATTATGCATCCCATACTACATAATATGCCCCGTATACTTCTATTCATGCTTATGAGTGTAGTGTTCGTGCTTCAGCCAAGATGTATGGAGGACATATCAGTGTGTGTATGAAATGACGCTAAACTAATAATGCAATCAAGGGAAAGGTTGTCCGACCAATTGTCAAGCAACCTCCCTCTGATACCAATTTTCACAACCCGCATTTTCTCACTAATAAGATATATCAGAGTAAGAGAAAAGGCACGTTGTGATGCCACGTCATGCAGGGGATAACTGCAGACATTCAGGCAAGGCGCTAACCTAAACAAGCTTTATAGAAAAATCACAGATTAAAGAGAATAAAAATCCATTTTAAGTTAATTGGCTGTATCCCTCGGCACAGTATAAATCTTTGAATGCAGCGTAAAAATACTTCATTTAACACTAGACCTCCTACTTAAACATGAGTGTCCCCGAAGGAAAACCCATGATATGCAAACCCCTACATTTAGTATAGTATTGAAATCATCTTTTACGTTATAATAAAGATAGAGTTTTGGTTTTGGAAAACGTGTCATGTATGAAATGATAATAATATGGGTTTATATAGTAAAAATACCTATCATGAATCCTAACATAAAACTTCCCAGAAAGCAAGTTAAATAAACTCCAAAGCAGGAAATATAGCAGTATAAGCAAAATACAAAGCATCTAAAGAGAAACCACCAGTGGGCGTCAACAACTGACACTAACCCACCGGGGAGTAGGCATGTTTGTACTACAATAAGTCTAAAGAAACAACCTCCCAAGAGTGAGGAAGAGAAAATCACAGCAGCAGCTATAGCACTAGCAAGCTCCGGAAGAAACCTAGTCGCACAGTCGGCTATAAACCTGAACCTGAGGCATTCAAAAAGAAGAACACCTCAACAAGGCAATTATCAAAAGGAAATGAGATAAATAGGTTTAAAAAGAGAGAATTTACATAAGGCTTACCAGGCCCAAAATTGAATGCTAGCAACTTAAGCCAAAAAAATAATGTGAACAAGTAAAGGAAAATACTCATCAAAAGTGAGTAAAAAGGGGTGCACCAAGTGCACGGAAGAAGCCAAGCTTCAAGAATCTCTGCAAGAAGGATTAGTAAAATAATAAAATCCTAACATAGAGCTTGAGCGGAAAGAATCACCTAATACTGGAGATGGACAAAATCATCAACAAGGGCCTAGGATGGTGGCAACATGTCCAACCAAGTCTATCAGGCCTATTTATCTTCTAGGTGTTGTGGTGGTGGTATCAGTCCAAGTCAACCAAACAACCCATACTATCTTAGTAAGACAAGACATAAAATAAGGGTGGCGGTATCGGTCTGACCCACCCCAAAAGCACATCCTACTCCAGTACTAAGTGACTCGGTAAGACTCTTGTTGGTGGTTCCAAGTACCACAAAGAAGTCTCACTGAACCCTATATAATCTAGAGCCACCCACCTAAGAGCCCTTTATAAACCAGTGGACTAAACATCCAGTTTGTCCAATCAAGTGGTTTGACATAAAATAAAAAGAAAAAAAATCAGCAGGCAGCTTGATACTAAACCCTGACAAATAGATTGATATTAAACGTAAATAAGTAATTTGATCTCAACTAAACAGATACAATTAGTTTGATCAAAAAACATAAACAGTTAATTGGACACCAAAACATGTATAATTAATTCAATACCAAAACATATACGATTAATTTGCTACCAAACATAAATAATTATTTTGCGTGGTTTGAATCTAAACTTATGCAAGAAATGAATCAAACTGGACATGATTTAAAGCTACATCAAACCTATTGAAAAGAATAATGCTTCATGCTATATACTCGGTTTGGTCATGATTCAAAGCCAAAAAAGAACAACAATCTAAACTCCTTCCGGTCGCAATTTTAACAACCAAGGGATTTGAACAAGAACAAAGCTACAATCCTTAAAAGATCTAGGCATGACTCAAGTCCAAAAAGGAAAGGAACCGCAATATAAAGAAACCTTCCGGCTACCAATTCAGCAAACAAGAGGTTTTGAACAAATTTTATCATGACTAAATCCTTAAACGAGATAGATCTGAATTTAAGAAAACCAAGAACACAACCTAGAATATGTAACATCCCATTTTCAACTAGACCCCTAAGAGTGGTTTTGGTCATGACTAGGTCATGATAAAACCCTAGGAAGCCCAAGGGGGCCAAGTTAACCTAGAAATATAGGTGAGACCACTATGGTCTGCAAATAGTAAATTCTTGAACCTTAGTTTAAGATAACCATGGGGCTTCACCAAGACTTCAAGACCCCACCATGGTCTCATCAACCCATTGTAAGATCCATTAGAGCACTAAGGACCTTTGGAGGGCAGTCAAAGGGGTTAAGTTGACTCAAGTCAACCCTAACCCTAAATGGGTCAAACTAACCTACTTAGGGCCAATTGAAGTTCCCTTAGCCAAGTGGACACCACACATACCTTCATAACCCTAGTAAGAGGCCAATGGGTCACCAAGGACCCATTGGGGCCAACCAAAAAGGCTAAGTTGACCAAAGTCAACTCTAGCCCTAAAGTGGTTAAGTGCCCTGCCTAAGGGTCAAGTGACCTCCAAAGGGCCAAGACAACCCTACCTAGGCCTTAGGGGAGGCCAATGGGTCACCAGGGACCCATTAGGGCCAACCTCAAAGAACAAATTGACCTAGGTCAACCCTAGCCTAGGTTTGGGTCAAGCTAGCCCAAATGGGCTAACTCAAGCTCAAGCCCAACTCACTTGGGCTAACCATGTTTTGGTGGATGAAATAAACATGTGGGCTACCTTTGGGTTAGGTAGGAGTAAATTCAGCTTGGTATGGAGGAGAGAGAAAAAGCCACCTAAGGGAAGAGAGAGAAAGTGAAAGAGAAGTAATGGAAGAGACTTTGGGCTCATTCCTTCCCCTTCCCCAACCTCCCATTCAGTTTATTAAGACCAGGAAGGCAGCCCTAATTCAACCAGCTACACCTTGACTGGCTGGAGCCAGTTTTTCCCCCCTACCTGTAATGCCCCGAAACTCAAAAGAGCGACGGGAGGCGTTTTGGGCCAAATCTGGTATTTGGCAGAAGGCACACGGGCTGGGACACGGGCGTGTCCCAGGGCCTGTCAGGCTCGAGTCGACGATTTGGCCGTGAAAGCGGCATTATGCGCTCGACGATGTGTCAAGACGGGGCACACAGCGTGAGACACGGGCGTGTCTCAGGGCGTGTCGAGCCCATGTCAACAATCGGCCCGGGAGTCGACATTTTCGCTCGACGATGTGTCGAGACAAGGCACACGGACTAGGACACGGGCTTGTCCAAGGCCGTGTCGTGTGGTCGACGAACTTCGCTCGATGAAGTGTCAAGACCGTGAACACGGCCTGGAGACCATGCGAGTTCGGGTGTGACACGGGCGTGTCACATTGGACACGGGCGTGTCCAAGACCCGTATGAGTCTCAGGTTGTTTTCGGGGCTGTGTCAATGGGGGTACACGGCAAGCAACACAGCCGTGTTAGTTGGACCATGGGCGTGTCAGGTTGAACACGGGCATGTCGGATGCCCGTGTGTTTTTCAAGACGCGTCGATTTTGACGGCGAATGAGGGACACGGCCCTGGACACGGGCGTGTCACATGCCGTGTTCGGCCCAGGTTTTACTTTTCAGCTATGAATCGTAGCCATTCGTTTCCTTATTTTGGGATCCGACGGTTGGGGGTTGTTCCTACTGGGATATACCCGTGATTGGGCCTTTGAAACACTCATTTCACTTGAGTGGTTCTCTTTCTAAAGTCTAGAGAGAGAGGAGAGCAAAGGAGGAAGAAGAAGCTTAGATTCGGTCTTTGGAGGAGCTTCGGAGCTCCAAATCGCGAACCGACTTCGGATCTACGGAGGCAACGAGAGTGCGGTGCTTTTCATCCGCTTACATTTCCATGGCGCCAAGGAAGAATGCTAGGGTAACGATTCTCTTCTTGAGCATGTGAAGCTCTCCTTCTTTGCATAGGAAGCCCGCTCTCGCGAGTTTGCGGTGAGTTGGAGGCGTTCCTTCGGGTAGATATGTAAAGTCCACGTTGTTTAGAGTCCGTATTCAAGAAAGGATATAAGCATGATGTGTGAAGCCTATCCGGACATGTTGGTCTGGATCGGTGATGTTGCATTGCATAAATGTCGGAGAAGACTCCGGGCGATTGTTTGTTTTTCGGGTTTTCTACGTCGAAGATTGCAATAGGGAGCTTTGGGGATTAACCTTAAGGTGCACCGGAAAAACTGGGCGGATGCGTGATCTTGCCAACTTGGTGGCCTGGGAGCCAACTTGAACATAACCAGGTTATGTGAAGTGTAATGGAAACGAGACTTGGGAGAAGTTTGACCCGCGCATATGGCTTAAATTCTTGTTGCGAAGTGAGCACGGGTTAGATGGAACCGTACCCATTCTATGTCGTTCGGTTAAAGAGACCTAAGGGTATGTGACACTTGCCGTTGGCATAGATGAGGGTCTTCGACGGTCTATGGATTAAATTGAAGTGACCCATGCCGGGAAGACAAATTGCTCATATGTTTGGCCGTCAAAGTGGCGGTGGTGAGTCCGGAATGTCTATGGCTTAAATTGACGTGACATTGGCTGGTTCACCGAGAATGTGCCCCGAGTGCATGGGGTGTGTGGCCGTGCAAGCCAATGCCTGTGATGCAATGTATATTTATATACTGCTTGGTTTTGCTAATAAGTGCCGGGAAGGAGCATCGCCGCCCCAAATTGGGGGCGGGATCGTTATAATTTGGTCAGCATTGCTGACCGTTGCCCTTTATTTGCCACCGTGCGGTGTTTTGTTGCTTGCAGGTGCTGCTGGACCAAACAGTCAATAGCGGGCTAAAGCCCAAATTGTGAAGCCGGCTCTCGAAGGCCGAATTGGAGTGTTTACTTGCTTTTATTCATGTATGACCGGCCTGCGTGTCGTGGTATGGAAAACATGTAATATTAAGTAAACCATTTTGTAAGGCCTTAAGGCCTGTACTTGTGTGTGTACTACATTCCTATTTGGTGTTTAGTGGACATTCATGCTTGGTGCTGGGTTCTCTTAATCGCAACTTATAAAATTGCTTCCACTAGAATGTTCTGTGCAGGACGTTGTATTAGTTGGATGGTTTCCATTGAGTAACCACCCAGTCTGTCTGTGGTATATGGCGTCGGGCCCCGGCCGGACCTACTACTATATGCTATGCGACGGATAGGGGGTGTTACAATTTGGTATCAGACTACTGGTTTTGGTCGGGCTTAAGATAAATTCGTGGGCGAATTCTTTTAAGGGGTGGTGAGCACATGTGTGTGCGTCATCGTTATAATAGCAAAAGAACCCATGAATGTCCACTTAGGAATGAAATACACGTGTTTGAGGAACCTGCGTGTTCCTATAATTGCTTTTGCAATTTTGTTTGATCGCTTAACGATGTTTTGTACCATTATAGGTGACCAGAAGTGCTGCTGGGTTGTCGGAACGTCGAGTTTCTGAGGCTAGCAGTGCACCAGATGTTGCTCCTGCAACATCTCCATCGGCTGAGACCATAAAATTGGTGGCCGAAGCAGTGTTGGCCATGATGAATGCTCAGCCTGCAAGGCAAATGCAGCAGCCCGCTCCTGCGGTGGAGCAGGTAGTAGTGGAGCCATTGTTGCCAAGGAGGGCAACCAAGAGACAGCTCAAACATGTCATGAGCTTTAATCCTCCGGTATTCTCGGGGTTGGGAACCCCATCTCAAGCTGAAGACTGGCTTTCAAGGGTGAAGAGAGTCATGACAGCAAGAGAGACGCAGCAGTGGCAAATGACTACCATTGCTACTTTCCTTCTGGACGGTGAAGCAAGATTATGGTGGGAAGGATTGGAGCTGCATAATTTGAGAGGTAGACAACTTACAGACGTCCCGATGGAAGAGTTCTTGAGATTTTTCTTAGCAAGGTACCTCCCTTCAACTCAGAGGATTTCAATGGAGAACGAGTTCTTGAAGTTGGTTCAATGGGACAGTAGCGTGGATGAATATCTCCATGAGTTTACTCATTTGAGTCGATATGCTAGCTCCACCATCGCGGATGAGGAGCGCAAGACGAATCGATTCTACGAAGGGTTGAGAGATGAGTTGAGGTTACTACTCTCGGGGCCGATGATGCAGGGTTTCTTGACCTTGGTCAACACGGCCCGGTCCTTGGAGAAGGACATGAAGAATGTACAAGGAAAGAAAAGCTTGGGTGATAAGAAATCTGAGTTAAAGGTGCCGACTACTACAAAGTTCGACTATCAAAGATTCCACAAGAAGCATAGGACTTCGGGCCAGCTCCCTCTTCTGGTGCTTCTGGGGCGACTACGGGTCGGACCCCGGGCGCATGTTTTACTAATGGAAAGTCGGGGAACTTTGCCCGTGATTGTTGGAGCGGACGTCCCAAGTCCGAAAGGAAGCTGGGAGCGACTTATGAAGATAAGGGCAAGGCGGTGGAGTCAACCGCGTCCCATTATGCTCCGGCCCAACCGAGGGTATACAATCTTGGCCAATAGGAGGCCATCAAACAAGCGGATGTGGTGACAGGTATGGTTTAATTTATAGCAAGTTAATTTCTTGAAATACGTATTATGCACATGTTACCTTACCACTGCTTGTTTAGGATTTGTTTTGATTTGTGAAAATCCGGCAAGAGCACTCTTCGATACGGGAGCTTCACACTCCTTCTTGTCTGAAGGATTTATATCACGCATCGGAGTCCCTTCTTCGATGGCGAAGGATATGTTGGATGTGTTATTGCCAATGGGTGTTCGATGCGCGCGGATAGAATATGCGGTGTTAAGATTCGCATTGGGAATCAATAGTTCGATCTGCAAGCATCGTTACTACCGTTGGTCGAGTTCAACGTTATATTTGGCATGGACTGGCTATCAGAGCAGCAAGCCTATATTGATTGCGGTCGCAAGGAAGTCAAGTTGGGAGCAAGTCGTGAGACGACTTTTACGGGCTTGAAGGGGTCGAGCAAGACGTTGTTGTCTGCTCTTCAGGTGGTGAAGGCGGTTCGTGCCGGTGCAGAACTATTCTTTACACTAGTGGAGGTTGCAAAGCCAAAGCCTGCGTTGCATAGTATTTCAGTGGTATCGGAGTACCCCGATGTGTTCCCTAGAGATCTTCCTGGAGCCCCGCCTCAACGGGAGATAGATTTTACGATAGAGCTCGTACCAGGTGCAAAGCCTGTGTCACGCTCTCCTTATCGGCTAGCGCCTAAGGAAATGGCGGAGCTGAAGATGCAACTGCAAGATTTGTTGGAACAAGGGTATGTGCGCCCAAGTTCTTCGCCTTGGAGCGCGCCGGTCCTCTTTATTAAGAAGAAGGACGGAAGCTTGAGTCTATGTATTGACTATCGGGAGCTCAACAAGTTGACGAAGAAGAACAAGTACCCGATCCCCCGGATCGATGATCTTTTTGATCAGTTGGTCGGGTCGACGGTGTACTTAAAGTTGGACCTCAAGTCCGGGTACTGTCAGCTGCGAATAAGGGAGAGTGATATCCCGAAGACAGCGTTCAGTACGAGATACAGACATTACGAGTTTACGGTCATGCCGTTTGGGCTGACTAATGCGCCGTCAGTGTTCAGGGATCTGATGAATACGACCTTCAGGGAGTACTTGGACCATTTTGTGATCGTCTTCATCGACGATATTTTGGTGTACTCGCAGAGTGAGGAAGATCACTTCAAGCATCTTCATTTGGTTTTGGAGACGCTAAGGAGGAATCAACTGTACGCCAAGTTCTCGAAGTGCGAGTTTTGGTTATCCTCAGTGGCGTTCCTCGGTCATATAGTGAGTGGAGAAGGCATTGCAGTGGATCCGGCGAAGATTTTTGAGATACGAGAGTGGCCTGAGCTTTCTACGGTAGTGGATGTCCGGAGCTTTCTGGGGCTTGCCAGCTATTATAGGCGCTTCGTAGAGAACTTCTCGCGGATAGCGTTACCTCTCACTACTTTGACGAGGAAGGAGCATAAGTTCGTTTGGACGTCGGAGTGCGCGCGAGCTTTTGAGGAGTTGAAATGTCGGTTGACCACGGTGCCTGTACTGAGTTCGCCGAGTGGGGCCGAAGGTTATGAGATTTATAGCGATGCTTCGGGCAGCGGTTTGGGTTGCGTGCTACTGCAACACGAAAGTGTGATAGCTTATGGCTCTAGACAGCTGAAAGTACACGAGAGGAATTATCCGGTCCATGACTTGGAGTTAGCGGCCGTGATTTTTGCCTTGAAGCTGTGGAGGCATTATTTGTCTGGTGTGAAGATTTATATCTACACCGATCACAAGAGCCTGAAGTATTTGATCGATCAGAAAGATTTGAATATGCGGCAGCGTAGATGGATGAAGTTCCTGGGGGACTATACATTCAAGATCCACTACGTGCCTAGTAAGGGTAATGCGGTTGCGGACGCATTGAGTCGCCGGGCCCCAGCTCAAGCCAATTGGTTGTCGATCCATGACGAGCGGTTGCTTCGGGAGTTGGAGGCATTGGAGATTGTTTGCGTTGATAAGCAATCAAGTGCTGAAGCAGTACTGAATTGGACTGAAGTCCAATATGACCTGGCTGATCAGATTCGGCAGGCTTTGGACATGGATGTCCATATGAAGCAGTTCATGGTAGAGTCTCTGGATGGGTCATATTCCCAATTTATTGTAGAGGACGGATTACTTTGGAAAGACGGTCGTCCGTGCGTCCCAAGTGTGGGCAATTTGCGGGTGGAATTGTTGTACAAGGAACATCATACCAAGTACTCGATTCACCCGGGGAGCACGGAGATGTACCTCGATGTTAAGAAACTATTTTGGTGGCCAGGTTTGAAGAAAGATGTGGCAGTCTACGTGGCAAATTGCCAAACTTGTGCCTTGGTGAAGGCGGAATGCCAAAAGCCGGGAGGATTTCTGAAGTCCTTGCCTATTTCGGAGTGGAAATTCGACGACATCTCTATGGACTTTGTGCATGGATTGCCAAGGTTGCAAAAAGGGAACGACGCCATTTGGGTGGTCGTAGATCGGCTAACGATGGTGTCGCATTTCATTCCTCGTAGGAAGGATGATCCGGTGGAGAAGTTGGCAAAACTGTATGTGGATAATATAGTACGGCTTCACGGTGTGCCCCGCAGCATCTTGAGTGACCGAGATGGGGGTTCACGTCCAATGATTGGAGGCTTGTGCTGCAAATGTTGGGAACAAAGTTAAAATTCAGCACAGCCTTTCATCCGCATACAGATGGGCAGACCGAGAGGGTCAACGGGACTATGGAAGACATGCTCCGCATGTGTGTCTTGGACTTTGGAAAGCAATGGGAAGACCATCTTTATTCGGTGGAGTTTGCGTACAACAATAGCTATCAGGCGAGTATTCAAATGGCGCACTTCGAGGCCCTTTATGGTAGAAAATGTCGCACACCGTTGTCTTGGTTAGAAACGGGTGAGTGAAAGTTGTACAAGCGCCAAGAGGTGGAAGATGCTACGTCTTTGGTTCGTACCATTCGGGAGAGGTTGCTTATTGCTCAGGACCGGCAAGCGAAGTACTATAATGCCAAGCACAGGAACGTGGAGTTCACTGTGGGCGACTGGGTGTACTTAAAAATCAAGCCGTTCAAGGGTGTCTCGCGGGTGCGGCGATTGAAAAAGCTAAGCCCGAGGTACCTTGGGCCGTTTGAGGTTCTGGAGCGGGTTGGTGAAGCAGCCTATCGGTTGAAGCTTTCAGTGGAGCTTAGTGGTTTACATGATGTAATCCATATTTCAGTGCTTCGGAAGGCGGTGCAAAAGCCTACGCAAGTGATCGTGGTCGATCAAGTGCCGATTGATAGTGGGTTGACGACAAAAGTCAAGCCCGTGCAAATTGAGGACTCAGAGGTCAAGCGGCTACGTAATAAAGAGATCAGGATGGTCAAGGTACGATGGGACAATTGCGGTCGAGAGTAGCTCTCTTGGGAACGAGAGCAGACTATGCTTGATGATTATCCGGAGTTGTTCCGCTCAGGTACAATTTAATTTTGGCACTTGTCTTTCCTTTATGTAATTTCATGGACGAAATTCTTTTAAGAGGCGGAGAGTTGTAACGCCCCGAAACTCAAAAGAGCGACGGGAGGCGTTTTGGGCCAAATCTGGTATTTGGCAGGAGGCACACAGCCTGGGACACGGGCGTGTCCCAAGGCGTGTCAGGCTCGAGTCGACGATTTGGCCGCGAAGTCGACATTTTGCGCATGACGATGTGTCGAGACGGGGCACACGGCCTGAGACACGGGTGTGTCTCAGGGCGTATCGAGCCCGTGTCGACAATCGGACCAGGAGTCGACATTTTCGCTCGACAATGTGTCGAGACAAGGCGCACGGCCTAGGACATGGGCGTGTCCAAGTCCGTGTCATGTGGTCGACGAACTTCGCTCGATGAAGTGTCGAGACCGTGAACACGGCCTGGAGCCCAGGCGTGTTTGGGTGTGACACGGGCGTGTCACATTGGACAAGGGCATGTCCAAGACCCGTGTAAGTATCGGGTTGTTTTTGGGGCTGTGTCGATGGGGGTACAAGGGAAGCCACACGGCGGTGTCAGTTGGAACACGGGCGTGTCAGGTCGAACACGGGCGTGTCGGATGCCCGTGTGTTTTTAAAGACGCGTCGATTTTGACGGCGAATGAGGGACACGGCCCTAGACACGGGCATGTCACAGGCCGTGTTCGACCCAGGTTTTACTTTTCAGCTACAAATCGTAGCCATTTGTTTCCTTATTTTGGGATCCGACGGTTGGGGGTTGTTCATACTGGGATATACCCGGGATTGGGCCTTTGAAACCCTCATTTCACTTGAGTGGTTCTCTTTCTAAAGTCTAGAGAGAGAGGAGAGCAAAGGAGGAAGAAGAAGCTTATATCCGGTCTTTGGAGGAGCTTCGGAGCTCCAAATCGCAAACCGACTTCGGATCTACGGAGGCAAAGAGAGTGCGGTGCTTTTCATCCGCTTACATTTCCATGGTGCCAAGGAAGCACGCTAGGGTAACGATTCTCTTCTTGAGCATGTGAAGCTCTCCTTCTTTGCATAGGAAGCCCGCTCTCGCGAGTTTGCGGTGAGTTGGAGGCGTTCCTTCGGGTAGATACGTAAAGTCCCCATTGTTTAGAGTCTGTATTCGAGAACGGACATAACCATGATGTGTGAAGCCTATCCGGACATGTTGGTCTGGATCGGTGATGTTGCATTGCATAAATGCCGGAGAAGACTCCGTGCGATTGTTTGTTTTTCGGGTTTTCTACGTGGTAGATTGTAACAGTGAGCTTTGGGGATTAACATTAAGGTGCACCCGAAAAACTGGGCGAATGCGTGATCTTGCGAACTTGGTGGCCTGGGAGCCAACTTGAACATAACTGGGTTATGTGAAGTGTAATGGAAACGGGACTCAGGAGAAGTTTGACCTGCGCATATGGCTTAAATTATCGTTACGATGTGAGCACGGGTTAGATGGAACCGTACCTGTTCTATGTCGTTCAGTTAAAGAGACCAAAGGGTACGTGGCACTTGCCGTTGGCATAGATGAGGGTCTTTGGCGGTCTATGGCTTAAATTGACGTGACCCATGCCGGGAAGACAAATTGCTCATATGTCTGACCGTCAAAGTGGCGGTGGTGAGTCCGGAATGTCTATGGCTAAATTGACGTGACATTGGTTGGTTCACCGAGAATGTGCCCTGAGTGTTCGGGGTGTGTGGCCATGCGAGTCAACGCCTGTGATGCAATGTAAATTTATATACTGCTTGGTTTTGCTAATAAGTGCAGGGAAGGAGCATCGCCGCCCCGAATTGGGGGCGGGATCGTTATAATTTGGTCAGCATTGCTGACTGTTGCCCTTTGTTTGCCACCATGCGGTGGTTTGTTGCTTGCAGGTGCTGCTGGACCAAGCAGTCAATAGTGGGCTAAAGCCCAAATTGCGAAGCCGGCCCTCGATGGCCGAATTGGAGTGTTAACTTGCTTTTATTCATGTATGACCGGCCTGCGTTCCGAGGTATGGAAAACATGTAATATTAAGTAAACCATTTTGTATGGCCTTAAGGCCTGTACTTGTGTATGTACTATATTCCTATTTGGTGTTTAGTGGACATTCATGCTTGGTGTTGGGTTCTATTAATCACAACTTATAAAATTACTTCCGCTAGAATGCTCTGTGTAGGACGTTGGATTAGTTGGATGGTTTCCATTGAGTCACCACCCAGTCTATCTGTGGTATATGCTGTCGGGCCCGGCCAGACCTACTGCTATATGCTATGCGACGGATAGGGGGTGTTACACTATGTTGGGAACTATGTCCACATTAACCCAGATTTGATGAAGTCACCCTGGAACTAAGATGAATTAGAATGTATTTGATGCTTCGTTTGAGTTATGTGTTTGCAGGACTCCAATGGGAAGTGTAGACCAATGTCAGTCTACAATGAGTCACCAAACACAGGACCATGCAATGTAATCCCTCATTATGTGTTCCAAAGTATTGACTCATGTGTAGCCTCTCTATTGGGATACACTTCATATTCAAGATATAGGACTGTGAAAAGACCTTATGTTGATTCCCCTCTAGTAGAAGAAAAATTTCTGACAGAAATATCTCTATGTTTTTCTCTCGAGTAGGTCTTTAACTACTTGAGTAGATTGCTTGAGATATACCTGAGTAAAACTTCTGCATACTGGAGTAAGAAAATTCTTCCTCTCGTGAAGTTAAGTAAAACACTCGAGTAGTTCACTGACATACTCGAGTAGCTTACTCAACTACTCGAGTAGATCATTCTTCCTACTCGAGTTGCCCAGAATTCAGTTTCCAAGTTTTTTCTAAGTCATTTTACTCGAGTAGGTACTTTGTATACTCGAGTAGTTCTCGACACTGTGTCGAGTAACTCTCTTCTCTGTGTCGAGTAGTTAAGAAATACTCGAGTAAGTCTTTCACATACTCGAGAAGATTTCTTTCCTCTCGAGTAGTTCAATCTGACTACTCGAGTAGCTGTTTTTCCTGTGTGCAGAACATTTCTAAGTGTTTGTCTCGAATAGTTCAATTCTGCCAACTCAACTAGTACAACTTGTACTCGAGTAGTTCAACTCCTTTCCGTGAAACTTTTCTGTATACTCGAGTCGATCTTCTAAGTACTCGAGTACTTGATTATATGTACTCGAGTAGTTATCTTCAACCTACTCGAGTAGTCATGAATTATATACTCGAGTAATATTTCTTTGCTTACTCGAGTAGTCCTTGACCTACTCGAGTAGTTTTATATTTACTCCTGTATATGACCTCATTTTCTCTGAAATTTCTTCTAAGTCCAGATTTAACAGATTTTCAAATTCCGTGACATGATTGGTCAACGTGTACGTCATTAAAACCAATTATGACCGTTATTAGTACTCCTATAAAAGGTCTTATCTAATTGACAAACCCTAATCAGAAAAATAAGTCTTTCAAGAAGAAAATTATTCTAAGTTTTGCAGCCGCCGCTTTCCAAAAAAATCCATGTTTCCTCTCTCTCTCCTCACGGAACGAAAGCTGCCGCCGTCATTGTTCTTCTCCGGTAAGGGCTTCGATTTTCAGAGGAAATAGACTCAAGAAATTTTACAGATCGAGATCGTCTCTCAACTGCTCATCCTCTTCCCGATCGTGTAAGATAGAAGATTCAGATCTGGTGCCGAGATTTTCTTCATTTTTCTGAAAGTGACATAAAGCTTATAAGAAGAAGATCCTAGTTGCTTGCTTGCAGATCTGAGAGAAAAATCATTGTTTGTATTTTCTTAGACAAATTTCATTCTTGTAGGAGAAGTTTTCTCCGAGTGTAGGAGTTTTCAACTTTGAGTTTGTAGGAAGTTTTGCCTTCCGAGTTGTCGATCTAGTTGTTTGGATTGAGATTGTAGGAACTTTGTTCCGAGGGTAGAATTTGTTTTCAATCCGAGAAAGTGGATTAGCCGAGTCTAGTAGATTGCTAGATCGGTAAGGGAAAGTGGATGTACCCAAGATCGGGGAACCACTATAAATCTTGTCTCGTTTGTGATAATTTGGTAGATAGATATGTTCTGTGTTCTAAGATCTTTTTATTCCGCAAAAGATGCACAACTAACCTATTCACCACCCCTCTAGGTGATTTAGGTTGACAACTATTATCTTTCAATTGGTATCAAAGCGAGGTTGATCATTAAAAGGTCAACACCTTGATCAGTTCCTGCAAATAGTTGTCATTTGAGATCTACCTATCATGGACAAGGCAAAGGATTTTGCCAAGCTTCCCCTATGCAACAAGAACAACTTTCCCATGCGGAAAGAAAAGATCAAACTCTTTATGCAAGCTGTGGATCCAAGGATTTTCATGATAGTTGAAGAAGGTCCTTATATCCCTATGACTGTCTCCACTATAGACCCCACCAAGAAGGTTCCAAAGAAGCTGATGGATTTGGACAAGGTCGAGATTGTACTTGTCTCACTGGACAAGAAAGCTAAAAACATTATAGCAAGTGCAGTTGATGACTCAATGCTGCAGAACGTAATCCACTGCCAATCTGCAAAGGAGATGTGGCAGTCCATGTTTACCTTGATGGAAGGAACAGAAGAAGTGTGGGATGATCGGAGATCCCTCCTCAATCAAAAATATGAAGCCTTCCGACAGGGAAGCAAAGAGACCATTGCTGATACATTTGAGAACTTTTTCAAGATAGTGAATGGTCTAAGAGTCTATGGCAGAGTATTCACTAATGGAGAACTGAATGATAAGTTCCTGAGATCCCTGACCAAAGAATGGGACAACAAGGTCTGTGCCATCAGGGAGTTTGTGAAGCTGGCAGAGACAGACCCACAAAATCTCTTCGGGAAGCTTATGTCATATGAGTTTCAACTCAACACTAGGAAAGTTGAAGAAGAGAAGAGCAGGTCTGCTCTCAAAGAAAAGTTTGTTGCTCTAAAGGCAGACACCTCTAGAAAGACAAAGGCTGCCTCCCCTGCTCCAGCTCCAGAAATCAGTAAAGAAGAAGAAAACTTCAGAGCCAAGCATCTCAGGCTCTGAGCTATCAGAAGGAGAGTTCTCACTGCTCTCACGTCAGTTCAAAAAATTCCTGAACAAGAAGAAGCAATGGAAAGGCAAGGATGCCTCATATAGAAGATCACGACACGATGGTGATCGGCAAAGAAAAGGCTCAAGCAGCCATGACAGGTATAATACTAAACAGAACAAATATGTTTTGAATGACATTATTTGCTATTGTTGTAATAAGTCAGGTCACGTCATCGCCGACTGCCCTCATAAGAAGAAGGAGGGTGGTAGAAGAGAAGAAAAAGAAATCCTCATTCAACAAGAAGAGGAAAGAGAAGAGCCTGATAGCCAAAAAGAGCAAGACCCTTAGTGACTCCGACTCATCTAAGTCGAGTGAAGAGGAAGAAGCTTATTTTGGGCTTATGGCTCAAACAGATGATGATCAAGAGCCCCAGTTCACTGGGAAGGTAAACTCTCATACCCCTCTTTCAGATTCTGAAGTCTCTGAACATGATTGTGAGGATAGCTCCTCTAACGATGAGTCAGAACTAATGGCCCAGTACAGGGAGTTAATCATGGCTTACGACAAATGTCGTCGAGTCGTAAAGACTCAGGCTAAAGAGATCAAATCTCTAAAAGCCGAAGAGAGCATCTTGAGAGAGAAAGTCGCAAAGACTGACTCCCTCGAAGAAAACTTCAACAATGCTATTGAAGAATATAACAAGGCTCTTGAGCACCTTGCCCTCAAAGAGAAAATCATCAAGGAATTAGAGGGATAACTTGCCACTGAAAAGAAACTTGTTGAAAGTTTCTCAAAGTCCAAGGCAGTTCTTCCATTTGTTGCTGAATTCTCGGCAAAGGCTAAGGGAGCTGGGCTAGGCCATGAAGAAGCTCCTAGTAAATCCTCTAGGAGAAATAAGTCTCAACGAAAGAATAAGGCCGCCAAAAAGGCCTTAGCCAAAGAGAAGGAGAAAGCCCCGCAAGATCAGACTACATTCAAGAAAGTCATCTTTCCATCAAATGAGTTTGATTTTGACTCATCTTACGGGCACTTTGCTAGTCCTACCTATGTAGAGCCAAAGTCCCACTATCAAGGATGGACTCTACCCAGAGACTTTGGCGAAAGTGTCTTTAAGGCACCTTATGAAGATGTTGTTCTTAAGAGCTATGGCCCTTTCAATCATGGTCATAACTTCAAGAAGACACCAAAGACAAAGCCTGTTGTAGAAAGGCCTCCTAAGGAGAAGAAGACATGTGATTGTCATTATCACGAAGCTTCCTCCTCCAAGATTGCTGCCCCTGCTGGACCACAATTCCAAAAGGTAAACCAGGAGATCATGAGGAAAAGATACAACAGATTTGACTGTTGGTGCTGTGGCAAGGTTGGTCACTTCACCATAGATTGCTGGTTCAATCCCAGAAATGCTGCAACCCCTCATGTCAGCAATATGAGAAAGACCGCTTATAATGCGAACACTCGTAGAGGGAGTACTCTAACCCGAGACCAAGGACCCAAACGTGTTTGGGTTCCTAAGGCAAATTGATTATGATTGCAGGTATGTCCAAAGGCCAACAAAACGCCTATCTGGTATTTGGACAGCGATTGCTCTCGGCATATGACCGGGACTAGAAGCCTTATTCAGAACTTTACTCCAGTTGTGAACGTACCAAAGGTCATCTTTGGAGGTTCAGACCGTGGAATCACTAGAGGCTATGGTATGATCACTAATGGCAATGTATCCTTCTCGGATTTGGCTTATGTCGAAGGATTGGAACACAATCTCATAAGCATAAGCCAACTCTGCGATAAAGGATACATAGTTGAATTCCATGCTGATAAGTGCTTGATAAAATCCGTTGAATATATGGAAACGATTCTATCCGACACTCGAAGCAGCAATATTTTCTGTTTAAATTTCATTTGTATAGATTCCTGTAGACCAGTGTGCCATTTAGCAAAAGATAGTGCGTCTCTTGGTGACCAATGGCACAAGAGACTAACACATATTAATTTCAAAACTATTAATAAATTATTTTAAATGAACTTAGTACGTGATGCCCCAAATGCCAAGTGCGTCAAAGATATACCTTGTCATGCATGTGTAAAAGGCAAGCAAACAAGGGCTACCTTTAAAAGCGTTATTGGCAAAGACTATAATAGATGTCTTCATCTACTGCACATGGACTTGTTTGGTCCACTGTAAATTAGAAGTTCGGGAGGCAAGGATTATACGTTGGTAATTGTTGATGATTAATCGCGCTTTGCATGGGTGTTCTTTTTGAAGCACAAGTCAGATACCTTCGACATCTTTACTAATTTTGTCATGCAAGTCCAGAATGAGTACAATTGCTCTGTAGTCAAAATCAGAAGTGACAATGGAACAGAGTTCAAATCTGGGGCCATGATAGAATTCTGTGAAAGCTTAGGTATCCTTCATGAGTTTTCCTCTCCTCGTACTCCACAACAGAACGGAGTGGCTGAGAGAAGGAACAGAACACACATAAAGGTCTGCAGGACAATGTTGAGTGATGCTTCACTTCCGGAGTATTTCTGGGTTGAAGCCGTCAACACTGCATGCCACATGCAAAATCGAGCACTCATAAACAAAGACCACAATAAGACACCTTACAAACTTCTGAAAGACAGGAAACCAACAGTCTCATACTTTAGAATCTTTGGTTGTAAATATTTCATACTTAACAATGGTAAGTATCATACCACCAAGTTCAGCGAAAAGAGTTTTGAAGGTATTTTCGTAGGTTATAGTAGCCATAGTAACGCATATAGAATATTTAATAGAAAAACCATGGTGGTAGAAGAATCGATACATGTTGTATTTGATGAGACGAGCTTGCTGCAAAGCAATCCGTCTAGTGTGCTCACTAAAGATGCAGGTGCAAAGCTGAAAGAAATAAGCTTGGATGAACCGTTCGAAGACAAAGGCGAAAAGTTCATCAAGATCACCACTCCAACCCCTATTGGAGAGGCTGATGATCAAGATGAAGAAGTCATCAAAAATGAAGAAATCACTCTGGTGATTGAAGATAATCCAGATGCAAGAACTTTAGAGCTCAGACATCTTAAGGATCATCCCATAGACCAGATCATAGGAGATCCCCGGGACAGTGTCAGAACTCGAAGAGGTACAACTAATGAGAATTTATATTTGAGTTTTCTCTCACATGTTGAACCGAAGAAGTTTTAGGAAGCAAACTCAGATGCATCGTGGATAATAGCAATGGAAGAAGAGCTAAATCAGTTCAAGCGCTGCAATATATGGAAGCTTGTTCCAAGACCCAAAGGAAAGAATGTCGTTGGAACAAAATGGGTCTACAGGAACAAGATGGATGAAGACGGGACGATCATAAAGAACAAGGCTAGACTTGTCGCTAAAGGCTATCGTCAAGAAGAAGGAATCGACTTCGACCAGACATATGCTCCAGTGGCAAGGCTGGAGGCAATAAGGTTATTCATAGTATTTGCTACATTCAAAGGCTTCACCGTCTATCAGATGGACGTGAAGTCTGCCTTCCTAAATGGTAACATAAAAGAGGAAGTGTATGTGGAACAACCTCCAGGTTTCGTTGATCCTAACTTTCCTAATTACGTCTATTTACTGCACAAGGCTCTATATGGTCTGAAACAAGCTCCTCGAGCTTGGTATGAGACGCTGTCTAGCTTTCTACTTGAGAACAAGTTCACAAGGGGAAAGATAGAGAAGACATTATTTCTTAGGGAAATTAAAGGCAAGATTTTGGTAGTGCAAATCTATGTCAACGACATTATTTTTGGCTCTACAGACGACAACCTCTGCAAAAAGTTCTCAAAACTTATGCAAGGGAAGTTCGAAATGAGCAGTATGGGTGAGCTGAAGTATTTCTCAGGGCTTCAGGTGAAACAATCTGAAGATGGAATTTTCATCTCGCAGACCAAGTTCACTAAAGAGCTAATTAAGAAATTTGAAATGGAGAACGCAACCTCTATGAGGATCCAATGGGCTCAACTATGTCTCTGGACAAGGATGAAAAAGGGAAACCTTTTGATGAAACCAAGTACAGAAGCATAATTGGATCCTTGCTCTACCTTACTGCCAGTAGACCTGAAGTAATGTTTTCAACATTTGTCTGTGCTAGATTTCAGGTGAACTCTAAGGAATCTCACTACGCTGCTGCAAAGCGGATCTTGAGATACCTTAAAGGTACACCAAATCTTGGCTTATGGTACCCAAGAAGTAATCACAGTGAACTAATTGGTTTTTCAGATGCAGACTTTGCAGGCAGCAAAGATGACAGGAAAAGCACCTCCGGGACATGTCAATTCTTTGGAAGAAGGCTAATCTCCTGGAGTAGCAAGAAGCAGAACTGTGTCGCAATCTCAACGGCTGAGTCAGAGTACATCTCGGCATGCAGTTGCTGCGCACAGTTACTCTGGATAAAGAATCAGTTCGAAGACTACAACATGAAGTTCAAGAATGTCACATTGTTTTGCGACTTTTCCAGCGCAATTGCAATAGCCAACAATCCAGGCTCGCACAGCCAGACAAAGCATATCGCGCTAAGGTACCATTTTATCCGGGAGCATGTAGAGCATGGGGACATAGATCTCCAATATGTCTCCACAAATAGGCAAGTCGCAGATATTTTCACGAAGCCGCTGGATGAGACCAAGTTCTCATTCTTCAAAACTGAACTTGGGATGCTCAACAAGGAAGATTAAAGAAGTTTGGATTTCAAGAAAGCAACAGAAAATAAAGGGTTAGTCAACTTGGCATTTCAATTACTTTATGAAACTTGACGTACTCGAGACATTAAAGGACCTACTCGAGTAGTCCATTCAACCTACTCGAGTAAGGAACTTCCTGTACTCGTGTAGTACACTTCATCCACTCGAGTACATTCTATTGACATACTCGAGTATACAGAAGTTTTACCTACTCGAGTAACCCTTCATATACTCGAGTAAGTCGATTCACCTACTCGAGTACCTCCTTCTCTCTCGTGTATGTCTCTTTGGACTTTTCAAAATTTTCCTATAAGCCCACCAAGGCTTATGCCGCCTTTCCCTTTAAGTAATTTCCTTCTTTTAGGATAATTAGACTTAAACCTAGGGTGTTATAAGTTCGAAATTCCAAAAATCATTCTACATGAAATCAATTCCAATCACTCGAGTACCCGTCTGCCGCTTCATCTTCATTCGAGAAATTGCAGAGCCGCGACTGTTCCTCTTCCCCCCGACAGAGTTTTTTTTCCAAATTTCTGCATCATGGCCGCCGTCTCCAAGATTGGTGTAGGTTCGGAACTTGTTACCGCCGGGATTGCCGAGCTTTCAGACGACTTTCAAAATTTGTTGATTCTTCTAGACACCGCAGGGCTCTCCTTCATCCTGCAAGAACCCTGTCGGATCCTCTTCCCGGAGGTAACAGAATTCTTCTCAAATCTGAAGGTCAAGCGATATGGACTATTCCTGAAATCAAAAGTGAAAGGTTTGGAAATTAAACTCTCCAAGACCACTGTCTCTCACCTTCTCCGTTTACCGATAGTAGACGAAGAAGATGATCTAGATGACGAAGATTCTGACAGAACAGCCTTATTCTGTGGCATCTCGGCTGACGCTCAGTATATCAAAAGGTCAGACATGAATGCAGAAGGGAAGTTTCTAGTTGATGTTATTGGCAAGATTTTGCTGTGCAAGACCAAATCCATAAGAGACATTCCACTATATTTATTCGACATCATGCAAACCATTGTCTGCCGCAAGAAATACCAGTTTGGGATGCTAATTCTGGACAAAATCAAGGATAGTTTAAAATCCCCCAATTTCGCTAGAATAATCTCTCTGCTCCTCCACGAAACCAATCCTCAAGTATTTGACTTCTCCAAAGGGACCCCTCTTCACCACATGAAGAAGGTATCCATTTCCTCTATTCAGAGATGAGAGCTTAAGATGAAGAATCCTACCCAAGCTGCTAAGATTACAGAAGTTCCAGCAGGTCCAGCATTAGAGGACAGGACTCCATCTCCCTCTCCTCATCATGTGGCCAGCTCCTCTAGTGCACCAA
The DNA here is from genome assembly GCA_039583875.1 of Platanthera guangdongensis. Classification (NCBI taxonomy): domain Eukaryota; kingdom Viridiplantae; phylum Streptophyta; class Magnoliopsida; order Asparagales; family Orchidaceae; genus Platanthera; species Platanthera guangdongensis. The sequence goes on along the minus strand of CM077154.1, from coordinate 24,658,339 downwards.
GTGAGGGGGAGCCTGCTCCTTCTATCTCAGTCAGGAAGTCCTCTCCTCCAAAAACAACCTCATCTCCTCAGCCAGCAATTTCTTCCCTACCTCATACACCTCAAACTCCAGCAACTCCTTCAGATCAGATACCTCAAGAATCTCTTCTCTCAACAGCTGCTGCTATAGATGCAATGATTGCAGAACTCACTGAAGAAGTGCTGCCTATTCCTCCTCCTCCTTTATCTCGTTCAGCTCCATTCTCTGAATTTCACAAGGCTTCAACTCCTGGACAATCTCCAGATAATTCTCCTGCCAGGCTCCAGCTTCAAATCCTGATTCCTCTCAACCACTGACAGACATCATTCTCATTTCTGATGAGCGCTCTCCTGTGCCAGCAGAGGCTCCTCTCAGGAACTTAGATTTCTCTATCCCTTATGATCCAGAAGAAAGGGATGCTCTCATTCTTACAACAAGACCTCACATCTCTGTGACCCTTGAAGAGATAGCTCCATGGGTAGCTCCTCCTCTCCCTTCTGCTCTTCCGACATCTGCTGCTCCTTCCACTGCTGCTGCTACAGACTCTTCCTCCTCAGATTTACTGTAATAGATTGCACTGCTTCTTCAAGACTAGAGAACTTATTTTGATACTTGTCTAAAGACTATAACTGACAATGTAACTGCTCTCGAGACTGAGATGAGCAGAGGCTTTGCTGAAATCCAGCATAACACTGACAAACTCAAGTACTTATTTCAACTTGGTGGGAAATCCCTAGACCACACTATCACTAGTGTTGGAGAAGTTATGGAACAAGATGTCACCCTTGCAAATAATAAAATAGAGCTAGACAAGAAAAATGAAGCAAATAAAGTGAAAATCTGTGAAGAAGTTGGCCTCTTTAAAGAAGATGCTATAGACAGATTATCTGTTGAAATCAGAAAGGGGGAGGGCTTGGTCAAAGAACTTTTAGAAAAATCAGCTGCTCTGAAGGCAGATGTATGGGAAACTCATGTGAAGACAATTCATGATGATGTGCTAGCCCAGATACATAGTGTCAAATTTCATACCTATGACACTGCTGTCTGGATGCACAATCAGATTCTGTCAGACCTTGCTGTTGACCCCAACATCATTCCACATCATTTAAATCCTCTAGCTACAGATGCCTCTGCCCCAGCTGCTCCTCTGCAACCTACCTTCTCTCCCAGGCCTGGAGACTCAGTTGCTCCTCCAGACACCTATGTTCAAGGCTGGGAAGAAGATCCTACTGACATTTTCCTTTAGGCTCCTCCAGAGATCAAAACTTACAAGAATAAAAGGAAGTATGGTGAAGGTCCTTCTGCTAGCAAGACTGTTCCTGCTAAGGTTCCTGAACATGCTAAAGTTTGGTCTCCAACCTCCAAATCCCTGATTCTGGAAACTCTCAGATTAGTTATGGAATTCCATGAGAGCAGGAATATTCGTTACAGCTCGTATGAATGGGAACTTTATGAAAAATCCATGAGCAAAAGGAGAATATATGATAGAGAGTATGGGAGGAACAACCCTGCTGCCCCTCCTAGACCTCCCAAATATTATCCTAAACCCTACTACTATCAGAGAAGACAACAAGAGAAATTGGACAGACAACAGCATCAAGGCTGATTTTCAAGGACTTTTGAGAATGTGAAATGATTGAGTGTAGAATTGATAACTTTGGATATTCTTATTTATATGATTCTAAGTTTTTGCTCTTATTATCTTTTCTCATAAGTCTATTGCTTGCTTGTACATTTTTCTACTTAGTACTGTTTATGTCTATAATTCACCTTAGTGTAAAGGGTTCTGACTTCAACAAATAGGGGGAGATTGTTGGGAACTATGTCCACATTAAACCAGATTTGATGAAGCCACCCTGGAACTAAGATGAATTAGTTTGTATTTGATGCTTCGTTTGAGTTGTGTTTGTAGGACTCCAATGGGAAGTGTAGACCAATGTCAGTCTACAATAAGTCACCAAACACAGGACCATGCAATGTAATCCCTCGTTGTGTGTTCCAAAGTGTTGACTCATGTGTAGCCTCTCTATTGGGATACACTTCGTATTCAAGCTATAGGACTGTGAAAAGACCTCATGCTGATTCCCCTCTAGTAGAAGAAAAATTTCTGACAGAAATTTCTCTAAGTTTTTCTCTCGAGTAGGTCTTTAACTACTCGAGTAGATTGCTTGAGATATACCCGAGTAAAACTTCTGCATACTCGAGTAAGAAAATTCTTCCTCTCGTGAAGTTAAGTAAAACACTCGAGTAGTTCACTGACATACTCGAGTAGCTTACTCAACTACTCGAGTAGATCATTCTTCCTACTCGAGTTGCCCAGAATTCAGTTTGGAAGTTTTTTCTAAGTCATTTTACTCGAGTAGGTACTTTGTATACTCGAGTAGTTCTCGACACTGTGTCGAGTAACTCTCTTCTCTATGTCGAGTAGTTAAGAAATACTCGAGTAAGTCTTTCACATACTCGAGAAGATTTCTTTCCTCTCGAGTAGTTCAATCTGACTACTCGAGTATCTATTTTTCCCGTGTGCAGAATATTTCTATGTGTTTGTCTCGAGTAGTTCGATTCTGCCTACTCGAGTAGTACAACTTGTACTCAAGTAGTTCAGCTCCTTCCCGTGAAACCTTTCTGTATTCTCGAGTAGATCTTCTGAGTACTTGAGTAGTTGATTATATGTACTCGAGTAGTTATCTTCAACCTACTCGAGCAGTCTTGAATTGTATACCCGAGTAATATTTCTTTGCTTACTCGAGTAGTCCTTGACCTACTCGAGTAGTTTTATACTTACTCGTGTATATGACCTCATTTTCTCTAAAATTTCTTCTAAGTCCAGATTTGATAGATTTTCAAATTCTGTGACATGATTCATCCACATGTACAACCAATTATGACCGTTATAAGTAATCCTATAAAAGGTCTTATCTAATCGACAAACCCTAATCAGAAAAACAAGTCTTTCAAGAAGAAAATTATTCTAAGTTTTGCAGCCACCGCTTTCCAAAAAGAATCGTTGTTTCCTCTCTCTCTCTTCACGGAACGAAAGTCGCTGCCGCCACTGTTCGTCTCCGGCAAGGGCTTCGATTTTCAGAGGAAATAGACTCAAGAAGTTTATAGATCGAGATCGTCTCTCAACTGCTCATCCTCTTCCCGATCGTGTAAGACAGAAGATTCAGATCTGGTGCCGAGATTTTCTTCATTTTTCTGAAAGTGCCGTAAATCTTATAAGAAGAAGATCCTGGTTGCTTGCTTGCAGATCTGAGAGAAAAATCATTGTTTATATTTTCTTAAACAATTTTCATTCTTGTAGGAGAAGTTTTCTCCGAGTGTAGGAGTTTTCAACTCCGAGTTTGTAGGAAGTTTTGCATTCCGAGTTGTTGATCCAGTTGTTTGTATTGAGATTGTAGGAACTTTGTTCCGAGGGTAGGATTGATTTTCAATCCGAGATAGTGGAGTAGCCGAGTCTAGTAGATTGCTAGATCGGTGAGGGAAAGTGGATGTACCCAAGATCGGGGAACCACTATAAATCTTATCTCGTTTGTGATAATTTGGTAGATAGATCTGTGCTGTGTTCTAAGATCTTTTAATTCCGCAAAAGACGCACAACTCACCTATTCACCCCCCTCTAGGTGATTTAGGTTGACAACTATTATCTTTCACACTATCTACCATGGCCGTCATTATTGACTAAGGCCAATAATGGCAAAGCTTCCTACAGCCACCTAACACCCCTTCTCTTCGTCATAAAACCTTCACTGGACTACAAGGAGTCAGTCCCACCATTTAACTGAAGGAGCCAAGCATCTTCATAGTGTTGTTGCAGAAATCCGACCACCACCACCACCAAAATGGTTTCCCGGCGATCGGCAAGGCTACAGTCGCCCAGCAAGGTCCTCCTCCACTCCTTCTCTCATGTATAGATCATAACAATCACTAGGTCCAAGGTTCGGGCTCAATTGAGCCCGATCCAATTCGGGATTTCCACGGATTTTGGCCGAAAATTCTTTTGCTAGATCTGCCGGAATAGGGCTCTCCGGCGGCTGTGCCGCTGCCTGGATACGGCCACCACCTCAACGGAGGTGGTGGTGGCGGTGGCCGGCCGGGGAGGTGGCCGGATCGCCGGCGGAAGCTCTTGCAATTACTTCCAGGCGGGAGAAATCCCGACCGTTGGCTGAACGGGGAAGATGAAGGGATCCCGTCAAATATGCGCCAAGATTCGTGCAACCCTTGATTTATCAAACTATAGGAAATATAATTCTGAATTTTAAATTATGTCACACCTTTATGTATTTAATGTTCTTAATTTTAAAAAATATATAGATGCTTTTTCATAAAATATGTTCAACATGAAACGTGTAGCCTGGAGAGTCTAATTTACAGCAAATTTGATTTGAACCAATTTGCGTGCCTGGTGTGACCTGGGCACTCATTTTGGTGGGACCTACACCTAGGACTATGCAGACATTAAACGAGTGCCCACACTTCATCCTTGGTCCAAATTAATTGGAATTTTGGCAGTGAGTCCCACTAGACCATATCTAGGCCTTCCCAAAAATGGGAATTTTTGGGGAATATTTTTACATAGTTTTGGAAATTATTTAATAATAATATGGTAATTTAATTATGTGGTCTAATGACCTCCAAACCATGCCAAATTTTGTGAGTGGTCTATAGACTCATGCTAAGTCTCTGTATAAAGTTTCACCTCATTTGGATGTGTTTTGTATAGGTATTGACCTAACCCTAACTTTACCTTAATGAAGGTATTTTGGTCAAGAAGTGCACTTTTGATTTTGAGTGACCAAATCAGCTCAACAGAGGCTGAAAGTTGGGCCACTGACTTGGTATGGCATTATCACCTCCCCATGGAATGTGGGGTAGAGTGGAATTGATTTGCCCTAAGATCCTAGGACAAACCCTAAGGAAGGACCTTTGTGTCTTGTGAAGGGTATGAGTCCTAAACACCTTGGATGAACTTCAAATTTTGTACGCAGGGTCCTAGGGTAGATAAAAACCTATGGTAAAAATCTTAAAGGATTTTGAAAAGGTTAGGGCCCACAAAACCCTAACCTTAGCTTAGGGCATAAAAATTGTAGTGCTAAATTAGGTTAGCAAAACTCTTTGAAATATAATGAAATTTGGGTAGTGTGGGAATATGGATATATTGAGCCTCTGGTAATTTATTTGGGAATTTTGGACCAATATTGTTAGCACTTCATTTGTAACCCTTGGGATAACCCTAATTAATAATTTGACTATTATGATCCCACTGCCCATTAAAAGGTCATGAAAATTTGGCAGAGGTAGTTGTAGACCATATTGATCATCTATGAATTTTAATATAATTTTTGAATACATATTTAGGGTATCTACTTCACAAGTTCATAACTTTGGGAACATGCTAAATAATTCTGACAGAGCTCAATATTTGATGAAAAATTATGAAACTTGATAGGTAGTGTTCCTAATTCATTATGCTCATGTTGGAATTTATTTGGAATTTTTAGATTGATAATTGGTATACTTTGTTCATTAACCCATTAACTTGGAATTTTATGAGAAAACCAAGTATAGACTTTATTTTTCACTGGTAAATTGTGAAACTTGATCTAAAGAATTTATATGCCCTTATAATCATACTTGTATTTTATCTGAATTTTTGGAAGTATTATTGTTGTACATACCTCTTAAAAGATTTATTATGGGATATATTTGAAAATAAAATTAAGGGTTAAAACCTTGCTGAAAAATTGGAAGGCTTAGACTTTAGAGTTGATTATTCAGTTTGTAATTATCATAAATTTAGTGGAATATTATCTTGTCTGAAATTGGTACTTCATGTTCAAACTTGAGCTTTTTGGCTACTAGAATAAATAAATAAATTATCAGACAAATTAGGAAAATTATGAATTTCTGGATTTATGCTAAAAATGTCATTATAGCCATCTAATAATTATCATATGGGTACTGGATGATTAGTTGGTGTATCTCTCGTTTTATGAGTCATATAGCTTAAGTGGTCTGCATGCAGTAAAAACTGCAGAAATTATGTTTGAGTATAATTGATGCATGTCTTGGGATTAGTGGTACACTTGTTTGGATGGTTAAAATTAAGTTCATTATTGGTAGTAGGATGAGTTGAGGGATGGATTGACTAGAGTTAGGCGGTGCCCGGGATCGACAAAATATCGTCTTCCTCGTAGGGAGGAAGTGTTTAATGTACTAGGGCTAGGTTCAGTAAAATTAATTAATGGTCGGGAAATCGGGTAGTAACCAATAATAGTAAGTGACTTGCGAAAGGGAGCTTTGGGCGTAATCCCATCATAGTTCCTAGTGCCTTAGAGAGCCCTTTACGGGGTATACCTTGGGCAGTCCTAGGCTAACGTAAATGGCAGGTGTGATAAATCTTAAGAGCAACTAGAATAATTAGGGGTTCACTTTCACACACCCCGGTGTCTCAGGGAGTTAGTTTGACTCGGTTGATATTTGTGAGGGGCGGGATGGCCCGGCGAGTTTCGACTCGGTTGTTTGAGACAGACATTATGGTACGGGGAGCTTCGGCTCGGTTTTGAATACGATAAATTTGCATGTGCATAAAACGAAAGAAAATTAAGGTGGTGGGTCTTCGGTATTGGAGGGTCGATGCACCGACGCCAATATGCTGACTCGGCATGTGTGGTTAGCACTTCGCCAACGGAAGTCCGGTGCGCCAGCCGGCAAGAGTATGCAGGAGTCCGCTTCGTGCACCAAGCGTTGAGGCGTATGATAGGTCTGACCGGTAGTGCTTTACTGGTTTAGAGGTGGGCGAGGCCCAACGCACCGCTTCCGTCTGCCACTACGGAGGTATCCTGGGAGGCTACGACTCCAGAAAGGGGGAACTAAAGGTCTGTGTGCACAGAGTCGGGTGTGTGTGTTGCACTTGCATGTTCCATCATACCCAATTGCATGTCATAGCATAGTCGATTTATTTAACCCCTGACAACTAAGGTATAAGTGGAATGGGACGCTTATACATTAGGACTTGCAAAACGACCCCTTGGTCTATAAGCTTGTGTGGGTAAGTTTATAAATTAAGGTCAATTTTGATATATATTTACTGCTGTTTGATAACCGACACCCCAACGTATAAATTGGTATGAGACTTTTTATACGATGAGAGTCTTGCAGAAGACCCCTTGGCTTATGTGTTCCCACATAAGTGAAGGTTACTTTTCATATTTCGTCTTATTATCAATATCTATTATAGAATTGCTAGTATAGGTCCGCTGCCATCTGTTTTTGATTATTCTCCACCTTCAAGTCCTCCCCTTTCTTCCTCCCCGCTCGGTGCCTAGGAGCCATGGGGGAAGGGGTGGGGAATGATAGGGCTTAGTCTTTTAGACTAACGGTTTTTGAACCGCATTATTTTAGGAAATCGTGGAGCCCAGCACGGGGGAGCAGCCCCAGAGACCGGTACGCTTGGAGATGGGGCAGTCTAGCTCCGGAGTTCATACAGCCGGGACCGTGAGTCTCGACCTGAGTAGATGTTCTGTTTTTGCTTCCACATGAGTGATTTGTAGTGAGGACATGATGTACTGGGCATGAGCCCATGATTTTAGTATTTTGTATATTTGTGGACACTCCCTTCATGTAGTTTATTTACTACAAGCAGTCAGGCACGGGGGACCCCGTGCGGGGTAGCAATATTGGTCGGGGAAGCGACATTGGTCGAATGCGGCGACATTGGTCGGGGGCGACGACATTGGTTCGGGGCGGCGACATTTGTCGGGGAGGCGACATTGGTCGGGGCGGCGACATTTGTGGGGGTGGCGACATTGTTTGGGGAGATGACATTGTTCGGGAGCGGCAACATTGGTTCAGGGCGGCTACATTGGTCGTGGACAACGACATTGGTCGGCGCGGCGACATTGGTCCGGGGCGGCTAAATTGGTCGTGGACGACGACATTGGTCGGGGCAGCGACATTGGTCCGGGGCGACGACATTGGTCGGGGGCGGCAACATTGGTCTTGGGAGGCGACATTTGTCGTAGGCGGCGACATTGGACGTGGGCGGCGACATTGGACATTGGGGGCTACATTGTATGTGAGCAGCGACATCGGACGTGGGGGCGAGTATGGACGTGGGGAGATACATCGGTCGTATAAGTGGCATTGGTCGTGGATGACATCATTGGTCGTAGGGGGTGACATCCGTCGTGGGCGGCGACATCAGTCGTGGATGTGGGCAACAAAGACCTTCAGCGAAGCGACTGGAACTGTTGCTAGAATAGGGGATGTGTCAAAGAAGAGGGAAGCGAGGAATTTGGGTTTTGAAGAAAAGGGGGTGCCTGATGTGAAATATTAGGAGGAGAAGATGGGAAAGAGGATGAGGAATGAGAGATGAGCGGCGGGCAGCAGGAGCAGCCAGGCTAGCGATATAGGGCAGCGTGAAATGAAAAATTGCGCCGGAATTATCAAAAGACCAGAAAGTCCTCGATTTTGAAAGAAAGGGTCGTTTATTGAGGCAATTTGGGGAGAGGAATGTTACACCATCCTTATATTTGAGTTTGCTTATCTAATAAAGATTAACAAAGCATATCATAGTGCAGCAATTATTCTACATCAAAAACACTTTGCAGTGCAATTAGTATCTCTGAAAGTAACTCAGGCTAAAGTGAAGGAGTTCTCAATACATATAGCAATAAGAGTGTATGCAATGGCTGAATACATAGCTAAAATTGAACTAATAACTAAAATTATAGCTCAGTCTCATCATAACAGCATTTTAAGTTGCTAAAATTGAACTCCTAACTTACAATGCAGTAATATCTTGTAATTAGCTCAACATGACAGAATCTTGATTACATGCATATGATTAACTGCATATGATTAAATGCATATGATTAAAACAATGACAAATTTCTACCAGCCTATTAGCTGAAGACTGAACAAAGAACAATCAACTTTAAGAGCAATAAAGCCAAAGTTTACGAACAAAGTCGGCCTTTATAACAACAACAACAACAGAATAGCTTCAATAAATCATAACAAAACTCAAATATTTGAATCTGCTGATTGAAAAAAACAAAACAAAACATAGCTTTTTCGTGATGGAGGAGTTTTTGAGGTGATGGAGGAGTTGTTGAGGTGCAGTCAGGACTCTATCGAGGGCACGGTAGGGTTATACACGCAGGCGGGACTGTCGAGGGCACAATACGGTTATGGAGGCTACTTTCGGGGGGCGGCTGGCAGTCAAGGAAGAGAGGAGGTGATGGTAGCGTGCAAGGTAGGAGAAATCAGGAACAACAGTGTGCAAGGGAGGAGAAATCGGGGAGGAGGCGATGACAGCGTATATGGGCAACAAAAAGCGATTTTCTTTTGGGAGATTTTAGGAATAATGATATGTTGATGGTGGAGGAGAGAATACGGTGAAAAGACCAAAAAAACCGCAAAAGTCTCTTAGAAATGCTAATGTTATGGGGGCAATTTCGTATTAAAATTTTACACCAAAGTCTCCAAACCTCTTCCCATATATAATAACGATTTGAAAACTCTGCTTCAGCTGACAACATTATTTTACAAATTGTTGCTGCAATTTGCAAAGATAAAATAATTACATTCACCATACATTGCATTTACATGCAAAAAATAAGCAAAGATCCTTCCTTGTCATATGATTATAAAATATTAATTAACATTTTCAATTGTGCATACGAAACTTGATATAAGAAATTTAGACATCAGTTTCTAAAAATTAGTATAGAACAACTCATCAAAATTGTAAGTTCTTCTGTTATTCATTGTGCAAATAAAACTAATTAGTATATACCATTAGCACTGAAGTTGAAAAGAGAGCACCAAATGAAAACCCAGAAAACCACTGTTCCATTGGAGAGAATCCACACTCTACACTACGACATCTCTGCAAGGAATACTATTAAGCACATTGCGGGTGAAAATTACAATGCAATATTTGAGAGCAGAAGAAGAGCAGAAAGAAAAGAAAAAGAATAAGAAAAACCTGAAATAACTATTGTGAAAAATCTGAAATCAGATAAAGTCGAGTAAGAGGAATAAATATGCAGGTGGTCAGAATTATGAAGAAATACACATGTAACTTACAGGAGAGGCTCTTCAATGGTCTTGGAGAATTGGAAAATGTTGAAGTGAATGTTTGTGAAATACCTAAAAGAGATATATGTAGAATGTTTGTGAAATACCTGTAAGAGATTAGCCGAGAAGGCGTAGATGAAAAGATCGAATTGTAGCAAACTGGAGCACCAAGACCTACATTAACAGTAATAACATTACTCAGTTTTGATTTAATTCCTCTCAGATTTTCAAAAATTCAAATGTACCATCGAAGATGGTTCTCACCTCCTGCTTGAGCCCAAATGATGGAGTCGGGCTTTATTTTTTCTCGAGATGCAGCATGAGCGTGGAGAGGAGATGTGGAGGAGTGAGGCTTGGAGGACGGCGCTGTCGTAGGAGAGAAATGGTGATCGGCATGTTGAGAAGTAGGGGAAATCTTGGAGACGTAGTTATGCACGCGTAGAGATAGCACACCCGAAGCAGATCGGCGAAGGAGCAAACCAAAAGCGATTATGGGTTTTCTTCCACAGTTTGAGCCTGTATTTTCCTGCACCAATGTTTTAAGACCCACTCTACACTTCCAACAGAAATGTCGCCAGATAAAGATTGTCGAACACCTCAGTAAAATGTTCTAATTTGATTACGAAATATGCATTTCCTTAAGAAGAGGGAACGTAAGAAGAAGGAGAAGGACGATTAACAACCATAATGCATTGCAGGGTTTTTGATGGCTTACATGAAAGGGATGGGATAGATCAGCAACAAACCAACGCTCCATGGCCAATATAATTGACAGCACATTCTTTACAGTAAGCCTTACTCTACTCCAATGAATCCGTTTCTATAAATTCAAAAATGGAAAACTTTGCCTGCATTGAACGGCAGGCCAACCACATATATAAGAGGTTTGAGTACAAATTCAATTTCTGTTTTGAGAAAGAAGACAATGGATAGCAAAGATGTTAAAGATTCGTATATGAGAGGTATGTTTTTCGATAATGGGTAGCAGATGCAGTAGATTTGGGGGTTAAGTGTCCTAGCAGTAGACATTCGAGACGGGAGTAGACAATGGACGACAAAGATGTTAAAGATTCATATATGAGAGAGAAGAAACCGGAGCAGACATTCCCAGTTGTGAGAAAAAAATAGGGACATACCTTGTGGAGGAATGCAAAATATGCCGCCAACGGAAGATCTGGAAGCTCGATTTGAGTAAGCGGAGCCGCCCGTCGAGGAGGAAGCCTGATCTGGAGATGAGGAGAAGTGTGTGCAAGCGAAACCCTAGGTTTGAAGCAGAAATGAGGAGCGGATCTGGTAGCTCGATTTAGAAAAGGCGGAGCTGGTCGTCGAGGAGGAAGCCTGATCTGAAGATGAGGAGAAGTGTGTGCAAGCGAAACCCTACGTTTGAAGCAGAAATGAGGAGAAGAAGTCATTTGGGACGAATGAAGATGGGCGGAACTACTGGACGACAACGAAACTCCTGGACGGCGACCGAACTCCTAGACGGCAAGGGAACTCCTGGATGGTGTAAGGATGAGTATGCCGCAACGAGAGAAGAATCACGCAAGCAGCAGGAGAAGAAGCACGCAATGCCCTACCTACACATAAGAACAAATCGCGGCTTTCGCGATTTTAAGGTGGTGAACAGTGCAGCGAATAATTAATAAACTCATGATTTAAAAAATAATAAGCTCTAAGTCGGACAAAAGACCAAAAAGTCCTTAAATTAAAGCTCAAACTTAGTTTAAATGGGGGCATTTTGGATTTAAATGTTACACCATGTTACACTATGGGGGGATTAGGTTCTTGCTAATAGTATAAAGATATATGTGATTGTTGTGGACTTGCTTTATTATTTTGCTACAGTCGTGATGGATTTGGCCTGCAGAATCGGCGTTATGTAGTGATGACCTTCCCGGGTGCGAAGGTATCACCGCAAAGCGGCGGTTCTGGGTCTAAGACCCCGGTGTTTTAAAAGAAAAAAAGGGGGGGGGGTCTTACAAGTGGTATCAGAGGGAGGTTTCAATCGAAAAGTAGCAGTCCACAACCCCTGGGTCACCCCCGCGCGAGTTTAGTTTGGGGACAAACTAAGCAATGGAAGCAGTGGTGTGTCCATAAGGGGAATCACATGTAAAGTCCACTTTTTCATTAATTCCACTTGTTCATCAGCTAACAATTGGAATTCTTCTTTGTAGCCTGCGACAAATCCTGCCCCCAGCAGGTAGCACCTCCGGCTGCAAAGATCCCATCTTATAATTCTCTAGTCAACGAGTTAGACTCAACCCACTAGGAGACATGACTAACCACGATAACTTATAGTATGCCATAGTCTGAAATAGTCTTTGGGTATGAACTTGGTTAAGCTAAGGAGATACCTAAAGAGAATAAAGGAGGAGTATAACATGAGAATGACAACCTAAGCCATAAACTCGGGTAGCCCTACGGTCCCTATCAAGGATTACTCAAACCGGAAGGACTGCTTTAAGGATAATTGAGACCAATAATCCATTAGCAGAATGGTAGAAGATACATAGTCTCAACCCTTATACCAGTAACAAGATTACCTGGAGACCGCCACCATGACAAACACCGAAGGTTGGATAGGAATTCAAGTTCGGAAGAGACCCAGTTGGGATTGGGAACAATTTGACCCGGATAAGGTTGTCGTAAATATGACTCGGAGGGTTTAAAGTATGGAGTATATCAATAGATTCAGGTTGGAACCCCAAGTCAAAGATTGATGCCCTAGGGATTGTGCACCCAACTAGGATGGATATAACATGGTAATATCAAAGATACTCAGCCCAAGGCAGGTAGAGGCTTATCTTTTGTTTATTGGGGGCTCATCTTTTGGGGGCGTGTCTTTTGTTTATTGGGCAAATTAGTTACTGACTTGGGTTTCTCTTAGATCTCATCGAGGAAAGTTTGCGTCGTAAATATAGTGAAATGGACGTAAACCGTATTCGGTGCTACTCGGGCGTATTCGTAGGGATAAGAATCTGACTGCGAATTGGGGATTTTATAGAGTCGTTGTCTACCCGTACAAATGAGAAATTTAATCATCGGAAGGTTGGTGTATCTCAGAACGTGTATCTCCCTGGAGTGAAGAAGGGCGTCATGAATTTTGTGATGCACGGTGAGGCCCGTCGCCCGATGAAGGTTAAGTGCAAGAACTTTTGGGAAACTATTACAGTCACTGCCCGATTAGAGGGGAAGTTCGAGGATATAATTAGGGATTTTCATACACATGATTCCTCATCCGCACTCCGGGCATAATTATAATTGGAACATCAACGATAGACTGGCCGAGATAGATGGGGTCACCCCAACCTGTAAGAAAACTCCCGTAGGTGTTTCATGAAATTTGTGAGTAGTTATCCGTTATCACGGTGTGCTCAAGATGATCGTGTCGAATCAGGATAGATAATACAACGGTGCGGGTCTTACGGTGCAAGAAAGTCACGCCGGCCAAGGTCCTGTAGAGGAATCATGGGCGAGAGGAGCATACTTGGGAGCCTCAGTACCTGATACAACAGAGGTAACCGGATCTCTCCGGGTAAAGTATACTTTCAACTTCCTATGGGATGTTACATTCAGTTACTCTCAGCAGAAACCCCGCAGGCCTAACCTGAATTTCGGGGACGAAATTTTTACTTTGTTTATTGGGATTTGTAACATCTCATTTCCAACTAGACCCCTAAGAGTGATTTTGGTCATGACTAGGTCATGACAAAACCCTAGGAAGCCCAAGGGGGCCAAGTGAACCTAGAAATGTAGGTGAGACCACTATGGTCTGCAAATAGTAAATTCTTGAACCTTTGTTTAAGATAACCATGGGGCTTCACCAAGACTTCAAGACCCCACCATGGTCTCATCAACCCATTGTAAGATCCATTAGAGCACTAAGGACCCATGGAGGGCAGTCAAAGGGGTTAAGTTGACCCAAGTCAACCCTAACCCTAAATAGGTCAAACTAACCTATTTAGGGCCAATTGAAGTTCCCTTATCCAAGTGGACCCCACACATACCTTCATAACCCTAGTAAGAGGCCAATGGGTCACCAAGGACCCATTGGGGCCAACCAAAAATGCTAAGTTGACCAAAGTCAACTCTAGCCATAATGTGGTCAAGTGCCCTGCCTAAGGGTCAAGTGACCTCCAAAGGGCCAAGGCAACCCTACGTAGGCCTTAGGGAAGGCCAATGGGTCACCAAGGACCCATTAGGGCCAACCTCAAAGACCAAATTGACCTAGGTCAACCCTAGCATAGGTTTGGGTCAAGCTAGCCCAAATGGGCTAACTCAAGCTCAAGCACAACTCACTTGGGCTAACCATGTTTTGGTGGATGAAATAAACATGTGGGCTGCCTTAGGGTTAGGTAGGAGTAAATTCAGCTTGGTATGGAGGAGAGAGAAAAACCCACCTAAGGTAAGAGAGAGAAAGTAAAAGAGAAGTAATGGAGGAGACTTTGGGCTCATTCCTTCCCCTTACCCAACCTCCCATTCAGTTCATTAAGACCAGGAAGGCAGCCCTAATTCAAGCAGTTACTCCTTGACTGGATGGAGCCAGTTTTTCCCCCCTACCTACCATGGCCGCCATTGTTGACTAAGGCCAATAATGTCAAAGCTCCATACAGCCACCTAACACCCCTTCTCTTCATCTTAAAACCTTCACTGGACTCCAAGGAGTCAGTCCCACTATTTAACTGAAGGAGCCAAGCAGTTTCATAGTGCTGTTGCAGAAATCCAACCACCACCACCAAAATGGTTTCCCGGCGAATGGTAAGGCTACAGCCGCCCAGCAAGGTCCTCCTCCACTCCTTCACTCATGTATAGATCATAACAATCACTAGCTCCGTGGTTCGGGCTCAATTGAGCCCGATCCAATTCGGGATTTCCATGGATTTTGGCCGAAAAATCTTTTGCTAGATTTGCTGGAATAGGGCTCTCCGGCAGCTGTGTCGCCTCCTGGAGACGGCCACCACCTCAACGGAGGTGGTGGTGGCGGTGGCCAGCTCGGGAGGTGGCCGGATCGCCGACGACAGCTATTGGAAGGAGTTCCAGGCGGGAGAAATCCCGACCGTTGGCTGAACGGGGAAGATGAAGGGATCCCGTCAAATATGCGCAAAAATTCGTGCAACCCTTGATTTATCAAACTATAGGAAATATAATTCTAAATTTTAAATTATGTCACACCTTTATGTATTTAATGTTCTTATTTTTAAAAATATATAGAAGCTTTTTTATAAAATGTGTTCAACATGAAACGTGTAGCCTGGAGAGTCTACTTTACAGCAAAATTGATTTGAACCAATTTGGGTGCATAGTGTGACTTGGGCACTCATTTTGGTGCGACCTACACCTAGGGCTAGATAGACATTAAACTGAGTGCCCACACATCATCCTTGGTGCAAATTAATTGGCATTTTGGCAGTGAGTCCCACTGCACCATATCTAGGTCCTTCCCAAAAATGGGAATTTTTGGGGAATATTTTTATATAGTTTTGGAAATTATTTAATAATAATAGGGTAATTTAATTATGTGGTCTAATGACCTCCAAACCATTCCAAATTTTTGTGAGTGGTCCCTGGACTCATGCTAAGTCTTTGTATAAAGTTTCACCTCATTTGGATGTGTTTTGTATATGTATTGACCTAACCCTAACGTACAACCCCGTGTTCGTCGAACGGGCCCCACCAGGAAGATCGGGCGGACCCAGTCCCGCGACCCGCACCCAAGCGACAAGCAGACATGCGGCAAGGGGCTGGTCCGCTCCCGCTCACTTCAGGAGAGCAAACCAGGCAAGACGACTCCCCCTATCCCTCCCGCTCACTCAGAGAATCGTCGACCAGAGCGGGGGGTGCCATTCGTCGAACCGGTACTAGCGGATGGGCTCGACGACCCGCGATCTACGAGCCATTCGGAGAGTCACAATGGCCTCCAGTCCGCCCCCTATATGCGACCTGGTCACCTATCCGCCTCGGCAGAGGACTGGCGGGTCGCGGCGGTCCGGCTCGCATTCGCCCGAGAAGAATAGGCGAGCCGCTAGAACCAGGTCGCACCCGCCTCTCGCAGAGAGGGATGGATGGCGAGCTGACCCCCCCCCCCCCATGGGTGCGCATAGCTGTTCAGAACAGTGGAGCCACGTTGTTGGCAGACCAGGTTGGACTGCGCATAGCTGTTCAGAACAGCGGAGCTTGGCTGTTGGCAGACCCAACCAAGGGCTTTTCGGTATTTTCAGGCCAGTTCTTTTTGTTATTGGCAGTTCAGATTCCAAAAACTATAAGTAAGACCCAAGGGGTACCTCAGAAGGCACGCTTTGAGTGCCTCCCTGCTCCAGTTTTCAAGTGCTTTCTGAGGGTACCTTAGCTCGGCTTCTGGCTAAGGAGGGGAAGCGCTCTGAGATCTTCCGGGTTTGTGGTGAGACCTCCCTATCGAGCCCTTGGGTCTGTTTCTCCTTGCCTTCTTTGTTGTTTTTCTTGCAGGAGTGAAGTAGGCGTGAGACCACCCCTTCCCCAAGGGTCGAACTCCACAGGAGACTGGATTCCGATTTCAACATTTTGGTGCGGTGAGCGTGGAGTGTGGTCAGTGCAGAAAAGTTTCAGCGAGTTCAATGACAGGAGGACAAGGATCTGACAGGCAAAACTCGCCGTCCCCCCTACCCCCCTGCCTCTCGCAACGGTGGGGATGTTGGAAGACTTCAGGAACGAGGTGCTGGGCCTCGTCAAGTTCGCACACGGCACGCGGGCCGAGTGCTCGACTCCGGCAGCCCAGATCGCGGTCGCCCCCTCCTTGGGCGAGGACGCTCTCGGTAGGCGAGCTGAGAAGGATGTGGCCGAGGAAGGCCGGGGGTGCGAGCTCCCCGGGCGCGAGCTCTTCCCCGGATCGGCAGGCCGAGGCCGGTTCGGCGAGCTGGGCTCGCGAGACTCGCCAGCTCGCCCAGTGGGGGGAGGCAATCCTTTCAGCGAGCTGGTCTCCTCAGCTCCAGTCCCAGATGGGTTCAGGGAACCCGAGATATCTTACTACACCGGGAAGGGAGACTCGGTCCAACATGTCCAATGGTTCGAGGATGTGGTCTCCATCCGTCAGATGTCGGACGGATTCAAATGCCGACTCTTCGCCATCACCCTCCGGGAGAAGGCAAGGGAGTGGTTCCACCAGCTCCTGGCCAGCTCCATCTACTGCTTCGAGGACCTGCGCCGAGGGTTCATGCTGAGATTCACCACCTCGAAGAGGAGGAAGAAGGAGTCCGAGTCTTTGTTCCACATTAAGCAGGGGGTGAACGAGACGTTGGGGAGCTATGTGGACAGATTCCAGGAGGAAGTTACTCAAGTCCAGGACATGCTGGGCCATAGTCTGATGATGGCTTTTACCCTGGGCCTGCAGCAGGGTTTCTTCCGAATGGAGCTGAAGAGAGTTCCCCCCTCTCCTACTAGGAGTTGATGGAGAGGGCGGCGAGAGAGGTCGACGGGGAGGCGTCGAACCCGGAGTTTGCAAGGGAGCTGGCCAGGTGGGCCACAGAGGAAGAGAAGGAGTCGAGAGGAGGACAGGCACAGGAGGAGAGAAGAGGGGAGCCTAGGCAGAGGGAGCAAAGGCAGCTCCAGTGGCAGCAGCAACCGAGGTGGGGGCATCAGGAGCCCGACCGTCTGCTGGGCTGGAGACCTGAGTGGCAGGGGCAGGGGCCACAGAGAGGGTACTACGGAAGGGGTCACCGTCATGGGAGGCAAGATTAGTTCGACCCTCCAGGCTGGAGGCAGGGTCAGAGGCCCCGGCTCCCCGATCAGGAGGAGGCCATGGCCATAGCCTTGGGAGCAAGGAGGGGGATTATGAGGAGGAGGAGAAGAGATGTCATGGTGGAGCTGCCCTATTGCGACTTCCATCAGGAAGAGGGGCACGCTACAACCACCTGCCCGGAATTCCTCGAGATGAGAGGGAATAGGGAACAGCAGCTGCAGCAGGGAGGTCGGCATGAAGTGAGGATTGAGGAGGTCCTACCTCGGGCGGAGGAGGATCGGTGCGAAGACCGGGTGGATGTTGGAACTCGAGGGGGGATCGGAGTGATCCACAGGAAGTAGGGGTCGAGGCCTCTCGCAAGGCAAGCCTCCACACCATGTACCGGCGAAGCGTCGCCTCCACATCCAAAACCCCACCCCCAGAGGAGAGGATCACTTTCTCCAGGAGCGATATGCCAGACCACGAGGACAAATTCTGCGATGCGCTGGTCATCAAGGCAGCCATCGAGAATTTCACTGTCTCTCGGATCCTCGTGGACAACGGGAGCTCCGTCAACGTCGTCTTCAAAAAGGTGTTTGACGCGATGAAAGTGGAGGCCAAGAGGGTGCTGGCCTCAGATGGGCCCTTGTTCGGGTTTTCAGGAGAAAGGAAGGAAGTTGAGGGAGGATTTGGCCTCCATGTCACCTTGGGAGGGCAGTCCCGAAACTGCAGGTTCGTCATTGTGCACGCCTGATGAGTCCACTTTATATACCTATTTTCGGACTCATCTAGGTTAGTTTTCACTCGTTTGCACTTCACTTTTAGTTCTATATCGTTCATATTTCATCTTGTCTTTATTTCCATAAGAAGTGCACATTTATGCCCGTGGTTGTGTATTTTGTTTCTTTTATTGTTTGTACTCCTTCTTATGATTGCCTGGAATGTCTGCACATATAAGTGATTGGTTTTTTCCTTTCGGTATAGGGGTCGTGTGCGTGTTCCGGGATGGTTGTGAAACAGGAATACTGCGCACGATCATGGGATCTAATGCGCACGACCACTGGTCGTGCGCCCCTGATCATGCGCACTACTCTTCGTTTTCCAGAATTAGCCTGGGGTAAGCGCACGAGCACTAGACATATTGCGCACGACCACCGGTCGTGCACTACTGATCGTGTGCATTGATTCCTCTTTTCTGGAGTCCTGTCTGGGGTAATCGCATGACCATTGGACTTAGTGCGCACGACCACTGGTCGTGCGCCACTGCTCATGCACGTTATCCCAGTTCTTCTTCCTGATCTTCCATGCTAGTGTGCACGATCACCGGATATAGTGCGCACAACCACTGGTCGTGCGCCTGTGATCGTGCGCATTGTTCATTTCTGCTTTGTATAAATAGTGCAGGTCTCGCCCTAATTCAAAAAGAAGGATCCGGAGCTCGACATTTCTCCGCCGTTTTCCGCCTTCTCCGTCGTTCCCCTTCATCTTCCACCCTAAGGAGGTGCTCTGGGCGAGCTTTCACCGCCAAATCCAAGCCGGAGCTTCCTCTAGGAATCCTCCTTCATCCTTGAGTTGTAAGAAGAGCTTGACCTAGCTTTCTCCATCAAGCTAGGGGAAGTTGTGCCATCCTCCACCGGATTGTGACACGAAGAAGACGGGCCATTGGAAGGTGGTGACAGCCCTTCTCTACCCCGGACGCAGTTGCGGACCGAGCTTGGACGCGGATTGATAACCCGATGATTCCAACCGTGAATCCTCAGCAAGGCTTCGGATCCGGTCGATTTCGCACACTTTTCTTCTCTTGTTGTTGATATTTTAGTTGAACTCTTTGTATTTGATGAAGCTATGCTTAGTGTAATATATGTTTATGTGTAATCATGTATATGTGATTGTATATTTTCGTTATATTTACTTGAGGTGCGCCCATATTCCATCCACCACCATCCACCCTTGCCGTTCTAGCAATTGCTAGAAGCATGCGTAGCAAAGAGGTGCTCACGACCCTCATTCCGCCGTTCTAACCACCTCATCCGCAAGCCTACTCGTCCATCCGCCTAGCGATTCGGTGCATAGGGGCCCGACTAGTATTCCATCCCGCCTGGCGAAGCATCGCATAGCGGCGTTGCATAGGAGTAGTTGATAGTGTTTTATTTTCTGTTTCCGCAACCATCAAAACCCCCCTTAGTTAGCTCCGACCTGAGGACTTCAATCTCAAGTCCTCCTCGAAATTAACTCCACCTTACTGTGTTCCTTGTGAGATCGATACTTAGGAAAACCCCCATTTTATATTACTTGTGCGACTGGTTCACTGCCGTGATCTTAAGCATCAAGTTTTTGGTGCCGTTGCCGGGGAACACAGTTGTGTGAGTTTTTGTAGAGGAAGATAAGAGATAGAAGCCCTTTCTCATTTGTTCATATCACTATCTTCTTTGTTTTAGTTTTTAGCATTTCTGTTTGTTTTTATTTGTTCCTATTCTAGTTTTAATTTTGCTGTAGCAGGTTTTCCTATTCTTTTATTTGTGTTGTGTAGTTAATTGTTGCTTAGAAACTTTCTGTTGGTGAATTATTATTGTTGCACCATGTAATCTTATATGAATATCCGTTGTCGATGGTGCGGGGATTATAGGCATGGTAGTGATGAGTGCCCCACTGAAGAATGGGAGCATAATTCTCGTGGTTCTGTGTATGGAGCACCGTCTTCTTATGGTACTTCATACACCCAACCCAGGTCTTATGGTCACTCCTCTTATACGCCTTCATCTTTTTCTTATTCCTCTCCGATCCCACCTGTACCGAGGAGTAATGGAAAACGATGTTTGTGTTGTCGTAACACCGACCATGTGTTGAAAGATTGCGCAGAATTTCAGCGCCAGTTGGAGGAGGATGATGAACCGGGTATCTGATTCATTCCATCAACCTCTCAATCGGCTGCCCCTTCTGATTCTGATGATATGTTCGCAGCACCACCTTGTCTATGGGGGACTGCTGCAGATATACCCATCAGACTTTCTGCTGATCGGTGTGACGACATTGTGGCACCGTCTCTCCCCATGCACTCTTCCCCTCTTGTTGATTCACCCCCGGAGGAACCCGCACATATTTTCTATGATGCTATTGTTCCTCCGCCTTCTTTGCAAGAATTATCTATCCCTATTTTTAGTGAGCCGGTTGATGATGTTCGGCCGGATTATGATTCTGAGCCTGAGGATGTGCCCATGTTTGACGAGGAAATTATTTTCATTAATGGACAGTATTACGTCTTGGAACATGTGGACGCATCGAGGTGTGTTGATGAGGAGATCCTCTTTGTTGAGGAAGTTTCCACTTCCTTGATGGATGAGGAGGTCCAAACCACCACCGAGGACCTCGAGCTCGTGGATTCCCCTCCCCATGACTCATATGACGCCGTTGATGATCTATGTCGGGATCCTGCTGGGAGTGAGACCGGGATCACTCCCCCGATTATTTCTTTTTGTTATTCATCTCCTTTATTTCTTGATCCCCCTTCTTTATCTGAGCCTGGGCGGGTTGAGTCTCCGTAGGAGCTCCAGGAGGACTTGGAGCTTTCAGCTCGAGTCATCGATGATAGCATCCTCTCTCGCGAGGAGGTTAATTCCTCCTTTGTTGAGGAAGCTCCATTGATTGCTTTCTCCTCCTGCCTTCTTCCTATAGTAGACGATACCTTGCTAGGCAAGGATTTATTTTTTGGTGAGAAGAGTGAGGACCAGCGCTCCATCTCTTCTTACTTCCTATTTCCTCTACCTGTGTTGGGCAGGTATTACTATTTAGGTAGAGGGGTAACTGTTTTATCACCGTATCGGTACTCGTTACCGCAACGGATAATGGAACAGTTACCTGTTCATTTTTCTTTTCATAGGCCCATTATCTAGAACCTTTTCTTAGCCGAATAAGTCGTGCTAGGATGACAATAACCCCAGTACTTATCTTTCATTTTTCTGCATTTTGTTTTTCATATCTAGTTAGTTTTAGTATTTCTTTGTAGTTTGTATATTTTTGTTTTGTTTTTGCGGAGCTCACCCCTGCAGGTATTCATAGCAAATCGCATTGGCGGGGTTGTAATTCTTCGTATGGCGGGCCTGCTTCAGGTTTCCACGCGTCTTCTGGTATGCTCACTAGCTGAGCATTGGGTAACCTCTTCCCTTAGCTCTTTATGATTTTAATTTCTCCATCATATGCTGTGTAGTTTAGTTTAAGTCTGGGGGAGAGCTAGTTTTGTTACCTATTGCACGCACACATTTCTTGTGCATACTAGAAGCCTTTATTGTTTTATTTTGCTTAGTTCATTGCATCACACACCACTGCACCCACATGAGTGCGTGCTTAGCTTTTTGCGTGCTGCGAGTTAAACTCATTTCTTCGTTAGATTTGGGAAAATTATGGTGCTGACATAGGATTGTAAGACGGAGTAAAATGTTGACCTTGCTGTGCTCCTAGTCAACTGCTCTCGTCTCGTGTAGAAATTGGAGTAGATTTAATTTTTTTGTATGCTTTTAGTTTTATATTTTTCTAATTATGTAGATACTTTTTATTCTACTCAAAAGTTGGTGAATCCGGTGTGAATCCGACGGTAGCTTAGGGATGTGTGTAGACGGCCGTTAGTCTTATATTGCTCGAGTCGGGAGGACGGATAGTCTTTCTCGTTGGCTAAGAACTTGCCCCTAGCTACTCTCGAAGCATGGGTACATGGTTAGTCAAGTGCGTGCGTGATGTGGGCCGTCACTTTGTCTCGTTTGAGCCTTGTACCATTCCCGACATCTAACCGTTGCTATCCCCGTTGAGCCTGTCCCTTCCTTTGAAATCCCTTCGCCTCACTACCATAGCCATATAGCCTTTCCTACTCGCACATCTGAATGTGATCGCTCGATTAGTTTGTTTTGTTGTAGTTTATATCCGTTTTGTGTGGGCAGTTTTGTTGGTGTTTGTGCAGCTTGTGGTGTTGCCGTGTTTTCCTATTTTGTTTTGGCTATTTGGATAAAATAAAAAATAAAAAAGGAAAAAAAAAATATGATAGTAAATAAAAAGAAAATTCCCAATGTGGAATACAAAAAAAAAGAAATGTATTTGTATATCTATTATTGCTGAGTTGTGCAATGTGGTTGAGTTGTGTTCGTTATGGGCTTGCGCGCACCGTCAAAAGTCCAGTTCTGGTGATGCGTAACACGTGTTTGTCCATTGAGTTTAGCTGTGTACATTTTTGGGCGACTTATTTTGGGTGTGCGTGTCCGTCTTGTTTACCTTTATATACCCCGCCTTCACCTAAGCCTATATTATACTCTAAGTCCTACGGATTCGTGCTGGAGTCTAACTAGTGCCGTGGAGAGAGTGTGAAAGGGCAAGCATATGGTCACCGACATTGGTGGATTCCTTTTGAGGTTATCCCGAGCCCTGATCTTTGGCAATGCTCGCCTAGCGATTAGTCTACTTTCTCCCTACGCGTGACCGGGTGATTCACCGTGATTCTATTTTTGAGTAATAATAAAATGTTGATACACATTGTGAAAAGTATAAACTATTTTGTATACTTAGAAATTTCTTCTATTATATTTTTACGCGTGCGAGCATGCGACTTCGCATGGTACTCCGCATCTCAATTTCATTGTTAACTAGTATTTTTCCCTATCTGCTTAGATTTTGTTTGCTCGGGACGCGCAAACAGTTAAGTCTGGGGGTGTGATGAGTCCACTTTATATACCTATTTTCGGACTCATCTGGGTTAGTTTTCACTCGTTTGCACTTCACTTTTAGTTCTATATCATTCATTTTTCATCTTGTCTTTATTTCCATAAGAAGTGCACATTTATGCCCGTGGTTGTGTATTTTGTTTCTTTTATTGTTTGTACTCCTTCTTGTGATTGCCTGGAATGTCTGCACATATCAGTGATTGGTTTTTCCTTTCGGTACAGGGGTCGTGTGCGTGTTCCGTGATGGTTGTGAAACAGGAATACTGCGCACGATCATGGGATCTAATGCGCACGACCACTGTTCGTGTGCCCCTGATCGTGCGCACTACACTTCGTTTTCCAGAATCAGCCTGGGGTAAGCGCACGACCACTAGACATATTGCGCACGACCACCGGTCATGCACCACTGATCGTGTGCATTGATTCCTCTTTTCTGGAGTCCTGTCTGGGGTAATCGCACGACCATTGGACTTAGTGCGCACGACCACTGGTCGTGCGCCACTGCTCGTGCGCGTTATCCCAGTTCTTCTTCCTGATCTTCCATGCCAGTGCGCACGATCACCGGACATAGTGCGCACGACCACTGGTCGTGCGCTTGTGATCGTGCGCATTGTTCATTTCTGCTTTGTATAAATAGTGCAGGTCTCGCCCTAATTCAAAAACAAGGATCCGGAGCTCGACATTTCTCTGCCGTTTTCCGCCTTCTCCGCCGTTCCCCTTCATCCTCCACCCTAAGGAGGTGCTCCGGGCGAGCTTTCACCGCCAAATCCAAGCCGAAGCTTCCTCTTGGCCTCCTCCTTCATCCTAGAGTTGTAAGAAGAGCTTGACCTAGCTTTCTCCATCAAGCTAGGGGAAGTTGTGACATCCTCCACCGGATTGTGACACGAAGAAGACGGGCCATTGGAAGGTGGTGACAGCCCTTCTCTACCCCGGACGCAGTTGCGGACCGAGCTTGGATGCTGATTGATAACCCGACGATTCCAACCGTGAATCCTCAGCAAGGCTTCGGATCCGGTCGATTTCACACACTTTTCTTCTCTTGTTGTTGATAGTTTAGTTGAACTCTTTGTATTTGATGAAGCTATGCTTAGTGTAATATATGTTTATGTGTAATCATGTATATGTGATTGTATATTTTCGTTATATTTACTTGAGGTGCGCCCATATTCCATCCACCACCATCCACCCTTGTCGTTCTAGCAATTGCTAGAAGCGTGCGTAGCGAAGAGGTGCTCACGACCATCATTCCGCAGTTCTAACCACCTCATCCGCAAGCCTACTCGTCCATCCGCCTAGCGATTCGTTGCATAGCGGCCCGACTAGTATTCCATCCCGCCTGGCGAAGCATCGCATAGCGGCGTTGCATAGGAGTAGTTGATAGTGTTTTATTTTCTGTTTCCGCAACCATCAAAACCCCCCTTAGTTAGCTCCGACCTGAGGACTTCAATCTCAAGTCCTCCTCGAAATTAACTCCACCTTACTGTGTTCCTTGTGAGATCGATACTTAGGAAAACCCCCATTTTATATTACTTGTGCGACCGGTTCACTGTCGTGATCTTAAGAATCAACGCCCCCAGTAGCTACAGTGCCATCTTCGGGAGGCCCCTTATCAGCGCCTTCCGCTGCGTCCCCTCGTCTTTCCATCAATGCTTAAAGTTCAACACCGAGGGGATTCAGGTCAGGGTCAGAGGGGACCCCAAGATGGCGCGGGAGTGCTATGTCACTGCGGTGAAAACCATCTCTTGGATGGAGGGAGCCGAAGAGATGGGGCAAAGGATGGAGGAGGCAGGGCAGGGAGCAGGAGAGAGGGAGCTGGAAGTGAAGAACCGCGCAGAGGAGGCGGCAGGAGGAGATCTGGAGGAGGTGGCCGAAGTGAGGGCCGTGGGAGAAGAGATGGAGGTAGAGGTCCCCGTTCCAGAGGAAGGGGATGCCGAGGGATGGGGGGAGCAATCCAGGCTGGAGGCAGCAGAGGAAGTGGTGGAGCTAGAGGTGCTCACCCGAGGAGGCAGGATGGAGAAGATCCGCGTCAGCAGGGGGCTGACCCCGGAGGACCAAGGCAGGATGATGGAGTGCATCCAAAAGAACGTGGACATCTTTGCTTGGAACGCCGCGGAGATGCCGGGGGTTGACGCGGATGTGGCCTGCCACCGCCTCAACCTGGTCCCGGGAACATGCCCCGTTCAGCAGAAGAAGAGGTCCACTGCGGACAAGCTGGCGGAGCCCATCAGGAAGGAGGTGGCGAAACTCCTCAAGGCCGGCTTCGTGTATGAGATTCAGTACCCCGGCTGGGTCTCCAATGTGGTTATGGTTAAAAAAGGAGACGACCGATGGAGGATGTGTATCGATTTTTCCTTACTTAATAAAGCTTGTCCTAAGGACTGTTATCCTTTGCCTCGAATCGACGCGCTGGTTGACTCAGCCGTCGGTTATTCTGTAATGAGTTTTTTAGATGCTTTTTCAGGTTACCATCAGATCAGGATGCACCCCCCAGACATCAAGGATGTCTCGTTCATCACAGGGGATGGATGCTACTGCTACAAGATGATGCCCTTCGGGCTGAAGAATGCTGGGGCAACCTACCAGAAAATGATGGATAGGGTTTTCAAGGAGCAAAGGGGGAGGAATTTGGAGGTGTATGTAGATGACCTCATGATCAAAAGTCGGGATGTGGACTCCCACCTCCGGGACCCAGAAGAGACCTTCACCACCCTGCGCAAATACAAGATGCAGTTGAATCCCTTGAAGTGTGTCTTTGGGGCCAGCAGGGGAAAGTTCTTGGGGCACCTCCTTACCCCCGTGGGGGTCGAGCCGAATCCAGATAAGGTCAGGGCTATCTTGGAGCTGGGGTCCCCGCGGAATGCAAAGGAGGTCCAACGGCTGACGGGGAAGCTAGCAGGGCTGAGTCGCTTCCTTTCACGGGAGGGGAGAAGTGCTCCCCCTTCTTCAAAATGCTAAGCGATGGTAAGAGGTTTGAATGGACCAAGGAGTGCGAGGAGGCGTTCCAGGCCCTCAAAGTGCAGTTGACACAGGCTCCGTTGCTCCAAGGTCCGAAGGAGGGGGAGGACCTGTTCCTATATCTAGGGGTCGGGGCGGAGGCCTTGAGCTCGGTTTTAGTTCGTGAAGAGGGGAAGAGGCAGCTCCCTATTTATTACGTGAGCCGGGTCCTGAGGTAGGCCGAGCTCCGGTATACGATTTTGGAGAAGCTAGCCTTCGCACTGATCATCTCGGCTCGGAGGCAGTGACCTTACTTCCAAGCACACTCAATCCAAGTGGTGACCGACCATCCTCTCTGCAACATCTTCGAGGGGGTGGAGCATTCAGGCAGGCTTGCTAAGTGGTCGGTGGAGCTGAGCGAGTTCGACATCTCCTTCATTCCGCCGCTCTCGATCAAAGATCAGGCGATGGCCGACTTCTTGGTCGACTACGTGGTTGAAGTGGCGGAGGAAGAACTCACCCTCCCGACTCCTTGGAAGGTGAGGGTGGATGGTGCCTCTGGAAGGCATTCCCTAGGAGTAGGGGTGATCCTGGAAAGCCCTCAGGGGACTCGAATTGAGCAGACGATGGTGGTGCACTTTCCCATTACCAACAACCAGGCCGAGTATGAGGCCGTGATAGCGGGGCTACGCCTGGCCAGGGAGCTGGGGGTGTCAGATGTGGAGGTCCTTACTGAGTCCATGGTAGTAGCTTCCAAGATCAACGGGGAGTTCGAGGCAAGGGAGCCCACCCTGCGATCGTACTTGGCCAAGGTGAAGGGGGTCATTGGCACTTTTCAAACTTTCACCATCCGACACGTGCCCAGGGATGAGAATGAACAAGCCGATCAGCTAGCGAAGCATGGTCCCCAGGTGGGGGGCACCATCACCGACCTGTTCCGGCCCTCCATCGAAGAGGGAGAGCTCATGGAAATCGATCAACAAGCTTTGTGGATGGATCCAGTTGTGGTTTTCCTCTCCACGGGAGAGTATCCGGAGTGGGTAGATAAGAAGAAACTAAGGCACAAGTCAGCATATTTCCTCCTCCAGGACAGGCAGCTATACAGGAAGACCTTCTCAGGGATACTGGCTCGCTGCGTGACCGAGGGCGAAGTACGAAGGATCTTGGAGGAATTCCACTCCGGGGAATATGAGAGTCACTCCGGGAGTCGGACCTTGGAAGGGAGGATAGTCAGGCAAGGGTATTTCTGGCCCCCCCCCCTGGGCCGAGATGCCGCAGAGTTCGCAAGAAGATGTCATAATTGCCAGCTTTTTGACCCTCTCCAGCTACAGTCGGCCGAGCGGCTCAGAGGTATCACGGCCCCATGGCCCTTCGCAATTTGTGGAATGGATTTGGTTGGACCATTCCCCCAAGCCAGCGGTCAGAGAAGGTTCCTCCTGATAATGATTGACTACTTCTCAAAGTGGATGGAGGTGAAGGTGCTGGACAAGGTGACCTCCCAAGTGATCAGGAACTTTGTTTGGGGAGAGATCATCTGTCGCCATGGGCTGCCCCAGGCCATCGTCACGTACAACGGGCCCCAGTTCGCCAGTGCCGAATTCACCAGCTTCTGCGAGCAGCTTGGAATCGACCTCAGGTTTGCCTCGGTCCATCACCCCAGGTGTAACACCCCCTATCCGTCGCATAGCATATAGCAGTAGGTCCGGCCGGGGCCCGACGCCATATACCACAGACAGACCGGGTGGTTACGTATGGAAACCATCCAACCAATCTCAACGTCCTACACAGAGCATTCTAGCGGAAGCAGTTTAAATAAGTTGTAAACAAGAACACAGCATAAGAGCACGAATGTCCACTAACATGATCATAGGAATGTTATTACAAAAATACCCAAATATTCGGCCTTAAGGCCTTACAGAATGTTTCTCTTGACTAATACATGATTTACAAATCTCGGCACGCAGGCCGGTCATACATGAGTAAAACAGAAAACATTTCCACTTGGGCCTTCGAGGGCCAGCTTCGCAAAAAGGGCTTTAGCCCGCTATTGACCGCTTGGTCCAGCTGCACCTGCAAGCAACAAACCACCGCACGGTGGCAAACAAGGCAACGGTCAGCAATGCTGACCAAATTATAATGATCCCGCCCTCAACTCGGGGCGACGATGCTCCTTCCCTGCATTTCATTAGCACAAGCGAGCAATGCATATAACCATAGCCATTTCATCACAGACGGTGGCTCGCACGGCCACGCGTCCCGTGCACTCAGGGCACATTCTCGGTGAACCGGTCAATGTTACGTCAATTAAAGCCATTAACATTCCGGACTCACCACCGCCACTAGGACGGCCATTCCTATGAGCAATTCGTCTTCATGGTATTGGTCACGTCAATTTAAGCCATTGACCACCGAAGACCCTCATTTATGCCAACGGCGAGTGCCATGTAACTTTAGGTCTCTCTAACCCGAACGACATAAAGCGGGTACGGCTCCATCTAACCCGTGCTCACATCGCAACGACAATTTAAGCCATATGCGCGGGTCAAACTTTCACCGAGTCCCATTCTACCGCAATACACATAACCCCGTTATGTTCAAGTTGGCTCTCAGGCCACCAAGTTGGCAAGACCTCGTGTCCGCCCAGTTTTTCGGGTGCACCTTTGGGTTAGTCCCCAAGGCTCCCTGCTGCAATCTACCGCGTAGAAAACCCGAAAAACACCCAACAGCACGGAGTCTTCTCCGGCCTTATGCAATGCAACATCACCGATCCGGACTAACATGTCCGGGTAGGCTTCAACCAAAATGCCTATGTCCGTTCTCGCATACGGACTCTACACAACGGGGACTTCACATATCTACCCGAAGGAACGCCTCCAACTCTTCGCAAACTCGCGAGAGAGGGCTTCCTATGCTAAGAAAGAGAGCTATCATGCTCACAAGTGAGGATCGTTACCCTTGGATTCCTCTTTGGCGCCATCGGAAAGTAATCGGATGGAAATCACCGCACTAGCGTTGCCTCCGCGGATCCGGAGTCGGCTCGCGATTCGGAGCTCCGAAGCTCCTCCAATGGCGGGATCTAGTTCTTCTTCCTCCAATGGCTCTCCACTTTCTCCAAGGATTTGGAGAGAGGATAAGGCATGAAAAGTGAAGTTTTCCAAGTCAACTCACGGGTATATCCCTGCAGGAACATCCCCCAGCCGTCGGATCTCAACCTAAGGAAACGAACGGCTTTGATTCGGGGCTGAAATGCCCAATCTGGGCCGAACACGGCCTGGCACACGCCCGTGTCCAGGGCCGTGTGCCGCATTCGCCGTCAAAATCAAATATTCTGAACACGCACACGGGTATCGAACACGCCCGTGTTCGAGCTGACACGCCCGTGTTCCAGCTGACACGGCCGTGTAGCCGGCCGTGTACCCCATGATTTTCTCCCGTTTTCAACCCGAGCACTGCACGGGTTCTAGGACACGCCCGTGTCCTTGCCCGTGTCACATTGACATGCCTGGGCCCCCAGGCCGTGTACACGGGACATTTCGTCGAGGGGAGAACGACGACTGGATGACACGGCCTTGGACACGCCCGTGTCCTAGGCCGTGTGCCTTGTCTCGACGATCGTCGAGTGAATCTCGACGATTTCACCTTGACGATCGTTGACACGGGTCGACACGCCCTGCGACACGCCCGTGTCGCAGGCCGTGTGCCCATACTCGACGAATCGTCGAGAATAACTCGACGATTTCACGGCTAAGTGTCGACACGGGTCGACACGCCCGTGTCGCAGGCCGTGTGCCCATTCTCGACGAATCGTCGAGAATAACTCGACGACTTCGCGGCTAAGTGTCGACACACGCTCGACACGCCCTGGGACACGCCCGTGTCCCAGGCCGTGTGCCTTCAGCCAGAAACCAAAACTGGCCCAAAACGTCCCCCTTTGCTCCTTTGAGTTTCGGGGCGTTACAACTCTCCCCCTCTTAAAAGAATTTCGCCCACGAAATTACATAAAGGAAAGATATACAAAAACAACATTTGTACCTGAGCGGAACAACTCCGGATACTCGTCAAGCATAGTCTGCTCTCGCTCCCAAGAGAGCTCCTCACGACCGCAATTGTCCCACCGGACTTTGACCATCCTGATCTCTTTATTGCGTAGCTGCTTGACCTCCGAGTCCTCAATCCGCACGGGCTTGACCTTTGTCGTTTGCCCACTATCCACCGGCACTTGATCGACCGCGATCACTTGCGTAGGCTCTTGCACCGCCTTCCGAAGCACCGAAATGTGGAACACATCGTGTAAACCACTTAGCTCCACCGAAAGCTTCAACCTATAGGCCGCTTCTCCAACTCGCTCCAGAACCTCAAACGGTCCAAGGTACCTCGGGCTTAGCTTTTTCAACCGTCGCACCCGCGAGACACCCTTGAACGGCTTGATCTTTAGGTACACATAATCACCCACAGCGAACTCCACGTTCCTGTGCTTGGCATTATAGTACTTTGCTTGCCGATCCTGAGCGATGAGTAACCTCTCCCGAATGGTTCTCACCAAAGAAGTAGCATCCTCCACTTCCGATCGCTTAGACAACTTCGACTAGCCCGTTTCTAACCAAGACAACGGCGTGCGACATCTTCTACCATATAGGGCCTCGAAAGGCGCCATCTGAATACTTGCTTGGTAGCTGTTGTTGTATGCGAACTCCACCAAATAAAGGTGGTCCTCCCATTGCTTTCCAAAGTCCAAGACACACATGTGAAGCATGTCTTCCATGGTTCTATTGACCCTCTCGGTCTGCCCATCCGTTTGTGGATGGAAGGCTGTGCTAAACTTCAGCTTTGTTCCCAACATTTGCTGCACCAGCCTCCAATCATTGGACGTGAACCGCCCATCTCGGTCACTCACGATGCTGCGGGGCACACCATGAAGCCGCAGTATATTATCCACATAAAGCTTTGCCAGCTTCTCCACCGGATCATCCTTCCTATGCGGAATAAAATGCGACACCTTTGTTAATCGATCGACCACCACCCAAATGGCGTCGTTCCCTTTTTGCGACCTCGGCAAACCATGCACAAAGTCCATAGAGATGTCGTCGAATTTCCACTCCGGAATAGGCAAGGACTTAAGAAATCATCCCGGCTTTTGGCACTCCGCCTTTACTAAGGCGTAGGTTTGGCACTTCGCTACGTATAGCGCCACATCCTTTTTCAAACCCGGCCACCAAAATAACTTCTTGACGTCGCGGTACATCTTCGTGCTCCCCGGGTGAATCGAGTACTTGGCATGGTGTGCCTCGTACAACAACTCCACCCGTAAATTGCCCACGCTTGGGACGCACAGACGACCGTCTTTCCACAGCAATCCGTCCTCCACGACGAATTGGGAATTTGACCCATCCAGAGCCTCTATCATGAACTGCTTCATATGAGCATCCATATCCAAAGCCTGCCGAATCCGATCAGCCAGGTCATATTGCACTTCTGTCCAATTCAGAACTGCTTCAGCACTTGCTTGCTAATCCACACAAACAATCTCCAATGCCTCCAACTCCCGCACCAACCGCTCATCATGCACCGATAGCCAATTGGCTTGAGCTGGGGCTCGGCGACTCAACGCGTCCGCAACCGCATTCCCTTTGCCAGGCACGTAGTGGATCTTGAATGTATAGTCCCCCAGGAACTCCATCCATCTACGCTGCCGCATATTCAGATCCTTCTGATCAATCAGGTACGTTAGGCTCTTGTGATCGGTGTAGATATCAATCTTCACACCGTACAAATAGTGTCTCCATAGCTTCAAGGCAAAAATCACGTCCGCCAACTCCAAGTCGTGGACCGGATAATTCCTCTCGTGTACTTTTAGCTGTCTCGAGCCATAAGCTATCACGCTGCCGTGCTCCAATAGCACGCAACCCAAACCGCTGCCCGAAGCATCGCTATATATCTCATAGCCTTCGGTTCCAACCGGCGAACTCAGCACAGGCGCCGTGGTCAACCGACACTTCAGTTCCTCAAAAGCTCGCGTGCACTCCGGCGTCCAAACGAACTTATGCTCCTTCCTCGTCAACGTAGTGAGAGGTAGCGCTATCCGCGAGAAGTTCTCTACGAAGCGCCTATAATAACCGGCAAGCCCCAAAAAGCTCCGGACTTCTGCTACCGTAGCAAGCTCAGGCCACTCCCGTATCGCAACAATCTTCGCCGGATCCACATCAATACCCTCTCCACTCACTATATGCCCGAGGAACGCCACTGAGGATAGCCAAAACTCGCACTTCGAGAACTTGGCATACAACTGGTTTCTCCTTAGCGTCTCCAACACCAAATGAAGATGCTTGAAGTGATCTTCCTCACTTTGCGAGTACACAAAAATATCGTCGATGAAGACGATCACGAAATGGTCCAAGTACTCCCTGAACGTCCTGTTCATCAAATCCATGAGTACTGACGGCGGATTAGTCAGCCCAAACGGCATGACCGTAAACTCATAATGCCCGTATCTCGTACTAAACGCTGTCTTCGGGATATCACTCTCCCTTATCCGCAGCTGATAGTACCCAGACTTGAGATCTAACTTCGAGTACACCGTCGATCCGACTAACTGATCAAAGAGATCATCAATCCTAGGGATCGGGTACTTATTCTTCTCAGTCAGCTTGTTCAGCTCGCGATAATCAATACATAATC
This sequence comes from Platanthera guangdongensis, assembly GCA_039583875.1. Lineage (NCBI taxonomy): Eukaryota > Viridiplantae > Streptophyta > Magnoliopsida > Asparagales > Orchidaceae > Platanthera > Platanthera guangdongensis. The sequence continues at coordinate 24,625,234 of CM077154.1, read as the reverse complement.
TCAAGCTTCCGTCCTTCTTCTTAACAAAGAGGACCGGTGCGCTCCAAGGCGAAGAACTCGGGCGCACATAACCTTGCTCCAACAACTCTTGCAATTGAACTTTCAGCTCCGCCATTTCCTTAGGCGCTAGCCGATACGGAGATCGTGACACAGGCTTTGCACCTGGCACTAGCTCGATCGTAAAATCTATCTCCCGTTGAGGCGGGGCTCCAGGAAGATCTGCGGGGAACACATCAGGGTATTCTGATACCACTGAAATACAATCCAAAGCAGGCTTCGGTTTTGCAACCTCCACTAGTGTAAAGAACAGTTCTGCTCCGGCACGAACCGCCTTCACCACCTGAAGAGCAGACATCAACGTCTTGCTCGACCCCTTTAAGCCCGTAAAAGTCGTCTCACGACTCGCTCCCAGCTTTACTTCCTTGCTACCGCAATCTATATGGGCCTGCTGCTCTGAGAGCCAGTCCATGCCAAATATGACGTCGAACTCCACTAACGGAAGTAAAGACGCCCGCAGGTCGAACTCCTGCTCCCCAATACGAATCTTAACATCGCAGATCCTAAACGCTCGCATCGAACACCCATTGGGCAACAACACATCCAACTTATCCTTCGCCATCGAAGAAGGGACTCCGATGCGTGATATAAATCCTTCGGACAAGAAGGAGTGTGAAGCTCCCGTATCGAAGAGTGCTCGTGCCGGATTTTCACAAATCAATACGAATCCTAAACAAGCAGTGGTAAGGTAACATGTGCATAACAAGCATATAAAGGAATTGACTTGCTATAAATTAAACCGTACCTGTCACCACGTCAGCTTGTTTAATGGCCTCCTGTTGGCCAAGATTGTAGACCCTTGGTTGGGCCGGAGCATAGTGGGATGCGGTCGACTCCATCGCCTTACCCTTCTCTTCATAAGTAGCTCCTGGCCTTCTCTCGGACTTAGGACGTCCGCTCCAACAATCACGGGCAAAGTGCCCCGTCTTGCCACACGTAAAACACGCACCCGGGGTCCGACCCGTAGTCGCCCCAGAAGCGCCAGAAGGAGCTGGACCCCAAGTCCTATGCTTCTTAAAAGTCCTCCGATAGCCTGACTTTGAAGTAGTCGGCACTCTGAACTCAGATTTCTTTTCACCCAAGCTTTTCTTCGCTTGTCCACTCTTCATGTCCTTCTCCAAGGACCGGGCAGTATTGACCAAGGTTAAGAAACCCTGCGTCATCGGCCCCGACAGTAATAGTCTTAGCTCATCCCTCAAGCCTTCGTAGAAACGATTAGTCTTGCGCTCCTCATCCATGATGGTGGAGCTCGCATAACGACTCAACCGCGTAAACTCGTGGAGATATTCATCCACGCTCCTCTCACCCTGCACCAACTTCAGGAATTCATTCTCCATTGAAATCCTCTGAGTCGAAGGGAGGTATCTTGCCAAGAACAATTCCGAGAACTCTTCCATCGGAATGTCTATCAGTTGTCTACCTCTCAGGTGATGCAGCTCCAAACCTTCCCACCACATCCTCGCTTCACCGTCTAGCAGGAACGTAGCGATGGTGGTCATCTGCCACTCCTCCGTCTCCGTCGCTGTCATGACTCTCTTCACCCTAGAGAGCCAGTCTTCAGCCTGAGATGGGGTTCCCAACCCCGAGAATAACGGAGGGTTAAAGCTCATTACATGCTTCAACTGCCTCTCAGTTGCCCTCCTTGGCACTATTGGTTCCACAATCACTTGCTCCACCCTCCTCGGCTCCGCCTCTTGCAGAGGTACTTGCTCCATCACAGGAGCGGGCTGCTGCGCTTGCCTCCCAGGCTGCGCATTGATCACGGCCAACACCGCTTCAGCCACCAATCTTATATTTTCAGCCGACAAAGGTGTTGCGGGAGCAACTTCCGGTGCACTACTTGCCTCAGAAACTCGGCGTTCTGACGGCCCAACACCACTTCGGGTCACCTATAGTGGTACAAAACACCGTTAAGCGACCAAATAAATTCAAACAACAATTATAGGAACACGCAGGTTCCTCAAACACGAGTATTTTCATTCCTAAGTGGACATTCATGGGTTCTTTTTACTGTTATAACGATGACGCACACAATGTGCTCACCACCCCTTAAAAAGAATTCGCCCACGAATTCAATTCAAGCTCAACCAAAACCAGTAGTCTGATACCAAATTGTAACACCCCCTATCCGTCGCATAGCATATAGCAGTAGGTCCGGCCGGGGCCCGACGCCATATACCACAGACAGACCGGGTGGTTACGTATGGAAACCATCCAACCAATCTCAACGTCCTACACAGAGCATTCTAGCGGAAGCAGTTTAAATAAGTTGTAAACAAGAACCCAGCATAAGAGCACGAATGTCCACTAACATGATCATAGGAATGTTATTACAAAAATACCCAAATATTCGGCCTTAAGGCCTTACAGAATGTTTCTCTTGACTAATACATGATTTACAAACCTCGGCACGCAGGCCGGTCATACATGAGTAAAACAGAAAACATTTCCACTTGGGCCTTCGAGGGCCAGCTTCGCAAAAAGGGCTTTAGCCCGCTATTGACCGCTTGGTCCAGCTGCACCTGCAAGCAACAAACCACCGCACGGTGGCAAACAAGGCAACGGTCAGCAATGCTGACCAAATTATAACGATCCCGCCCTCAACTCGGGGCGGCGATGCTCCTTCCCTGCATTTCATTAGCACAAGCGAGCAATGCATATAACCATAGCCATTTCATCACAGACGGTGGCTCGCACGGCCACGCGTCCCGTGCACTCAGGGCACATTCTCGGTGAACCGGTCGATGTTACGTCAATTAAAGCCATTAACATTCCGGACTCACCACCGCCACTAGGACGGCCATTCCTATGAGCAATTCGTCTTCATGGTATTGGTCACGTCAATTTAAGCCATTGACCACCGAAGACCCCCATTTATGCCAACGGCGAGTGCCATGTAACTTTAGGTCTCTCTAACCCGAACGACATAAAGCGGGTACGGCTCCATCTAACCCGTGCTCACATCGCAACGACAATTTAAGCCATATGGCGCGGGTCAAACTTTCACCGAGTCCCATTCTACCGCAATACACATAACCCCGTTATGTTCAAGTTGGCTCTCAGGCCACCAAGTTGGCAAGACCTCGTGTCCGCCCAGTTTTCCGGGTGCACCTTTGGGTTAGTCCCCAAGGCTCCCTGCTGCAATCTACCGCGTAGAAAACCCGAAAAACACCCAACAGCACGGAGTCTTCTCCGGCCTTATGCAATGCAACATCACCGATCCGGACTAACATGTCCGGGTAGGCTTCAACCAAAATGCCTATGTCTGTTCTCGCATACGGACTCTACACAACGGGGACTTCACATATCTACCCGAAGGAACGCCTCCAACTCTTCGCAAACTCGCGAGAGAGGGCTTCCTATGCTAAGAAAGAGAGCTATCATGCTCACAAGTGAGGATCGTTACCCTTGGATTCCTCTTTGGCGCCATCGGAAAGTAATCTGATGGAAATCACCGCACTAGCGTTGCCTCCGCGGATCCGGAGTCGGCTCGCGATTCGGAGCTCCGAAGCTCCTCCAATGGCGGGATCTAGTTCTTCTTCCTCCAATAGCTCTCCACTTTCTCCAAGGATTTGGAGAGAGGATAAGGCATGAAAAGTGAAGTTTTCCAAGTCAACTCACGGGTATATCCCTGCAGGAACATCCCCCAGCCGTCGGATCTCAACCTAAGGAAACGAACGGCTTTGATTCGGGGCTGAAATGCCCAATCTGGGCCGAACACGGCCTGGCACACGCCCGTGTCCAGGGTCGTGTGCCGCATTCGCCGTCAAAATCGAATCTTCTGAACACGCACACGGGTATCGAACACGCTCGTGTTCGAGCTGACACGCCCGTGTTCCAGCTGACACGGCCGTGTAGCCGGCCGTGTACCCCATGATTTTATCCCGTTTTCAACCCGAGCACTGCACGGGTTCTAGGACACGCCCGTGTCCTTGCCCGTGTCACATTGACACGCCTGGGCCCCCAGGCCGTGTACACGGGACATTTCGTCGAGGGGAGAACGACGACTGGATGACACAGCCTTGGACACGCCCGTGTCCTAGGCCGTGTGCCTTGTCTCGACGATCGTCGAGTGAATCTCGACGATTTCACCTTGACGATCGTCGACACGGGTCGACACGCCCTGCGACACGCCCGTGTCGCAGGCCGTGTGCCCATACTCGACGAATCGTCGAGAATAACTCGACGATTTCACGGCTAAGTGTCGACACGGGTCGACACGCCCTGCGACACGCCCGTGTCGCAGGCCGTGTGCCCATTCTCGACGAATCGTCGAGAATAACTCGATGACTTCGCGGCTAAGTGTCGACACACGCTCGACACGCCCTGGGACACGCCCGTGTCCCAGGCCGTGTGCCTTCAGCCAGAAACCAAAACTGGCCCAAAACGTCCCCCTTTGCTCCTTTGAGTTTCGGGGCGTTACAACTCTCCCCCTCTTAAAAGAATTTCGCCCACGAAATTACATAAAGGAAAGATATACAAAAACAACATTTGTACCTGAGCGGAACAACTCTGAATACTCGTCAAGCATAGTCTGCTCTCGCTCCCAAGAGAGCTCCTCACGACCGCAATTGTCCCACCGGACTTTGACCATCCTGATCTCTTTATTGCGTAGCTGCTTGACCTCCGAGTCCTCAATCCGCACGGGCTTGACCTTTGTCGTTAGCCCACTATCCACCGGCACTTGATCGACCGCGATCACTTGCGTAGGCTCTTGCACCGCCTTCCGAAGCACCGAAATGTGGAACACATCGTGTAAACCACTTAGCTCCACCGAAAGCTTCAACCTATAGGCCGCTTCTCCAACTCGCTCCAGAACCTCAAACGGTCCAAGGTACCTCGGGCTTAGCTTTTTCAACCGTCGCACCCGCGAGACACCCTTGAACGGCTTGATCTTTAGGTACACATAATCACCCACAGCGAACTCCACGTTCCTGTGCTTGGCATTATAGTACTTTGCTTGCCGATCCTGAGCGATGAGCAACCTCTCCCGAATGGTTCTCACCAAAGAAGTAGCATCCTCCACTTCCGATCGCTTATACAACTTCGACTCGCCCGTTTCTAACCAAGACAACGGCGTGCGACATCTTCTACCATATAGGGCCTCGAAAGGTGCCATCTGAATACTTGCTTGGTAGCTGTTGTTGTATGCGAACTCCACCAAATAAAGGTGGTCCTCCCATTGCTTTCCAAAGTCCAAGACACACATGCGAAGCATGTCTTCCATGGTTCTATTGACCCTCTCGGTCTGCCCATCCGTTTGTGGATGGAAGGCTGTGCTAAACTTCAGCTTTGTTCCCAACATTTGCTGCACCAGCCTCCAATCATTGGACGTGAACCGCCCATCTCGGTCACTCACGATGCTGCGGGGCACACCATGAAGCCGCAGTATATTATCCACATAAAGCTTTGCCAGCTTCTCCACCGGATCATCCTTCCTATGCGGAATAAAATGCGACACCTTTGTTAATCGATCGACCACCACCCAAATGGCGTCGTTCCCTATTTGCGACCTCGACAAACCATGCACAAAGTCCATAGAGATGTCGTCGAATTTCCACTCCGGAATAGGCAAGGACTTAAGAAATCCTCCCGGCTTTTGGCACTCCGCCTTTACTAAGGCGCAGGTTTGGCACTTCGCTACGTATAGCGCCACATCCTTTTTCAAACCCGGCCACCAAAATAACTTCTTGACGTCGCGGTACATCTTCGTGCTCCCCGGGTGAATCGAGTACTTGGCATGGTGTGCCTCGTACAACAACTCCACCCGTAAATTGCCCACGCTTGGGACGCACAGACGACCGTCTTTCCACAGCAATCCGTCCTCCACGACGAATTGGGAATTTGACCCATCCAGAGCCTCTATCATGAACTGCTTCATATGAGCATCCATATCCAAAGCCTGCCGAATCCGATCAGCCAGGTCATATTGCACTTCAGTCCAATTCAGAACTGCTTCAGCACTTGCTTGCTTATCCACACAAACAATCTCCAACGCCTCCAACTCCCGCACCAACCGCTCATCATGCACCGATAGCCAATTGGCTTGAGCTGGGGCTCGGCGACTCAACGCGTCCGCAACCGCATTCCCTTTGCCAGGCACGTAGTGGATCTTGAATGTATAGTCCCCCAGGAACTCCATCCATCTATGCTGCCGCATATTCAGATCCTTCTGATCAATCAGGTAGTTTAGGCTCTTGTGATCGGTGTAGATATCAATCTTCACACCGTACAAATAGTGTCTCCACAGCTTCAAGGCAAAAATCACGGCCGCCAACTCCAAGTCGTGGACCGGATAATTCCTCTCGTGTACTTTTAGCTGTCTCGAGCCATAAGCTATCACGCTGCCGTGCTGCAATAGCACGCAACCCAAACTGCTGCCCGAAGCATCGCTATATATCTCATAGCCTTCGGTTCCAACCGGCGAACTCAGCACAGGCGCCGTGGTCAACCGACACTTCAGTTCCTCAAAAGCTCGCGCGCACTCCGGCGTCCAAACGAACTTATGCTCCTTCCTCGTCAACGTAGTGAGAGGTAGCGCTATCCGCGAGAAGTTCTCTACGAAGCGCCTATAATAACCGGCAAGCCCCAAAAAGCTCCGGACTTCTGCTACCGTAGCAAGCTCAGGCCACTCCCGTATCGCAACAATCTTCGCCGGATCCACAGCAATACCCTCTCCACTCACTATATGCCCGAGGAACGCCACTGAGGATAGCCAAAACTCGCACTTCGAGAACTTGGCATACAACTGGTTTCTCCTTAGCGTCTCCAACACCAAATGAAGATGCTTGAAGTGATCTTCCTCACTTTGCGAGTACACCAAAATATCGTCGATGAAGACGATCACGAAATGGTCCAAGTACTCCCTGAACGTCATGTTCATCAAATCCATGAATACTGACGGTGCATTAGTCAGCCCAAACGGCATGACCGTAAACTCATAATGCCCGTATCTCGTACTAAACGCTGTCTTCGGGATATCACTCTCCCTTATCCGCAGCTGATAGTACCCAGACTTGAGATCTAACTTCGAGTACACCGTCGATCCGACTAACTGATCAAAGAGATCATCAATCCTAGGGATCGGGTACTTATTCTTCTCAGTCAGCTTGTTCAGCTCCCGATAATCAATACATAATCTCAAGCTTCCGTCCTTCTTCTTAACAAAGAGGACCGGTGCGCTCCAAGGCGAAGAACTCGGGCGCACATAACCTTGCTCCAACAACACTTGCAATTGAACTTTCAGCTCCGCCATTTCCTTAGGCACTAGCCGATACGGAGATCGTGACACGGGCTTTGCACCTGACACTAGCTCGATCGTAAAATCTATCTCCCGTTGAGGCGGGGCTCCAGGAAGATCTGCGGGGAACACATCAGGGTATTCTGATACCACTGAAATACAATCCAAAGCAGGCTTCGGTTTTGCAACCTCCACTAGTGTAAAGAACAGTTCTGCTCCGGCACGAACCGCCTTCACCACCTGAAGAGCAGACATCAACGTCTTGCTCGACCCCTTTAAGCCCGTAAAAGTCGTCTCACGACTCGCTCCCAGCTTTACTTCCTTGCTACCGCAATCTATATGGGCCTGCTGCTCCGAGAGCCAGTCCATGCCAAATATGACGTCGAACTCCACTAACGGAAGTAAAGACGCCCGCAGGTCGAACTCCTGCTCCCCAATACGAATCTTAACATCGCAGATCCTAACCGCTCGCATCGAACACCCATTGGGCAACAACACATCCAACTTATCCTTCGCCATCGAAGAAGGGACTCCGATGCGTGATATAAATCCTTCGGACAAGAAGGAGTGTGAAGCTCCCGTATCAAAGAGTGCTCGTGCTGGATTTTCACAAATCAATACGAATCCTAAACAAGCAGTGGTAAGGTAACATGTGCATAACAAGCATATAAAGGAATTGACTTTCTATAAATTAAACCGTACCTGTCACCACGTCAGCTTGTTTAATGGCCTCCTGTTGGCCAAGATTGTAGACCCTTGGTTGGGCCGGAGCATAGTGGGATGCGGTCGACTCCACCGCCTTACCCTTCTCTTCATAAGTAGCTCCTGGCCTCCTCTCGGACTTAGGACGTCCGCTCCAACAATCACGGGCAAAGTGCCCCGTCTTGCCACACGTAAAACACGCACCCGGGGTCCGACCCGTAGTCGCCCCAGAAGCGCCAGAAGGAGCTGGACCCGAAGTCATATGCTTCTTAAAAGTCCTCCGATAGCCTGACTTTGAAGTAGTCGGCACTCTGAACTCAGATTTCTTTTCACCCAAGCTTTTCTTCGCTTGTACACTCTTCATGTCCTTCTCCAAGGACCGGGCAGTATTGACCAAGGTTAAGAAACCCTGCGTCATCGGCCCCGACAGTAATAGTCTCAGCTCATCCCTCAAGCCTTCGTAGAAACGATTAGTCTTGCTCTCCTCATCCATGATGGTGGAGCTCGCATAACGACTCAACCGCGTAAACTCGTGGAGATATTCATCCACGCTCCTCTCACCCTGCACCAACTTCAGGAATTCATTCTCCATTGAAATCCTCTGAGTCGAAGGGAGGTATCTTGCCAAGAACAATTCCGAGAACTCTTCCATCGGAATGTCTATCAGTTGTCTACCTCTCAGGTGATGCAGCTCCAAACCTTCCCACCACATCCTCGCTTCACCGTCCAGCAGGAACGTAGCGATGGTGGTCATCTGCCACTCCTCCGTCTCCGTCGCTGTCATGACTCTCTTCACCCTAGAGAGCCAGTCTTCAGCCTGAGATGAGGTTCCCAACCCCGAGAATAGCAGAGGGTTAAAGCTCATTACATGCTTCAACTGCCTCTCAGTTGCCCTCCTTGGCACTATTGGTTCCACAATCACTTGCTCCACCCTCCTCGGCTCCACCTCTTGCAGAGGTACTTGCTCCATCACAGGAGCGGGCTGCTGCGCTTGCCTCCCAGGCTGCGCATTGATCACGGCCAACACCGCTTCAACCACCAATCTTATATTTTCAGCCGACAAAGGTGTTGCGGGAGCAACTTCCGGTGCACTACTTGCCTCAGAAACTCGGCGTTCTGACGGCCCAACACCACTTCGGGTCACCTATAGTGGTACAAAACACCGTTAAGCGACCAAATAAATTGCAAACAGCAATTATAGGAACACGCAGGTTCCTCAAACACGAGTATTTTCATTCCTAAGTGGACATTCATGGGTTCTTTTTACTGTTATAACGATGACGCACACAATGTGCTCACCACCCCTTACAAAGAATTCGCCCACGAATTCAATTCAAGCTCAACCAAAACCAGTAGTCTGATACCAAATTGTAACACCCCCTATCCGTCGCATAGCATATAGCAGTAGGTCCGGCCGGGGCCCGACGCCATATACCACAGACAGACCGGGTGGTTACGTATGGAAACCATCCAACCAATCTCAACGTCCTACACAGAGCATTCTAGCGGAAGCAGTTTAAATAAGTTGTAAACGAGAACCCAGCATAAGAGCACGAATGTCCACTAACATGATCATAGGAATGTTATTACAAAAATACCCAAATATTCGGCCTTAAGGCCTTACAGAATGTTTCTCTTGACTAATACATGATTTACAAACCTCGGCACGCAGGCCGGTCATACATGAGTAAAACAGAAAACATTTCCACTTGGGCCTTCGAGGGCCAGCTTCGCAAAAAGGGCTTTAGCCCGCTATTGACCGCTTGGTCCAGCTGCACCTGCAAGCAACAAACCACCGCACGGTGGCAAACAAGGCAACGGTCAGCAATGCTGACCAAATTATAACGATCCCGCCCTCAACTCGGGGCGGCGATGCTCCTTCCCTGCATTTCATTAGCACAAGCGAGCAATGCATATAACCATAGCCATTTCATCACAGACGGTGGCTCGCACGGCCACGCGTCCCGTGCACTCAGGGCACATTCTCGGTGAACCGGTCGATGTTACGTCAATTAAAGCCATTAACATTCCGGACTCACCACCGCCACTAGGACGGCCATTCCTATGAGCAATTCGTCTTCATGGTATTGGTCACGTCAATTTAAGCCATTGACCACCGAAGACCCCCATTTATGCCAACGACGAGTGCCATGTAACTTTAGGTCTCTCTAACCCGAACGACATAAAGCGGGTACGGCTCCATCTAACCCGTGCTCACATCGCAACGACAATTTAAGCCATATGCGCGGGTCAAACTTTCACCGAGTCCCATTCTACCGCAATACACATAACCCCGTTATGTTCAAGTTGGCTCTCAGGCCACCAAGTTGGCAAGACCTCGTGTCCGCCCAGTTTTCCGGGTGCACCTTTGGGTTAGTCCCCAAGGCTCCCTGCTGCAATCTACCGCGTAGAAAACCCGAAAAACACCCAACAGCACGGAGTCTTCTCCGGCCTTATGCAATGCAACATCACCGATCCGGACTAACATGTCCGGGTAGGCTTCAACCAAAATGCCTATGTCTGTTCTCGCATACGGACTCTACACAACGGGGACTTCACATATCTACCCGAAGGAACGCCTCCAACTCTTCGCAAACTCGCGAGAGAGGGCTTCCTATGCTAAGAAAGAGAGCTATCATGCTCACAAGTGAGGATCGTTACCCTTGGATTCCTCTTTGGCGCCATCGGAAAGTAATCGGATGGAAATCACCGCACTAGCGTTGCCTCCGCGGATCCGGAGTCGGCTCGCGATTCGGAGCTCCGAAGCTCCTCCAATGGCGGGATCTAGTTCTTCTTCCTCCAATGGCTCTCCACTTTCTCTAAGGATTTGGAGAGAGGATAAGGCATGAAAAGTGAAGTTTTCCAAGTCAACTCACGGGTATATCCCTGCAGGAACATCCCCCAGCCGTCGGATCTCAACCTAAGGAAACGAACGGCTTTGATTCGGGGCTGAAATGCCCAATCTGGGCCGAACACGGCCTGGCACACGCCCGTGTCCAGGGCCGTGTGCCGCATTCGCCGTCAAAATCGAATCTTCTGAACACGCACACGGGTATCGAACACGCCCGTGTTCGAGCTGACACGCCCGTGTTCCAGCTGACGCGGCCGTGTAGCCGGCCGTGTACCCCATGATTTTCTCCCGTTTTCAACCCGAGCACTGCACGGGTTCTAGGGCACGCCCGTGTCCTTGCCCGTGTCACATTGACACGCCTGGGCCCCCAGGCCGTGTACACGGGACATTTCGTCGAGGGGAGAACGACGACTGGATGACACGGCCTTGGACACGCCCGTGTCCTAGGCCGTGTGCCTTGTCTCGACGATCGTCGAGTGAATCTCGACGATTTCACCTTGACGATCGTCGACACGGGTCGACACGCCCTGCGACACGCCCGTGTCGCAGGCCGTGTGCCCACACTCGACGAATCGTCGAGAATAACTCGACGATTTCACGGCTAAGTGTCGACACGGGTCGACACGCCCTGCGACACGCCCGTGTCGCAAGCCGTGTGCCCATTCTCGACGAATCGTCGAGAATAACTCGACGACTTCGCGGCTAAGTGTCGACACACGCTCGACACGCCCTGGGACACGCCCGTGTCCCAGGCCGTGTGCCTTCAGCCAGAAACCAAAACTGGCCCAAAACGTCCCCCTTTACTCCTTTGAGTTTCGGGGCGTTACACTAGGAGCAATGGGCAGGTAGAGGCCGCAAATAAGATCATCGTCAACCTCCTCAAGAAGAAGGTGGAGAATTTGAAGGGGAGCTGGGTGGAGCAGGTTCCTGCGGTTCTCTGGGCCCTAAGAACCACCCCCAACACGGCTACGGGGGAGACCCCCTTCAAACTCTCCCACGGGTGCGAAGCAGTGCTCCCCGTGGAATTCGAAGTCCAAACACCTCGAGTCGTTGCGTCCAAGAAAGGCCAGGAGGAGTGGCAAGCGGAGAATAAGGAGGAGATGAGGCTCTCCCTTGACATGGTGGAGGAGCTGAGGGACCTTTCCGCTATCCGACAGGAGGAGGTGAAAATAAGAATGGCCAAGTACTTTGACAAGCATATCAGGGTCAAGCAGTTCATGGAAGGAGACTTGGTGCTGAAGAAGGTAGGTGCAGCAGGGAGATCGGCATCCGTAGGGAAGCTCAATCCTAGCTGGGAGGGACCATTTATTGTAAAGGAAGCTTTGAAGTCAGGAGGCTATCGACTCCAAAATGTAGAGAGTTAGACCCTGAGTCACACCTGGAGTGGTGACGACTTGAAGCATTTTTTCCCCTGAAGAATGTAAGCGACACTTTCGTTATAATAAATTTCTTCAATGCTCCAGTACTGTCATAGCCAGCCTGCATAGAGAAATGGAATGTGTTTGGACCCCGAGCAAATCCCGCTACCAGGATCTCACCGAGCTGGCAGGGCCGGAAGTCACTCGATGGAATGTGTTTGGACCCCGAGCAGATCCCGCTGCCAGGCTCTCACCTAGCTGGAAGGGCCGGAATTCACTCGGTGTCATCCTTGGCCTCGAGAAGATCCCGCTGCCAGGATCTCACCTAGCTGGCAGGGCCGGAAGTCACTCGATGGAATGTGTTTGGACCCCCAGCAGATCCCGCTGCCAGGCTCTCACCTCGCTGGCAGGGCCGGAAGTCACTCGGTGTCATCCTTGGCCTCGAGAAGATCCCGCTGCCAGGCTCTCACCTAGCTGGCAGGGCCGGAAGTCACTCGATGGAATGTGTTTGGACCCCAAGCAGATCCCGCTGCCAGGCACTCACCTAGCTGGCATGGCCGGAAGTCACTCGGTGTCATCCTTGGCCTCGAGAAGATCCCGCTGCCAGGCTCTCACCTAGCTGGCGGGGCCGGAAGTCACTCGATGGAATGTGTTTGGACCCCGAGCAGATCCCGCTGCCAGGCTCTCACCTAGCTGGCAGGGCCGGAAGTCACTCGGTGTCATCCTTGGCCTCGAGAAGATCCCGCTGCCAGGCTCTTACCTAGCTGGCAGGGTCGGGAGTCACTCGATGGAATGTGTTTGGACCCCGAGCAGATCCTGCTGCCAGGCTCTCACCTAGCTGGCACGGCCAGAAGTCACTCGGTGTCATCCTTGGCCTCGAGAAGATCCCGCTGCCAGGCTCTCACCTAGCTGGCAGGGCCGGAAGTCACTCGATGGAATGTGTTTGGACCCAAAGCAGATCCCGCTGTCAGGCTCTCACCTAGCTGGCAGGGCCGAAAGTCACTCGGTGTCATCCTTGGCCTTGAGAAGATCCCGCTTCCAGGCTCTCACCTAGCTGGCAGGGTCGGAAGTCACTCGATGGAATGTGTTTGGACCCCGAGCAGATCCCGCTGCCCGGCTCTCACCTAGCTGGCAGGGCCGGAAGTCACTCGGTGTCATCCATGGCCTCGAGAAGATCCCGCTGCCAGGCTCTCACCTAGCTGGCAGGGCCGGAAGTCACTCGATGGAATGTGTTTGGACCCCGAGCAGATCCCGCTGCCAGGCTCTCGCCTAGCTGGCAGGGACGGAAGTCACTCGTTGTCATCCTTGGCCTCGAGAAGATCCCGCTGCCAGGCTCTCACCTAGCTGGTAGGGCCGAACGTCACTCGATGGAATGTGTTTGGACCCCGAGCAGATCCCGCTGCCAGGCTCTCACCTAGCTGGCAGTGCCGGAAGTCACTCGGTGTTATCCTTGGCCTCGAGAAGATCCCGCTGCTAGGCTCCCACCTAGCTGGCAGCGCCGAAAGTCACTCGATGGCAGTATTTTTCGACCCCGAGCGGATCTCTCTGCCAGGCTCCCACCTAGCTGGCAGGGCCGAAAACTACTCAAATGGTATTAATAATGGATTGGAATCCCGAAGATTAACCGAAAGGGGGGTCTAACGTAACCACCCAGCCCCCAGATTGGCGACCGAAAGGAGGCGAGAACCCGGGCCGCAGATGCAGGTCACCCCTAGCGGGACGACCTGTCGGGCCTCCTATGACTCCTAAGCCGAATCCGTAGGCGTGCGACCTCGTCGACGCAACGCGAGGAGAATGACAGCGAGCGCGAAAATGGGAAAATTACATCGCGCAATGATAGCATACATGCGTAAGTAACGGGTGGGGAAGCATTTATAAGAGCATTAATAGATGAAAATCACAAAGTCTAGGCGCGGCTCGCACTTACATCTCAGACAACTAAAAGTACATGGTGTATACACCTAACAAGCAAATGTCCAAGGAGCGAGGGCGACGCGAGATCCGGGGCGGGAAGTCCTAGATGGGCTGGAAGGACTTATACCCGGGGTCCGGCACGGGAAGGAACAGTGCCGGCACCACGTCGCCCGCCGAGAGTTCCGCTGCCTCGCCCTTGAGAAGATCCACGCGTCGCATCATCTACATCATGTACTTCGCGACTCTGGCGGCATTCTTCTGCAACAGCACCTCCAACTCGTAGTCAGAGTGGTGTTCGAGCGGGCAGCCCCTGTTATCTGGCGGAGGGGCAGCAGCGGCGGCCTCCAGCTCGCGTACCCGCGCCTCCAGCGCCGAATTGTCCTGACCAAGGGCGGCGATCTCGGCACCCATCCGACTCGCCGTCGCCGCGTCCAGAGAAAAGGAAAGGGAGTCGTAAGGCGGATTCACGAGAAATAGCGGTGATTGAGAGTAAACACATGCCACCCCTCCCAAGTACTGTACGAGTGTCTCCTCGGCCGCGTCGGCCCGTCTCCTCTGGAGGTCCGCATCCTCCTGAGCAAGCCTTCGGGCCTCCTCCCTCTCGTCCGCCAGCTTCTTGAGAGAGGTGGCGTTCTGCTCCAGCTGGGTGCAGCGCCTCCCAACCATATGGGCTAGCTCCAGGCCGCGCAGCTGGGCCCGCGTGCTCTCATGAACCAGTACTCGCGTCGCCTCCTTGTCGTAGATAGAGGCATCCTCGCGCGAATAGAGGCCGAACGAGAAGTTGTAGGCCTCCCCGCCGATGGTGTCCTGCTCGAGCCAACTTGGAAACAGGGTCGAGACCACTGCGCGATTTGACTCCTTATCCCACGACAGAAGCGGGACACCAAGCTTGTCCAAGCATTTCTCGTCGTAGCCGAAATTGCGATGCCCTCTCGGCACCGGCTTCGCGGCAGTCTGCGACCCGTCCGGCGGCCCAGAAGTGTCTGCCGCCCCGCCGGGGGTGTCGCTGGTCGAAGCGACCAACGGGGGGGAGGGGGGGGGGGACCCTCGGCCAGAAGAACCGTAGGGGCCTTGCCTTTTCTTTGGCCACCGGCGGGTTGTTACCCCGTAGTCTTCGCCATCTTAGGCGGGGGAGCGGGCTGTCCGCCGCCCAGCCGCTTCTTGGCTGGGACCAACAGGGAGTCGCGCTGAGTAGCGTCTGCGGCCTGAGCTCGGGCGAAGACCCCGGGGGTAATCCGAGCACTCTCGTATGGGGGATGAAGGGGGACGTCCCACTCGCCTATCAAAAAGTGAGGGT
The DNA here is from genome assembly GCA_039583875.1 of Platanthera guangdongensis. NCBI lineage: Eukaryota > Viridiplantae > Streptophyta > Magnoliopsida > Asparagales > Orchidaceae > Platanthera > Platanthera guangdongensis. The sequence goes on along the minus strand of CM077154.1, from coordinate 24,609,815 downwards.
GAAACCAAAGAAGAAAAGATCGGACAGAGTAGTGGCGAGTGGCAAACCTCCCCCTAGTGGGACGGCGGCAAGGTCATCAAGGTTGCGGCGCAAGTACGCAACCTCGAAGTTCTTCCCGGCGAAGAACCCGCACAAGTCGGCCTCGTGGCCCCCTAGGCTGGGCGGGCGGTAACTCGCCTCGCTGAGCTGCACCGGCGAGAAGGGGACGTTGCCGAAATCCCCCTTGACGAATAGGAACTTTTTGAGCCAGTTGTGACTCTTATTTACAGTCTCCCGCACCTTGAGGTGGGTGCTGGAGAAATAGGCGGTCCCGTCCCGGTTCGCACGGAAGGAGAATAGCTTGCGGAAAACTGCGAGACTGAACTCGACTCGCTCCTCCCGCAGAAAGCAGGCGAACCCCACCATAACAGCTATGGAGTTCGGGGTCATCTGACCTAGGACGACCCTGAAGTACTTCAGCACTTGGCGTACCTCAGGCCACAGGGGAAGCCGCAGGCCCACCTCAAAGTGAGCCAGGGGTATGGCGAGCTCGTCCATGGTGAAAGTGCAGCTAGATCAGATATACTCTAGAGGGGGGGTGAATAGAGTATATGGTGATTTTAAAACTTTTACAACTGCTGTTGTATTTTAGGTGTGTGTGTGTGTGTAGGGAAGCAAATACAATAAACCAAAAAGCAGCAATGGACTAATCACAACACAATCATAGAGCAATGCCAGAAAACAAAAGGAAAAGAAAGCAACCAGACGACACAAGTATTTTATAGTGGTTCCCCAAATCTGGGTAGTCCACTCTTCTACCACCCTGGTAGGAATCCACTGCAGGAAGGGGTTGATCAGGTGTCCTGACACCAATGGGTTTTTGATCAGGTTCCCAAAAACCAAACCCTCAAGTCTTTTTGGTGGGAGACTTGCAACCAGAATAATTTTGAAGGGAATTAAAACCCTGTATAGAGGTGGAGTGAGAGGGTGATGAGGTCTTCTCTTTCTCAAGTCAAATGAGAAGACTTGTGGAATGTTGTTTAGCAGCTTTGCTCCCCCTGAGATGTAGAATGAATCAGGAAGTATGCTGGAGCACTACTTCAGGGTGATAGATCTTCAAATACCTAGAATTCCAGGTCCAGAGAAAGTCTTCAGGAACTTCTTGTAACTGATATGAAGGTATTGTTTTTGAAGTTATCCTGAGTAAAAGCAGATGAAGAAGACTCTTGATATTGATGTAATGTTCTTCTTCTTCTAGATCAATTTCTCTCTGGGCCAAGAATGAATTCTTTTTCTTGTATTGTCTGAATCACTGTCTATCTTTTTTCTTGTTGTTGTTTGTTGTGTCTCTGTATTACTGACTATTTCTGTATGTCTCTGTCTCATGGAAAACACTCGAATTTTGAATATCGAGCAGTAATGGCAGACGGCATGAAAGGAAGCAGCAATTAATTATTTCCCCAACTGTTTCCATGGGAAAAGGCATGTAATAATCCAGAATTAACTGCGCATCCTAACAGTAGTATACTGTGAAGAACTGCCATTAATTGTCCAGGAATCAGCGCCCTGGAATGAGACAAGAGCGGAAGAAGACCTAGTCTGGAATCGTCGACCGAAGAACATAATTCGTCGAGCTGAGTTTTGAATTCGTCGAGCTGAGCCTGAGTTTGTCGAGCTGACAGTCTTCATTTGTTGAATAGACAATCTTCAATATCAGACAAACATTATTCGTTGAACAGATAACTAAATTCGTCGAGCTGAGAACCAAATTCGTCGACGTGAGAAAAATTCTGGACTTGGACAAAATACTCTGCATCTGCTGAAATGCTGTGTCGACACAAAATGGTGTCGACAGATTGGTCTTGGTGTCGACACAAATCCTCTAGTGTCGACACAAGCCCTAAGTGTCGACACAGATTCTCTGAGTACACAAATTGTCGAGTAGAGATTAGCATTTGTCGACCTGAGAAGCTGTGAACTTGAGGTCCAAGTTCGTCGAGCTCAGAATATAATTCGTCGACCGAAGCATGAAGCTGGACTTAGAGAAATTCTGAAGTAGTCCTGAGAATGCTTGAAGTAGAATCTGGTGTTCGTCGAGCAAAGAACAAAGTTCGTCGAGCTCAGCACTAAGAATTGTCTCACGATCGTCGAGTGCAGAGCTCACTTCGTCGAGCTGAGTTCGACGAACGTCGAACTCATTTAACTTAGTCTGAAAAACTGATAGATCTGGAGTTCCTGATGGTCTTGAAGAAGGCTGGTCCATCTGAAGTTGAGATAGAGGACTGTCCTAGACTCTAAGACAAAAACTTGACCCAGACTATACATGATGGGTCACATCCTAAGTCAGTGAACCTAGCCCAAATCAACTAGGGATCCAACAATCTCCCCCTAGTTGGGTGAGGTCACTAACAGAAACTCCAAGCAAAGAACAAATAGAAAAACAAAGCAAAATTAAGAGATATATCTGGCAGAGAATTTACAACACATGCAATAGATATATATATACATACTGGCTTTATTTTAATGCAAGATATAGACTGAAACAGAAGCAGAAATGAAAAGAAAACACAAAATTACATCTCTGATTTCTTCTGTTTTGGCTTGACTTCTGGTGCTTTATCTCCTGGCTTCTTGAAAATGATTTCCCTATTGGGATCTGAAGCTTGGGCTTTGGTCATAGTCATGTCAGCTGCCCCTATGATGTTCAGTGAAGTGGCTCTGGGGACAACTGCATCTGGGTGAAGATGCATGTACTCATCAACATTGAGTAGCTTGTTTGCTTTCCCAAATCTCTTTAGCTCATCTCTCCTATACTGAGACATAGTAGTTAAGCCTGTTGTGTCCTTGCCTTCAGCTTTTGCTTTGTTGATTAGAGATAAGCCAATGATTTCTTGGAACCTTGCCATTCTGGTTGTGTTGGCTATTTCTGGATCTTCAGGAGGGGAATAGGGCATTTCAGCTTCATGTTCCTTAGATTCCTAGTGTTGCTGCTGTTATTGTTGATGGTGTTGACTGCCTGAAGATGGTGGCCTTGGTTGACTACCACCAGAGGATCTCCCTGTTTATCTCTGATAAGTTTGAATAGGAGCAGATCTCTGAGAGCTAGAGCCAGAGGCACCTGCTGTTGGAGGAGGAGGAGGAGGAGGATCCTTTCTGTATCTATGAACTCGGGGAGGAGAGTATCTCCTACTCCTCTTCCTCTCTTTTTGCTGGTTCTTTGATAACCACATCCATGCAGGCATCCCTTTGTAAGGAGCAACATTGTGCAGAATATAGTATGGAGTGTCTGCAGTGGGATTAGGCTTGGGAGCAGGAGGAGGAGGAGCCTTCCTTTTCTTAGAGAGCAACTTCTTTTTCTTTTTAGCAGCCTCCTCATCTGATTCATCATCATCATCATCATCATCATCATCAGAATCTGAACTCTGAGGGTTATCATACAGAGCATTCAACTTCCTCAGAGTGGCATCAGGAATGATAAGAGGTTTGTCTTGAGGGGGAATAGAAGGTTCAGAGAGAGAGGGTTCAACAGCAGTAGAGACAGAACTTGCAGCTGCTGCCTTGTTCTCTTGTTCAATGTCTGCCAGAATGAGCTCATCCAGATCAGGCATGGGAGAATTATCCATGACAAAATCTGGGATAGGGCAGATTTCTGGAATAGAGACAGGAGTTGGAACAGCAGTAGGAGCAGCAAAGGTGTCACAAAGTTGCCTGACAACTGCTGGACTTTCTGGAGAGGTATACTGGACAATAGCCAAATATAGCTTAGCAACCTCTACTGAAGGAAGCTTCATATATATAGGATCAAAGATCTGAAGTATCTCAGATAAATTAACTGTGGGATTTAAGAGAAAATCACCAGCAGTTGTTATTGAATCTACTGACTCATCAAGGCTACTGTCAGTGTCCATGAATTGAATAAAATCAAGTGATGTATCTGTAACTACAAGTGCATTATCATGCACTGAATCAACTGTATCTGTGGTGTCAAGAACTATATCTGCAGTATCTGTATCTGTATCAACTGTATTCACTTCTGCAACTGCTGCACCAGCTTCATCATGGAGCATCTCCCCCTGCCTGGGTTCAGGAGAACCTGGAGCCAGGCCCCTGAATGAAGAGGGGGCAGCAGAGAGGGCTGAGATTTGGGCAGATAAAGAATCAATGGAATTCACCAGAGGTGTAATGGCCTCTGTGATGAGTAATTTAATAAGAGGAGTCAGAAGAGAGATGATGGAGGGAATGGTGGAAGAATCCATAAGTGGAGAAAGAATAGTAAAGGAAGAAGGAAGAATATGTGGAGGGGATAAGGGAGGGAGAACAGGTTGTGATTCAGTGGGTATGGTGTAGGATGGAATAGTGAATAGGTGTGGTGGAAGAGGGGATTGAGGAGGTGAGGGAATATGTGTTTCAGTGGGGGAAACTGGAGGTGTAGGGATATGTGTAAGATCAGGCGATGGAGATTGATGTTGAGGTGGAGTCAATTGAGGTGCAGGAGGAGTGGGAAGAGATTTGGTAGGGGGAAGGGCCTCTTCGGTGTCAGGGTGGGGAGTGACCTTGATGGTCCTGGTGCTCTCAGAAGCATTGATGGAGGAGGAGGAACCCTTGGAGGGTTTGATGATTGTCCTCTCCTATCGGCCAAACAAGGCACAAGTGAGGCGCTTGCTGGCATTGATGAATGTGGTCGGGGAGACCAAACATTCACTGGTCTTTTCCTAGAGGAAAATCCCCAGGATTCTACCGTAGCAGACTTCCTTCTTGCTAGTTCTCTTCTTGATAAGGTCAAAGAAAACCATGCCTTAATCGACCTGACGCTTGTTGAGCACTGCGCACATAATCAGGAATTGATGGCGAGTGATATAGTCATGTGCCGAGTGCTTGCCCATTAGAATTTTCCCTACAATGTAGGCCAAAAATTGATAAGCGGCTGACAGTTGTTTCTTCAGAAGCTTATTAGGGTTGTTGCCGGAGAACCCCATGACTTTCAACATATCAGCATATTCCTCAGCGTCCATTTCCAAGTTGTCTTCCCCATTGATCAGTCCAAAAATTTCAGAGAGTACTGCTGGGGATAGGGAAACGACAGTGTTTCCAATGTGTCCTGTCAGATTTCCATCTTCAGAAACTGTGGCAGTATACACCCATTCTCTTATCTCGGTTGAGTGGATCTTGATGCTGTGTGTCATGAAATCCTTGAGATGCAATTCTTCAAGTAATTCAAGGATATACAGAAAAATTGGATCGGAATGTTGGAAGGACTCAAAGTCCATGGAGAATGCTGCATCAAACTTCATCGCTACAAGTGCTCCTGGAGGAATCACCATTGATGACCTGCACAGAAAATCACAGAGAAAACAGCGATCAAGAGCAAAGGAACTGAAAGCGCGGGACAGAGGTCGAAGAAAACCTAGATATAAGATTTTCAGAATATGAATCGACAAGCTCCGTTCCATGAAAAGAGACAGATCTTCGAACTGAGGTTGATGAAATTAGTTAAAGGTGAGTAGTTCGTCGAACTCATTTAGAAGAATTGAAAACAGTTCGTCGAACTCCGTTCGACGAAATGGTTTCTGAAGCAAGGTTCATCGATCTCCGGTCGACGAAAATTGTTTCCACACAGAGAATTCGTCGATCTCCGTTCGACGAGAATCTCTCGAACTTTCCCTAATTCGTCGAACTCCGTTCGACGAACTCTGGAAAATTCGTCGAATGTAGACAGAAATTAATTTAACTCTTCTCCATCAATCATTCCCAGTTGATTTATAAAGAACAGATGGGTTTTCTCATCCAAAGGGTTGGTGAAGATATCTGCTCTCTGTAGATCAGTAGGAATGTGGATCAAGTTAATTTTCTTTTTGTCCACATTGTCTCTAATGAAATGATGTCTTATTTCAATACGTTTAGTCCTGGAATAATGAACTGGATTCTGAGCTATAGCAATAGCACTAGTATGATCACAAAATAAGGTTGAATTATTTAAGTTGATACCATAATCTAGGAGTTGGTTTTGTATCCATAGCATCTGTGAACAGCAGCTGCCAGCAGCCATATACTCTGCCTCAGCAGTTGATGTAGACACAGATGTCTGGTTTTTGCAAAACCAAGAGACAAGTCTCATACCCAGGAACTGGCAAGTTCTAGAGGTACTTTTCCTGTCCACTCTACATCCAGCATAGTCAGCATCTGAGTATCCAGTTAACTCAAATTCTGACTCTGCAGGATACCAGAGTCCTAAACTAGGACAACTCTTTATATATCTCAAAATCCTTTTTAGAAAAATAAGATGAGATTCTTTAGGATTCACTTGGAATCTAGCACAAAGGCATGTGACAAACATTATGTCAGGTCTGCTAGCTGTTAAGTATAATAGGGATCCAATAATTGCCCTATAATGTTTCTGATCTACAGGTTTCCCTGCTGTATCAGAATCCACAACAGCATTGGTAGTCATAGGTGTTTTCATTCCTGAGGCATCACCCATCCCAAACTTTTTAATAAGCTCTTTAGCATACTTAGATCGGGAGAGGAAGATACCATCAGGGAGCTGCTTCACTTGGAGACCAAGGAAGTAGGAAAGCTCACTCATGCTGCTCATCTCAAATTTGAAATGCATGAGGTCAGCAAACCTCTTGCACAATCTGGGATCAGTAGACCCAAAAATGATGTCATCCACATATATTTGTACCAATAAAATTTGGTCCTTATGATGTCTAGTGAAAAGGGTTTTATCTATGGTTCCTCTTGTAAATTTATGCTCTAAAAGAAAGCTAGCTAGGGTCTCATACCAGGCTCTTGGAGCTTGCTTTAAACCATAGAGAGCTTTATGCAATTTGTAAATATAAGAGGGTTGAGTAAGAGAGATAAAACCTGGAGGTTGTTCTACATAAACCTCTTCTTGAAGTACACCATTCAGAAAGGCACTCTTAACATCCATCTGGAATACCTTGAACTTTTTGTATGCTGCATATGCTAGGAATATTCTAATGGTCTCCAACCTTGTAACAGGGGCAAAGGTTTGGTCATAGTCTATTCCTTCTTCTTGCCTATATCCTTGGGCAACCAGTCTAGCCTTGTTCCTTACTATATTCCCTTGTGCATCTAATTTGTTCCTATAGACCCATTTGGTTCCAATAACTGGGTAGTTATGGGGTCTTGGAATCAAATCCCAAACTCTACATCTCTCAAATTGATTTAGTTCCTCTTGCATTGCAAGAATCCAGTGGGGAACTTGCTCAGCTTCATGGATGGTGAGAGGTTCAATTTTAGAGAGAAAACAGGCATGCATCAAGTCTTGATTGAGCTGATGTCTTGTCTGTACATCAACTGAAATGTCCCCAATCACTTGAGATCTGGGGTGATCTCTAAGTGTGACAAGATCAGTTTGTGGAGTTGGTTGAGCAACAGCTTCTGCAAATAATTCCTCTTGAGGAATGGTACTGGCTGTTGATGGAAGTTCAGTTACTTCCTCTTGGATTTCTTCTTCACTATCTTCAGCAGCCTGTGGAGTGGGATGAGTTAGAACCTCTTGGGTAAGGTTTAGTCCATCCATAGACTCACACATTGGTGAAACCTGCAAAGGACTATTGGTAGAAATGTCTTTCTCTTTATAAGACATGTTAGCTTCATCAAAAGACACATGGACAGATTCTTCAATTTTAAGGGATGATTTATTGAAAACCCTATAGGCCTTGCTTACTTGGGAATATCCTAGAAAAATCCCTTCTTCAGCCTTAGCCTCAAATTTTCTAATGTATCTTTTGTTATTAGTGTGGATGTAACATATGCAACAAAAAACTTTAAAGTAAGTGATTTTAGGTTTCTTTTTTTTAAGTAATTCATAGGGTGTCTTGTGTTTTAGTTTATGTATAAGACATCTGTTCAGGACATAGTTAGCTGTGTTTACAGCTTCTGCCCAAAAAGATAGAGGCATGTAAGCATCTGCTAACAATGTACCTGCAACTTCAATGAGTGTCCTATTTTTTCTTTCAGCAACACCATTTTGTTGGGGAGTTCTAGGAGCTGAGAAGCACTGCCTGATACCTTCCTTCTCACAGAACTCATGCATAAGAAGAGACTCAAACTCTGTGCCATGATCACTTCTGATCAATGCAACATGAGTAGAGAACTCAATCTGTATGGTCCTGAGAAAATCTGTAAGAACTTTGAATGTATCTGACTTAGCTCTCAGGAAGGCTATCCAACTGAATCTGGAGAAATCATCAACAATAACTAAGGTGTAAGACTTCCCTCCTAGGCTTTGTACTGCAATGGGTCCAAAAAGATCCACATGAAGCAGATACAGTATCCTGGGTGAATCACTTTTATTAATGGATTTGAAGCTAGTTTTAGTTTGCTTGCCTAGTTGACAAGCCCTGCATAGGCTTTCCTTCTTGTAGGGACCAGAAGGTAAACCTCTAACAAGGTTGTCTTTAGATAACCTAGATATGTTCTTAAGGTTTACATGTCCTAGCCTTTTGTGCCATAGCTCATTTTAGTTACTAGTGATATTGAGTAAATAAATGTCAGTTGTGGCAGAAATGAAATCTAATAAATATATGTTTCCTTGTCTAAGTCCAATTAAAACAGTTTGGTTTTTATCATTTATAATAGAACAAGAGGTAGAGTTGAAATGTACCTGATAACCTTCATCACATAATTGACTTATGGATATAAGGTTATGTTTAAGTCCTCTTACATATGTCACCTTTTTGAAGGTCACTGCTTCAATGCTTACTCTTCCATACCCTTCTGACTGACCACTCTTTGAGTCTCCAAATATCACCTTTGGTCCTAGCTTGGATTTATAGTTGGAGAGATTTACTTTGCTGCCAGTCATGTGCTTGGAGCAGCCACTGTAAAGGTACCAGGTCTGACTTAGCCTTGGACAGTTCTTCACCTGTACCTGCATCAAAAAATAAAGCTCAATTGTTCTTGACCCAGGTTACCTTGGGTCCTTGGTTTGGCTGAAAAGTAAAACTAGAAATGACTGATAAGGCAGGTTGAGACTTATACCCTAGTGGGTGATATCTCCTAGGTGGGATTATCCAATCAGCTACTGGATTAAATGTCTTGTTAGCTGTTTTAAAATTTCTATAGGAGAAATTATTTATATTTGGTCGTTCTGGGATCGACGAATTATTGTAAGTTCGTTGACCAAAGTTCGACGAATGGGGATGAGATCGTCGACCTCCACTCAGAGAATGACCATGGTCATTTTCTGCGTCCCACGTTCGTCGACCTCTGCTCGACGAACCATACACAGTTCGTCTATCGCAGTAGGACGAATAATTATTTCTGAAGTTTGCGTTCAGCATTCGTCGATCGGGGATCGACGATCTTGCAGGATTTCGTCGATCTAAGTTCGACGAATTCTGCTGAACTTGGTTTTTAACAGCTTTCTTCTATTTTCTGTTTCTATTGTCTAGGGTATTTGACTTATTTTCTGATCTGGGTTTTTCAGTTAGTTTCTCTTTGCCTTTAGCAGTGATAAACTTTATGGGAGTAGAAAGTATATTCTTCTTTATTATGGGGGGGGGGAAACCTGATGAGGCACCCAAGCCCAGCCTGCCATTTAATCTGGCATTTACTGTGCTTGTGATATCCATCAGCTTGAGGCTTCTCCCTTTGAGAGATTGCTCAAGTTGTTTTGCCTCACATAATTCTGATTTTAACTTGATTATCTGTTCATTAGCTAGTGTCAATTGGTCAGTTAGTTTTCTATTTTCTGTGCTGACAGATTCAAGGTTTTCTAGTCTAGTCCTCAAGGTTTTTATTTCTTTCTCTGAGTTTATTAAATCCATGCACATAGTTTTAAATTCTACTTTAAATAAGTCAGAATTGAAATCAAAACTAGAAATTACCTGATCAGCCTCTGAGTCTGAGGCACCTTCATCTTTAGAATCCTCTTCTGATCCACAGTTACTTCTGGAGGCATCTATTGCCATTAGGCACACCTCCTTGGATCTGGCTTCTTCCTCTTCTTCACTGGAGCTGGAGGAGGATGTTTCCTCTTCTGTGTCACTCCAGGACTCAACAACAAATCGTTTGTCCTTCCATTTATACTTGTTGGAGGAGGGTCTGCTGCTTTGTTTTCTTCTGGAATCCTTGTCCCTGCCCTTGTCCTTTTTCTGATTCTCTAGGCATTCTGAAATATAGTTCCCTGGCTTTCTGCATCCAAAACACACAACTCCTTAGTTGGTGTCTTGTCATATTTGGGTTTATCATCCTGCCTGGATGATTTTATTCTAAAGTCCTTTCTTGCCATTCTGTAGAATCTTTTGGCAAAAAGACTCATTAACTTTTCATTGGAGGTAGATGTTTCATTGTCTTCAGAAGCTTTGAGGGCCAAGCTGTGCTTCTTCCTAATCGGGGTAGTTGCCTTCTGTTCTGCTGCCTCTCTTGATTTGACAAGCTGCTCATATGACTTCAGCTTTCCTAGCAGAGATTCTGTTGAGATCTCATTGAGGCTTCTGGCTTATTTGATTGGCCAGATTCTGGAGTCCCATGAATTGGGGAAACACATCAGTATCTTATCATTCACCTCAGTTAAGGTGATGTCCTTGTCAAGAGTCTTGAGTTCACTAATGATTGAACTCAGTCTATTGTACATCTCAGCCACTGATTCTGTCTCATCCTTTTTGAAATTCTCATAGAGAGAAATGAGACTGGATCTCCTATTCTTTCTTTCATCAGCTGAGCCTGCTACCATTTGATTGAGAGAGTCCCAAATGGCCTTGGCTGAGGTTCACTCAGCCACCTTCTGAAATATGTCATCTGACATTGTTTGGGCCAGAATATTCATAGCCTTTGCATCAGCCATCTTGGCTTTCTTATAGGCTTCAGTATTGTCTGGAGGTGGTACTGCACTCAGATTAGTTGATGTGCTGGCAAAAGTTGTAGGAGCTGGAGGAACACCTGTTGAAATGACAGAAAAAATATCCTCATCAATGGAGTTCATATATAATCTAATTCTTGCCTTCCAGATGGCAAACTTATTAAGATTGCACACTGGAGGTCTGATGCTTGTATAATTCTTGTTTTGGGCCATGTCTGTGAGAACAAAATCTAATAACAGAAAAAAAAACAAAGAGATCTAACTAAGGGATCTTTGGGTTCAGGTTTTAGCCTGTACAACCACTAAGGTGTGGTATTATTAACCAACCTCCCTCTGATACCAATTGAAAGTGCAGCTAGATCTGATATACTCTAGAGGGGGGTGAATATAGTATATGCTAACCCTCAAGTCTTTTGGTGGGAGACTTGCAACCAGAATAATTTTGAAGGGAATTAAAACCCGGTACAGAGGTGGAGTGAGAGGGTGATGAGGTCTTCTCTTTCTCAAGTCAAATAAGAAGACTTGTGGAATGTTGTTTAGCAGCTTTGCTCCCCCTGAGATGTAGAATGAATCAGGAAGTATGCTGGAGCACTGCTTCAGGGTGATAGGTCTTCAAAGACCTAGAATTCCAGGTCCAGAGAAAGTCTTCAGGAACTTCTTGTAACTGATATGAAGGTATTGTTTTTGAAGTTATCCTTAGTAAAAGCAGATGAAGAAGACTCTTGATATTGATGTAATGTTCTTCTTCTTCTTCTTCTAGATCAATTTCTCTCTGGGCCAAGAATGAATTCTTTTTCTTGTGTTGTTTGAATCACTGTCTATCTTTTTTCTTGTTGTTGTCTGTTTTGTCTCTGTATTACTGACTATTTCTGTATGTCTCTATCTCATGGAAAACACTCGAATTTTGAATATCGAGCAGTAATGGCAGACGGCCTGAAAGGAAGCAGCAATTAATTATTTCCCCAACTGTTTCCATGGGAAAAAGGCATGTAATAATCCAGAATTAACTGCGCATCCTAACGGTAGTATACTGTGAAGAACTGCCATTAATTGTCCAGGAATCAGCGCCATGGAATGAGACGGGAGCGGAAGAAGACCTAGTCTGGAATCGTCGACCGAAGAACATAATTCATCGAGCTGAGTTTTGAATTCATCGAGCTGAGCCAGAGTTCGTCGAGCTGACAGTCTTCATTCGTTGAATAGACAATCTTCAATATCAGACAAACATTATTCGTTGAACAGAGAACTAAATTCGTCGAGCTGAGAACCAAATTCGTCGACCTGAGAAAAATTCTGTACTTGGACGAAATACTCTGCATCTGCTGAAATGCTGTGTCGACACAAAATGGTGTCGACAGATTGGTCTTGGTGTCGACACAAATCCTCTGGTGTCGACATAAGCCCTAAGTGTCGACACAGATTCTCTGAGTACACAAATCGTCGAGTAGAGATTAGCATTCGTCGACCTGAGAAGCTGTGAACTTGAGGTCCAAGTTCGTCGAGCTCAGAATATAATTCGTCGACCGAAGCATGAAGCTGGACTTAGATAAATTCTGAAGTAGTCCTGAGAATGCTTGAAGTAGAATCTGGTGTTCGTCGAGCAAAGAACAAAGTTCGTCGAGCTCAGCACTGCGAATTATCTCACGATCGTCGAGCGCAGAGCTCCCTTCGTCGAGCTGAGTTCGACGAACGTCGAACTCATTTCACTTAGTCTGAAAAACTGATAAATCTGGAGTTCCTGATGGTCTTGAAGAAGGCTGGTCCATCTGAAGTTGAGATAGAGGACTGTCCTAGACTCTAAGACAAAAACTTGACCCAGACTATACATGATGGGTCACATCCTAAGTCAGTGAACCTAGCCCAAATCAACTAGTGATCCAACACATGGATAGATCGTTGATCTTATCTCCTTCCCCGGGTCGTCTCGCCGAAAATCACGGCGGGACGTGGTCTCCTAGGGCATCTAGGTATTCGCGCTCCGAGATGACGGCGTGGGGAAAGTCGTGCTCTGAGAATGTCCAGGCGCATTTACTTCGCCCGTCCGCATCGCTGCCGCCGCCGCCCATTCCGCCGAACCTCCGCCGTTCGAGCGAGAGAGATCCAGAAGGCGAACGCGAGTCGTGCTTCGCGAGGAGCAGGAAACGGGGGAGTGTTTTGAAGCGGTGGGAGGATAAGAACCGGCAAGGCCTATTTATAGGGAGGAAGAAAGGGCGGGAAATTTCCCTCCGAATGGAGAGGTGCGTGTAGCAAAAATCAGGCCCGACGGTTCGCCTTCCCGATGCGCGACTGCACCGTAAAGGCCGATCAGGCGCGGGTCTCGCCCGATCGCACCCGCACAAGAATTGAGCGGGCGAGTCTCGGCCCGCACCCGCCCAGGATTCCGAGCAAGTCGGGGAGACTCCTGGCTGGCGAGCCCCTCGGCTCGCTCCCGCCCCGATCGGGATGGCGGGTTGAGCGAATCCATCCCCTGACCTTCCCTCGCCCGCAGGAGTAAGGCGAGCGGAGGGCCCGGGTACCCTCGAGCCCGCCCCGCGGAGAATAAAAGCAACAACATGGTAATTTCAACATGCATCAGAAATCAAACATCAGGCCCATAGGCAGACAAAGAGAGTCGCAAATCGTTACAGATACAGAATGAGTTTGAAATAGTAGAAACCCAGCGATATCCCGCGAGCGGGGAGAAGAAAGGGTTGATCAGTACTGGATCCACTTCCACCTGCCCCGCCGTTGCATTCCAGTTCGCGGCGGCACACGAGGATAGTGATAATCGCGCACCGCCACCAGCTCCTGCTGGGCCAGGACAACTTGTTCTGAGGCACTCCTTAGGCGCTCCTCGGCCCGCGTAATGTGCACTCCAGGCCAAGTGACCTCGCCACCTTCTGTAGCGCGCGGGTCCCCCTTCAGGGATGCGAGCCGAGCCTCACTGTCGGCCTTGTCTTGATCGACCCTCTTCACAAGCTCCTGAAGCAGCAGAGTATGTTTCTGGAACAGCCGCGTCACCTGCCTCTTCATCCCCACCGCATCAGTCGGGTCGGCCAGGTAATCTGAAACACCCTCCACGTCAGGCGGAGGCGAGTACCCTTCGCTCATCTCCGTTTCAGAGGAGATCATGTTGTAGCCTGCAAAAAGGGGAAATTCAGAAGGAACGAGCGAGAACAAGGCAAGCGCTGAGCACGAGCTTACCAGGGGTTGGCACGTCGTCCATGCCGATGGAAGGACGAGAGGGGCCCAGCCGACCCTGAAAGGGTTCTCCCTCAAGGGCCGCGAGAGATTTCCCTAGTCTGGGGGAACTGGCGGGCAAGGTGTATCCGGGGTTGGGCGGTCCAGATCTGATGGACTAACAGCCCTCTCAGATGACAAGGGAGGGGGGCGATCCTCCCAACCCCCACCCCCCCTGTCCTCCTCATCTTCACGATGCTGTGCCTCCAAGACAAAGGGTCAGAGAGGTAGCAACAAGCCAAGAAGGAAGGTCGCATACCTCAGAAGCGACCTCAACACCAGCCGCCGAGCTGGAACCCGGGAAGTTATTCACCGGGGACCGCCTCACGATCTTCCCCTTCACCGGCCTAAAGAGAGGGCCGAGAGACCCGCGCGCTAACCAAGCAGCGGCCTCGAGGGCCTCCTCCCGAGTTTTCTGGCCCGTGGCTGCCAGGCGGGCTCGCACCTCTTCGCTAACCAGCATCGGGGGGCTGCAGTCCGGTTGAAAAACGAGATGGTCTAGGGAGACCACCCCTGGGCTCAGTGGTGTATTTATAGCCGAATAGTGGGGCCCCACCAGAAGATTCCCTGCCAGCTCAGCTCAGTACTCGCCGAACACGCGGGTTGGATGATTCTTTCTGAGCTTGTATCAAGCTCAAAAAGAACGGGGATTGTGTACAACCCCGTGTTCGTCAAACGGGCCCCACCAGGAAGATCGGGCGAACCCAGTCCCGCGACCCGCACCCAAGTGACAAGCAGACATACGGCAAGGGGCTGGTCCGCTCCCACTCACTTCAAGCGAGCGAGCCAGGAAAGACGACTCCCCCTATCCCACCCGCTCACTCAGAGAATCGTCGACCAGAGCGGGGGGTGTCATTCGACGAACCGGTACTAGCGGATTGGCTCGATGACCCGCGATCTGCGAGCCGTTCGGAGGGTCACAATGGCCGCCAGTTCGCCCCCTATACGCGACCGGGTCACCTATCCGCCTCGGCAGAGGACTGGCGGGTCGCGGCGGTCCGACTCACATTCGTCCGAGAAGAATAGGCGAGCCGCTAGAACCAGGTCGCGCCCGCCTCTCGCGGAGAGGGATGGATGGCAAGCTGACCCCCCCCCCCCCCCCATGGGTGCGCATAGCTGTTCAGAACAGCGGAGCCACGCTGTTGGCAGACCAGGTTGGACTGCGCATAGCTGTTCAGAACAGCGGAGCTCGGCTGTTGGCAGACCCAACCAAGGGCTTTTCGGTATTTTCAGGCCAGTTCTTTTGGTTATTGGCAGTTCAGATTCCAAAAACTATAAGTAAGACCCAAGGGGTACCTCAGAAGGCACGCTTTGAGTGTCTCCCTGCTCCAGTTTTCAAGTGCTTTCTGAGGGTACCTTAGCTCGGCTTCTGGATAAGGAGGGGAAGCGCTCTGAGATCTTCTGGGTTTGTGGTGGGACCTCCCTGCCGAGCCCTTGGGTCTGTTTCTCCTTGCCTTCTTTGTTGTTTTTCTTGCAGGAGTAAAGTAGGCGCGAGACCACCCCTTCCCCGAGGGTCGAACTCCACAGGAGACCGGATTCCGGTTTCAACACCTAACTTTACCTTAATGATGGTATTTTGCTCAAAAAGAGCACTTTTGATTTTGAGAGACCAAATCACCTCAACAGAGGCTGAAATTTGGCCACTAACTTGGTATGGCATTTAGCACCTCCCCATGGAATGTGGGGTAGAGTGGAATTGATTTGCCCTAAGATCCTAGGCCAAACCCTAAGGAAGGACCTTTATGCCTTGTGATTGACATGTGTCCTAAACACCTTGGATGAACTTCAAATTTTGTATGGAGGGTCATAGGGTTGATAAAAACCTCTGGTAAAAATCTTAAAGGATTTTGGAAATGGTAGGGCCCACAAAACCCTAACCCTAGCTTAGGGCTTAAACCTTGTAGTGTTAAATTAGTTTAGCAAAACTCCTTGAAATATAATGAAATTTGGGTAGTGTGGGAATAAGGATATATTGAGCCTCTGGTAATTTATTTAGGAATTTTGGACCAATATTATTAGCACTTCATTTGTAACCCTTGGGTTAACCCTAATTAATAATTTGACTATTATGATCCCACTGCCCATTGAAAGGTCATGAAAATTTGGCAGAGGTAGTTTTGGGCCATATTGATCATCTATGAATTTTAATAGAATTTTTTAATACATATTTAGGGTATCTACTTCACAAGTTCATAACTTTGGGAACATGCTAAATAATTATTACAGAGCTCAATAATTGATGCAAAAATTATGAAACTTGATAGGTAGTGTTCCTAGTTCATTATGCTCATGAGGGAATTTATTTGAAATTTTTAGATGCATAATTGGTATACTTTGTTCATTAACCCATTAACTTGGAATTTTATGAGAAAATCAAGTATAGACTTTATTATTCAATGGTAAATTGTGAAACTTGCTCTAAAGAATTTATATGTCCTTATAATCATACTTGGATTTTATCTGAATTTTTGGAAGTATTATTGCTGTACATACCTCTTAAAATGATTTATTATGGGATATATTTGAAAATAAAATTAAGGGCTAAAACCTTACTGAAAAATTGGAAGGCTTAGTCTTTAGAGTTGATTATTCATTTTGTAATTATGATAAATTTAGTGGAATATTATCTTGTCTGAAATTGGTACTTCATGTTCAAACTTGGGCTTTTTGGCTACTAGAATAAATTTCTGGATTTATGCTAAAAATATCATTATAGCCCTCTAATAATTATCATATGGGTACTGGATGATTATTTGGTGTATCTCTCATTTTACGAGTCATATAGCTTAAGTGGTCTGCATACAGTAAAAACTGCAGAAATTATGTTTGAGTATAATTGATGCATCTCTTGGGATTAGTGGTACGCTGGTTTGGATGGTTAAAAATAAGTTCATTATTGGTAGTAGGATGAGTAGAGGGATGGATTGACTAGAGTTAGGCGGTGCCCGGGATCGACGAAAGATCGTCTTCCCCGTAGGGAGGAAGTGTTAAATGTACTAGGGCTAGGTTCAGTAAAATTAATTAAGGGTCGGGAAATCGGGTAGCAACCAATAATAGTAAGTGCCTTGCGAAAGGGAGCTTTGGGCGTAATCCCATCGTAGTTCCTAGTGCCTTCGAGAGCCCTTCACGGGGTATACCTTGGGCAGTACTGGGCTAACGTAAACGGTAGGAGTGATAAATCTCAAGAGCAACTAGAATAATTAGGGGTTCACTTTCACACACCCCGGTGTCTGGGGGAGTTGGTTTGACTCGGTTGATATTTATGAGGGGGAGGATGGCCCGGCGAGTTTCGGCTCGATTGTTTGAGACATACATTATGGTCCGGGGAGCTTCGGCTCGTTTTGAATACGATAAATTTGCATGTGCATAAAAGGAAAGAAAATTAAGGTGGTGGGTCTTCGGTATTGGAGGGTCAATTCACCGACGCGAATACGCTGACTCGGCAAGTGTGGTTAGCACTTTGCCAACAGAAGTCCGGTGCGCCAGCCGGCAAGAGTACGCAGGAGTCCGCTTCGTGCACCAAGCGTTGAGGCGTATGATAGGTCTGACCGGTAGTGCTTTACTGGTTTAGAGGTGGGCGAGGCCCAACCCACCGCTTCTGTCTGCCACTACGGAGGTATCCTGGGAGGTTACGGCTCCAGAAAGGGGGAACTAAAGGTCTGTGTGCACAGAGTCGGGTGTGTTTGTTGCACTTGCATATTCCATCATACCCACTTGCATGTCATAGCATAATCGATTTATTTAACCCCTGACACCTAAGGTATAAGTGGAATGGGACGCTTATACATTAGGACTTGCAAAACGACCCCTTGGTCTATAAGCTTGTGTGGGCAAGTTTATAAATTAAGGTCAATTTTGATATATATTTACTGCTGTTTGATAACCGACACTCCAACATATAAATTGGTATGGGACTTTTTATACAATGGCAGCCTTGCAGAAGACCCCTTGGCTTATGTGTTCCTACATAAGTGAAGGTTACTTTTCAGATTTCATCTTATTGTCAATATCTATTATAGAATTGCTAGTATAGGTCCGATGCCATCTGTTTTTGATTATTCTCCACCTTCAAATCCTCTCCTTTCTTCCTCCCCGCTCAGTGCCTAGGAGCCATGGGGGAAGGGGTGGGGGATGATAGGGCTTAGTCTTTTAGACTAACGGTTTTCGAACCGCATCATTTTAGGAAATCGTGGAGCCCAGCACTGGGGAGGAGGCCCAGAGACCGGTGCGCTTGGAGATGGGGTAGTCTAGCTCCGGAGTTCATACAGCCGGGACCATGAGTCTCAACCTTGAATAGATGTTCTGTTTTTGCTTCCGTATGAGTGATTTGTAGTGAGGACATGATGTACTAGGCATGAGCCCATGATATTAGTATTTTGTATATCTGTGGACACTACCATCGTGGAGTTTATTTACTATATATGTGATTGCTGTGGACTTGCTTTATTATTTTGCTACAGTCGTGATCGATTTGGCCGGCAGAATCGGCATTATGTAGTGATGACCTTCACGGGTGCGAAGGTGTCACCGCAAAACGGCGGTTCTGGGCCTAAGACCCCGGTGTTTTAAAAGAAAAAAAGGGGGGGGGGGGTCTTACAAAATTTCTTTGGCAAGGGCAAAAGGTGCACTTGCCTTGGTTTGTTTTTTGAAAACTTCGGCCAGCAAAGCTCTTCCCACCAGGACCGACCGCAAGCAACAATCTACGAAAACCTTAGAACGAAGGTCTAGTCTAGAGGAGCTCGGATCTGGCCTCAAACTGATGTTCCGAGCTTTACAGGGCAAGGAGACGGCGGTCGGAGTTCTTCCAGGCTTTTGCCTCTTTCGCTCGATCCGCAAGGAGCAGGCCGCCGGGTTTTAGGGGAAGGAAATGACCTAACCAAATAATAAATCGTATATATATAAATCCTATTACCTAAATGAAATTTTAATTAAGTATTTATACATATATACTTATATACTTATACACATTTATACATACTTATACATATGCATCTACTTATACACATACATATACACTAACACATATACATATACTTATTCATATACTTATACACATATAATTCTACACTTATAAATATATATATACCGCACCTACCCATACATACTGAAAGAAATAGTGCCTAATCACTAGAGGGGGGGTGAATAGGTGAACTTAATCTTTTTAAAATTACAGGCAGAAACACTGAATTATAAGATCTGTATTTGCAATTCTCTACAGCAATTCAGCATAGATAATACAGCAATCACAGAATAAATCACACACAAAGTACACACAGATTTTTATAGTGGTTCCCCAAGGTCTGGGTACATCCACTTTCCCCCTTCGCCTATCTAGTAGTGTACTAGATTCGGCCTAACTTCTTCACTTCTCCTCAGATCCTCAGATCTTACAACTCAGAACCCCAAACAGGTTCCTACAACTCAGAGTGATCCCACTCCTACAACTCAGGCACAAAGCCCTACCACTCAGTCTTCAATAAGACCTACACTCAGGCTAAAACAGACCTACCTCAGCCTTCAACAAGGCCTACACTCAGAGAAATGATTCTCCTACACTCAGGCTCAAAAGCCCTACCTCAGCCTTTATAAAATAGGCTTACAGCTCAGATCCCTTAGGATCCTACAGAAAATAAAGTTTATAGAATATATAACCACAACTCTGGAAGAGAGAGATGAGTTGACTGGTTTCTTGATGAGTTCTTGGAAGAACTAGGCAGAGATCAACCTCCCTTGGCTTTCTTCAAAGCTTCTTGAATTAGAACACAGTAGGGTTGAATATCCTGAAGATGATCTTCAATCAACTTCTGTCTTGAGATTCAGGTCTCAATCTGAATCTTACTTTGCAGCCCGGTTCAGCAGCTGCTCTTCTTAGAAGGAGCTCTCTCTCTCTAACTTCTTAGATCTTCTGTTGAAGGTCTTCTTTGTATTGTTAGTTCTCTTGATTGATTGTTGTCAATCTATAATCACACTTTCTGTTGAAGGCGAAAGGCCTTTAAATAAGATTTCTCCATGGTGACCGGCTGATCCGGTTTCTAACAACCTTCTGACAGCTCTGACAGTTGCAGTTGACCGGTTGAAATGGCAGCTGTCAAATCATCCAGTCACTTCTTGAAATCTCTGTTACTGTCTGTAAGTGTCGAGACAGACAGTCATTATGTGTCGACACAAATAGACTAAGTGTCGACACAAGTAGACTAAGTGTCGCACTAGCCTTCATGGTGTCAACACAACTCCTTGTGTTGTTGTAACAGCTTCTCGACACTGCTTCTTCAGAATGTGTCGACACTGATTCTGTGTGTCGACACAAGCCTTCTGTTGAATGTGTCGACACTGATTGAGTGTGTCGACACAAGTACTTCTTCTTCAATACTTAGTTGATTTCTGTTGTGTGTCGACACAACTCCTTTGTGTCGACACAAGTCCTTTTGTTGTTGATACTTGCTGAGTGTCGACACATCTCCATTGTGTCGACACATGCCTTCATGTGTTGAAACTTTGCTGAGTTTCGACACATCTCCTTTGTGTCGACATATGTACTTTAACTTTGTTGAAGTTTACTGAGTGTCGACACAGCCTCCAGGTGTCGACACTTTTGCCGTCAACAAAGTTTCTCTGGGTGTCGACACTGCCTCTAAGTGTCAACACAGATAATGTTGACAATTCTTCACAGTGTGTCGATACAGCCTGTATGTGTCGACACTTTTCTTCTGGTGTCGACTCTGCCTTCCTGGTGTCGACTCAATCACTCCAAGTGTCGACACAGCTTCTCTGGGTATCGACACAAGTCTTCATAAGTTTCGACACTTCACCTCTAGGTGTCGACACATGGACTTAGAAACTTTCATGCTTTTCCTGCAATTACTTAACCTGCACACATAAACTCAAAGCACATCAAATACACCTTGATGTATATCATTGATTAGGGTGAGGCTTCTTCAATTCAGGTACATGTGTTCCAATGTACCCAACAATCTCCCTCTATTTGGAGAAGTCATAACCCTTAGTCAATGATATACACCATACATAACAAATACTCAATATAATGTATAACAATATTAAATGACAGGGTAAGAACTAAACATGTATAAACAATTATCTCAGAACAATAATGTAATAGATTGAACATATAACATTGTTCTTACAACTTCAAACATTTTCATTAATCAAAAGTTTACATAGAGTTAAATGCAAATGATTACAAATTGTAAACTTAAGAAAATTTCTATCATATGTCTGCTCTGGTTCCTTGATAACAATGCCCTTTCCAGATTGAATCTTTGCTTGAACAGGGGCTTCATTGTCATCAGCAGGCTTTTTCCCTTTAAGATCTTTCTTTTTCTGTTCTTCAGCTCTTATCTTCTGTCTTTCAAAATAGTGATAAGGCTTAGGGAAGTACTTGCTAGGCTCCTATGCATTAGGAGGTAGCTTCCCTAATTTAGCCTTTCTTCTATATTGTACTATGGCCTCTTGTCTAGCCTCATGTTTTCTCCATTCCTGGTCAGAATACCATTTGCCCCTTTCTATGAAATTATCCTTAGCAGCCTTCCAAACAGTCAGAATAATATTTCTAGAAGTTGGGCTCCATTGCTCAAAATCTGGCCTTAATTCAGCTTGTTCTCTGAACCTCTTCTTAGATAATTGGGCCTCTTGTTCTTTTAGTAATGCCTCTTGCTCTTTTACGATTGCCTCTGGCACAGGCTGGAATACTTTCTCAAGAATAACATTCTGATTACCCTCAGGAGGACTATACATATACTGTACCTCCTGATGTATCATGTCAAAATCAGCAGGAGGATAGATCACTTGAGCTACTTCAGCTTGCTCTCCTCCAAAATAAGTAGGATTTATTCCAGACTCTGTAACATTATCATCATCACATAAAGGTGGATATCCAAGGGTGGCTCTGATGGAGTTGGAAATCCATTTTGCATGATCAGAGTCTGCTTTGACTAACACCCTCTCCCCCTTTATGACTTCTCTTTCTATATGATCTTTAAGATCATCCTTTTGGAATCTTATCTGAGCATTCAAATAGTTAACTTCATCTTTATAAAAGGGTTTTAACCTTTGGAGCTTTTCAGTGATAGCGTTTTGAGAGTCTTCTATGGCAGTTTTAACAGCAGTTAGGCTCTCCTGTAATTGCTTGTCAAATTCAGTCTTGGCAGTAGTCAGAGCTGCAGTCTGAGCAGCAGCTATGTTTCTCATCTCAGTGGCAATGGCATTATGAGAAGCAGTCAGATTGTCATTCATTCTAAGCTGATTTTCCAATACATATCCTTGTTTTACTGCCATGTCATCAATCTATGTCTTTATCTTCTCTTGATGTGTAGCCAGATATACCACTGCATTGCCTCCTTTATGGAAACAATCATTCATTTCCTTCTTGTTTAGATTCACTTCAAATCTTATAGACTTTATGTCTTGAGCTAGATCAAATTGCAGGGATTTATGCCCTTCATCCATATACTTTTCTAGAGCTTGCCTGTGCTCATCTAGTTTGATCTGCAAAGCCACCATCAAAGAACTAAAATCAGTTGTTGGAGCTTGTTGTGGTGCAACTGTTTGTAAAGCTTTCTTGTAGTTCTGGCTTCTTCTCTTGAAGACCTGGAACTTCCTTTTCTTGGCTCTAGCAGCCTCTTCATCTTTTGATGCAGAAGTACTGGCAATCTCTACTCTGTCCTTAGGACTAGGAGGTAACTCCTTCTCAGTCCTTGGTAGTTCCTCAGCATTTCTTTACTATCCAGTCTCTTTTGCAGCAGTCTCCTCTATTTGCTCCCCCTCAAGATTGACCTTCTCCCCCTCAACAACTGTTTTCTATCCTTCAAAGTCTGTCTGTAAAAGATCAGGGAACAGCTCTTATAATGTAAACTCATGTGGAGGTTGTACAGGAGAATCTCTTATCTCTGGAGCAACTGATTCCACTCTATCAGCAACAGATTTGTCCTCCATGACAACATATTGTGGTGGATTAGGTAACTGTGTTTACTGACCAACATCAAGTAATGAATCAGTTAAAACTTCATCCTCAATAGGGAAATTTAATTGATTAACTTCAGTGATTACCTCTAGAATGGTTTGGGTAGCCCTTTCACTCTCTAATTGAGTTTGCTCATCTACATGTTGAGGCTACCCCTGGAGTGGAGCCAGGGGAATAGGGCTAACTGATGGTAGCTCTCCCTGCCTCTGGGCATCTCCTTGTCTTGCTGGTGACTGTCCAACATTGTCATCTTCTCCACCATCAGAACTAAACACCACTTGCTCCTCTGAGCTACTTGAGGATTCTTGTGCCAAAATGGCTGTCTTCTTCTTTTTCTTCTGAGGTGTTACCTTTTCTGGAGTTGGCATTTCCTTTGTTAACACTCTATCCCATCTTGAGAAAATCCTAAGATCCATTCTCCTCATATGATTTATCTTTGAACCAGCAGCTTGGTTCATTACCTCAGGGATACTGCCAGCCAAGTATAAGCTCAGAATCCTACACAGATTAGGTTTCTTCAGGCTCTCCTTTATCTTATCAAATAGGACTGCAGACCAATCAGTATTAAGTTTGAAAATTATCCTTATCATCAAACTGAACATGTGAGTTGAAATTCTATCATGCCCACCAGGCTTGCTCAGTATTACCTTGCCAACTATCTCAGATAAAAACTTGCCCTGCATGTTCATGCCTTTCCTGTTGAAAACTGATCCTATTTTCAGGCTTGAATCAAGTCCACACCATGCCAGTCCCTCCCTTGTCTTTGATGCTGAAACATCTTCCTCTTCTTTAGTTTTAAGGAGATGTAGAACTTTTCTTAGAGTCTTTTGGGAGACCTTCACCTTTGCCCCATGAACTTTGGACTTACTCTTGAGTCCAGATTCATCAAGAGTAGCTGCACTCAAGAATTCAAGGACCTCCTTCTTCCAGATCTTGATTGGTTCTGATACAAGATACTCTAGTCCAGTCTCTACAATTAGGATTATCACACCTTGGATTTCGGGTTCTGCGTCATCAAAGGCGTGTCGCACGAGCTCATATCCTTCATTAATGTTCTCTTATAGCTTGGGCGCCGTTAGGGTTTGAAGAAATTTCGAATTTAGAGAAGAGAGATGTCGACACACAAGTTTGGTCTCGAAACTTTGGTGAGCGTGTCGACAAACAATGATGATGACATATTTATACCTTTCTAAAATTGAAGGTGAAAAGGTGCGTCAGATTACTTGAAATGTGTCAACACTGTTGAAAAGTGTCGACACTTACTGCTAATGTCTCGACAACTATGTGTCTACACAAATATAGTCGACAGAATATATGTGTCGACACTTATATATCTCAGCTCGACACTTAGTCTAGACTCTACTCGATGATTTCTGTGTAAATCCTAAGTGTCGACACCACCCTGGATGTGTCGACACCTACTCTTCATGTGTCGACACTAATTCTCTGAAGTGTCGACACAGACTTTCTAGATGTGTCGACACCATTTCTCTGAAATGTCGACATCACTTCTATGTGTCGACACAGACAACTCTGTGTGTCGACACTATTTTACTTAGCCAATTTTTGTAAACTATTCTAAGTTTATCATTCCTAATTCAATTTTAAATTTATTGAATTTGGTTTCATCTAAGGGCTTAGTAAACATATCAGCTAACTGATTATCTGTCTTAACATACTCTAGTGAAATGTCTCCTTTTTCTACATGTTCTCTTAGAAAATGGTATTTTATTTCTATGTGCTTAGTCCTACTATGGGAGACAGGATTATTTTGCAATAGAAATGACACTAGTAGAATCACAAAATAAAGGTGTCCTACTTACTTAAATACCATAATCTTCTAGCTGATGTTGAATCCATAGAAGTTGAGCACTGCAACTTCCTGCAGCCACATACTCTGACTCAGCTGTGGAGATAGCCACACTGGTCTGCTTCTTGCTACTCCATGACACCAGCCTTCCACCAAGAAATTGACAGGTTCTTGTTGTACTCTTCCTATCTTCCTTGCAGCCTGCAAAATCTGCAACTGAATAACCTGTCAGTATAAAATCTCCATTCATAGGGTACCAAAGGCCTAGATAAGGTGTGCCCTTAAGATATCTCAAGATTCTTTTGACTGCAGTCAAATGAGATTCTTTATGGCAAGCTTGGTACCTAGCACAGACACATGTAGCATACATGATATCTGGTCTACTGGCAGTCAAATACAGTAGGGAGCCAACTATCCCTCTATACAAAGTCTCATCCACAGGTTTCCCTGCATCTTCTTAGAGACATGCTTGATCCCATATGAGTTTTCATGGTAGTGGAGGATTCCATACCATACTTCTTTATCAACTTTAGGGTGAACTTAGACTGGCATATGGATAATCCATCTACAGTCTATATAACTTGGAGACCCAAGAAAAACTTAAGTTCCCCCATACTGCTCATTTCAAATTGTCATTGCATAAGTTTTGCAAACTTTCTGCAAAGACCATTTTCTGTAGACCCAAATATTATGTCATATACATATATTTGGACTAAGATAATCTTGTCTTTGGATTCCCTAAGGAATAGAGTCTTGTCTATTTTCCCCCTTGAGAATTTGTTCTCAATGCGGAAACTAGACAGGGTTTCATACCAATCCCTAGGGGCTTGTTTTAACCCATACAAAGCCTTCCTAAGTCTATATACATAATCAGGTTTAAGTGAGTCAACAAAACCTGATGGCTGCTCTACATACACTTCTTCCTTCAGATTTCCATTCAGAAAAGCTGACTTAACATCCATTTGATATACCTTAAATCCTTGAAATGTTGCATAGGCAAGGAACATCCTTATTGCCTCCAGTCTTGCTACTGGACCAAAGGTTTGATAAAAATCGATACCTTCTTCCTGCCTATATCCCTTTGCAACAAGTCTAGCTTTATTCTTTATGATGATTCCATTCTCATCCAACTTGTTCCTAAAGATCCACTTAGTTCCAATAATGTTGTGGCCCTTAGGTTTAGGAACTAGCTCCCAGACCTTGCATCTTTTGAATTGATTCAGCTCCTCTTGCATGTCCTCAATCCAATGACGGTCTTGGATTACTTCTTCAAATTTCTTTGGCTCAACTTGGGATAGGAAACTGGAGTAAAAAAACTGTACTCAGATTCCTGCTCCTTGTTTGCACTCCTTGTCTGAGATCTCCAATTATTTGATTGGCTGGATGATCCTTTAAGTGCCTATTTGCTGGAGGTAGCCTATCTTTAGGTTGCACACCTTCATTCTCTTCATTTAGCTGCTCCTCTTGGTCTTCTTCAGCAACAGTAGTATCTTGTACTCCCCATGGACAACAGCCACCATCTTCTACTTGCTGACTTGTAGAAGAACCTTCTGTTAAGGTAAGCTTGTCCATCTTCTCAGTTACACCTGTGGAGCTGCAAACACTTCTTGGCAATTCATTGTTAATGAGCCTTGCTTCATCAAAAACTACATGTACTGACTCTTATACAACTTGAGTAATCAAGTTGTAGACCCTATAAGCCTTACTGTTGTTGTTGTACCCAACAAAGATTCCCTCTTGGGATTTGGCAGCAAACTTGATTAAATAAGACTTTCCATTGTTAAGTATATAGCACTTGCAACCAAAGATCCTGAAATAGGATAAATTTGGTTTTCTGCCCTTCACAATCTCATAAGGGGTCTTCTTGTGGCTCTTGGTGATAGTAGCCCTATTGATCACATGACAAGCAGTATTAACTGTCTTAGCCTAGAAATATTCTGGGAGAGATGTGTCACTCAATAGGGTTCTACCAGCCTCTATCAAGATTCTATTTTTCCTCTCAGCAATACCATTTTGCTGAGGTGTTTTTGGTGAGAAAAATTCCTGAAAAATTCCAAATTCTTCACACAGTTTTGTCATACTTTCAGACTGAAATTCAGTAACATGGTCACTTCTGATTTTGACCACTGTACTGTCCAATTCATTCTGAATTTGTTTAACAAAACTGTACAAGATACTTGGAGTTTCAGACTTTTGCCTTAGCAAGAACACCCAGGAAAACCTTGAATAGTCATCTACAACCACAAATGTGTAGACCTTCCTACCTAGGCTGTGAAATGGCATAGGACCAAAAAGATCCATATGCAAGAGGTATAGACACCTCACAACATCTTTGTTCTCAAGGCTATGAAAGGTGGATTTGGTCTGCTTGCCTTTTTGACATGCTGAGCATATCCCATCCTTCATACACTTAACGTGAGGAACATTCCTCACTAACTATTTGCTAAAGAGTTGACCAATTATCATATAGGTAAGATGAGTCAGTCTCTTGTGCCATTTAACACAGTGTGAGACTTTCTCATCAGCTACAAGACAAATAGGAGAAACATTGTTCTCACATACAAAGTCAAGGCAATAGACATTTCTCTTCCTAAATCCTGTCAAAATGATCTTTTGATCACTTAACCTCCTGATATGACAACCATCCTTGACAAATGAGATGTCATATCCTAAATCACTCAACTGACTTATGCTAATGAGGTTATGTTTCAAACCCTTTACATAAGCCACTTGAGTAATTATAATTTGGTTACTAGAAATGTTACCAAAGCCTTTGATGATCCCTTTTTCTGAACCACCAAAGGTAACTTTTGGACCATCCTTGATAGGTGTATAGTCTTTCAGCAGCCCCCTTATTCCAGTCATGTGCCTGGAACATCCACTGTCCAAGTACCATATAGGGTACATGGCCACTTGGACTCACCTGCAAAACAGATTACTTAACCTTAGAACCCAAATAATTCTTGGGTCCTTGTTGCAGGTTAGTCTGATTTTTGACAAAACTACCTGTAGCTCTTTTAGCAGGTAGTTTGCTACTCTACTTGACACTTGAATTGGGCCAACAGTCTATGGCAAAGTGGCTTATCTTGCCACAACACCAGCACTCAAACCTGTTGTACCTTTGTTTAGGTACAACCCTGGCTGAAGTATCTACAGAAGGCTTTTTGATTAGTGCTGGGGCTTTGCCCTTAGAAATGGACCAAACTGTCCTGGTAGTTTTAATAAACCCCAATGCAGTCTTACCCTTTTGAGGTATAAACTCATCTATCAATGGTAAAACTGACTTTGGTTTAGAAAAACTTGCTACAATCTCTCTCCTTCTGAAGTCTAACCTCCAGATTTCTAATTTGATCATTCTTAAATGTAATAGTACCCATCTGAATAACAGTAATGTTTTTCAGTCTGGCTATTTCATTCAGTTTCTGCTCAAATAACTTGTCTGAATCAGCAGCTGCCAACTTAAGATTAGCAATATCCTTAGTCAGTATTTTGACCAGATTTTTGCTCTTCTTAAGTGCCTGCAATACATCTTTATATTCATCCATCAACTAATGAATATCACACTCAGATTCAGACCCACCCACATCACTTGATGCAGATGTATCTGATTCTGAATCAGTATTATAATCTGAAAGACATTGTACCTTACTTGGTCCAGGCTGATCCTGGAATTTGTCTCCTTCAGATAATGCCATCAGCCCTTTGCACTGATTGTCCTCATGCTCATAAATTGAATTCATTAACTATATGAACTCTTCTTCCTCTTCTTCAGCAAACAATCAAATATAGGCTTCAGCTTCTGAATCTGTTTCTGAAGATGACTGATCAGTCAAACTTTTGTCTTTCTTAGCAACAAAAGACTTTTCCTTTTTTCCTTTAAACTGAGTCTTCTTTTTGTCAGCTGAATCCTTCCTCTTTTCAGGACAGTCAGCCACTACATATCCCTGTCTATTGCAACAATAACACACAATCTTTGAGGATGTAGTTTTACTTGGCTTGGACTTTCTTCTGTCACTCCTTGATGACTTCCTTTTCTGATAGTAGTCATCTTTTGTCTGTGAAGTGGATGGCTTAGTCCTCCACTGCTTCTTTTTCAGAAACTTCTGAAACTGCCTTGTAAAGGCAACAAAATCCTCATCACTTTCACTGCTGTCTGAGTTCTGGTTTTCTGAATTTTCTGAAGCAGTATCATCAACTATTTGTGGTGGAGATGGAGACTTACTTTTATACTTCCTAGTGGCTTCAGTTTTGAAGGCCATAGATCTTTCCTTGTGATCCACTCTAGTAGTCTTCTCTTCCTCTTTTCTTGCCATTAACTGCATCTCATAAGATAACAGTTTTCCAAACAAAGTTGGGGGAGGTATATCAGCTAATTTGGCAACTTCCCTAATGGCACAAATCTTGGTATCCCAGTCCTTAGTCAGGGATCTCAAAAACTTGTCATTCAGCTCATAGTTGCTGAATTCTCTTCCATAAGACATCAATTCATTAACAATCCTATAGAATTTCTTATAGCATTCAGTAATGCTATCAGACTTTCCTTGTCTGAAGCTTTCATACTCCTGATTTAATAAGGACTTCCTGTCTTGTCTAACTTCTTCAGAACCTTCCATATAGACTATCAAAGTATCTCACATTTCCTTTGAAGTCTTGCAATGAATCAAATTCTGAAATGTTGCATCATCAATTGCACTAACAATAATATTCTGTGCCCTCTTGTGCATAGTGGCCAGAATTATTTCATCTTTAGTCATTTCTGAATAGTCCTTAGGAGTTTTCTGATTTGCATCTAAAATAGATACCTTCATTGGCACATATGACCCTTCTTTGACTGTGATATATATTCTTGGGTCAGAGACTTCCATAAAAAGTCTAACCCTCTCTTTCCAAATGTCAAATATCTCTTTTCTATAGATTGACAATTTCATTGACACCAGCTCTTTGTGATTCTCACTAGAACTCATTTTCTTGAATCTTGATTATTCTGAATCTGCCTACAGGATCTTACTCAGACTGTTAAGTCCCTTTTTGAGTAACCTCCCTCTGATACCACTTGAAAGAAATAGTGCCTAATCACCTAGAGGGGGGGGGGGGGGTGAATAGGTGAACTTAATCTTTTTAAAATTACAGGCAGAAACACTGAATTATAATACCTGTATTTGCAATTCTCTACAGTAATTCAGCACAGATTATACAGCAATTACAGAATAAATCACACACAGAGTACACACAGATTTTTATAGTGGTTCCCCAAGGTCTGGGTACATCCACTTTCCCCCTTCGCCTATCTAGTAGTGTACTAGATTCGGCCTAACTTCTCCACTTCTCCTCAGATCATCAGATCTTACAACTCAAAACCCCAAACAGGTTCCTACAACTCAGAGTGATCCCACTCCTACAACTTAGGCATAAATCCCAACCACTCAGTCTTCAACAAGACCTACACTAAGGCTAAAACAGCCCTACCTCCGCCTTCAAAAAGGCCTACACTCCGAGAAATGATTCTCCTACACTCAGGCTCAAAAGCCCTACCTCAGCCTTTATAAAATAGGATTACAGCTCAGATCCCTTAGGATCCTACAGAAAATAATGTTTACAGAATATATAACCACAACTCTGAAAGAGAGAGATGAGTTGACTGGCTTCTTGATGAGTTCTTGGAAGAACTAGGTAGAGATCAACCTCCCTTGGCTTTCTTCAAAGCTTCTTGAATTAGAACACAGTAGGGTTGAATCTCCTGAAGATGATCTTCAATCAACTTCTGTCTTGAGATTCATATCTCAATCTGAATCTTACTTTGCAGCCCGGTTCAGCAGCTGCTCTTCTTAGAAGGAGCTCTCTCTCTCCAACTTCTTAGATCTTCTGTTGAAGGTCTTCTTTGTGTTGTTAGTTCTCTTGATTGATTGTTGTCAATCTATAATCACACTTTCTGTTGAAGGAGAAAGGCCTTTAAATAAGCTTTCTCCATGGTGACCGGCTGATCCAGTTTCTAACAACCTTCTGACAGCTCTGATAGTTGCAGTTGACCGGTTGAAATGGCAGCTGTCAAATCATCCAGTCACTTCTTGAAATCTCTGTTACTGTCTGTAAGTGTCGAGACAGACAGTCATTATGTGTCGACACAAATAGACCAAGTGTCGACACTAGCCTTCATGGTGTCGACACAACTCCTTGTGTTGTTGTAACAGCTTCTCGACACTGCTTCTTCAGAATGTGTCGACATTGTTTCTGTGTGTCGACACAAGCCTTCTGTTGAATGTGTCGACAATGATTGAGTGTGTCGACACAAGTACTTCTTCTTCAATACTTAGTTGATTTCTGCTGTGTGTCGACACAACTTCTTTTTGTCGACACAAGTCCTTTTGTTGTTGATACTTGCGGAGTGTCGACACATCTCCATTGTGTCGACACATGTCTTCATGTGTTGAAACTTTGCTGAGTGTCGACACATCTCCATTGTATCGACATATGTACTTTAACTTTGTTGAAGTTTGTTGAGTGTCGACACAGCCTCCAGGTGTCGACACTTTTGCCGTCGACAAAGTTTCTCTGGGTGTCGACACTGCCTCTAAGTGTCGACACAGATAATGTTGACAATTCTTTACAGTGTGTCGACACAGCCTGTATGTGTCGACACTTTTCTTCTGGTGTCGACTCTGCCTTCCTGGTGTCGACTCAATCACTCCAAGTATCAACACAGCTTCCCTGGGTGTCGCACAAGTCTTCATAAGTGTCGACACTTCACCTCTAGGTGTCGACACATGGACTTAGAAACTTTTATGATTTTCCTGCAATTACTTAACCTGCACCATAAACTCAAAGCACATCAAATACACCTTGATGTATATCATTGAGTAGGGTGAGACTTCTTCAAATCAGGTACATGTATTCCAATGTACCCAACACATACCCGCACACATGCATTTATAAAGCCTCACACTTACGTGCACGTATGTATTTATACACTGGCACGCCTAAATCACTTACCAAACTAAAATGCGTATATATATATATATATATATATATATATATATATATATATATATATATATATATATATATATATATATATATATATATATATATATATACGCTTATATAAAATGACTATCCGCGCCCAAGCATTCACAAACGTACAAATATATAAACTGATACGAAATTAGCACAAGCCTCACCCAGCTTGGCCGCGTAAAGTCATGCACGGAAAAGCAACTACTACTCGCTAACAAGCAACCGTCGAAACGACGCGAAAACAAATGATCTCAGAATTCTACAAAACTCGCACCGTAGCTAGACACCCAAGCTACAAAAACAACGGCGAAGTCGAAAACAACATCCGACGATCACCTACCCAGACTAACACCTCCCGAAGCCAAAGCATAAGCATTCCCTGAGAGGCTCAGCCGAGTCTCCAAAACCGACTCCGTCTAGCTGGGGAACCCTACAAACAGGCTACAACTACTAAAAACACCTAACGAGGTACTCTAACAACAGCACAAGCCGGAAACGTGTCAACGTAATGCCAAAGGAATATTAAATAAATACCGAAAAACCAGGGGCATTACAACTATTTTCCTCACAGGGTCACAGAAGCTATTCACTCAATAGAAAGGTTTACAGCCCTCCTGCCTGGAGTACAGTCCAAGTTGATCTTTCGGGCAGGTGCGGCGGGAGTGACTTTGCTTTCCTCTGAGATCAACAAGGTTGTGGGTTTCCTGCAGGCACTGCTTGAGGGTATCAAAGAGTATTCGAGGGTCACAAGCTAAGATGATATGTGGTCAGGTGCGGCCGAAGCAGCATTGCTTTCCTCACACGATCATCAAAGTTGTAACGATATCCTTATAAGGCAAGGTAGATCTAGCACCCACCCTGTCCCTCCATAATGCAGAGTTTGGGTTAGGTACCGGTCGAGATCCGAAATTCAGTAGCCTACCGCACTAGAACCTGCAAGATCCCACTACACGGTGCGAAATCTCCCCACAATACGTTGTCTTTGTGGTGTTACGCTAATGACAATGATTCTAAGGGAGGACCCAGCTGAACTCGGGGATGTCTCCTGGTGTCACTTATCCTTTGTAGTTGTTTATGAGACAAGAATGAAAGCACTTGAAAAAGTGTCAGTAAGGGACCTTTGATCAAAAATAGCTTTTGAAAAGTTTACATAAGGAAAAGAAATGAGAAGGCTCAAGAATAGAACCATTTGAGATCGTCCTTGCTTAATGTGCGATACATCTCACTTTTCATAAAGGGGGACTCCTTGAGTCACCTGGGCAGGTTCCAGGTGAGCTCCTTTATCATTAGCTACTTTTGATTGGGAAGAAGTTACTGGTGCTGCAGCTGATAAAATAGGAGGATTGATTTCAGTCGTGTTGAATGTGAGAAGATAACACTCCCGAGCTTTCCTTGGGTCGCTCCTGACCCTGGCCTTCCAAAAATTGCATAGTAGCTGCTTGGAGCATCAACTATTATGAATTGGATCAGTTTAGTTACTCTTCCAAGCTTCACAGAAAGTGTAACACTTCCCTCAACTTCTTTTCTTTCACCCGAGAAAACATAGAGTGGCCCTTCGGTGGAAAGCAAAGGCTTTTCAGTCTTTAGGGCCTCAAATGTTGTTTTGAACAAGAGGTTGACGGAGATGCCTATATTAATGAGAATTCTGTCCACGGTGTAATCTTCAATAGTTGTCTGGATCACAACAGCATCGTTGAATGGATTGGCAGTTTGGGGAAGGTCGGCCTGACCAAAAGTAATGTCTCCCCTTGATGGAGCAGAGGATGAAGAAGAGGCGATCTTGGCACGAGAGACTCATGCGATTGAAGATTTTCGAGTTGACTCGCTCCCTGCTCCACCATGAATGCAGAAGAGCCGCACCAAGGCTCCCTCAACTTTACCATCGAAGCACTCACTCTGAATGTTGATAGTCCCCAGACAGCCTACGCCCTCAATTTCTTCACACTGCCAATGGGTTTCAGCCACCTGCTTGACTTTGGAGGTAGACGGCTTCAATGAATTATCATTCTTGGCCAGGTCCCTCATCTTGCCTTCTCCAAGCAGTCTTTCTACTAGTTGATGAAGCGCTTTGCAATCCTCGGTCAATTGACACTTCTCTTTATGACATTCGCAGAAGAGATTATAGTTCCATGGATTCCGCTCTCTTGGACATAACTATTTATTTTCATCAGATCTTCTTTGCAGAATCGGGACGACCTCATCAACATCAAGTCCCAGATTTGCAAACTCCTCCACGGAGTTGCTATCACGCTGCCTTGGAGCAGACAGAGCTTCTTTAAGAATAGGAAGAGCTTGAGTAGGTAAGGCGGGAGTGGTGGCAAACAATAGTCTTTGATCATGATACTGTTGATGACCAATGAATGGTTTCTTGTGGCAGAAATTTCTCCCCCTTGAAGCATGAGGTTGATAGTCATGGCGAGGAGGCCTATTGTGATGGTGATAAATTTAAGAAGTGCTGGAAGCATCCCTTCCTTCAGCCATTGCTGTCAGGGATGAGATATAAGTAGGATTGGCGTTCTCGCCTTCAAAGAAGTGGTTGACTAGATCGATCAACTCCTGATATGTTGCTGGCGCTTTAGTTATTGCTTTGAACTTCAGAGGGCCTTTTCGGAGGCCGTGGATTAAGGCAACTATATAATAGTCGGGGTTCACATTCCTCACACCCTAGATCTCTTTCTGAAAATGATCAACGAATCGAGCAACCGACGCATTATCCCTTTGCTTAATATCAAAGAGAGCAGCTGGTCCATCCTTTTTCTTCTTGGAGGTAGGAAACCTCAGCAGGAGTTCACTGCGAAACTCAACGAAAGAAGAGATTGTGCCTGAGGGCAACTCATAAAATCACTCTCTTGCCTGTCCTTCGAGGGTGGTGACTAGAAGCTTGCATTTGGCGGCATCGAAGAGGCATCTCAATGCAACTGCCCCTTCAAACTCCTGTAGGTGGGCAACAAGATCAGTCTCCCTACATAAAGAGGAAGACGAGGTTCTCTGAAATTGTTGGGTGCTGACTCCCATCGGATTCAATTGACAAAGGGAGAGGGGGTTTCATATTCAGCAGGATAGGAAGGGCTGAGTGGAGTAGGAGTGTGATGAGTCCGATTTATATCGGGTTTTTCAGACTCATCTGGGCTAGTTTTCACGCACTTGCACTTCACTTTTAGTATGTTATCGTTGATTTTTCATTTATACAACATTTCACGCTAACTGCATTGTTTTGGCGCATGTGGTGTGCAATAACGCATTCTGTTGTTGGGGGTAAGCACATGGTGCTCCCCAGGGGCTCTTTCCAGTTGCTTTTGTTGCATTTTTGCATTGCTGGAAGGTCCTCTTTTTGCTTTATTTGCTATGTAGGTGGTGTGTTTTCCCCAATGCTGGAATGCAGGTTTGAGGAAAACGCATGGTCGTGCATTTTCTTAGCACACGGTTCTTTGCAATTGTGTGTTTTGTTTCTACAGAAGAAACGTCGAGTTGAGCTCGATGAATTTCGTCGAGCTGAGCTAGATGATCTTCACGCACAGTTAACGTACGGTTTCTTCGGAACCGTGCGCAAAGGAAACATATGGTTTTCCTGTAGCTTTTTTTTGTTCCATTCTGTGGTTAATCATGCGTTTCCTTCACGCACGGGCGGGAGCGCCCGCGCACGAGTAAAATGCATGGTTCCCCTATTTTGTCCTGTTTTCCTGCACTCTGTGTTTACCCGTGCGATTTCCTTAACGCACAGGAAAAAGTGCCCGTGCGCGAGTAAAATGCACGGGTCAATGCATCTTCATCCGCAAGCTTGGCCTGGAAGTTAATAATGCACGGTTAGCGCACAATCGTGAGCCAAACCGTGCCTTCCTATTTTCCTGACCTGCTTCTATTTTCATCCGCAAGCATGGGAGACAGATTTTCTGCCACGCCATTTTCCGCCTCCGAGGAAGGGTTCCGCCATTTCCCTTCATATTCCACCTTACGGAGGTGCTCCGGGCAAGCTTTCATCGCCATATTCAAGCCGGAGCTTCCTCTCGGCCTCCTCCTTCATCCTTGAGCTTCATGAAGAGTTAGATCTAGCTTTCTCCATCAAGCAATGAGAAGTTTGTGCCATCCTCCACCGTATTATGACATGAAGAAGACAGGTCCATTGGGAGTGAGTGACAGCCTCCTTTACCCCGGACGCAGTTGAGGACCGAGCTAGGACACGGATTGACGACCCAGCGAATCCTACCGTGAATCCTCAGCAAGACTTCGGATCCGGTCGATTTCGCACACTTTTCTTCTCTTGTTGTTGATAGTGTAGCTTAATCTCTTTGTATATGATGAAGTATGCTTATTTTGTAAAATGTTTCGATACAATCATGTCTATGAGATTTTATATTTTCGTTATTTGCTTGAGGTGCGCCTTTATTTTCCATCCTCCACCACATCCGGTTATGCCGCAATAGCAATTTCTAGAGGCGGGCGTAGCGAAGTGGTTCTCTTGACCCTCATTCCGTCATTCTAATCACTTCATCCATAAGCCTACTCGTCCATCCGCCCAGCGATTTGGTGCATAGCGGCCCGTGTAGTCTTCCATCCCGCCTGGCGAAGTATCGCATAGTGGCGTTGAATAGGAGTAGCTGTTAGTGTTTTACTTTTTGTTTCCGCAACAATCAAAACCCCCCTAGTTATCTCCGACTTAAGGACTTCAATCTCAGGTCCACCTCGAAATTAACTCTACCTTACTGTGTTCCCTGAAGAGTTCGATACTTGGGGAAATTCACCCATT
Organism: Platanthera guangdongensis; assembly: GCA_039583875.1. NCBI lineage: Eukaryota > Viridiplantae > Streptophyta > Magnoliopsida > Asparagales > Orchidaceae > Platanthera > Platanthera guangdongensis. Next base: position 24,573,244 of record CM077154.1, on the reverse strand, counting down.
TTATATTACTCGTGCGACTGGTACACTTGCCGTCAAACGCATCAAGTTTTTGGCGTTGTTTCCGGGGAACACAATCGTGTGAGTTTTTGGAGAGAGAGATAGGAGATTGAAGCCCTTTTCCATTTGTACATTTCATATTTTCTTCTTTGCTTTAGTTTTTAGACTTTGTTGCTTATTTTTTTCTTCCTTTTCTAGTTTTATTTTTTCAGCTGTAGGTATTCCTTTTCTTTTATCTGCTAGCGTGTAGTTAATTTTTGCTTCGATTATTTCTGTGGGTGAATTCTTTGTTACACCATGTTTTCTTATATGAATATCTGTTGCAGATGGTGTGGGGATTATAGGCATGGTAGTGATGAGTGTCCCAATAAAGATAGTGAGCATGATTCTCGTGGTTCAGTGTATGGAGCACCGTCCTCTTAATGTACTTCATACACCATACCCAAGTCTTATGGTCACTTCTCTTCTACACCTTCACCTTTTTCTTATTCCTCTCCGGTCCTACCAGGACCAAGGAGTCATGTAAAACAGTGTTTGTGTTGTCGTAGCACCGACCACGTGTTAAAAGATTGTGCAGAATTTCAGCGCCAGTTGGAGGAGGAGGATGAACCGGCTATCCGATTCGTTCCATCTACCTCTCAATCTGCTGCCCCTTCTCATTCTGATGATATATTCGCACCACCACCTTGTCTATGGGGGACTGCTACGTATATACACACCAGATTTTATACTAATCAGTGTGAAGACATTGTGGTGCCGTCTCTCCCCATGCATTCTTCTCCTCTTTTGTATTCACCCGCGGAGGAACCTGCACATATTTTCTCTGATGTTGTTGTTCCTCTGCTTTCTTTGCAAGAATTATCTATACCAATTTCTAGTGAGTCGGTTGATGATACCAACGATGATCTATGCTTGGATCCTGCTGGGAGTGAGACTGGGACCACTTCCCCTATTTCTGACTATTTCAGTTCTTCATCTCATTTATTTCTTGATCCCCTTTCTATATCTGAGCCCGTGCGGTTTGAGTCTTCGCAGGTGTTTCAGGAGGAATTGGAGCCTTCAGCTCGAGCCATAGATGATAGCATCCTCTTTTGCGAGGAGGTTGATTCCTCCTATATTGAGGAAGCTCCATTGATTGCTTTCTCCTCCTGCCATCTCCCTGTAGTAGGCGATACCTTGCTGGGCAAGGATATATTTTGCGGTGAGATGAGTGAGGACCACTGCTCGTCCTCTTCATACTTCCTATTTCCTCTTCCTGTCAGGAGCAGGTATGATTATTTAGGCAGAGGGGTAACTGTTTTATCATCGTATCGGTTCCCGTTCTTCAAATAAGTCGTTCTGGGATGACAATAACCTCAGTACTTATCTTATATTTTCTGCATTTTTATTTTTCATGTCTATTTTAGTTTTAGTATTTCTTTGTATTTTGTATATTTTTCTTTTGTTTTTGCGGAGCTCACCCCTGTAGGCATTCATGGCAAACATGTATTGGCAGGGTTGTGATTCTTCGTATGTGAAAGTGCAGCTAGATCTGATATACTCTAGAGGGGGGTGAATAGAGTATATGGTGCTTGAAAACTTTTTACAACAATTGTTGTAATCTGAGTGAACATGGAAGCAAAAATTAAATCTAATCACAATCTACAAAATAATTTAATCACGGATCCTAACAAATCACAAAACAATCACAGCTAGAAACAAAAATAAAGACAAGCAAGCCAGAAGACACAAGGAGCTATAGTGGTTCCCCTAAACTTGGGTACATCCACTCTTCTACCACCCTAGGTAGGAATCCACTACAGGATGAGTTGATCAGGTGTCCTGGGCACCAATGAGCTTTTGATAAGGTGCTCAAAAACCAAATCAGATTTTTTGATCAGGTGTCTTGCCACCAATGAGCTTTTGATAAGGTGCTCCAAAACCAAGCACAAACTTTTGAAGGGAGTTTGAGAAACCCTTTACAGAGATGGGGATGAGAGAATGATGGAAGTCTTCTCTTTCTCAGAGCAGCTGAGAAGACTGTGTGGATTTGATGATATTATCAAAGCTCCACCTGAGTTCTTGAGATGTTCAGGAAATGAAGCTTTGTTGTAGGGTGATAGGACTTCAGAAATTGATCTCCAGCAATTGATGATTTCAGCAACAGCTGAAATGTTAGATGTCTGGAGTCTTGAAAGATATTGGCCTTGAACACTTGAGTCAAAGGGGATCTGAAGATTTCAGTTTTGTTGATCTCCTTTGGTGTGTGTTCTTGTATGAATTCTTTTAGACAGAGAATGTCTACAGCTCTTTCTCTTGTGAGCAGTTGATGTTGAGAAAGATGTTGTCCAGAGAATGTTTTCTTCTTGTTCTTCTTGTTCTCTTAATAGATCTACTGAGAGAGATTCAAAAAAAATCTTGTGTTTTATTCCCTGGTTCTGAATAGAAAATGACCCTCTGACAAGAATAGTCGTTGGCCTGTCATTAATTGCATCCTTAATTACAAATGTCTTATGGGGGAAAGTCCAAAGAAACATTCCTTGATAATCTCTTGAAACTTGGTCCAGAATAAATGAAAACGGCTAGAAAATCTTCTGAATTAATTGCTGAATAACTCCTTAACTGTTCTGAATTTGAATCTTGAAAAATCCTTTAACTCATCAGAAAAATGTCGAACTGAGCTCTGCTATCGTCGAACTGAGCTCAGCGATTTGGACTTATACAGCAACAGAGATCGTCGATCTGAGCTCAACTATCGTCGAACTGAGCTCAGAGATAGAGAATAGAAACTGAGTCAAGATCGTCGAACTGAGCTCGCAGATCGTCGAATGGAGTTCGACGATTTGTTGAAGTTGAGCTCAGCGATCATCGAATGGAGTTCGACGATTTGTCGAAGATGAGCTGGACGATCGTCGATTGGAGTTCGACGATTCGTCGTACTGAGCTCGACGATATGACTTAGTCTTCAAACTGAAAAACCTTGGTCTTGAGGGCTGCTTCCAAACCTAGACTTCTAACTCTTAGACTCAATTCTAATTGACCTTTAGATCTATACAGGAGGTCAAAAACAGGTTTCCTAGAGACATAGTGATCCTGACCCAAATTAGTAATAGGGTGTTCCAACAGTATGGCGGAACAGCTTCTGTGTTTTCACGCGTCTTCTGGTATGCTCATTTGCTGAGCATTGGGTAACCTCTCCCCCGACTTATATTTCATTGTTTTTATTGCATATCCTATGATAGGCTGCATTGATTAAGTCTGGTAGGGGAGAGATTCGAGTTGTTATCCGCTCACGTGCACATTCCACTCATATACTAGAAGCTTTTATTGTTATATCATTTGCATTTTCTTTGCACTCACAACAACCACTTGAGAGCGTTTACTTAAGCAGCTGTATGTGCCGAGCTTGTTTATTACTTGTGCGTAGAATAAAAAATGCTGTGTTGATTTAGGATTGCATGATGGAGTAAAATGTTGACTCCAAGAGTGTTCCTAGGCATGCACTCATGCTAACTTAGAGTCTTTGAAGATTAAAATTCTTTATATGCTTATAGTTTCTATTTTTCTATTCGCGTAGATTTTGTTTACGGTACTCTAGTTGTGAATGCAGTTGTGAATCAAACGGTGCTGTAGGATTGTGTGTGGGAGTTCAATAGCCTCGTATTGCTCGAGTCGGGAGGAAGGGTTGTCTATCTCGGTGGCTAACAACTTGCCCCTAGCTACTCTCGAAGCATGGGTACATGGTTAGTCAAGTGCGCGCGTGATGTAGGCCGTCACATTGTCTAGTTTGAGCATTGTACAATTCCCGACATCTATTCGTTACTATACCCGTTGAGCATGTCCCTACCATTGACATCCTTACGCCTCGCTACCAAAGCCATATAGCCTTTCCTACTCGCACAACTGAATGTGGTCGCTCGGTTAGCTTGTTTTGTTATAGTTTGTATCTGTTATGTGGGGGCAGTTATGTTGGTGTTTGTGCAGCTTGTGGTGTTGCCATTTTGTCAGCTTGTTTTGGCTTTTTGGATAAAAAAGGAAAAGGAAAAGAAAAGAATATATAATAGAAAATGAAATGAAAATTCCCAATGTGGAATAAAAGAAAAAAAATATTGTTGTTGAGTTGAAATTTTGTTGTACTGTGTTCATTATGGGCGTGCACGCGCCGTCAAAAGTCCAAGTCTGGTGTTGCGCCGCACGTGTTTGTTTGTTTAGTTTAGCTGTGAGTGTTTTTAGGCGATCTAATTTTGGGTGTGCGTGTCCATCTTGTTTATCTTTGTATACCCCGCCTTCGCCTAAGACTATATTATACTCTGAGTCCTACGGATTCGTGCTTGAGTCAAACTAGTGTCGTGGAGAGAGTGTGAACGGGCGAGCATATGGTTACCGACATTGGTGGATTCCTTTGGAGATTTTCCTCAGACCTGATCTTTGGCAATGCTCGCCTCATTATCCGCCTGCTTTCATTCTACACACGGCCGAATGATTCACCGTGATTCACTTTAGGAGTATTTGTAATATCTTCTTTACGTTTATAGGAACTCGAAATTATTATGTATGCATAGAAGAGTTTTCTACTATTGCTTTTTGTACATGAGGGTATTACTTCGCATGGTAGTCTATTTATGCAATTGCTTAGTCAACTAGCCTTCTTAAGCTCCGCTTAGTGATGATTTGCTCGGGACAAGCAAATTTTTAAGTCTGGTGGTGTGATGAGTCTGATTTATATCGGGTTTTTCGGACTCATCTGGGCTAGTTTTCACGCACTTGCACTACACTTTTAGTATGTTATCAATGATTTTTCATTTATACAACTTTTCATGCGAAGTGCATTGTTTTGGACCATGTGGTGTGCAATTGTGCATTCTGTTGTTGGGGGTAAGCACATGGTGCTCCCCAGGGGCTCTTTCTAGTTGCTTTTGTTGCATTTATGCATTGCTGGAAGGTCCTCTTTTTGTTTATTTGTCGTGCAGGTGGTGCATTTCCCCAAGGCTGGAATGCAGGTTTGAGGAAACCGCACGGTCGTCCGTTTTCTTAGCACACGGTTCTTTGCGACAGTGCATTTTTTTCTGAAGAAGAAACGTCGAGTTGAGCTCGACGAATTTCATCGAGCTAAGCTAGACGATCTTTACGCACGGTTAACGCACGATTTATTCGGAACCGTGCGTAAAGGAAATGCACGGTTTTCCTGTAGCTTTTTTGTGTGTTCCATTCTGTGGTTAATCATGTGTTTCCTTCACGCACGGGCGGGAGCGCCCGTGCGCTAGTAAAACGCATGGTTCCCCTGTTTTATCTTATTTTCGTGTGCTCTATGTTTACCAGTGCGATTTCCGTAATGCACAGGCGGAAGCGCCCGTGCGCGAGTAAAATGCACGTGTCAACGCATCTTCATCCACAAGCTTAGCCTGGAAGTTAATAACTCACGGTTAGCGCACGGTCGTGCGCCAAACCGTGCATGCCTATTTTTCTAACCTGCTTCTTTTTAAAGCGCATATTTTCCTCCATTGGAGACAGATTTTATCCCCCGTCGTTTTCCACCTCCGAGGAAGGGTTCCGCCATTTCCCTTCATCTTCCACCTTAGGGAGGTTCTCCGGGCAAGATTTCAACGCCATATTCAAGCTGAAGCTTCCTCTCAGCCTCCTCCTACATCCCTGAGCTTCAAGAAGAGTTAGATCTAGCTTTCTCCATCAAGCTAGGAGAAGTTTGTGCCATCCTCCATCGGATCGTGACACGAAAAAGACGGGTCCATTGTGAGTGAGTGACAGCCTCCTCTACCCCGGACGCAGTTGAGGACCGTGCTAGGACTCGGATTGACAACCCAGCAAATCCTACTTTGAATCCTCAGCAAGACTTTGGATCCGATCGATTTCGCACACTTTTCTTCTCTTGTTGTTGATAGTGTAGCTTAATGTATTTGTATATGATGAAGTATGTGTTGGGTATTGTATCCACAATTACCTGGATTTGAGGAAGCCACCCGTCAAGCTAAAATGAATTCACAATGTATTTGATGAAACATCTTAAGTTGTACTTGCAGCTCCTCCACGCTAAGTGCACACCAATGTCAGGGTGCAGTAGGTCAATATACACGGGTCTGCAAGACGTAATCCCTCGTTGAGCAGATCAGTGTGTTGGCCTACGTGTACTCTCTCTATTGGAGTGCACTTACTTTCAAGTACAGGGCCATTCATATGCAAGAGAAGACAAGGAGCATGGATGGGTCAAGGAGCAACTCCTGGGTGGAAGACGAAAATTCGTCCAAGGAAAATTCGACGAGAATCACCAAGTGATTCTCGCCGATTCGGCGAGAATCACTAGTCCTCGACAAGAATCTTAGTGATTCTCGCCGACTCCCTGGCTACCCCAAAACGGTGCCAAGTAAGATTCGGCGAGAATCACTAGTGATTCTCGCCGAACCAGTGGTTAAGCAGATCATGGATACCAAGTGAAAACCGCTGAGAATCAATAAGTGATTCGTCGAGAATCACTAGCGATTCTCGACGATTCGTCGAGAATCACTTAGTGATTCTCGCCGATTCGTCGAGAGTCACCTGCGATTCTCGCCGATTTTCACTTAGCGTTTTCTCGGGATGTTCCTGAACCGGATTCTACAGCTGTCAATTTTCTGGACCGGGATTTCGGGATTTCTATTGTGGGTCCCACAAACGGTCATATTGGAGTTATCTACATTATATATATTCCAGTATTTTGAATAGTAAAAGGACGGAAAACAGAGAAAGAAACCGAGCCACGACGTAACCCTAAAACTGCGATTCCTCTCCGCCGTAGCCGTCGCGCTCGGGAACGTTGGTCGCCGTCAACAATCGAGAATCCTTCGTGATCTCCGGCGACAGAAGCTTAGCAAAGCTCTGAGTCTCACGTGTCTATCCGGAGATCTCTTGTCTCTCGATTTGTTGACCGGGAAAAACTCCCACGTCCGAATCGATCGAGACGACTGATCCTAGAGTGACCGTTGGTAGACCTAGCTTGCTTCGCAACGAAGTTTGGATCTCCAAGTTCAGCAGCCGCTCATCATCATAGCCGCTGATCCCGAAGCTAGCCGCCGCTCGTGTTGCCGCCGCCGGTTCCGGGGAGATCCTCTCCAAGAGAGACCAAGGTTGTAGACTCTTCGTTGACTTCACGAACACGTCGTCGAACGAAGAGGAACATCGTAGTCTCCGAAAGAAGTTTGTATCTCGTATACATTCTATATTTACTTTTGTTGTAAAGGAACTTTTGTTCCGTGTTGTAAGGGTTGGGTGCAACCCGTTTGTGGGAGTGTTGACTCTCACGTGTGGAAGGGCTCCTTCCGTTAGTGCAGGGATTGGATTTCAATCCCGTTGGATAAGAGACCGAGTCGTCCCTTGTTGGGAGATAGGTCGAAGGGGGAAAGTGGATGTACCCAAGTCGGGGAACCACTATAAATTGCCTGTGTATTCTGTGTGCTGTGCTTTTTATTTTTATTGTGCAGGTACGTTCGTAAATTCCGCAAAAGCGCTACTCGTCACCTATTCCCCCCCCCCCCCCCCATAGGTGCACTTTGCCGACACTAGGTGGACTTTCAAGTGGTATCAGAGGCAGGTTACTCTTCAAAGGTTAACACCTTGAGTAGAATCCTGCCACCAGTGTCAGAAGCATGGATCTGGATTATGAGATACCACCACTCAAACTCCCCGCATGCACAAAGGATTATTATCCCATCTGGAGAATGAGAGTGTCATTTCACCTTGATGCCATCGATCCTCGAGCATCCTTCATCCTGGAAGAGGGTCCGTTTATTCCAATGAAGACCTCCGACTCTGGGATCCAAGTGCCCATGGGCATTGCTGAGATGTCAGAGACGGAACTATCACTATATCACTTGGACGAGAGGATTCGTCAAATTATTATGGATATCTGGTCTGGAGCCTCTCGCTCTAGACTGGAAAAGTGTAGGACGGCTAAATCCATGTGGGTGATGATATCAGAGTTGATGGGGGAGTCAGAGAAAGCTGGAATATGTTGTCAACCATACGAGGAAGCCTATGTGGGGGTCCTCACCTCTGAAGATGAAGGCAAGCATCACTCGGACAACATCAGAGCTCCAGTGTCTGTATCAGAGACTGATGAGACCAGTGAGGACAGCAGCTCTGACGATGATGAAACACTGGTCACTGATTCTAATGACAATGACACAGCTGAGCAGGTAACTTCTTCATCCTGCCCTATATCTTTTGACCTTTCTGAAGACAGAAACTGCTCTCCTCCAGAAAATTCTGATTCCCTGAAGAGAACCCTTCAGTCAAGCAATCTACTTGCTGAGGAGCAAGCCCAAGAGATTGCTCGACTGAAGGTCTTATTGGTTCTCCAATTGGCGTCCAACAAGGCCAAGGACTCTAAGATCTCAGCTCTAGAGAGTAGTCTGGAGAATGAGAAAAGAATAGTATCAAACTTCTCCAAGGTTGATGCCATTAAGAGAAAGCAAGAAAACGGGTGGATCTCCCGGATTATCACTTCGTGGAGAAATGGGGAAACGGTATTCCGACCCCCCACTCCAAGCAGGAAGGCAACTCATCATGCCTTCAGGTATGACCACAGGAATAGTCATGGTCACTGCAAGGGTGATCTGTCCCCATGTGGAAACGTCCATAGTGCAAGGGGCGTCATGGCCACCCATGAGGAAATACCTAAGGCTCATTCTGAGCCCTTCGAATTCACTGCCACTGCCTCAACACAGTGTGGATCTGCATGTCCCAGCTCACAGAAGACTTCTCACCACTCGAGAACACGGGATAGAGAGGATAGAAGTCATGATGTCAGGTTCCATGGGGCCCCTGTAAGGGAGATGCCTGAAAGAATGGCACCACCTTCCCGGCCTCATAACGCTCACAACATGCATTCTTTCCACCCTTCCACGTGTCACGATGGAAGAGGAATTTTTGTGACAAGATCATGCCCTATCCCGTTTAGACCTAGGACCATGACTACATCAGTCACGAGATCAGGTCGGAAACGACGATACAACATTCACCCATGTTGGTGCTGTGGCAAAGTGGGACACTTTGCCATCGATTGTTGGCACAACCCCTCTGTGCCCACGACAAGGGCTTATCCACATTCTCGGGACAGAGGTAGTCTTCCAGACAGGTTTTCTGAAGGAAGGCAGTGGCGTGCTCATGCTAACAGGAACCTAGGACCCAATATGATTTGGGTTCCTAAGGTAAAGTAATTCTTTCTTGCAGGGTAGTCTAGGTTCCCGTGAATATGATGGGAACTAGATAGTAGGTGGCTCAAGACTAAATTGGAACAATCGTCTGCAATAACAGATGTGATACCAATTTGAGAATACTCACATTGAGCTTCTGATATGTTCTACCTGAGGGACTAAAATGATGACTCTCAAAATCCCAGGTACTCATGATCAGTTTCAAGACTTGAGTCGTTTTCAATTGATAATTACATATATATATATATATATATCATTATATACAGATACTTCTTTGTATATTAGTGTATGTATGCACGTCTAAGGATAGGTTAACTCGATGCATGCAAACCTTTACACATCAATAAAGGGTTAACGAAGATATGTCATCGTGATTCTCGACAACACACAATTGACATCAAGAAGTTTTTGGAAAAGCCTCGTTCAAATCCAAATAGATTGACTTTAAAATATACATGTGTTTATCATCTTTATATTGACTTGACATCAGAAAATTTCACAAATGTGGCAAGCTTCTCAACGTGAAAATTTCTAGTCAAGAGACCTCTCGATTTCGAATTCGACAAATGGTATCAGAAACCGAATTAAATAAATCTCCTGTCAGACAAATCCCGCCGACCCTTCGCATTCTTCACGAATCCCGCCGAATTAGACAAATCTCGCCGAATTAGTCAAATCCCGCAAAACCCTTCGCCTTCTTCACGACTCCCGCCTCACGTCGCAGCAAATATTCCGCAAGAGTTCTTCCGCAGACTTGCCGAAACCCGCAAGAGATCTCCCGACGACCCGCAACAAGCTCGTCGCACCGTCTACGCCAAACCTCGCCGACTCTCCTCCGCTGGACACTCGCCAAGGGGCCTCTAATCGCCGCAAGGGACGCTTACCGGAAGGACACCACGCCGACTCCTGCTGGAAAGCTCTTCTAATCCGTCTCCATCAAATGTTTCCCGTAAGCATCCCGCTGAAGCCTTCACCGACGAACTCTTCTAGTTTCGATTCTTCTCCACTCGAACTAACTCACCGTATACGCCCTTAGGTAACCTCTTCCTCACCCGTACTTGGACGCGCTCACTAGTGATGCTTTCTTTTTGAATGTTCATTAATGCTTAGAGTAGGGCTTCTATCTCTAGATCTACAATGGCTCCAAGGACAACTGCAGGGTTGGTCTCTGGCTGCGAGCTGGTTCGAACTTGGTTTTCTCATGCCTCGGACAAATTCCGCAACATCATTCTAATGTTGGAAGAGGCTGGGCTAACCTTCGTCTTGGAGCACCCTTGCAAAATCCTGGACAAAGAGGTGCTGGAGTTCTTCGCTACCGCAAGACTCCGAGATGGAGACTCCATAATCAAGAGCAAGGTGGCGGGGGCAAAAGTAAAGATGTCTGCCAGCAAGCTGACTCGCTACCTGCAGCTTTCTAGTTCGGAGAAGGAGGACTATTTAGAGGACGAGGACAAAACCAGAACTCTCTTGTTCTGCGGTCTTCCACGAGGAACTCGATCAATAAAGAGAAAGGAGATGAATGAAGAAGGGAAGCTCCTATCTGACATTATTGGAAAAGTGCTCATCTGCAAGTCGGGCTCGCATGACCATATCTCAGGAGATATGTTCAAGATCCTCATAGCTGTTGTCTGCCGCAAGAGGTTCAACGGGGGGGGAGTTGCTGTTTGAGAAGATCAAGGACACCCTGGGCACTCCTAGTTTCGGACGCATCATAAGTCTATATCTAAACCAGCTAAACGGAGACAAGTTCGACATGAGCAAAGGTGTCCCTCTCCACTACTTGAAGAAGATGGATGCAAGTGTGTTTGATCGATGGGAGAGGCGGATCGGGCAGCCTGCCGTGGAAGAGCAACAGGGAGTATCTCCAGCAGTCACCCCCGGTGAAATTCCTGATACCCTGACTGCAGGAATCGAGGGGGAGCCTCTACCCCCTCATACTGAGGTAATATCTGACATCTCCCAGGTGGCCAGGGATGCGGTGGCCGGAATTCATGAAGTAAGTGAACCTGAGCTGGAGGATGAGGAGGTCCTGAACAGAAACACTCAAGGAACCGAAGCTGATGCATAGGGGACTGCTGACCAAGAGTTAGAAGAGCATGCTGCTGCTATAGATGATTTCTTGGATGATGACGGAGAGGACGATGAGAATGAGGGACATGAAATATTGGAGGGTCTGGATCTTGTTGAACCTCCATCTGAAAAGAATGCACCAGTGGAGGGGGAGTCAGATAAAACTCCAGAGGCAGCCAGCATTCCTCCATTAGAGACTGTGATTGTATCCAGCTCTACAGATGCGTCTGCTGAAATGCAAGGCCCACAAGTGCCTCCGGCTATTCCATTACGAGATGAGCTAGCCACTCACACAGTAAATATCATTCAGGGAATTGTGAATGAACTCAAAGACTCCTTTGCTAACGCTCAAAATAGACTGCTGAAAAGGATTAAGACTTCTGAAGATATGATGCTCAAGAATATGGTGGAAATCAACCATAAACTGGACGTGATGGAGAAGAAATTTGAAGAAAAGTATACCGCGGCCGGCGAAGCTGTCACACTCCTAATGGCCGGTTTGAAAAAGAATACTGATACTCTTGCCGTCATCAATCAGAATGCACATGTTGTAGCCAACAACATTCAAAAGTTTGACGGTAATATGGTCACTCTTAATGCCAATCAGCAAGCCTTAGTCAATGAATTCTCCCAGACCTCAAAGCATATTGATGACTCGCTGCACTCATATGCCAATTCCATCGCGGTCGAAGCCAAAAAGGGGGAGAAAGAGTATCTAGCTAAGATGGTCGAGCTTCAAGAAAGTATGAGCACACACTTCGCACAATCAAGCAAATATGTCTATGAGAGCTGCTGGTGGATGCTCCAACAGGCGTTAGGTACGTTAGGCGTCGTTCTGCCTGACAATCCTGCAGGTATTCATGTTCCTGAGACATCTACGACCGCTGAGGGAGTATGTGCTGCTGAGGATGTAAGTGCAAGTGCTGCAGATATTCCCACAAATGACGCTGATGCTAGGGCTCTCTCCAAAGCTAAATTGAGGAGCATGTTTGACCAAGAGGCCTTAGCAAAAGCCAGGGGAAAGAGAAAAGTTCAGGAAGGGACCTCCAAGGAGACTCCAGCTGAGAAGAGAATCAGAATGAGTGAGGAGGATGTACGAAACGAAAGATGGAGTCCAGTTTCAAGGAACATCATCTTAGACACCTTCTGGAAGCAAGAAAGAGGAGAGATCAATAGAAACGAAGTATATAGCCAGTATGAGTGGGAAACGCACAAAACGTTTGAAGCGAAACGCAACATCTTTTTCAGAAACAACAAGGATGCAGAAAACGTTCCTCCTCCTAGGTACTACCCGAAGCCCAAAGAATACATGGAGAGGCAAAGCAAGAAGTACTTGGCTCAAAATTCTAAGGGTGACTTAGCTAAGGAAAAATAGTCAATAACTTATAGCTTGTCACTTTGTCTTAAGAACATTTAATGATTATTGTTTTCATATGAACAATTTTGAGATTATATGTGTATATATATTGGTATATATATTTAAATTTGTGAATGACTCAAGTCCTGATCTGGTTGCATATATTATCTTGTGCTGCATGTTTAATTTCTGAATGCTATGTTTATTATTTGATAGGTGTTATTCATCTTAGCTAGTAGGGTTTTGGCTTCATCAAATAGGGGGAGATTGTTGGGTATTGTATCCACAATTACCTGGATTTAAGGAAGCCACCCGTCAAGCTAAGATGAATTCACAATGTATTTGATGAAACATCTTAAGTTGTACTTGCAGCTCCTCCACGCTAAGTGCACACCAATGTCAGGGTGCAGTAGGTCAATATACACGGGTCTGCAAGACGTAATCCCTCATTGAGCAGATCAGTGTGTTGGCCTACGTGTACTCTCTCTATTGGAGTGCACTTACTTTCAAGTACAGGGCCGTTCATATGCAAGAGAAGACAAGGAGCATGGATGGGTCAAGGAGCAGCTCCTGGGTGGAAGACGAAAATTCGTCCAAGGAAAATTCGACGAGAATCACCAAGTGATTCTCGCCGACTCCTTCTGGCTACCCCAAAACGGTGCCAAGTAAGATTCGGCGAGAATCACTAGTGATTCTCGCCGAACCAGTGGTTAAGCAGATCATGGATACCAAGTGAAAACCGCTGAGAATCAATAAGTGATTCGTCGAGAATCACTAGCGATTCGTCGAGACTCACTTAGTGAGTCTCGCCGATTCGTCGAGAGTCACCTGCGATTCTCGCCGATTTTCACTTAGCGTTTTCTCGGGATGTTCCTGAACCGGATTCTACAGCTGTCAATTTTCTGGACCGGGATTTAGGGATTTCTATTGTGGGTCCCACAAACGGTCATATTGGAGTTATCTACAGTATATATATTCCAGTATTTTGAACAGTAAAAGGACGGAAAACAGAGAAAGAAACCGAGCCACGACATAACCCTAAAACCGCGATTCCTCTCCGCCGCCGCCGTCGCGCTCGGGAACGTTGGTCGCCGTCAACAATCGAGAATCCTTCGTGATCTCCGGCGACAGAAGCTTAGCAAAGCTCTGAGTCTCACGTGTCTATCAGGAGATCTCTTGTCTCTCGATTTGTTGACCGGGAAAAACTCCCACGTCCGGATCGATCGAGACGACTGATCCTAGAGTGACCGTTGGTAGACCTAGCTTGCTTCGCAACGAAGTTTGGATCTCCAAGTTCAGCAGCCGCTCATCATCATAGCCGCCGATCCCGAAGCTAGCCGCCGCTCGTGTTGCCGCCGCCGGTTCCGGGGAGATCCTCTCCAAGAGAGACCAAGGTTGTAGACTCTTCGTTGACTTCACGAACACGTCGTCGAACGAAGAGGAACACCGTAGTCTCCGAAAGAAGTTTGTATCTCGTATACATTCTATATTTACTTTTGTTGTAAAGGAACTTTTGTTCCGTGTTGTAAGGGTTGGGTGCAACCCGTTTTGTGGGAGTGTTGACTCTCACGTGTGGAAGGGCTCCTTCCGTTAGTGCAGGGATTGGATTTCAATCCCGTTGGAGAAGAGACCGAGTCGTCCCTTGTTGGAAGATAGGTCGAAGGGGGAAAGTGGATGTACCCAAGTCGGGGAACCACTATAAATTGCCTGTGTATTCTGTGTGCTGTGCTTTTTATTTTTATTGTGCAGGTACGTTCGTAAATTCCGCAAAAGCGCTACTCGTCACCTATTCCCCCCCCCCATAGGTGCACTTTGCCGACACTCGGTGGACTTTCAGTATGCTTATTTTGTAAAACGTTTATATACGATCATGTCTATGTGATTTTATATTTCGTTATTTTCTTGAGGTGCGCCTTTATTTTCCTTCTGCCAACACATCCGGTTGTGCCGCACTAGCAATTGCTGGTGGCGTGCGTAGCGAAGATGTGCTCTCAACCCTCATTCTACCGTTCTAATCACTTCATCCGTAAGCCTACTCGTCCATCCACCCAGCGATTTGGTGCATAGCGGCCCGTGTAGTCTTCCATCCCGCCCGGCGAAGCATCGCATAGCGGCGTTGCATAGGAGTAGATGTTAGTGTTTTACTTTTTGTTTCCGCAACAATCAAAACCCCCCTTAGTTAACTCCGACCTAAGGACTTCATTCTCAAGTCCTCCTCAAAATTAACTCCACCTTACTGTGTTACTTGAAGAGATCGATACTTGTGGAAATTCACCAATTTTATATTACTTGTGCGACCGATACACTTGCCGTCCAACGAATCAGAGTGTCCGCGGGCTATGTGGACTGGCGGTTTGTTAAATCGAGCTGGCGGGTAGGAAATCCCCTGGTCACCTCCCTAATGAAATCCATGAGGGAGGCGAACTGGTCTTCTTGAGGCCGTAGAGGAGCTGCGGACTGAGCTGGGTGATGAGGCTGAGGTGCCGTAACCGCCGGAGATTGCCGAAGAGGAGTTCGACAAGCTGGGGTCCGGCAGATTGGAGTCTGGTGGACTGGGGTGTCCACAGGATCTACTGCGGCCTGGGGTGCAAGCCTCTGAGTTAGTGCAATCAAATCTTGGTTGATGATGTCCAGGCGCTGGTCGGTCTCCCTGTGAGATTGTTCCGCCTCCCAGCGAGACTGTTCGATTGCCTCCAACAGTTAGTCCTCTCGCGAACTGGGGCAGTCTGAATGGCGAGCTCGGCGGTCAGACATTCTGTCCATTTACTTCAAAAAACTACTTGATCTGAAGGCTGCGTGTTAACTGTTGATGCGCAAAAATGGAGAGAGACGACCACCACCAGCTAACGGATCGAACACATGGGAAAGGAAGGGAAAAGAGGCGACTGCAAGCAGCTATCTACTAAGCGGATAAGAAAGAAAGCAGAGCCGTGAGCCACGACAACACCAGACTTCGCCCGTCGCGGCGTAAATGCCTCTCTTGCGATAGGCTTTCATTTGATTACAAATGAGTTGATTACAGAGAGGAAAGGAAAAGTTGAAGAGCAGAGCAAGCTGGATACCACAAAGCCCAAGAGTCGAGTCTGCGGCCTTTAACAGGTAGGCTCTAAGGCTCGAGTCAGCATGCTTTGGGGGTACCACTCCCCCCAATTTATAGGTTCGGGGGCCTGCCCAAACGGGCAGGTCTAAAATAACTGGCTGCCCGGGGTACAGGACAACCAGGTAGCGATGACAGGAAGCAAAAAAGAAAAGACACGCCAGTCCGAGCAAGAGGGGCGGACTGGGCTCGTTGGCTGGAGATTCTGTCTGTTGCTGCAAGTTACGATCCTGGCTGGAGGTTCGCGTCTTGTGCATAATGAGGGCTGAGTCCACCTAAAGAGGTAGCAGAATCATAATGGTGGCTAATCCCCTGAGGCCGAACAGTCCAGAAGATTCTGCCGGACTTAGAGTAGGTCGCTGTGGACCCAACTGAGAAAGGAGGCCCCTCTGAAAAGAAGAGGAAGCAGGACCGTGGATATGTTTCTGATGAGACTCATCCTCCCCAGGATTACTCTCAGTACTGGTCAGACACTTAGAATCTACAGGGTTTTGATCTGGATTTCTATCAAGCTAATATTGCTGCTGATGCTGCTGATGTTGTAGATATTCCTTCTACTCCAGTTCCCAAAAAGGGAAGTATGGTGATGGACCATCTTCTATCATGACAAAACCAAATAGAGAAATAGAAGAAGTGTGGAGTCCCATCTCCAAAGGTATTATATTGGATACATTCTCCTTGGTCGATCTTGGAGTAGAAAAGCATCAACATCACTACAACCAAGAGGAATGGAACAAATACAATGTGTCCTACACTAAAAGGAGAATACAATTCAGAAATCATAGAAATGCTGTTTCGATGCCTGATCCTCCTCCAAGATACTTTCCAAAGCCGAAATCCGTATTTTGACAAGCAAAGGCAGAAGAATCAGAGCAGGAAGGGGATGTAGTTTATTTTGTGTTGTGTTATGGGTTGCCCACTTGTTTATATATATATATATATATATATGGGGAGATATCAGGTGCGGGAATGATTACGTGCGGGGGTACAGGAAGGTCATTTTGGGGGTCAAGATGATCTCAAATCAAAACGTGATCAGCATAAAAGTTGTAGATATCGGCGATACGAACAACGTTAATGTTGAACACTTTTTTATTTGAAGCCTACTTGGCCCTCTATTTGGGACCCGAAATCTGGGGCGGCGAGAGTGCTACAATAAGTCTTTGAAAATTTCGAAAAAATGACCTAAGTCAAATTCGTCGAGTATCATCGAGTATCATATTGATACTTGCTGAATACATCTTGATATACGACTAATATGCCTTAGTCAAATTATGTCAGACTGGCGGGTCACTCGACACCATGGAGACAAGTCATACTCGATAAATTCGTCGAGTATCACCGGGCATACTCAACAAATTTGTCGAGTATCAGTCAACAGACTCGACGCAGTAAATGCCTATATTCGATTAATTAGATTTGGAATAATCAAGAGAAGTAGTGTCGACATGACTCAATGAATTCGGCATGTATCACTATGTATATTCGACGAATTCGGTGAGTATCGTCAGATACATTAGACGAATTCGATGAGTATGGACAATGATACTCGACGAATATTACTTAACAAATTTTTCGCACTCCAATGAATTTTCCCTAAGTATATATGATGAATTCGACGGGTATTAGTAAGTATACTCGACAAATTCGGCGTGTATCAATGACGATACTCGACGAATTCAACATGTATGCTCAACCATACTCGCCGAATTTTACTTAGGTAAAATTCTTGTTTTCTTGTGCCTAACTCTTGACCATCCTTGATTCTTCTCCTCTACTTGCGATAGAAGTACACCCCAATAGAGAGATTACACGTGAGTCAACACATTGGCCCACACAATGAAGGATTACATTGTGTAGTCCTGTGTTTACTGAACTAATGTAACCTGATATTGGTGTGTACTTAGCAAAGTAAACCTGAAAGTACATAACTAAAAAGTAGAATCAAATACAATCACAATTCTTCTTAGCTTAACTTGGCCCTTCTTCAAATCCGGGTTATTGTGGATACAATACCCAACAATCTCCCCCTATTTGAAGAAGTTAGATCCCTATAAGCAAAGATGAATTGCACATAATAAATAATAAAATCTGAAAACTTGAAAGGATAAATGATATAAACAAAAATAGAAATTCTTCAACAATTGAAAGTCATATATATATATATATATATATATATATATATATATATATATATATATATATATATATATATATATATATATATATATATATATATATATATAGGGAAAAATCAGGTGCAGGCGTACGTGCATACGGGCAAGGGTTAAGATGGCTTCAAATTGAAAATTGATCAACATGAAAGTTTTAGATATCGTGAGACGAACAACTTTCATGTTGATCACTTTTTGATTTGGCCCTTGATTTGGAGCAGTTTTAGATATCGTGAGACGAACAACATTGGCCACGCCATTGATATGTTTCTGATGCAAGGACCGTACATGATCGAGGAGTACTTTCATGCATTTATTTGCTAAGACAACCTGTAGAGTAAATAGCGCAGCCGAAGCGTGGTGGGCCCATAACCCACAAGTCCCAGGATCGAAACCTCGCTCTGATACCAAAAATGTAACAACCCTATTTGTTTACATAGAATATACTAGAAGGTCCGTCCGGGGCCCCACAATATATAGCACAAAACAGGCGGTGACGTCACGGTATGATACTAGAGTAGCGCAGCGCACACAAACACATTGCATTCTAGCGGAAACCTATAACACTACACTTGAACTCCACACCTGAATGTCCAACATATAAAACCTCCACATTTTATACATCATAGGAATATCTTACAACACACATAAATAGTTGGCCTTATGGCCTTACAGAGCTTTCAAACAGTGGCCTCAACCATTGGCACGCAGGCCGGCCACATCAAAAGAAAACATAATAATTTCATTTGCTTTAGCCTTCGAGCGCTAGCAGCAAATGCAGCAGGGACTTCAGCCCTTATGTGTCCCGCTCGGTTCTCCAGCACCTACACAGGGACATTCCACCCAAGGGTGGCAAACAGAGGCAACGGTCAGCATTCAGCTGACCAAATTATAACGACCCTACCCCTTTCTCGGGGCAGCATTATTCTTCCCTACATGCATATCATATCACAAGCATGGATAAATATCTCATATAATGTGGTTTCACGCACACATGCCATCACAACCGTCAGCCACCCGACCCGACGGTCCGTGCACTCAGGGTACATTCTTGGTGTACCGGCGAACTAGTTGCCCACCACCGTATCAGGGTCGCAACCTAATGGCAAATCACTTGAGAATTTACTCCATGGCGTGCAGCTGGAGTTTTATAGTCTTAGTGAACCGGGACTGGCCAGCAGCCCCACATTGTATCACGACACGTTGGCCTAAGACTCTTGCTATGCGCTCAAACAGACCGAACCTTCTGGTCTTAATTCGGACGGACATAACGAAGGTCGGATCCTCCACTCCCCATTGCTCAAATCGCCTTGCCATCACCGAGTACGGCATACTCGCGGGTAAATAAAGGCACGGGTAGGTCTCACCGATCCTATTCTGGCATTCAAGCCTGTGTATGTCTCTGACACCCATTTCATGTCACCGCCACATCAGCGGGTATTTCCTGGGCACACCAGTACTTCCTGCTACTCTCTTTGCAGGTGGACACCGCAAATATTACAAATGTCTGCGGTCTTTCCTGGCTACCACGCCAATACTTCCTGTTACTCTCTTCCCAGGTGGACTCCCTATGAACAATAAGCATTATAAAGGGTATTTCTTGGAAATTCAATCCAGTACTTCCTGCTACTTCCTTTCACAGGTAGGACCCAACAACACAAGCATCACAAGCATTATACGGCTATTTTCCTGGACTACCACTCCAGTACTTGCTGCTACTTCCTTTCGCAGGTCCAACCCATCGACTCATAAACTACGCATTTATCACAGAGTCTTCTCCGGTTCGTATATGCAATATCACCAATCTAGACCAACCTGTCCAGATGGGGTTCACACAACATGCCTATTCCGTAATCCATTTCCGGATCTATATGACAACGAATTGGGGATTCCATGAATCCACCCAAAGACTCCCACAATCAGCCACCCTTTGGTGGGGGAATCATATGCATATGACAAAACGGAAGCCTTCACATGTCTAAGAAGAATGATCGTTACCCTTGAAGATCGTTTCGGTGCCATGAGCTCCTAACTGTCTAGAAAGAACAGCTACAGCTTTTCCTCCGTAAAGATGGCCTCGGATCTCAGCTTGATACTCTTAAGCTCCACCAGAGATCAGCCACTCTTCTTCTTCTTCTTTCTTCCTCTCTCTTTCTCTCTCTAAGCTTTTTAGAAAGATGAAGACAATAACATAATGAGACTTCTTTCTCAAATCTCGGCCTTAAGGAAGCAGGAAGGTCTCTCAGTCCTTAGATCCCAGCTGACAAAAATGAACGGCCACGAAAAAGCTGTAAATTCACTTTTCAGGTCCGACACGCCCTGTGACACGGCTGTCGTGTTCTCTAAGCAGTGCTCAAACCGCCTTATCCCGAAACAGGTCATGCCTAGGGTACACGCCCGTGTCAGCCCAGACACGCCAAAGTCAATTGGGGCTCAGACATGGGTGGCACGGCCTGGGACACGAGCGTGTCCCTGGGCATGTCCTACTCGGGTTAGTAGATGGGCGTGTGGTCGACGTAATTCGTTCGACGAATTTTTGGCAGGTACACGCCCGTGACACGGGCGTGTCAGGGGACGTGACTTAGGGCATGTCCTCCTTTGGTCGACATCATAGTTTTGGTCGATGAACTGCGCTCGATGATCGTCGAGTATGGGGTACACGGCCTGTGACACGGGCATGTCATATGGCGAGTCCCGCTGTGTCGAGAGGTCAACACTTTTCTCTCAAGTAGGTGGAAAAGTACTCGAGTAAGAAGGGGGTGACACGGGCGTGTCATCCGTATGACACGGGCGTGTCAGATCCGGGTACTCGAGTAGATGGTTTTCTCTCGAGTAAGTCCTCTCTAGTGGGTCTCGAGTGGGTGACACGCCCCGTGTTACGGGCGTGTCCGTCATGTGACACGGGTGTGTCATAACTAAATACTCGAGAAGTCTTCTCGAGTAGGTCGTGAATATGACTCTAGTGAGGTACACGCCCTATGTCGCGGGCGTGACCTGGCCGTTACGGGCGTGTACCCAGGCCGTGACCTGTTTCGGGATAAGGCGGTTTGTGCACCGCTTAGAGTACACGGCCTGTTACACGGGCGTATCACCGGGCGTGTCAGACCCGAAAAGTGATTTTATAGCTTTTTCGTGGCCGTCCATTGTCTTCAGCTGGGATCTAAGGGCTGAGAGGCCTTCCTGCTTCCTTAAGGCCGTGGATTGAGATGAAAGAACTCATTTTATTTTGGCCTTCATCTTTCTACAATCCTAGAGAGAGAAAGGGGAGAGGAAGAAGGCGGAGGAGAAAAGGGGCTGGTCACTAGTGGTGCTGCGGTTTTCCGACGAGAGATCCGAGGTCGGTGTTGCGGAGGAAAAGTTGTTGCGGTTCTTCCTAGCCAGTTAGGAGCTCATGGCACCGAAACGGTCTTCGAGGGTAACGACTTTTCTTCTTAGCCATATGAAGGCTTCCGTTTTGGCATATGTATATGATTCCCCCACCAAAGGGTGGCTGATTGTGGGAGTCTTTGGGTGGATTCATGGAATCCCCAATTTGTTGGCATATAGATCCGAAAATTGAGTACAGAATAGGCATGCTATGTGAAACCCATCTGGATAGGTTGGTCTGGATTGGTGATGTTGCATACGAACCAGAGAAGACTCCATGATAAATGAGTAGTTTAGGACTCGACGTGTTGGACCTGTGAAAGGAAGTAGCAGGAAGTACTGGAGTGGTAGTCCCGGAAAATACCAGTATAATTCTTATGCTGCTTGTGCTGTTGGTCCTACCTGTGAAAGGAAGTAGCAGGAAGTACTGGATTTAACTTCCAGTAAATACCCTTTATAATGTTTAATGTTCATAGGGAGTCCACCTGGGAAGAGAGTAACAGGAAGTACTGGCGTGGTAGCCAGGAACGACCCCTGACATTTGTGATATTTTAGGTGTCCACCTGCGAAGAGAGTAGCAGGAAGTACTGGTGTGCCCAGGAAAGACCCGCTGATGTGGTGGTGATAGGAAATGGGTGTTAGAGACATACCCAGGCTTGAATGCCAGAACAGAATCAGTGAGACCTACCCGCGCCTTTATTTAGCCGCGAGTATGCTGTACTCGGTGATGACAAGACGATTTGAGCAACGAGGGGTGGAGGATGCGACCTGCGCTATGTCCGTCCGACGTGAGAACTGAAAGTGCGGTATTTTGGAACACATAGCAAGAGTCTTAGGCCTGCGCGTCGTGAGATAATGTGGGGCTACGGGCCAATCCCGGTTCACTAAGACTATAAAACTCCGGCTGCACGCCATGGAGTAAATGCTCAAGTGAGTTGTCGTTAGGCTGTGACCCTGATACGGTGGTGGGCAACTGGTTTGCCAGTACACCAAGAATGTGCCCTGAGTGCACGGACTATCAGGTCGGGTGGTTGACGGTTGTGATGGCATGTGTGCGTGAAAGCACATTATATGAGATATATATACATGCTTGTGATATGCTATGCTGCAGGGAAGAATACCGCTGCCCTGAGAAAGGGGTAGGGTCGTCATAATTTGGTCAGTTGAATGCTGTCCGTTACCTCTGTTTGCCACCCTTGGGTTGAATGTCCCTTTGCAGGTGCTGGAGAGCCGAGCGGGACGCATAAGGGTACCCTGGGCCGTCACGGGCATGTATCCTGGCCGTGACCTGTTTCAGGATAAGGCGGTTTGTGCACCGCTAAGAGTACACAGCCTGTGAGACGGACGTGTCAGACCCGAAATATGATTTTACAGCTTTTTGGTGGCCGTCCATTGTCTTCAGCTGGGATCTAAGGGACGAGAGGCCTTCCTGCCTCCTTAAGGCCGTGGATTGAGATGAAAGAACTCATTCTATTTTGGCCTTCATCTTTCTACAATCCTCGAGAGAGAAATGGCAGAGGAAGAAGGAGGAGGAGAAAAGGGGTTGGTCACTGGTGGTGCTGCGGTTTTCCGACGAGAGATCTGTGGTCGGCGTTGCGGAGGAAAAGCTGTTGCGGTTTTTCCTAGCCAATTAGGATCTCATGGCACTGAAACGGTCTTCAAGGGTAACGACCTTTCTTCTTAGCCATGTGAAGGCTGCCAGTTTGGCATATGCATATGATTCCCCCACCAAAGGTTGGTTGATTGTGGGAGTCTTTGGGTGGATTCATGGAATCCCCAATTCGTTGGCATATAGATCCGGAAATTGAGTACAGAATAGGCATGTTTTCTGAAGCCCATCTGGATAGGTTGGTCTAAATTGGTGATGTTGCATACGAACCAGAGAAGACTCCGTGATAAACACGTAGTTTAGGAGTCGACGGGTTGGACCTATGAAAGGAAGTAGCAGGAAGTACTAGAGTGGTAGTTCAGGAAAATACTCGTATAATGCTTGTGATGCTTATGTTTTTGGGTCCTACATGTGAAAGGAAGTAGCAGGAAGTACTGGATTGAACTTCCAGGAAATACCCTTTATAATGTTTAATGTTTATAGGGAGACCACCTGGGAATAGAGTAACAGGAAGTACTGGCATGGTAACCAGGAAAGACCCCTGACATTTGTGAATTTGCGGTGTCCATGTCACAACACGCATTTTCTCAACAGTAAAATCGTATCAGAGTAAGAGAAAACACGTGTTGTGATGCCACGTCGTGTAGGGGATAACTGCACACGCTCAGGCAAAACTCCAGACGTTAGATTTTAAGGAAAATTGTTGATTAAATAAGAAAGAAAATTCAGTTATATTGAATGGTCGTATCCCTCGGCCCGGTGGATCAGCTAGTCCACATTTAAAATTATATTTATACGCAGCAAAAAATACTTTGTTTCAGTTAAGTTGACACCCTAATTGAGCATAAGTGTCCCCGGGGGACGACTTATGCATGCATGACTCTAAGGTGAATATAGTAGGTATGAAAAATAGTGTTTTACGTTGAGGAAAAATAGTGTCTTTGATTTAGAAACATGTTATGCATGAGGTACATATAATAATACTTTTAGGTTTTAAAATATCTAACATGCAACCTAGCATAAATCCTTCCCAGAAGCAAGTAACCAACCACAAGTAGGCAAAAACAACAGTTTAAATTCATACCCTGCATCACAAGGAGCCACCAGTGGGCGTCAACAACCTGAAACGAACCCACTGGCGAGTATGTATGTCTATACGGAAAAGTAAAGAACTACCTCACAATAAAATGGGGATCAGCTATCTCAGCTACCCTAGAGGCCACCAACAAGACCCTCCAAAAGAACTAGCCGCTGAACTAGCTACAACCTGGACCTGAGGCATTCAAGAAAAAACACCTCAGCAAGGAAACAATCAAAAGGTAAATAGAGCAATAGATTAATTAGCAAATAAGAAGAAGGGTTTACCAACCCGGCAACAAACTGCTATAAGCAAAAGAAAAGGGGTTACAGTAAGAGGAGAGTACTGTCTAAAGCACAGCAGAGCACACCAAAAGCGAGCAATAAAACCATTATGCCCTACCAAAAGAGTCTGCAACAGCAACAAGACATATACATATATGCCCAAAGAAAGGAAAGCATAAACAGGAAAGGGACTAACAGTCCTAACACGTGGGTAAGTGGCAGTGGTCAAAACATGGGTCTGAATACATAACCAAAATCAGACCAAAAAAGGGCTAAGGGGTCAAACAGTGGCAGCTTTAGGGTCCCACACACATCCACCCAAACCGGGGCAAAAGGCGGTGGCCACAGCTCTCCACATAAAACCACCCCACCAGAGGCCACCAAAACTCCACCACCTGCCACAACCCAAGAGTCGGCATGCAGAAATTAGCCGAACACCCAATGCCCCCCCCTAGGGAAAGGTCACACTAACAATCCTAAGAAACACACGAACCCAAGGCAAAAATGTCGGGTCCAACAGACGCAACCTTGAACGCCTAACCAGAACCAACCCCGAGTCTACCTGACCCCAAAACAAGCGCAGCACCCAGTGTCGACACGATGTGTCGACACCACGACAAGACGGTGTCGACACAAGGTGTCGACACAACTGCTGCCGGTGTCAACACCTAGTGTCGACACCACTGCGGCCGGTATCGATACAAGGTGTCGACACTGCCGCTGCTGGTGTCGACACCACGTGTCGACACCACTGCGGCCGGTGTCGACACAAGGTGTCGACACTGCCGCTGCTGGTGTCGACACCAAGTGTCGACACCACTGCGGCCGGTGTCGACACAAGGTGTCGACACTGCCGCTGCTGGCGTCGACACCAAGTGTCGACCCCACTGCGGCCGGTGTCGACACAAGGTGTCGACACTGCCGCTGCTGGTGTCGACACCACGACTGGCCGGTGTCGACACAACGGTGTCGACACCCCGACTAGCCGGTGTCGACACAACGGTGTTGACACCCCGACTGGCCACAGGCGCCAGATCCAGCGAACAACCAGAAATGAGAACGAGGTCTCTCTGTAGGGTGCAACATCCATCGACAATAGCACTACTCGACCTGAACCGAACCAAAAATTATCCCTAATAGACACAATCCCTCAGGAAAACTGAAATTTAACTGGAACTTTCTACACTAACCACGGCATGATCGGGAACAAACCCTAGCGTACACCTAGGATCTAATCAGGAAAGAGATAAAATTTAAATCAAAGAAAAAAGACGAGGATCAACTTTGGCAAGGATGAGGGGACATCACTTGCCTCAATTACCAGAAAAGCTTGGTCGGCGGCATCCCCCACTCTCGGATCTAGCCGCAGAGCACCAGCTGAGGAGCACAAAGAAAGTAGATCCAGGCGAGGGCAGTCCAGATCCACTCTCGAAATCGAATATCGACCGCTAAATCTCCAGGAAATCGGCGTCCGAAGGCTAGGTTAGTACGGCGGTGATCTCCCTCTCGCACAGGCGGCGACTTCTTCCAAGCAGAGAAAAAAGAAGAAACAAAATGAACCGAGCCCTAATTCTAACCCAAGGCTATATATATATCAGTTTTAATAATAAACAATCAACATAATAATAATTACTTACACTCAATATCAAAACAACACGAGACCCGAAACATCTCCGAAAATGACGAAATTCACGCCGCAGCTAAAAACCCACGCTACGAACACAACTGCGAAGTCGAAATCAGCATTCGACGAACAAAACCAGGGATAACACCACCCGAAGCCAAAACACAAGCATTCCTTAATAGGCCCAACCGAGTCATCAAACGGACTCCAGCTAGCTGGGGAATCTTGCTAACAGGCTACAAACAGGCTACACAGGGAACCCTAAGAGCTAAGACCACGCACTACAATAGCAAAAAGCCGGAAATACGCCATCGTAACGCCAGCCAAAGATCAAACAAAACACAGAAAAACCGGGGGCGTTACAGTCCACCTGTGAAGAGAGTAACAGGAAGTACTGGTGTGCCCAGGAATGACCCGCTGATGTGGTGGTGATATGAAATGGGTGTCAGAGACATACCCAGGCTTGAATGACAGAACAGGATCGGTGAGACCTACATGCGCCTTTATTTAGCCGCGAGTACGTCGTACTCGGTGATGGCAAGGCGATTTGAGCAGCAAGGGGTGGAGGATCCGACCTGCGTTATGTCCGTCCGATGTGAGACCTGAAAGTGCGGTCTGTTGGAGCGCATAGCAAGAGTCTTAGGCCTGCGCGCCGTGATACAATGGGGGGCTACGGGCCAATCCCGGTTCACTAAGACTGTAAAACTCCGGCTACACACCATGGAGTAAATGCTCAAGTGAGTTGTCGTTGGGCTGTGACCCTGATACGGTGGTGGGCAACTGGTTTTCCAGTACACCAAGAATGTGCCCTGAGTGCACGGACTATCGGGCCAGGTGGTTGATGGTTGTGATGGCATGTGTGCGTGAAAGCACATTATATGAGATATATACATGCTTGTGATATGCTATGCCTGCAGGGAAGAAAACCGCTATCCCGAGAAAGGGGTAGGGTCATTATAATTTTGTTAGTTGAATGTTGATTGTTGCCTTTGTTTGCCACATTTGTGTGTAATGTCCCTGTGCAGGTGCTGGAGAGCCGAGCGGGATGCATAAGGGTACCCTGGGCCATCACGAGCATGTACCCTGGACATGACCTGTTTCTGGATAAGGCAGTTTGTGCACCGCTTAGAGTACACAGCCTGTGACATGGACATGTCATAGGGCATGTCAGACCTGAAAAGTGATTTTACAGCTTTTTCGTGGTCGTCCACTGTCTTCAGCTGGGATCTAAGGGATGAGAGGCCTTCCCGCATCCTTAAGGACATGGATTGAGATCAAAGAACTCATTTTATTTTGGCCTTCATCTTTCTACAATCCTAGAGAGAGATAGGGGAGAGGCAGAAGGAGGAGGAGAAAATGGGCTGGTCACTGGTGGTGCTGCGGTTTTCCGACGAGAGATCCGAGGTTGGCGTTGTGGAGGAAAAGATGTTGCGGTTCTTCCTAGCCAATTAGCAGCTCATGGCACCGAAACGGTCTTCAAGGGTAACGAACTTTCTTCTTAGCCATGTGAAGGCTTTCGGTTTGGCATATGCATATGATTCCCCCACCAAAGGTTGGCTGATTGTGGGAGTCTTTGGGTGGATTCATGGAATCCCCAATTCGTTGGCATATAGATCCGGAAATTGAGTACGGAATAGGAATGTTGTGTGAAGTCCATCTGGATAGGTTGGTCTGGATTGGTTATGTTGCATATGATCCGGAGAAGACTCCGTGATGAACACGTAGTTTAGGAGTCGACGGGTTGGACCTGTGAAAGGAAGTAACATGAAGTACTGGAGTGGTAGTCTAGGAAAATACCCGTATAATGCTTGTGCTGCTTGTGTTGTTGGGTACTACATGTGAAAGGAAGTAGCAGGAAGTACTGGATTAAACTTCCATGAAATACCCTTTATAATGTTTAATGTTCATAGGGAGTCCACCTGGGAAGAGAGTAACAGGAAGTACTGGCATGGTAACCAGGAAAGACCTGTAACATTTATGATATTTGCGGTGTCCACCTGTGAAGAGAGTAGCAGGAAGTACTGGTGTGCCCAGGAAAGACCTAGTAATGTGGTGGTGATATGAAATGGGTGTCAGAGACATACCCAGGCTTGAATGCCAGAACAGGATCGGTGAGACCTACCCGCGCCTTTATTTAGCCACGAGTACTCCGTACTCGGTGATGGCAAGGCGATTTGAGCAACGAGGGGTGGAGGATCCGACCTGCGCTATGTCCGTCCGATGTGAGACCTGAAAGTGCGGTCTGTTGGAGGGCATAGCAAGAGTCTCAGGCCTGCGCGTCGTGAAACAATGGGGGGCTACGGGCCAATCCCGGTTCGCTAAGAATATAAAACTCCCGATGCATGCCATGGAGTAAATGCTCAAGTGAGTTGTCGTTGGGCTATGACCCTGATACGGTGGTGGGAAACTGGTTTGCCAGTACACCAAGAATGTATCCTGAGTGCACGGGCATGTCATAACAAACTACTCAAGTAGTCTTCTCGAGTAGGTCGTGAATATGACTCGTGTGAAGTACATGCCCTATGTCACGGGCATGACCTTGCCGTCACGGGCGTGTACCCTGGCCGTGACCTATTTCGGGATAAGGTGGTTTATGCACCGCTTAGAGTACACGGCCTGTGACACGGGCGTGTCACAGGGAGTCTCAGAACCGGAAAGTGATTTTACAGCTTTTTCGTGGCCGTCCATTGTCTTCAGTTGGGATCTACGGGCTGAGAGGCCTTCCTGCTTCTTTAAGGCCGTGGATTGAGATGAAAGAACTCATTTTATTCTGTCCTTCATCTTTCTACAATCCTAGAGAGAGAAAGGGGAGAGGAAGAAGGCAGAGGAGAAAAGGGTTGGTCACTGGTGGTGCTGCGGTTTTCCGACGAGAGATCCGAGGTCGGCGTTGCGGAGGAAAAGCTGTTGCGGTTCTTCCTATCCAGTTACGAGCTCATGGCAATGAAACGGTCTTCAAGGTTAACGACCTTTCTTCTTAGACATGTGAAGGCGTCCGTTTTGGCATATGCATATGATTCCCCCACCAAAGGGTGACTGATTGTGGGAGTCTTTTTGTGGATTCATGGAATCCCCAATTCATTGGCATATAGATCCGGAAATTGAGTACGGAATATGCATGTTGTGTGAAGCCCATCTAGACAGGTTGGTATGGATTGGTGGTGTTTAATACGAACCAGAGAAGACTCCGTGATAAACGTGTAGTTTAGGAGTCGACAGGTTGGACCTGTGAAAGGAAGTAGTAGGAAGTACTGGAGTGGTAGTCTAGGAAAATACCCGTATAATGCTTGTGCTGCTTGTGCTGTTGGGTCCTACCTGTGAAAGAAAGTAGTAAGAAGTACTGGATTGAACTTCTAGGAAATACCCTATATAATGCTTAATGTTCATAGGGAGTCCACCTGGGAAGTGAGTAACAGGAAGTACAGGCGTGGTAGCCAGGAAAGACCCCTGATATTTGTGATATTTGCGGTGTCCACCTGCGAAGAGAGTAACAGGAAGTAATGGTGTGCCCAGGAAAGACCCGCTAATGTGGTGGTGATAGGAAATGGGTGTTAGAGACATACCCAGGCTTGAATGCCAGAACAGGATCGGTGAGACCCACCCACACCTTTATTTAGCAGCGAGTACGCCGTACTCGGTGATGGCAAGGCGATTTGAGCAATGGGGGGTGGAGGATCCGGCCTGCACTATGTCTGTCCGACGTGAGACCTAAAATTGCGGTCTGTTGGAGCGCATAACAAGAGTCTTAGGCTTGTGCACCGTGATACAATGGGGTGCAACGGGCCAATCGCGGTTCACTAAGACTATAAAACTCTGGCTGCACGCCATGGAGTAAATTATCAAGTGTGTTGCAGTTGGGCTGTGACCCTGATAAAGTGGTGGGCAACTGGTTTGCCAGTACACCCATAATGTGCCCTGAGTGCACGGACTATTGGGTCGGGTGGCTGATAGTTGTGATGGCATGTGTGCGTGAAAGCACATTATATGAGATATATATACATGCTTGTGATATGCTATGCCTGCAGGGAAGAATACTGCTGCCCCGAGAAAGGGGTAGGGTTGTTATAATTTGGTCAGCTGAATGCTGACCATTGCCTCTGTTTGCCACCCTTGGGTGGAATGTCCCCGTGCAGGTGCTGGAGAGCCAAGCGGGCCACATTAGGGTACCCTGGGCCATCACGGGCGTGTACCCTGGTCGTGACCTGTTTTGGGATAAGGTGGTTAGTGCACCACTTAGAGTACACGGCCTATGACACGAGCGTGTCACACCCAAAAAGTGATTTTACAGCTTTTTCATGGCCGTCTATTGTCTTCAGCTGGGATCTAAGGGCTGAGAGGCCTTCCTGCTTCCTTAAGGTCGTAGATTGAGATGAAAGAACTCATTTTATTTTGGCCTTCATCTTTCTACAATCATAGAGAGAAATGGGAGAGGAAGAAGGAGGAGAAAATGGGTTGGTCACTGGTGGTGCTGCGGTTTTCTGACGAGAGATCCGAGGTCGGCATTGCGGAGAAAAAGCTGTTGCGGTTCTTCCTAGCCAGTTAGGAGCTCATGGCACCGAAAAGGTCTTCAAGGGTAACGACCTTTCTTCTTAGCCATGTGAAGTCTTCTATTTTGGCATATGCATATGATTCCCCCACCAAAGGGTGGTTGATTGTGGGAGTCTTTCGGTGGATTCATGGAATCCACAATTCGTTGGCATATAGATCCGGAAATTAAGTACGGAATAGGCATGCTGTGTGAAGCCCATCTGGACAAGTTGGTCTGGATTGGTGATGTTGCATACGAACAGGAGAAGACTCCGTGATAAATGCGTAGTTTAGGAGTCGATGGGTTGGACCTGTGAAAGTAGCAGGAAGTATTGGAGTGGTAGTTCAGGAAAATACCCGTATAATGCTTGT
Source organism: Platanthera guangdongensis (assembly GCA_039583875.1). Classification (NCBI taxonomy): domain Eukaryota; kingdom Viridiplantae; phylum Streptophyta; class Magnoliopsida; order Asparagales; family Orchidaceae; genus Platanthera; species Platanthera guangdongensis. Next base: position 24,542,510 of record CM077154.1, on the reverse strand, counting down.
GTTACATGTGTTGTTGGGTCCTACCTATGAAAGGAAGTAGCAGGAAGTACTGGATTGAAATTCCACGAAATACCCTTTATAATGCTTAATGTTCATAGGAAGTCCACCTAGGAAGAGGGTAACAGGAAGTACTGACGTGATAGCCAGGAAAGACCCGTGACATTTGTGACATTTATGGTGACCACCTGCGAATAGAGTAGCAGGAAGTACTAGTGTGCCCAGGAAAGACCCGCTGATACGGTGGTGGGCAACTGGTTTGCCAGTACACCAAGAATGTGCCCTGAGTGCACGGGTGTGTCAAAACTAACTACTCGAGTATTCTTCTCGAGTAGGTCATGAATATGACTCGAGTGAGGTACACGGCCTATATCACAGGCGTGCCCTGGCTGTCATGGGCGTGTACCCTGGCCGTGACCTATTTCGGGATAAGGTGGTTTGTGCATCGCTTAGAGTACACGGCATGTGACAGTGGCGTGTCACAGGGCGTGTCAGACCCGAAAAGTGATTTTACAGCTTTTTCATGGTCGTCCATTGTCTTCAGCTGGGATCTAAGGGCTGAGAGGCCTTCCTGCTTCCTTAAGGCCGTGGATTGAGATGAAAGAACTCATTTTATTTTGGCCTTCATCTTTCTACAATCCTAGAGAGAGAAAGGGGAGAGGAAGAAGGAGGAGGAGAAAAGGGGCTGGTCACTGGTGGTACTGCGGTTTTCTGACGAGAGATCCGAGGTTGGCGTTGCGGAGGAAAAGCTGTTGCGGTTCTTCCTAACCAGTTAGGAACTCATGGCACCAAAACGGTCTTCAAGGGTAACGACCTCTCTTCTTAGCCATGTGAAGGCTTCCGTTTTGGCATATGCATATGATTCCCCCACCAAAGGGTGGCTGATTGTGGGAGTCTTTGGGTGGATTCATGGAATCCCCAATTCGTTGGCATATTGATCAGGAAATTGAGTACGGAATTGGCATGTTGTGTGAAGCCCATCTGGACAGGTTGGTCTGGATTGGTGATGTTGCATACGAACCGGAGAAGTCTCCATGATAAACGCGTAGTTTAGGAGTCGATGGGTTGGACCTGTGAAAGGAAGTAGCAGGAAGTACTGGAGTGGTAGTCCAGGAAAATACCTGTATAATGCTTATGTTGCCTTTGTTGTTGGGTCCTACCTGTGAAAGGAAGTAGCAGGAAGTACTGGATTGAATTTCCAGGAAATACCCTTTATAATGCTTAATGTTCATAGGGAGTCCACCTGGGAAGAGAGTAACAGGATCGGTGAGACCTGAGTGCACGGACAGAAATGAAAGTGTTATGTTTCCTTTTGATGTGGCCGGCCTGCGTGCCAATGTTTGATGCCACTGTTTGATATCTCTGTTGATGCCACTGTTTGAATGAGACCTTGGGGAGCTATGTTGACCGGTTCTAGGAGGAGGTCACCCAGCCCTAGGAGATGCCGGGCCATAGTCTGATGATGGCTTTCAACCTGGGGCTGCAAATATATGTGGATGACATCATATTTGAGTCTACTGATTCCAAATTATGCATGAGGTTCTCTGACCTCATGCACTCAAAATTTGAAATGAGTAGCATTGGTGATCTCTCCAACTTCCTTGGTTTCCAAGTGAAGCAGCTCCCTGATGTCATCTTCATCTCCCAAGCTAAATATGCAAAAGAGCTTATCAAAAAGTTTTAGATGGCTGATGCCTCAGCAAAGAAAACACCCATGACAAATTCTTTTAAGGGGTGGTGAGCACATGAGTGTGCGTCATCGTTATAACATCAAAAGAGCCCATAAATGTCCACTTAGGAATGAAAATACACGTGTATGAGGAACCTGCGTGTTCCTATAATTGCTTTTTGCAATTTTGTTTCGATCCTCCGACCTGTGGGTTATGGGCCCACCACGCTTCCACTGCGCCTCAAAAACCGGGCGTTCTGACGGCCGTGCACCACTTCTGGTCACCAATATATACATGCTTGTGATATGTTATGCCTGCAGGGAAGAATACCGCTGCCCCGAGAAAGGTGTAGGGTCGTTATATTTTGGCAAGTTGAATGCTGACCGTTGCCTCTGTTTGCCACCCTTGGGTGGAATGTCCCTGTGCAGGTGCTGGAAAGCCAAGCGGGACGCATAAGGGTTGAATTCCCTGCTGCATTTGCTGCTGCCGTTGCTAGCCCTCGAAGGCTAAAAGAAATGAAAGTGTTATGTTTTCTTTTGATGTGGCCGTCCTGCGTGCCAATGTTCGGTTTCCACTGAATCATCCCGTCTGTTTGGTAGGAAGTGTGCCACTTTCGTCAGCCGGTCGACAATCAACCAAATTGCATCATTTCTGTGCTGAGATCTTGGCAACCCATGCACGAAATCCATGGAAATATCGTCAAATTTCCACTCTAGAATCGGCAATGACTTCAAATAACCGCCCGGTTTCTGGCATTCCGCCTTAACCATAGCACATGTTTCGCATTTGGCCACATAATCAGCAACATCTTTCTTTAGCCCTGGCCACCAGAACAGTTTTTTCATATCCCTGAACATCTTCATGCTCCTTGGGTGGATTGAGTACTTCGTATAATGCGCTTCATACATCAGTTCTTCCCTCAATTTACCCAAATTCGGGACGCACAAACGACCTTCTTTCCACAAAAGACCGTCATCCCAGGAGAACTTGCCCTCTGGCCCCTCTTTAGCATAGCGTAGGAGATCTTCATCTAACCCCGTTGCTCGTCGAATCCGGTCTGCAAGGTCACAATGCACGTCCGTCCAGTTCAAACATGCATCGGCAGTGGAATTCTTGTCAACACAAGAAATCTCTAATTCTTCTAACTCATGGATGAGACGTTCATCATGCTTTTGCAACCAGCTCGCCCTTGTCGGAGCTCTCCGACTTAAGGCATCCGCGACAACATTCCCCTTCCCGGGAGTATAGTGAATCTCGAAGGTGTAGTCCCCAAGGAACTCCAACCACCTTCGTTGTCGCATATTCAGGTTCTTCTGCTCCAACAGGTACTTTAGACTCTTGTGATATGTATAGATCTCCACCTTCACACCATAAAGATAGTGTTGCCACAGCTTTAGTGCAAAGATCACCACCGCCAACTCTAAGTCATGGACGGGATAGTTTCGTTCATGCACCTTCAGCTGGCGTGAGCCATATGCAATCACCTTTCCATTTTGCAGCAAAATGCAGCCTAAGCCGCTCCCTGAGGCATCACTGTAGAATACAAATCCATCGGTACCACATGACGATTACAACACAGGCACCGTGGTCAACCAAAGCTTGTGCGCACTCTGGCGTCCAACCAAACTTTTGATCTTTTCGCATCAGTGTGGTCAGCGGCAAAGCGATCCGCGAGAAATTTGCAACAAATCTTTGATTGTAGCCCGCTAGTCCAAGGAAGCTCCTGACCTCGCCCACTGAAGACAACACTGGCCACTCCTCTATGGCCCTTATCTTCGCTGGATCCACTGTTATGCCCGCTCCACTCACCACATGGCCTAGAAAAGCCACTGACGCTAGCCAAAATTCGCACTTAGAGAACTTGGCATAGAGCTGATTTTGCCTCAATTTATTCAACACCAACAGCAAGTGCTTCTCATGATCGGCTTCCGATCTCGAGTACACCAGGATATCATCAATGAACACTATCACGAACAGATCCAGGTACTCGCGGAATGTTCACGTTTATCACGGAGTCTTCTCCGGTTCATATGCAACATCACCAATCCAGACCGACCTGTCCAGATGGGCTTTACACAGCATGTCTATTCCGTACTCAATTTCCGGATCTATATGCCAACGAATAGGGGATTCCATGAATCCACCCAAAGACTCCCACAATCAGCCACCCTTTGGTGGGGGAATCTTATGCATATGCCAAAACGGAAGCCTTCACAAGGCTAAGAAGAAAGGCCATTACCCTTGAAGACCGTCTCAGTGCCATGAGCTCTTAACTGGCTAGGAAGAACCGCAACAGCTTTTCCTCCCCAACGCCGACCTCGGATCTCTCGTCGGAAAACCGCAGCCCCACCAGTGACCAACCCCTTTTCTCCTCCTCCTTCTTCCTCTCCCTTTCTCTCTCTAGGATTGTAGAAAGATGAAGGCCAAAAAAATGAGTTCTTTCATCTCAATCCACGACCTTAAGGAAGCAGGAAGGCCTCTCAGCCCTTAGATCCCAGCTGAAGATAATGGACGACCACACAAAAGCTCTAAAATCACTTTTCGGGTCTGACACACCCTGTGACACGCCCGTGTCACAGGCCGTGTACTATAAGCGGTGCACAAACTGCCTTATCCCGAAACAGGTCATGGACAGGGTACACACCTGTGATGGCCAGGTCACGCCCGTGATATAGGGCGTGTTCCTCACTCAAGTCATATTCACGACCTACTCGAGAAGACTACTCGAGTATTTAGTTATGACGCGCCCGTGTCACATGACCTACACGCTCGTGACACGGGGCCTGTCACCCACTCGAGACCCACTAAAGAGGACTTACTCGAGAGAAAACCAACTACTCGAGTACCCTGATCGGACACACCCGTGTCACAGGGATGACACGCCCGTGTCACCCCCTTCTTACTCGAGTACTTTTCCACCTACTCTAGAGAAAAGTGTCGACCTCTCGACACAGCAGGACACGCCTGTGACACGCCCATATCACAGGCCGTGTACCCCATACTCGACGATCGTCGAGCGCAGTTCGTCGACCAAAACTCTAGTGTCAACCAAAGGAGGACACGCCCTAGGTCACGCCCCATGACACGCCCGTGTCACGGGCGTGTACCTCCCAAAAAGTCGTCGAACGAATTTCGTCGACCACCCATAGTTTAGGAGTCGCAGGGTTGGAACTGTGAAAGGAAGTAGCAGGAAGTACTGGAGTGGTAGTACAGGAAAATACCCGTATAATGCTGGTGCTGCTTGTGTTGTTGGGTTCTACCTGTGAAAGGAAGTAGTAGGAAGTACTGGATTGAAATTTCAGGAAATACCCTTTATAATGCTTAATGTTCATAGGGAGTCCACCTTGGAAGAGAGTAACAGGAAGTACTGGCGTGATAGCCAGGAAAGACCTCTGACATTTGTGATATTTGCGGTGTCCAAATGCCATCACAGCCGTCAGCCACCTGGCCCGACAGTCCGTGCACTCAGGGCACATTCTTGGTGTACTGGCAAACCAGTTGCCCTGCACCGTATCAGGGTCACAGCCCAACGACAACTCACTTGAGCATTTACTCCATTGCATGTAGCCAGAGTTTTATAGTCTTAGTGAACCGGGATTGGCCCGTAGCCCCCCATTGTATCACGGCGCGCAGGCCTAAGACTCTTGTTATGCGCTCCAACAGAACGTACTTTCAGGTCTCACGTCAGACGGACATAGCGCAGGTCGGATCCTCCACCCCACGTTATTCAAATCGCCTTGCCATCACCAAGTACAGCGTACTCGCGGCTAAATAAAGGCACGGGTAGGTCTCACCAATCTTGTTCTGGCATTCAAGCCTGGGTAGGTCTCTAACCCCCATTTCATATCACCACCACATCAGCGGGTCTTTCCTGGGCACACCAGTACTTCCTGCTACTCTCTTCGCAGGTGGACACCATAAATATCACTAATGTCGGGGGTCTCTCCTGGCTATCACGCCACTACTTCCCGTTACTCTCTTCCCAGGTGGACTCCCTATGAACTTTAAGCATTATAAAGGGTATTTCCTGGAATTTCAATCCAGTACTTACTGCTACTTCCTTTCACAAGTAGAACCCAACAGCACAAGTACTATACGCGTATTTTCGTGGACTACCACTCCAGTACTTCCTGATACTTCCTTTCACAGGTACATCCCGTCGACTCCTAAACTACGTATTTATCATGAAGTCTTCTCCGATTCGTATACAACATCACCAATCCAGACCAACCTATCCAGATGGGCTTCACACAGCATGCCTATTCCGTACTCAATTTCCGGATCTATATGCCAATGAATTGTGGATTCCATTAATCCACCCAAAGACTCCCACAATCAGCCACCCTTTGGTGGGGGAATCATATGCATATGCCAAAACGGAAGCCTTCACATGGCTCAGAAGAAAGGTCATTACCCTTGAAGACCGTTTCGGTTCCACGAGCTCCTAGCTGGCTAGGAAGAACCGCAACAGCTTTTCCTCCGCAAAACCGACATCGGATCTCTCGTCGGAAAACAGCAGCACCACCAATGACCAGCCCCTTTTCTCCTCCTCCTTCTTCCTCTCCCTTTCTCTCTCTAGGATTGTAGAAAGATGAAGGCCAAATTAAAATGAGTTCTTTCATCTCAATCCACGGCCTTAAGGAGGCAGGAAGGCCTCTCAGCCTTTAGATCCTAGCTGAAGGCAATGGACGGCCACAAAAAAGCTGTAAAATCACTTTTCGGGTCTGACACGCCCGTGTCACAGGCCGTGTACTCTAAGTGGTGCAAAAACCGCCTTATCCCGAAACAGGTCACGGCCAGGGTACACGCCCATGACGGCCAAGTCACGCCCGTGACATAGGGCGTGTACCTCACTCGAGTCATATTCACGACCTACTCGAGAAGACTACTCGAGTAGTTAGTTATGACACGCCTGTGTCACATGACCGACACGCCTGTGACACGGGGCGTGTCACCCACTCGAGACCCACTCGAGAGGACTTACACGAGAGAAAACCAACTACTCAAGTACCCGGATAGGACACGCCTGTGTCACAGGGATGACACGCCCGTGTCACCCCCTTCTTACTCGAGTACTTTTCCACCTACTCAAGAGAAAAGTGTCGACCTCTCGACACAGCGTGACACGCCTTGTGACACGCCCGTGTCATAGGCCGTGTACCCCATACTCGACGATCGTCGAGCTCAGTTCGTCGACCAAAACTCTGGTGTCGACCAAAGGAGGATACACCCTAGGTCACGCTCCCTGACACGCCCGTGTCACGGGCGTGTACCTCCCAAAAATTCATCGAACGAATTTCATCGACCACGCGACCAACTGCTCAACCAGAGCAGGACACGCCCTGGGACATGACCGTGTCCCAGGCCGTGTCACCCATGCCAGAGCCCAAATTGACTTTGGGGTGTTACAATCCTCCCCTCCTACAAGAAATTTCATCCTCGAAATTTGTACACAGGAAGGAACCAGCAAGCAATAAGTTATAACATCAAACCGTTTAGGTTACAACAAACTTTTCACTACTCAACCGTTTTTACAAAAACAACTCCGGAAAATCAGCTCGCATGGTTTGCTCTCGCTCCCATGTAAGCTCCTCACGGCCGCAATTGTCCAATTGGACTTTGGCCATCCCGGCCATCTTGTTTCGCAGTTGCTTCTCGGCACGATCCTCGATCTGAATGGGCCTAAGCTTCATCGTTAGCCCATACTCTACCGGCATACGATCATCCGCAATCACTTGAGCTGGATCTTTCACGGCCCTCCGAAGCAACGAGATGTGAAACACATCATGTAATCCACTCAAGTCGGGCGACAGAGCTAGCTGATATGCAGCTTCCCCGACTCGCTCGACCACTTCAAGTGGACCAAGGTATCTTGGACTCAACTTTTTTACACGTCGAATCCTGGATACGCCTTTGAAGGGCTTGATCTTCAAGTATACCCAGTCGCCCACCGTGAACTTCACGTTTCGGTGCTTGGCGTTGTAGTATTTTGCTTGTCGATCCTGGGCTATGAGTAGCCTCTCTCGAATAGTATGTATGGTCGAGTTTGATTCATTGACTTCATTATGTTTATAAACTCTAGCTTCGCCCCTTTCTACCCAAGCCAAAGGAGTACGACACTTCCGGCCATACAGAGCTTCATATGGTGCCATACCAATGCTCACTTGGTAGCTGATATTGTAAGCCAAAGGAGTACAACACTTCCGGCAATACAGAGCCCAAACGACATGACCGTGAACTCGTAGTGCCCGTACTGTGTTCCAAATGCGGTTTTGGGAATATCTTCTTCCCGTATCGTCAATTGGTAGTAACCAGACTTCAAGTCCAATTTCGAGTAGACAGACGATCCCACTAGCTGATCAAACAACTCATCAATCCGCGGAATCGGATATTTATTTTTCTCGGTCAGCTTATTCAATTCGCGGTAATCAATACATAACTGCAATCCACTGTCTTTCTTTTTCACAAAAAGCACAGAGGCGCTCCAAGGAGACATGCTTGGGAGTATATAACCCTGCCCCAACAATTCTTGCAGTTGGAGTTTCAACTACGACATTTCCATTGGCGCGATGCGATATGGCATGCGGGCGACAGGTTTCACACCTAGCAACAACTCGATCGTGAATTCAATCTCTCGCTGGGGTGGTATCCCAGGGAGATCCTTGGGAAACACATCTGTAAATTCTGACACTATCGGAACATCGCACATACTGGCCTTATGCTCCACAGCCTGAATTAGCGTGAAGTATACTCCGCGCCTTTCCGAATAGCTTTGACAACTTGGAGTGCAGGCATCAATGTCCCGCCAACTCCTCGCATACCCGCGAACCTCGTCTCCTGCTCGGTATTCTGGCCCAACGTGATCTCTTTGGACTGGAAATCAATCAAGGCATGCTGCTCCGCGACCCAATCCATACTAAAAATCATGTAGAATTCCGCTATCAGCAATACAGATGTAGTAAAGCAGAAATCCCGACTTCCTATTTGCACCGCCACATCGCAAGCTTGATCTGCAAGCATCATACAACCATTCAGCAACATCACTTTGACGCTATCTAACTGAACACGACTAGGTATCCCAAGCAGCGCTATAAACTCTTTAGACAGAAAAGAATGAGAAGCACCTGTATCGAACAGGGCTCGCTCTAGCTTGTTCTGAATCATCACAAATCCTGTGATGATCATGTCACACATACAAACCACAAACACATATGCAATAAACCAAGCATGCAAGCAATACAATACTCAAAAACTTAACTCGTACTTGTGACGACGCCATTTTGCTTGATGGCCTCCTGTAGGCCAAGATTGTAGACCCGGGGCTGCGCCTGCGAGGCAGAAGATTCCACCACCGCCTTTCCTTTTTCTTCATAGGATGCTCCCGCCTTCTTTTCACTCTTTGGAGGTACCCGACAATCTCGGGCTATATGTCCCACCCGGCCACAATTAAAGCATGTGCGAGTATCCGGACTTGAGGTGGCCCCGAAGTTGCTCCTGATGCAACTGAAGAAGGAGCTTGTCTCGTCATCTTGGTTTCTTGCCCCATTTCTTCTTATAAAAAGACTTCGTTGGTCGGGGTGCCTTGAATTCCGGCTATGTCACAGCCAAGGCCATCTTCCCTTACACCCTCTTCATATCTTTTTCCAGCGCGCAAGCAATGTCAGCTACCGCATGGAAGCGTTGGTTCACAGAACTAGAAAGCAGGAATCTCAACTCGTCCTGCAGACCTTCATAGAACCTATTCATCTTCCTCTGCTCATCAGCAAAAATCGAACCTGCATACCGCCCCAAGCGTGTAAACTCAAGCAGGTAAGCTTCCACAATGCCATCTCCTTGCGTCAGCCTTTGGAATTCATTATCCATGGCTATACGCTGTGCCGCCGGGAGGTGCTTTGCCAGGAAGAGCCGAGAGAATTCCTCCATCGACACTTGTGTTAACGGTCTTCCCGCTACATGATGCAGCTTCATCTCATCCCACCACAACTGCGCCTTGCCTTCCAGCAAGAAGGTGGCTAAGGTGACTTTTTGATGCTCCTCCGTTCAAATCTCCATCATGATCCGCTTGACGCGCGATAACCAATCCTCAGCCAGTACAACGGTGCCTTGCCTTCCGAAAATGTAGGCGGATGAAAGCTCATAAATTGCTTCAATTTCTTCTCAGCTGCTCGAGGATTCACAGCCGGTACAGGTTCTGGTCTTGCCGCCACCTGTTCTGGCCTTAATGCCGGCTGCGCCTGCCCTTGCGCCTTCCCAACTGGCTGTCCTTGAACCATAGCAAACAAAGGCTCGGCAATTTGTCGCACAGTTTCCGCAGAAGGCGGAAGTGTAGGCACCTTAGCTGGTGTCGTACTTTCATCAGACTGTTGGGGCTCCGATTGCCCCGCATAGTTTCCGCACGGAAAAGCCACTGACACTAGCCAAAATTTTCACAGGAGACGAGGTTCGTGGGAATGCGAGGAGTTTGCGGGACGTTGATGTCTGCACTCCAAGTTGTCAAAGCTGTTCAGAAAGGTGCGGCGTTATACTGCACGCTAATTCCACCGCACATAATTTGGGCTCAGACATGGGTGACACGGCCTGGGATACGGGCGTGTCCCAGGGTGTGTCCTGCTCAGGTTGAGTAGATGGGCGCGTGGTCGATGAAATTCGATCGACGAATTTTTGGGAGGTACACGCCCGTAACACGGGCGTGTTAGGGGGCGTGACCTAAGGCGTGTCCTCCTTTGGTCGTCACCAGAAATTTGGTCGACGAACTACGCTCGACGATCGTCGAGTATGGGGTACACGGCCTATGAAACGGGCGTGTCACAGGGCGTGTCCCTTTGTGTCGAGAGATGGACACTTTTCTCTCGAGTAGGTGGAAAACTATTCGAGTAAGAAGGGGGTGACACGGCATGTCATCCCTGTGACACGGGCGTGTCCCGCTGTGTCGAGAGGTCGACACTTTTCTCTCGAGTAGGTGGAAAAGTACTCGAGTAAGAAGGGGGTGACACAGGCGTGTTATCCCTGTGACACGGGCGTGTCCGATCCGAGTACTCGAGTAGTTGGTTTTCTCTCGAGTAAGTTCTCTCGAGTGGGTCTCGAGTGGGTGACACGCCCTGTATCACTCGTGTGTCGGTCATGTGACACCGACGTGTCATAACTAACTACTCGAGTAGCCTTCTCCAGTAGGTCGTGAATAAGACTCGAGTGAGGTACACGCCCTATGTCACGGGTGTGACCTGGCCGTCACCGGCGTGTACCCTGGCCGTGACCTGTTTCGGGATAAGGCGGTTTGTTCACCGCTTAGAGTACACGTCCTGTGACACGGGCGTGTCACAGGGCGTGTCAGACCAGAAAAGTGATTTTATAGCTTTTTCGTGGTCGTCTATTGTCTTTAGCTGGGATCTAAGGGGTGAGTGGCCTTCCTGCTTTCTTAAGGCCATGGATTGAGTTGAAAGAACTTATTTTATTTTGGCCTTCATCTTTCTACAATCCTCGAGAGAGAAATGGGAGAGGAAGAAGGAGGAGGAGAAAAGGGGTTGGTCACTGGTGGTGCTATGGTTTTCCGACGAGAGATCCGAGGTTTGCATTGCGGAGGAAAAGCTATTGCGGTTCTTCTAAGCCAGTTAGGAGCTCCTGCATAGGCTGAGGATTGGTTATCGTGCGTCAAGCGGATCATGACAGCGGTTGGGATAGAGGAGCATCAAAAAGTCCCCTTACCCACCTTCTTGCTGGAAGGCGAGGCGCGGTTGTGGTGGGATGAGATGGAGATGCATCATGTAGCGGGAAGACTGTGAACACAAGTGTCGATGGAGGAATTCTCTCGACTCTTCCTGGCGAAGCACATCCCAGCGGCACAGTGTATCGCTATGGCGAATTAATTCCAAAGGCTGACGCATGGAGATGACAGTGTGGAAGCTTACCTGCATGAGTTTACACGCTTGGGGCGGTATGTGGGTTCGATTTTTGCTGATGAGCAGAGGAAGACGAATAGGTTCTATGAAGGTCTCGCTAATTGAATATGCTGACCGAGAAAAATAAATATCTGATTCCGCAGATTGATGAGTTGTTTGATCAGCTAGTGGGATCGTTCGTCTACTCGAAGTTGGACTTGACATCTGGTTACTACCAATTGAGGATATGGGAAGAAGATATTCCCAAAAACGCATTTGGAACACGGTACGAGCACTACGAGTTCACGATTATGTCGTTTGGGCTGTGTAATGCGCCCGCGGTACACAGGAAGGAACGAACAAGCTTATGGGTTTTCTCTCGAGTAAGTCCTCTCGAGTGGGACTCGAGTGGGTGACACACCCCGTGTCACGGGCGCGTCGGTCATGTGACACGGGCGTGTCATAACTAAATACTCAAGTAGTCTGCTCGAGTAGGTCGTGAATATGACTCGAGTGAGGTACACACCCTATGTCCATATGAAATTTTAGTAGAAGTAATTTTATAGTACTGCTGACTTATGAGATTTATTTTAGGATGTTTAGAAAACAGTAGCTCATACTTGTAGGTATAATCTCCATCTTGACCTTTTTGATGATTTTGAAGTAACCAAGGTTAGATTAACTTACAATGGTATGAAACTCTGGCAAGGTTAATTAAATACCATTTAGAGGCACTAGTAAATTATTTGGAGCATTAAGACATTTTCTCTTAGTACTTCTAGTGTAAAGTAAACTAGTGCACCATATTTTGATAAATAGAAAATAAATAGTATACCTTGCTGTAAATTTGTGTTACTTTGCCAAAGAATTTTTATGACATAATGAATTTAGAAAATTATCACATATCATTTTGATGAGTTTATAAGAATGTTTCTTCACAAGTGAACTTTAATGGAATAATTGGAAGTATTTTTTATACATGACTCACTGACCTTGGAATTGCATGAAACTTAGTCAGTACTGTTTTATGATCATTAGAAGGCTCTGGTAAGTTTTATATTATTTTTAGACGATGATTTATGATACTTCCTTCATTAACTCTAATTATTTGAATTACCTTGAATTAATTATTTAGAGGTCATTACTTGTATATAAATCTGTGAAATTTCATACATACTGATATATTGTTGTCATATAGTGTTCATAATTTTTGGGTGACAATTGCTTAAGGAAATCTAGTACCTCATGTTCAAAATTACCCATGACATAACTTTTGGGAAAATCTAATAAATGCTAAATTAATTAGGAAAATTACAAGTCTCTGAATTTATGTTAAATGTGTCATGATAGGCCCACAATAATTATCTTAGGGCATTTGGATGAAAATTTGAAGTTCCTCCTGTCATGTACATCACATAGCTTAGGTTGGTCTGCATTTAGTAAAGATGCGGGGATTGTGATAACATGAGGGATGGTCATAGGAAGTAGGGAGTATTGCTGCTGATTTGGTAAGATGAAAATGTGAGTTTCATTGAGAGTCATGATGAGGGGAATGTTGTGTTGGCTTGTGTTAAGTGGTGCTCGGGATCGACGAAAGGTCGTCTTTCCTGTAGACAGAAGGAGAGTCAAAATACACTAGGATTGGATCCAGTATAATATTGAAAGGGATCAGTAATTGTGTATTAACCAATAATAAATAAGTATCTTACGAAAGGGAGCTTTGGGCTTTAGACCATTGTAGGTCGTAGTGCCCTCGAGAGCCCATCATGCGGAATGCCTTGGGCAGTCCAAGGTTAATGTAAGCAGTAGGAATAAATTGAATGGAAGAGTAATTAGAAATACTCTAGGGTTACACATACACTCACACTACCCGATGTTGTGGGAGTCAGGTTAGGTCTCACGAGCAGTATGCTCGGTGGTTTTGGTGATGGGCAGGTTAGCCCGGCGAGCAGGTGGCTCAATAGGTGGTTTGATGGACGGGTTAGTCCGGGGATCCTATGGCTCGGAAGTTCTGGTTTGCATGTGCATAACATAAGGTAGTTGGTCATTGTTACTTGACGGTCATTCACGCTGATTTCTGTATGATAACTCGGCGAGCGTGGTTCACACATAGCCAAGGAAAGACTGGTTGATTTGCCAGCATGGTACATGAAGGCACCGTTGTGTGTTCTTCACATTGAGGCGTACAAGGGTCTAGGTTTTGTGGCGTGAATGCCGTCCTAGTAGTGGGGTGGCCCAACCCACTTCCTCTGTTTGCCACAGCGTGAGGTACCTGAGAGTTTAACTAACTCCAAAATGGGGGAACTAAAGGTCTGGTCGCATAGAGTCGTGTGCGTTAGTTGCACTTGTGTGAACATAGCATTTCATGCATAACAAAGCAATACACTCATATTTGCATATAAACCTGACACCACATCGTATAAAATGGTATGGGACTTTTTATATGATGGGAGCCTTGCAAAAGACCCCTTAACTTATAAGTTTGTATGGGCATTCATATAAGTTAAGGTTATTCTTCATTTTACTCTGCTCTCATACTTTCATTCTTTACTGCCTTACTTTTGATATTATCATATTTCTGCTATACACCTTTATAGTTTCATTATATCACTGCTTGATTAGGTCTGCCGCCATCTTCTCTGACACTTCTCCACCTCAATATCCTCCCGATCCTCCTTGCCGCGCAGTGCCTATGAGTCACGGGGGGAGGCGGTGAGGATAGTTGGCTTAGTCTTTTGACTAATGGTCGATGGACCATTATTTTTCAGGGTCTCCAGAGGGGAGATAGGCAACAGTCGGAGAGACAGCACCAGTAGTGCACGGTGTACATGGAGGTGGGCCAGTCTAGCATGGGAGCACCCATTTCTGGCTCCGTGAGTGTTTAGTTTTGTTAGATTCCGTGAGTGACCTTGTAGTGAGGATTCTGATATATTGGGCATAAGCCCGTTTACCTTTATGTTCATCTTTTTCGATACTCATTATTCTGGGACATGCTGTGATTCATGCTTTTACTTATATGTGATATGTTTTGTGGACTTGACATCTACTGTGTTCTTTAAAAAGCTTCTGTATCTTTGGTGATTCTGTCTGCCGTCAGGGTTGGCATTTCGTAGTGGCGACCTTCCAAACGAAGTTGTCACTGCGAAACGATGATTCTAGCCATAAGACCCGGTAGCGTAGTAAAAAAAGGGGTCCTACAATGCTTTACCAGCTCTCTTAAGTCCGCCAGGTCGCCAAGCACTTATCTCCCTAAACCCTAAAGCCTCCTGCATGAGGCGGACTCTTCTTCTCCTCCACGGGCTGGGCGGACTCATTATGCAGTCTGCCATTTAGCCTTAAACTTCCCAACACCAGCCACTTTTCAGGCTGCAGGCGGACTACTCCTCAGCTCGCATAGCTTGACACGGGCTTGCTCAGTGCAGCAGAGGCAGACTCGTCCCAGTCCGCCAATAGTAGATCAACTCAAATATACAAGTCCCTATATGCACAACTCGGCGTGGAAATGGCGGACTCCTAGTTATACTCGCACAACTCACCGACGTACCGGGGGTAATGTTACCAAGATCGTTACCTCCTCGTATTTATAAATAGCCCCCCATACCTCTCGTTTGGGAGGAGGACAGCCGACGACAAGGTCAAAGCATCAATTCATGCGGACACAACTTCTCAGTCCGAGCGGCCTTAGCTGTCTTCTCATCTCATCCTGATCGCGCAGTCCGCACGGCTTACTCAAGCGAACAGTGGGATCAGCTGTCCATGTGGTGTGCCAATATACTTGATCAGTCCGCGCAACCTCTGACAACTTCTTTGCTTAGCCGCCAGCTTCCCCTTGTACCCTTTGTATTCTCATGTAAAGGACTATACTCAAGATGTAATACAAATTATAATCAAAGGAAAGGTCATGACAAGAGTGACATTTAAGTTGCGGCGGGTGAAGTTTGCTGTTGCCGCTGCTAGCAGCCCCCTCTGTTCTTCTCCTCTACTCTCTCGGAATCAACCTACAAACCTAACAATCATTGTAGCCGTCTACTCGACAGTACCTGATCAACCTTCCCTTCTATTCCCAGCATCCTCAACAACCTCTCCTCTATCCCCGCAACCTTCTTCTTCAATCACCTCGCTTGTGAGACCGAACACCCATTAACTGTTGGTGCCCTCGGCCTCCTCTTCGTTTCCGCGCACCAACACTTGTCTCTTTAGACAAGAAAGCGAAGAACATTATTGCAAGTACAGTGGACGATTCTATATTGCAGAACATAATCCATTGCAAGTATGTCAAAGAATTGTGGACGTCTCTAATTGTCCTCATGGAAGGACCTGAGGAGGTTAGGAATGACAAGAAATCCCTCCTCAACCAGGAGTATGCGCATTTAAGCAATACAAAAAAGACTCAATAGCTGACTGCTACGAGAGGTTCATCAAATCATCAACGGGCTGAGGAACTATGGTCGCGTGTCACAAACGGTGAACTTGATGACAAATTCTTGAGATCCCCGACGAATGAATGGGATAGCAAGGTTTGTGCGATAAGGGAGTTTGGTGAACTCACCGACACCGACCCTCAGAATCTATTTAGGAAGCTGCTTTCATATGAGCTTCAGATAAACACGAGAAAAGTTTAAGAAGCAGTAAACAGGTCCTCAACCAGGGAGAAGTATGTGGCACTAAAGGCCGAAGGGTCTAAGAAGGCGAGAGGCATGTCCCCGGAAGAATTCAAGCGGGATGTGATCATGAAGACTCAAAGCCTAGAACCTCAAGCTCTTTAAAATGTCTGATGGTGTGTTCTCTCTAATATCCAAGAAATTGAAGATGATGTTGAGCAAAAGTTGAAACATGAGAAATCAGATATCTTCTTATAATTACCGGAGATCACGTCGTGATGATGATCACTACAAGAAGAACTACAACATCAACGAAAGGTATAATCCTAAACAGAACAAGCATATTTCATCTGGTTTGTGTGCTACTTTTATAATAAGCCAGGGCACATGACTGCTGATTGCCCGCATAAAAAGAAGGAAGTAACACGAAGAGAAGAAAAGAAATCCTTTCCTGAAAAGAATAAAGAATAAAAGAGCTTCATAGCAAAGAATCCAAAGGCTCCGAGCGACAGCGATTCGGATGAGTCAAGTACAGATGAAGAAGCTTATTTTGGGTTAATGGCTCAGTCAGATGACGATGAAGGCAACTCCAAGTACAATGGGAAGGTAAACTCTCATACACCATTTTTCGAGTCTGAAATTACCTCGAATGGTCATGAAAGCTACTCTTCTGAGGCGGGGTCAGATCAAATGGCTTAGTATAAGGTAATGCTAGCAGGGTTTGACAAGTGTCGTAAGGTATTCAAAACTCAGGCCAAGGAGATTAACTCTCTCAAGGAAGTGAAGTATAATATGAGAGAAGAAATTGAAAAATTGACTACTCTCAGAGATGAAGTTCAATCCTTGAAAGAGGAACTTATAACCTCTACTGAACTTGTAATGTTGGAGGAGAAAGCCATCAATGATCTAGAAGAAATGTTATTAGCCGGGAAGAAGCTTGTAGCAAGCTTCTCAAAGACAAACACTGTCCTTCCTCTAATAGATGCATTTTGTGCTCAAAAGAAGGGTAGTGGGATTGGACACAAATCTACTAAGGGGAAAGGGAAGGCTCCTCAATGTCACACTTCCTTCAAAAATGTCATTTTCCCTACAAACAAGTATGATTTTTTGGCATCCTACAGTCACTTTGCTAGACCAACATATGTTGACCCTAACAAAAATTATCTAGGATGGAGCCTCCCTAAAGAATTTGGAATGAGTGCTCTAAAAGCACCTCACGAAGAAATCATCCTTAAGGATTGTGGTCCATTCATTATTTGATCGAGTGCTATGAGGACACCAAAGTTAAAGCCTGTTGTTGTCAAGCCACATGAGACGAAGACGTCTTGTTTGTGTTGTAATCATGAGGCTTCTGTAATGCCCCGAAAGTTGTGTGCGAGTCGGTCGCGAAGAAAAAGGTTTTTGGTGCCTGTAGTGGTACACGGCCTAGGATACGGGCGTGTCCAAGGCCGTGTCTGGCTGGTGATTTTTGGTCGTTTTCAACCCGAGAAGGACACGGCCAGAAACACGGCCGGATGACACGGGCTTGTCATCCGACACGGGCGTGTGCCAACCCGTGTCCCTACCCGTGTCCTGATGGGTCGTGTCCGTTGCTGTGGCGGTTATGCGTGACACGCCCACGAACACGGGCGTGTCGAGGAACCCGACACGGGCGTGTCAGATTAGACACGGGCGTGTCTTGGCCCGTGTGCATTTCTCAGTTCGACGATCGTGCCTGGATCGAGGCACACGGCCTGGGACACGGCCGTGTGCCAAGCCGTGTTCGGCCCAGGTCTGGAGAATTTTGGGCAGATCTGAACCGTTCGTTTTCTTTAGTTTATATCCGACGGCTCAGATAAGTCCCTGCTCTATTTTAGGCCGGGAATAGGAGGTTAATTCGCCATTTTCTCTCCAAAGTTCTCCCCTTCCAAAGTGAGAGAGAAGAGGAAGAAGAAGGAGGTTTCCGGCCGCCGGCGGAGCATCGGAGCACTGTTTCGAAATCGGAGAGCGGATCCGTGGAGGGAAGGTCATTGCGAAGAGTTCTAACCACGTAGTTTTTCCATGGCGCCAAAACGGACTACAAGGGTAACGATTCTCAACTTGAGCGTTTGAAGCTCTTTCTTTTGCATAGGGAACCCCGCTCCCACGAGTGTGCGGTGAGTGCGTGGTGTTCCTTGGGGTTGACGGGAATAGTCCCCCTTGTGTTGCATATAGAGCCCGGAATCGTAAGTACGGGCATAGGCATTGTATGTGAAGCCTACCCGGACATGTACCGTCTGGATCGGTGATGTTGCATTTGATGTGGTTTTGCCGGAGAAGACTCCGTGCTTTGGATTTTTCGGGTTTCTACGCGATATATTGCAGCAGGGATCCTTGGAGGTTAGCTTCAAGGCGCACTCGGAAAACTGAGCGGAAACGTGTTCTGCTAACTTGGCGGTCTGGGAACCGGCCTTGATCATAACTGGGTTATGAGAATGTTTTGAAAAAAATTTGGGATCCGAGAGAAGCTTGGCCTGCGCAAAGGACTTAAATTGGACATGCAACGTGAGCAATGGGCAAGTGGAATTAGACCTAGGCTATGTGGTTCGGTGCGAGAGACCCGAAGACGGGGACTGGCCGTTGGCATTGTCGGAGCCTTAGACGGTGGTCAGAAAGGCTAAATGCTCACATGTTGTTGCCATCCTGGGGGTGGTGGTGAATGCACTGATGGGTCAGGGTTCACCATGAATGTGCCCTGAGTGCACGGGGTGTTTGGCCGTGCGAGCCTACATCTGTGGCGAATTATAAATGCGTTATATATATTGTTGGGCTAATGTTATGCAGGGAAAGAGCACCGCCGTCCCGAGTTAGGGGCGGGGTCGTTATAATTTGGTCGGCTTTTAGCTGACCGTTGCTTTATTTGCCACCGTGCGGTGGTATGTTCTTGCAGGTGCTGCGGAGCCGAGCGCCAAATAGCGGGCTGGTGCCCATGTTGCTGTGATGGCCCTAGAAGGCCGTAGAATAGCTGTTTTTTTTATATTTATCATGTGTGGTCGGCCTGAGAGCCGACGTATGTAAAACACTCTTTATTAAGTGAACATTTGTAAGGCCATAAGCCATGTACCCGTTTCTGTGTATTTGGGGTTTCATTCCTGTTGTTGTAGCTGTGGACATTCATATTGATCGATTTAATTTTGGGTTCTTTCAACTTTAAAATCTTCCGCCAGAATGCTCTGTGATTAGGACGAGTAGTCTTAATTGGTTGGTTTGATTATTCATTTAGTATCCCTTCCGACTGTCTGTGGTATACGGCGTCGGGTTCCAGCTGGACCTTCTGTTATATGTCATGCGACAGATGGGGGTGTTACAATTTGGTATTAGACTTCTGGTTACGGTCAAGCTTAAATGAATTCGTGGGCGAATTCTTTTAAGGGGTGGTGAGCACATGTGTGCGTCATCGTTATAACATCAAAAGAACCCATGAATGTCCACTTATAAATGGAAAATACACTTGTTTTGTGGAACCTGAGTGTTCCAATGATTGCTTTTAGCAATTTATATGTTGTCTAATTGTGTGTATTTGCTAATGTAGGCAGCTAGGAGCGGTGCTGGTCAGTCAGAGCGTCCGCAATCAGCGGAAAGTAGTGCGCCAAGGGACGTGCCTGCTACACCTCCTTCAGTGGAAACCATCAGGATGGTGGCTGAAGCAGTGTTCGCAATGATAAATGCCCAACCTGCAGGGCAAATGCATCGCGCACCTCCTGCGAATGAGCAAGAACCAGTTGGGGTGGCAGAGCCGAGAGTGGTGGAACGCGCAGCAGTGGAGTTAGTAGAGCCGAGAAGAACTACGGAGCGGCAGCTAAAGCATGTGATGGGCTTTAATCCTCCGAGGTTTAATGGGGTTGGAACGCCAACTCAAGCTGAGGACTGGCTCTCTTCCATAAAGAGGGTCTTGACGGCCACAATAACTGAGGAGTGGCAGAAGACCACCATAGCAACTTTTCTTTTGGAAGGTGAAGCGAGGCTGTGGTGGGACGAGATGGAGTTTCATCTTCTAGTGGGAAGGCAACTTGCGGATGTGCCGATGGAAGAATTTTCATGATTGTTCCTAGCCAGATTTGTACCTTCTGCTCAGAAGTTGGAGATGGAGAATCAATTTCTTGGGTTGTCTCAGGGATCCAGAAGCGTGGACGAATATCTGCATGAGTTCACACGGTTGGGTCGTTATGCTGGTGCCATGTTTTCAGAAGAAGAGAGGAAGACCAACCGATTTTATGAGGGTCTTCGAGGCGATTTACAGTTACTCCTTACTGGGCCTAAGGCGCAGGGCTTCCTAGCCTTGGTCAATTCGGCCCAATCGTTGGAAAAGGTTGCGAAGAAAGTTCAAGAGAAGAGGGACCCAGGAGAAAGGAAGGCCGAGTTCAAGGTGCCAAGTTACAAGACAGGCTTCCGCAGATGGAACAAGAAGCGGAGGACTTCGAACTCAGCCCCTTCGGCTGATGCATCGGGGGCAACTACAAGTCGAGTCCCCGGAGCTTGCTACAACTGTGGGAAGACGGGGCATTTTGCTCGGGAGTGTTGGAGCGGACATTCGAAGTCCGAGAGGAGGCCTGGAGCGACTTATGAGGAGAAAGGGAAGGCGGTGGAGTCAACCGCGTCCCATCATGCTCCAGCCCAGCCTAGAGTCTACAACCTTGGTCTGCAGGAGGCCATTAAGCAAGCAGACGTGGTGACAGGTATGAGTTAAATTATAGTGGTTTAACTTTTATAGTTGTTACCTTTGTATTTGTAAGCTTACGTTTGTTAGTGCTAGGCTTTGTGTTAATCTTTGTGTTTCCGGCGAGAGCCCTTTTTGATACGGGAGCATCACATTCCTTCTTGTCCGAAAAACTTATATCGCGCATCGGAGTTCCGTTCTCGATGGCAGAAAACAAGTTGGATGTGTTGTTGCCTAATGGGTGCTCAATGCGTGCGGATAGGGTGTGTGTTGTGAAGATTCGGATTGGAGACCGGGAGTTTGATTTGCGGGCGTTGGTTCTACCGTTGGTGGAGTTCAACGTAATTTTCGGTATGGATTAGCTCTCGGAGCAAAGTGCATGTATTGATTGCAACCGTAAAAAAGTCAAGTTGGGTCTGGACACTGATCGGGAGACTACTTTTGCGGGCATGAAGGGATCAGGGAAAGTTCTGATGTCTGCCCTTCAGATGTTCAAGGCAGTTCGGTCTGGGGCAGAACTATATGTCACTCTAGTGCAGACTTCGACGCCTAAGCCTAGTTTGGACAGCATCCCAATTGTGTCCGAGTATCCTGATGTGTTTCCAGATGATCTCCCAGGAGCCCTTCCTCAGCGGGAGATAGACTTTACTATAGAGCTAGTACCGGGTGCCAAACCAGTGTCACGCTCCCCCTATCGGATAGCTCCAAGAGAAATGGCAGAGTTGAAGGTGCAACTGCAAGAGTTGCTAGAGCAAGGTTATATGCGTCCAAGTTCGTCGCCTTGGAGCGCACCAGTTCTCTTTGTTAAGAAGAAAGATGGGAGCTTGCGGCTTTGTATCGATTATCGGGAATTGAAAAAACTTACGGAGAAGAACAAATATCCAATCCCGAGGATTGACGATCTATTTGATCAGTTGGTTGGATCAACTGTATATTCGAAGTTAGATTTGAAGTCCGGTGACTATCAGTTGAGGATAAGGGAGAGCGACATCCCAAAGACAGCATTCAGTACGCGGTTTGGGCATTACGAGTTCACGATTATACCGTTTGGGTTGACGAATGCGCCATCCGTGTTTATGGATCTGATGAATAGGACGTTCAGTGAATACTTGGATCAGTTTGTGATAGTATTCATCGATGATATTCTGGTGTATTCGCGGTGCGATGAGGATCATTACAAGCATTTACACATGGTGTTGGAGACATTGAGGAAAAGTCAGTTGTATGCAAAGTTCTCCAAGTGTGAATTCTGGTTATCCTCGATAGCGTTCCTTGGTCATATTGTCAGTGGAGAAGGAATAACTGTGGATCCGGCAAAGATAGTGGCGATATGGGAGTGGCCTACTTTGACTACAGTGGCAGAGGTCCGGAGTTTTCTGGGGCTTGCTGGCTACTACAGGCGCTTCATAGAGAACTTCTCGCGGATAGCACTACCACTCACGACGTTGACAAGAAAGGATCAGAAGTTTGTGTGGTCTTCGGAGTGCGAACAGGCTTTTGAAGAATTGAAGAGGCGGTTGACCACGGCGCACATTTTATGTTCGCCAAGTGGAACCGAAGGGTTCGAGATCTATAGTGATGCTTCGGGCAGTGGTTTGGGATGTGTCCTGCTATGGCATGGGAGAGTGATAGCTTATGGTTCACGACAACTGAAGGTTCACGAGAGGAATTATTCGGTCCACGACTTAGAGTTAGCGGCCGTGATATTTGCTCTAAAGCTTTGGAGGCATTATCTATACGGTGTGAAGGTCGATATTTACACCGATCATAAGAGTTTGAAGTACTTGTTGGACCAAAAGGATCTGAACATGAGGCAGCGGAGATGGATGGAGTTCTTAGGGGACTACACCTTCAAGATACACTATGTGCCTGGAAAGGGAAATGCAGTGGCGGATGCGTTGAGTCGTAAGATTCCCGCACAAGCCAATTGGTTATCAGTACATGATGAGAGATTGGTGCAAGAGTTGGAGGCATTGGAGATATCTTGCGTCGATAAGCAGTCTAGTGCCGAGGCGAAACTGTTTTGGACAGAGGTGCAGTGTGACCTAGTGGATAGAGTTTGGCGGGCTTTGGTTCAGGATAGCAGCATGAAGCAGATCTTGGATGAAGCTTTGGATGGGTCAAATTCCCAGTTTGTGGTTGAAGATGGGTTGCTAAGGAAGGACGGTCGTCTATGCGTTCCTTGTGCGGATAGTATTCGGGAGGAGTTGATGTATGAGGCTCATCATACCAAGTACTCAATCCACCCGGGAAACACGAAAATGTATAGAGACATGAAGAAATTCTTCTGGTGGCCGGGTTTGAAGAAGGATGTGGCACTTTATGTGGCCAAGTGTCATACTTGTGCATTAGTGAAGGCGGAATGCCAGAAGCCCGAAGGTTTCTTGAAATCCCTTCCTATCCCAGAATGGAAGTTTGACGACATATCTATGGATTTTGTGCACGGTTTGCCGAAATCGCAGAAGGGAAATGACGCCATTTGGGTGGTCATGGATAGGTTGACAAAGGTGTCGCACTTTATCCCAGTGAGAAAGGAGGATCCGGTGGAAAAGTTAGCCAAACTCTACGTGGATAACATTGTACGATTGCATGGTGTGCCTCGCAGTATCATTAGTGATCGTGATGGACGCTTCACGTCAAATGACTGGAGGTTGGTGCATGGTCTGTTGGGTACTAAGCTAAAGTTCAGCACAGCATTTCACCCGCAGACAAATGGCCAAACCGAGAGAGTCAACAGGACTATGGAGGACATGCTTCACATGTGCGTCCTAGATTTCTGGAAGAATTGGGAGGATCACTTGTACATGGTGGAGTTTGCATACAACAATAGCTTTCAGGCAAGTATTGGAATGACGCCTTTCGAAGCCTTGTACGGGAGGAAGTGTCGTACGCCGTTGTCTTGGTTGGAGGCAAGCGAATCAAAGTTGTATAAACGTCAAGCGGTGGAAGACGCCACTTCAATGATACGGACAATTCAGGAAAGGCTGAAGATTGCTCAGGATAGACAGTCAAAATATTACAACGCCAAACGTAGAAAAGTGGAGTTCAACGTTGGAGACATGGTATATTTAAAGATCAAGCCGTTCAAGGGTGTATCACGGGTTCGACGCTTGAAGAAGCTGAGTCTGAGATACCTTGGACCATTTGAAATCCTGGAGCGTGTTGGCGAGGCGGCGTATAGGTTGAAGCTGTCGACGGAGTTGTGTGGGCTGCATGACGTGTTCTACGTATCGGTGTTGCGTAAGGCATTGCAAGAGCCTTTGCAGATCGTTACGGACAATCAGGTACCGGTTGATTATGAGTTAACAACAAGGGTCAAGCCAGTACGAATTGAAGATGTTGCAGTCAAACGACTCCGCAACAAGGAGGTCCGAATGGTTAAAGTCCGTTGGGATAATTGCGGACGTGAGGAGCTTTCTTGGGAGCGAGAGCAAGCTATGTTGGAGGAATACCCCGAGTTATTCCACTCAGGTATCATTTAGCTTTTGTGTACATTTGCTTAATTTCGGGACGAAATTCCTTAAGTGGGGGAGATTTCTAACGCCCCGAAAGTTGTGTGCGAGTCGGTCGCGAAGAAAAAGGTTTTTGGTGCCTGTAGGGGTACACGGCCTAGGACACGGGCGTGTCCAAGGCCGTGTCTGGCTGGTGATTTTTGGCCGTTTTCAACCCGAGAAGGACACGGCCAGAAACACGGCCGGATGACACGGGCGTGTCATCCGACACGGGCGTGTGCCAACCCGTGTCCCTACCCGTGTCCTGATGGGTCGTGTTCGTTGCCGTGGCGGTTATACGTGACACGCCCACGAACACGGGCGTATCGAGGAACCCGACACGGGCGTGTCAGATTAGACACGGGCGTGTCTTGGCCCGTGTGCGTTTCTCAGTTCGACGATGGTGCCTGGATCGAGGCACACGGCCTGGGACACGGCCGTGTGCCAAGCCGTGTTCGGCCCAGGTCTGGAGAATTTTGGGCAGATCCGAACCGTTCGTTTTCTTTAATTTAGATCCGACGGCTCAGATGAGTCCCTGCTCTATTTTAGGCCGGGAATAGGAGGTTAATTCCCCATTTTCTCTCCAAAGTTCTCCCCTTCCAAAGTGAGAGAGAAGAGGAAGAAGAAGGAGGTTTCCGGCCGCCGGCGGAGCATCAGAGCACCGTTTCGAAATCGGAGAGCGGATCCGTGGAGGGAAGGTCATTGCGAAGAGTTCTAACCGCGTAGTTTTTCCATGGCGCCAAAACGGACTACAATGGTAATGATTCTCAACTTGAGCGTTTGAAGCTCTTTCTTTTGCATAGGGAACCCCGCTCCCGCGAGTGTGCGGTGAGTGCGTGGTGTTCCTTGGGGTTGACGGGAATAGTCCCCCTTGTGTTGCATATAGAGCCCGGAATCGTAAGTACGGGCATAGGCATTGTGTGTGAAGCCTACCCAGACGTGTACCGTCTGGATCGGTGATGTTGCATTTGATGTGGTTTTGCCGGAGAAGACTCCGTGCTTTGGATTTTTCGGGTTTCTGCGCGATAGATTGCAGCAGGGATCCTTGGAGGTTAGCTTCAAGGCGCACCCGGAAAACTGAGCGGAAACGTGTTCTGCTAACTTGGCGGTCTGGGAACCGACCTTGATCATAACTGGGTTATGAGAATGTTTTGAAAAAAATTTGGAATCTGAGAGAAGCTTGGCCCGCGCAAAGGACTTAAATTGGACATGCGACGTGAGCAACGGGCAAGTGGAATTGGACCTAGGCTATGTGGTTCGGTGCGAGAGACCCGAAGACGGGGACTGGCCGTTGGCATAGTCGGAGCCTTAGACGGTGGTCAGAAAGGCTAAATGCTCACATGTTGTTGCCATCCTGGGGGTGGTGGTGAATGCACTGATGGGTCAGGGTTCACCATAAATGTGCCCTGAGTGCACGGGGTGTTTGGCCGTGCGAGCCTACATCTGTGGCGAATTATAAATGCGTTATATATATTGTTGGGCTAATGTTATGCAGGGAAAGAGCACCGCTGTCCCGAGTTAGGGGCGGGGTCGTTATAATTTGGTCGGCTTTTAGCTGACCGTTGCTTTATTTGCCACCGTGCGGTGGTATGTGCTTGCAGGTGCTGCGGAGCCGAGCGCCAAATAGCGGGCTGGTGCACATGTTGCTGTGCTGGCCCTAGAAGGCCATAGAATAGCTGTTTTTTATATTTATCATGTGTGGCCGGCCTGCGAGCCGATGTATGTAAAACACTCTTTATTAAGTGAACATTTGTAAGGCCATAAGGCCATGTACCCGTTTCTGTGTATTTGGGGTTTCATTCCTGTTGTTGTAGCTGTGGACATTCATATTGATGGATTTAATTTTGGGTTCTTTCAACTTTAAAATCTTCCGCTAGAATACTCTGTGATTAGGACGAGTAGTCTTAATTGGTTGGTTTGATTATTCATTTAGTATCCCTTCCGACTGTCTGTGGTATACGACGTCGGGTTCCAACTGGACCTTCTGTTATATGCCATGCGACAGATGGGGGTGTTACAGCTTCTACCTCCATGTTTAGGTTCCAGCTGGACCTCCATATCATGAAGCTTCATACCAAGTACTCAATGACCGGGACAAGAAGTCTATTTCAAGAGTATACGTCAGGTAAGGACGGTCCGAAAGTTATTTTTGGCAGTTCAGACAGAGGAATCACAAAATACTACGGTATGATTACTAATGATATAGTCTCTTTCATTGATGTGGCATATGTTAAAGGGTTACAACATAATCTCATTTGCATAAGTCAATTATATGAAAAAAGCTATATGGTAGAGTTCTACAAGGATAAGTGCCTTATAAAGTCGTCTGATAGCTCAAAAACTATTTTAACAGGCACTCAGAGTAGAAATATTTTCTGTTTAAACTTTGTTTATTTAGACTCTTCTATACTAGTGTGTTTTTTAGCGAAAGATATTGCATCTCTCTGTGACCAATGACATTAGAGGTTAGCACGTATGAATTTCAAAACTATTAATATGTTATTTTCTCACAACTTAGTGCATGATGCCCTCGCTATTAAGTGCATTAAAGAGAGACCTTTTCACTCATGCCAAATGGGCAAGTAGACAGGGGCTACATTTAAAAGCATCGGTGGCAAAGATTTTATTAGATGCTTATATCTGCACCATATGAACTTATTTGGTACTTTGTAAATTCGTAGTTTTGGAGGTAAAACTTACATATTGGTTATCGTTGATGATTACTCATGGTTTGCATGAGTGTTCTTTCTGAAACACAAGTCAGACACGTATGACTCCTTAACTAATTTTGTTATGCAAATTCAGAAAAATTAAACTACTATGTGGTCAAAATCAGAAGTGACCATGGAACAAAATTTAATTTGGTGTCATGATATAATTCTGTTAAAGTCTAGGTATCTTTCATGAGTTTTCCTCTACTCTCACTCCACAACAAAATGGAGTCACTGCGATAAAGAATAGTGTTGGGTATTGTATCCACAATAACCCTAATTTTAAGAAGGCTTAACCGCTCTCGGAGTACACTAACCTTTAGGTGTTCGCCCAATTGGTTATATTCGAAATAGGTTTCTACCCCCTCAAACCAGTATCTAAAATTCTTGGGATCCCCATAACCATCATAGGTAAAAATATTAGTGTGTAGATAAGTAAGGGGACGATTGGAAGAGTTAACGTCAAAAGCCATTTCAGTGTGAACCGGAGAGGATACTCGATCCGGATTTTGTGCGAATGCAAAGAAAGGGTACCTGAACAACTAATTTTATGAAAAATAGAATTGTTCCTGCTTAGCCACTAAGATTATAATTATATAAAATAGATTTTCTTGCTCGAAAAAATATGAGGTTGATTAAAATAATTTTTTTAAAAAAATTTGACTGAAAAATAAGAAATTTACACCGCTATTGGCAGACCAAAAAAAAATTTTAAAAAAAAATTCAAATAAACGAACTAGAAACGTACGTGCCGACGTGCAAATAAAAGGGGGAGGGTGCCAGTAAAAAATTTGACGTGAACCTCCCTCTAATACCAAATTGATGCAGGCTAGTCCTTTTGGGCGTTATGCTGATCGACGTAACTAATGCAACGCTCTCCGATAACCCTGACGCCACGCTCAAGCCTTAAACGCAGCAACGACACATTTTGTGTTTTCAATATTCAGAGATTACGGAGAGTTCGCAAAGCCCTTCAAGATAATATCAAGGCTATAGGCCAAGGTCCTCTCAAGCGAAAGGAATCCACATGATTTGGTCGAGCGTTGTTGTACCAAAAGAGAATCCACCGAAAACAAAAGATTTGGACAAGGGTGGTTCTCTCCCAACAAAATAAAATGAGGTCCGCCATGCCTCACGAACTTAAACGGAAAAAAGAAAACACCAACAAGATCTATGAAGAAATTAACCCCGAAAATTCAAGCGTTTCAGAAGCCACGCAACACGCATTTGCCACAAGATCTATCAAGAGGGAAAATCAAAGAGTAGAAGATATATTCGTTACCCCACCGGAATGGATGATTCTGATTACTCTCTACTTGGTTCGGCATTCAACGGCTCCACTGGAGTCACGCCGGATGGAGAGGAACTTGTCCTCCTTCGTCGCTTCACTCCGGGGTTTAAGAATCCACAATAGCCATCCTTTGGCCTTGGCCGAATTTCTTCAAGGAAGGGGTTGATCATTTTTTTTTGGTGAGGGAGAAGGTGGTGGTCGGGTTTGTATTGAGGAGGATAGCCGTCCTTGGTGTGGTTGATGAAGGTGCCGGTTTTGGCAGAGGTATTGAACGCTTTGGTCGAATATTTGAAAGGAGGAGGTAGAGAAGGGGGAAAGAAAGGGGGAGGCCGAAATTTTGGAGAGGAGGAGAGGAGAGGAGGAGGAGGAAATGAATTTTCCAAGAGGGGAAGAGTGAGGAGGGGGGAAATTCAAATTTTGAATCCTTGGTTTTCAATTTTTTCATTGTCTACTCAATCCTTCATGAAAAGGCCTATATATAGGCTACACCACTCAATCTCCACCATATAATATTAAACCACTCATTATGGCTAATGGCACCCATCATGTCATAACAAAACAATAATTAAAGACATTAATAAAGATAGCAATTGATGGTTATAGGCACCCATCATACATGAAATTAAATAACATTGCAAAATAAAATAATAATGAAAGAAAACATAAAAAGTGACTTAATAATTAATAATTATTATTAATTATTAATATATTGGTTTGCGCCCGGGGCAGATATTCTGGCGTCGCTCCACATGGTCGTCACGGCGCCGCAAGTCTTCATCTGGAGGCGGAGAAATATCTTCCGTAAGCAAGCTGTCATCGTCTTCAACATGTTGAGGGTCGTCGTCTCCATCAATCCAGCTCAGTTGGTGATGAGAGCTGTTAGGAAAGCACTTTATCAAGGGGGCTGGGTTCGAGACCTTGCCTCAACATCCCACTGCGCTGAGAATAGGTGCGGTCATGGGTGGGGTGCTTGGGCTGCAGCCCGGCAGTGGGCTGCCGGACGATGTGTTCTACGTATCGGTGTTGCGTAAGGTAGTGCAAGAGCCTTCGCAGATAGTTGCGGTCGATCAAGTGCCGGTTGATTACGAGTTGACGACAAAGGTCAAGCCTATACGTATAGAAGACGTTGAAGTCAAACGACTCCGCAAAAAAGAAATCTGAATAGTTAAGGTCCGTTGGGATAACTGCGGCCGTGAGGAGCTTTCATGGGAGCATTTAATTTTGTGTACACGCATACTACTCCAAGGCGCACCCAGAAAACTGAGCGGAATCGTTGTTCTGCTAGCTTGGCGGTCAGGGAACCGGCCTTGAACATAACTGGGTTATGTGATTTTTTGGAATAGCAGGATCCCAGAGAAGCTTAGCTTATGCCTACGTCTGAATGTGAACTATGTGGTGTGAGCAACGGGCAAGTGGAATCGGATCTGGGCTATGTGGTTCGGTGCGAGAGACCCGAAAAGGGGACTGGTCATTTGCATAGTTGGGAGCCTTAGACGGTGGTCTGAAAGGCTAGATGCTCACGAGGTTGCCATCCTGGGGTGGTGGTGAATACGCTGAAGTGTCAGGATTCACCGTTAATGTTCTCTGAGTGCACGGGGTGTTTAGCCGTACGAGCCTACACCTGTGGCGTAGTATGCTTGTTCTATATTTTTTAGCTGGGCTAATGAATTGCAGGGAAGGAGAACCGTTGTCCCGAATTAGGGGCGGGGTCGTTATAATTTGGTCGGCTTGGCTGACCGTTGCTTTGTTTGCCACCGTGCGGTGGAATGTTGCTTGCAGGTGCTGCGGAGCCGAGTACCAAATAGCGGACTGGAGCCCATGTTGCTGTGCTGGCCCTAGAAGGCCAAAGCGAATAATTGTTCTTTATTTTGTCATGTGTGGCAGGCCTGCCATCCGATGTATGGAAAACATTATATTTTTAAGTGAACTCTTGTAAGGCCATAAGGCCAAGTATCTTTCAGTGTATTTGTATTTCATTCCAGTTATAGTGGTTGTGAACATTCATGATTATTGGTTTACCGTTATGGGTACTTTCAACTGTTTAAAAGCTTCCGCTAGAATGCTCTGTGATAGGACGAGTAGTCTTAATTGGATAGTTTGGTTATTCATACGTAACCCTTCCGACTATCTGTGGTATATGGCGTCGGGTTCCAGCTGGACCTTCTACTATATGCCATATGACGGATGGGGGTGTTATACACATAGCAATTTTTCTTAGCTCAACGTGTTCTAAGGTCATGTCCTTGCCCTAACTCGCCACTCAAACACTAACACCAACAAGGGGGTCTAGATGTGCTTGGGATGTTATAGTTAGTCATAACCATGATGAGACAAAGAATGTCCTTGCCACAATAAAGACTATAATTGATGAATAAAACTGCAACATGTATCATTTTGATGATCAAATGGTATACTTCAGAAATACAATTGTTAATGCCCTCACTACAGAAGTCAGAAAGCGGGAGGATAAACTTAACAACAAGGTGAATGCACTGGAAGTTGCTATGCATCAAGAGATTCATGGTGTCAACACTAAATGTTTTGTGAACTTCAAGTGGTTGTACAGAGAGTTGTTTGGAACACCTCCCGATGGAGAAGGTCTAGGTACTAAAGCCAGAATACCAGAATCAACATATAATCTTATTCAACCTGTACATGACTATTCTCAGCACATGACAGATACTCAGGACTATTCTCAGTATGGAACAGAGACTGCTGCAGATGCTGCTGAAACTGCTGCTGAAGCTGATGTAGAGTTTAGTGAAGAACCATCCCAACCAGCTTACAAGAGAAAAAGATATGGAGAAGGCTCCTGATCTGCTCACAAGTCTGACCCAAACAGGGAACTTGTTGAAGTATGGAGCACATTCTCTAAAGGAATTATCCTTTACACATTCACTCTGGTAGACTTGACTAATGAAGACAAAAGATTACACTATAGCAGGGAAGAGTGGGAAAAGCATGAAGTGTCAAATGTGAATAGGAGGATTCACTTCAGAAAGTATAGGATAGATGATCCAGATGCCTCTCCTCCTCCTCCAAAGTATTATCCAAAGGCATACTTTATAAGGAAATATGAGAAGAAGAAGGGGAAGAATGCTTAGTACACATATTCTTTTTGTGAATGTGTGTGAACTCTGAAATGACAATTAGAACTTTTTTATATAACATTATTGTTTTGTTGATTTAGAGATTTCTGATAATTTCATTTCATATCTTTCTAAGGTAATGTTTAAGATTATTTTGTTTGTAATTCATCTTAATAAATAGGGTTTTGACTTTTTCAAATAGTGGAAGATTGTTGGGTATTGTATCCACAATAACCCTGATTTAAAGAAGGGTCCACTCAAGCTAAGATCAATTGTGACTGTATTTGATATACTGGTTTAGATAGGTACTTGCAGGTTTTTATAGCTAAGTACACATCAATGTCAAGTTACAGTGGGTCAGTTAACACAAGAATATACAATGTAATTCCTCATTGTGTAGGCCAAAGTATTGACTCACGTGTAATCTCTCTATTGGGGTATACTTCTATCCCATCTACAAGTAAAGGCTCAAGAATGGTCAAGGCATAGAATTAGAGAGATAGAATTTCTCCTAAGTATAATTCGTCGAATATTGTTTGGAATACTCATCGAATTCGTCGAGTATTAGTGTGATACTCATTGAATTCGTCGTGTATACCTACCTATACCCGTCGAATTCATCTCTTATGCTTATGGTAATTTTACCAGAGTAGTGAAAAATCTATTAAGTAAAATTTGCCGAGTATCGTTGTGCATACTCGTCAAATTCGTCGAATGCGTCTAACTATACTCGCTGAATTCATCGAATATGCTAAATGATACACGCCGAATTCGCTAAGTCAAGTCGATGCTACTTCGCTAGATTTTTCCAAGTATAATTCGTAGAATATCAAAGCATTGAGTGTGTTGAGTTAACTCGACAATATTCATCGAATATGAAAGTGTGGAGTGCGTTGAGTCAACTCGATGATATTCGTCGAATATCAAAGCGTTGAGTGCGTTGAGTTAACTCAAAGATATTCGTCGAATGCTACCTATTGTGTTCAGTGAACTCAGGGCGTTGATTGAACTCAAGGCAATGAATGCAACGACGTTGAGTGCGTTGAGTCAGTTAACATATACTCGATGAATTCATCGAGTATGCCATGTGATACTCGACGAATTCGTCGAGTATGACTCTTCGCCATGGAGTTTAGTGACCAATCGGCCTGGGATGATTTAGCTAAGTCCTTTTCGACGTTTATCAAGATGTATTCGATGAGTACCATTATGATGCTTGATGATAATCGATGAATTTGATTTAGGTCATTTTTTCTGATAATTTTCAAAAAAAAGTCTCGGGTTCGGACAGTCATGCACAGTGTTTTTAGGTTTCGTTTTTGGAAACTTTCTTAATACCGTTGGTAAGAAGATCTCTATAAATACCTAGGGATATTATTCTTCCGTTCTAATCGTGCTATTGCTAACATTTTGAATTGACAAGAAATTTCAAAATTGAGAAACCGTCAGCCAACTCCTTATGCTTCGTGATTTTCGATCCGCCGCTAACTGCTTGCTATGCACGGATTCATCTTCTTCGACTTTCAAGACTGGATTGCATGGATTCAAGTTTCACGATTCAAAGGCTTTAAGATTTCATTTCGCCAAGTTCTTCAAGATTCAAGATCTATTTTATTCAAAGATCGTTTGGGAGAAGATTTGTAATCATTTATATTGTGTAATATTCTTTTACTGATTGTAGGAGATTATTTCTCTGATTTTATAGATCCGATTGTGGATCGAGTGAGTAGATCTGTTTGTGGATCGAGTGTTTAAATCCGGTTGTGGATCAAGTTGTAGGAGAGGTTATTCTCCAAGTGGTAGGAGCTTTGTCTCCGAGTTGTAGGAGTTACGACTCCAAGGTATAAGATTCGTTCTAATCTGAGAAAGGTGACGTAGCAGAATCTGCCCCATCATGGGAGATATGCGAGGCAGGAAAGTGGATGTACCCAACTCGGGTAACCAATATAAATCTCTGTGTTTGTGTGCTTGTTTTTTAAGAAATTTTTATTACGCAAAAATACACAAACATCACCTATTTACCCCCCTCTAGGTGATTTAGGTAGACGCTGGATGCTTTCAAGTAATATTAGAGGGGCTTTTTGTTCGATAAGGCTAACACCTTGAACAAGATCCCTGATCTAGCATTTAGAGATTCTGCATATTCACCATGGACAGAAGTAAATACATGTCCTTTATGAAGTTACCAGTGTGCATGAAGGAAAACTTTCCCATGTGGAAAGAAAGAGTAAGGTTCTTCATGAAAACTGCAGATCCTAGAATATTCCAGATTGTGGAAGAAGGACCGCATGTTCCTACACAAGCATCAGCTATGAACCCAGCTATTCTGATTTCCAAGAAGATGATGGATCTCATGAAGGATGAGATTTCCCTAGTTTACCTAGACAAGAAGGCAAAGTATATCATCGCCAGTGCAGTGGATGACTGATGTTGCAAAACCTATTCCACTATAAATTTGCAAAAGAAATGTGGCACTGCCTTGTAGTTTTGATGGAAGGGACTGTAGAAGTTCGTGACGATCGCATATCATTATTGAATCAAGAGTACGAAGCTTTCAAGCAAGGATCAAGTGATACTATTGCTGACAACTTTGAGAAATTTTTCAAGATCGTCAACGATCTTTGGATCTACGGTCGCACATTCACTAATGGAGAGTTGAATAACAAATTTTTGAAATCCCTGACAAGGGACTGGAATACCAAAGTTTTTTCCAAAAGGGAGTATGGGAAACTACCAGAGAAAGACCCCCAGAACCTGTTCGGGAAGCTGCTCTCCTACGAGCTTAAAAAGAACATCAGAAAGAAGGAGGAGCAGAACAACAGAACATCAAGCAGAGATAAGTTAGTTGCATTGAAGGACAAAAGTTCTAAAAAATCTAGGGCTGTGTATCTTGTATGGACACAAGGTCCAGACACTCCTGAAGACTCTAAGCCAAGCACGTCAGACTCCGAGCTATCTGACAGAGAGTTCTACCACATTTCCAAATAGTTCAAGAAACTGTTGAGCAAGAGGAGACAAATGAAAAATCGATCATCCTCTTCTGATATCAGGAGATAACGTCGTGACAGTGATCGAACAAGGAAAATCTACAACAACGAGGACAAGTATAAATCAAAACCGAACAAATAGTTTTCCTCTGATGTTGTTTGCTACTACTTTAATAAGCCAGGTCACATAATTGTGGAGTGCCCGTATAAGAAGAAGGAAGGCTCCAAGAGAGAGGAGAAGAAATCCTTCAAGCACAAGAGAAAAGAAGAAAAGAGTTTCATCGCTAAAAAGTATAAAACTCTCAGCGACAGTGACTCAAGTGAGTCGAGCTCAGAAAATGAGGAAGC
Source organism: Platanthera guangdongensis (assembly GCA_039583875.1). Classification (NCBI taxonomy): domain Eukaryota; kingdom Viridiplantae; phylum Streptophyta; class Magnoliopsida; order Asparagales; family Orchidaceae; genus Platanthera; species Platanthera guangdongensis. Next base: position 24,507,775 of record CM077154.1, on the reverse strand, counting down.
TTTCATCGAGTTCATGGCTCATTCTGACGAGGAAGTGGGTGACTCAGTGTATCGCGGGAAGGTAAACTCGCACACTGTACTATCGGAATCGAAAACATCCACTAATGGTCAGGAAGGCTATTCTTCAAAAGTGGGCGAGTCTGAGTTAATGGTTCAGCATGAAAACCTCTTAGAGGCTTTTGACAAATGCTGAAAGGTAGTCAAAAGCAAGCAAAAGAAATTATTTCTCTCATGGCAATGGAGTCAAGACTGAGGGAGGAAATTGCATAATTGACTGATGTCAAAAGTGAAATCCACTCCTTGCAAGAGGATCTGAAAATCTCAGCTGAAATATTAATGCAGAAAGAGAAATATCTTGATGCGCTGGAAGGAAAGCTCTTGTTGGAGTGAAAACTCGTTGAGAGTTACTCCAAGCCTAAGACTGTTCTCCCTCTCATTGATGAGTTCTCAGCTCCAAAGAAGGGTAGTGGTCTTGGCCACGTAGCTTGAAAGGGTAAGGCTGCCAAGAAAGCCAGTGCCAAAGAAAAGGGAAAGGCACACATGGGTCAACCATCATTTAGGAAGGTAATCTTCCCGACGAATAAGTTTGACCTTGAGTCGTCCTATGGTCATCTCGTTCGTCCTACTTATGTAGTGCCCAATAAGAGATACCAAGGATGGACCAGTCAACGAGACAATAGTGTCAGTGTTTCTAAAGTAACTTATGAAGAAATAGAACTTAAGAGTTATGGTCCTTATATTCATGGACATAACCACAATAGGGCACCAAAAGCCAAAATTGATGTACCCAAGGCAAAGGAGATGGAGATGCCCCGTATATGTTGCAATCAGGAGGTTTCGACCTCTAAGAATGTTGCGCCTAATAGGCCTCACATTCAAAAGGTAAAGTAGGAGTACAAGAGAAGGTATAATAGGTTTGACTGATGTTGCTCCGACAAAATAGGTCATTTTGGCACAGATTGTTGGTATAACCCTGCTAATTATGTAACCCCACAAGTTATCAATACGAGACAAACCACTCGTAAGATTAATATTCCTAGTGGTGTTAAGCTGACCAGGAACTAAGGAACCAAATATGTTTGGGTTTCTAAGGTAAAGTGAATTGCTTTTGCAGGCATGTCCAAAGGCCAACAAAAATCCAATCTGGCATTTGGACAGTGGATGTTATCGACACATGCCGGGTCAAGATGACTTCGATCGTGGAGCTATCGCCGGGCGACAGTTGCTATCGCCTGGTGATATCTCCTTTTTCACTTTTGCCATTAGAATCATTACCAGAATGTAGATGACTTCGATCTCATTCCGTAATGGGGTAGCACGTTCGGTAACTACTCCTGGATTAAAAGTTATGGTTGTTTGAAATTTAGCACACAAAACTCGTCATTTTATTTTTTTCTAAAGTGTACACACCCTTGATCATGCCCATGACTGAGGACTTGTCTCCTCATTCAACCTGTACAACCAATACACCATAAACACACAAAAGAGGACATCAAATACATTACAGTATTTGTTATTCTCAAACCAAGAGATGAGTAATGCATGCTCCAACAGGAATACCTCATGCTCACCGCACACTCGCGAGAGAGGGTTTACATGCAAAAGGAAGAGGACTTCACAAGTACAAGTACAGAATCGCTACCCTTTGCGATATATTCGGTGCCATGCCCAAGATCTAGATGGATGGATGTTACCGCAATGACATTACCTCCACAAATCCGAATGCGATACGCGAATCGGAGCTTCAGAATTCCAATGGTGGCGGGAATTCTTCCTTCTTCTTCCTTCTTCACTCTCCCTTCTCTCTAATACTTAGAAAGAGAGTGCCAATGAAGAAATCAGTTGGAAAAGCCTAACTCCCGGCTATAAACCCGCTGAGGCATGCACTAGCCGTCGAATCTCCAAATAGAATCAGTGGACGGTCCTGATTCCTCCAAGAATTCAGTTTACTAGAGCTACTGTCGCGTGGTAGGAAGTTACCGCCGCGCAGTAGCACAATCGCTCAGCTTCTCGAGGACGACATCTCTTAGAAACCCAATTGGGCGGTGACACGTGGACACGTCATAACTGTTATGCTACTGATAAGCGGTAGAAAACTATCGCCACACGGTAGTTTACGCGTTTGGAAGGAAATGACAAAACTACGCTACTGCCTGCGGTAGGGTTAACGTCGCGTTGTAACAACCCGATACCTCTGTCAAATAAATCGTCGGGCTACCACCCCGCACTACCGCTACTACCGTGCGCTTGCGCTTCTCGAGAACGTCGAGCTATCAGTTCCCCAACCCAAACGTCGAGCAGACTACCGCCGCACGGTATGCATTACCGCCCGGCGCTAGCATGCGCTGAGACATCGAGAACGTCAAGAGCATTGAGAGCGTCGAGAACACTGAACTACCATCAGCGATAGCTCTACCTCCACGCTGTACCTTCCAAAAAGCATTTCCTAAACCTGGGGCATACAAATGAACCCCCACTTAAAGAAATTTCGTCCCGAAATTTAATGTTACAGGAAAACAAAAAGAGTAGCAATACATCAGGTTACCTTAGGGAAAAAGCACGGGAAACTCCACCCTCATAGATTGCTCGCGCTTCCAAGACAAGTCTTCTCGACCACAATTGTCCCAACAGACATTGAACACTCTGATGGCTTTATTACGAAGTTGCTTGACTTCCACATCCTCAATGCGAATGGGCTTGACCATTGTCGTCAACCCACAGTCGACCGACACTTGATTCGCATCCACCAGTTATGTAGGCTCTTGGATAGCCTTCCGCAGCACTGAGATGTGAAATACATCATGCAAACTGCTCAATTCCAGCAAAAGAGCCAAATGATAGGCGGCTTCACCAATCTGATCCAAGATCTCAAATGGCCCAACATACCTCGGACTAAGTTTCTTTAAGCGTCAAATCCTTGATACGCCTTTAAACGGTTAATCTTGAGGTACACACAATCTCCCACCGCAAACTCCACATTCTGATGCTTATCATTAAAGTACTTGGCCTGCCTATCTTGAGCAATAGATAGACGTTCTCGTATCAACCGTATCGTTGAAGTAGCATCTTCAACGTACCTCTGCTTGTACGTCTTCAATTCTCCCGTTTCTACCCAAGATAATGGTATATGACACCACCTTCCGTACGGAGCCTCAAAAGGCGCCATCTGAATGTTGGCTTGGTAGATGTTATTATAAGCGAACTCAATCATGTAAATATGGTCTTCCCACCTTTTCCCAAAATCCAACACACACATACGAAGCATGTCTTCCATTTTCCTGTTCACCCTTTCAGTTTGCCCATCTGTTGTGGGTGAAAAGCTGTGCTGAAATGCAACTTGGTGCCCAACAACTGATGAACGAGCCTCCAGCCATTAGACATGAACCGACCATCTCGATCACTTACTATGCTCCGGGGCACCCCATGCAATCGGAATATGCTGTCCATATAAAGCTTCGTCAGCTTCTCCAATAAATCATCATTCCTAATGGGTATAAAATGTGACACCTTGGTTAAACGATCAACAACCACCCAGATGGCATTGTTCCCCTTGTGCGATCTCTGCAATCCATGCACGAAATCCATCAAGATGTCATCAAATTTTCACTCCGGTATGGGCAAAGACTTCAGGAATTTGCAAGGTTTCTGGCATTAAGCATTCACCAAGGCACAGGTTTTACATTTTTGCCACATACAACGCTATGTCTTTCTTCAGACACGGCCACCAAAATTATTTCTTCATGCCTTGAACATTTTGGTGCTCCTGGGGTGAATCGAGTACTTTGTAAAGTGCGCTAAATACATCAATTCCTCTTGTAACTTCACCATATTGGGAACACACAATAGACTACCTTTCCAAAAAAGGTCATCATCGATAGAGAAATGGTCATTAGACCCATCAACGGCTTCCTCCCAGTGACTTTTCAAGCTCACAACCAACTCCAAAGCCTGTCGAATCCTGTCTGCGAGGTCGTACTGAACATCCGTCCAACTCAAACATGTGTTTGTACTAGATCCCTTGTCAACACAAGTGATCTCCAAAGCCTCCAAGTCAAGAATAAGCTGCTCTTCGTGTATCTGCAACCAGTTGGCCCGTGTAGGAGTCCTACGACTCAGAGCATCTGCCACGATGTTTCCCTTCCCAGGAATATAATTAATCTTATAGGTGTAGTCCCCAACGAACTCCAACCACCTATGTTGACGCATGTTTAGGTCCTTCTGATCTAACAGATACTTCAGGCTCTTATGATCTGAATATATATCAACCTTTACCGTGTACAGATAATGCCTCCAAAGTTTGAGAGCGAATACCATGGCTGCCAACTCCAAATCATGGACTGGGTAGTTCCTCTCATGCACCTTTAACTGACGTGATCCATAGGCTATCACCGAACCGTGTTGAAGCAGGACACAACCTAATCCACTCAGAGGCATCACTATAAACCTCAAAGCCTTTAGAACAACAAGGTGAATATAAGATAGGTGTCGTGGTCAAGCGACACTTTAGTTCTTCGAAAGCTTGTGCGCACTCTGTCGACCAAATGAACTTCTGATCCTTCTTTATCAGAGTAGTGAGGGGCAATGCTATCCGCGAGAAGTTCTCCACGAAGCTCCTGTAATAGCCGGCAAGCCCCAAAAAACTCCGTACTTCCGCCACTGTAGACAACACAGGCAACTCCGGTATAGAAACTATCTTTGCCGGATCTACCGCAATACCGTCTCCACTAACTATATGACCAAGGAACGCTATCGAGGACAACCAAAATTCACATTTGGAGAACTCGGCATACATTTGGTTCTTCCTCGATGTCTCCAACACCATATGTAGATGCTTGAAATGATCATCCTCGAACTGCGAATACACCAGTATATCGTCGATAAAGACTATCACAAACTGGTCCAAGTATTCTTTGAACATTCTGTTCATCAAATCCATAAAGACAGATGGAACATTCGTCAGCCCAAACGGCATGATGGTGAACTCATAATGCCCATAACATGTGCTGAAAGCCATATTGGGAATGTCACTTTCCTTTATCTGCAGCTGATAGTATCCAGATTTCAGATCCAATTTCGAGTACATAGTTAACCCGACCAGCTGATCAAACAGATCAACAATCCTTAGGATCAGATACTTATTCTTTTCTGTTAGAATACTAAACTCCCGGTAATCAATATAGTCGTAAGCTTTTGTCCTTATTCTTAACAAAGAGTATCGGAGCGCTCCAAGGTAATGAACTTGGATGCACATAACCTTGATCTAACAGCTCTTGAAGTTGTACTTTCAGTTCCTCCATCTCCTAAGGCGTTAAACGATATGGAGAGCATGACAAAGGTTTGGCACCTAGCACTAACTCAATGTTAAAGTCAATCTCTTGCTGAGGTGGAGCTCTAAGGAGATATTTGGGTAATATGTCAGAAAACTCAGATACAACTGGGATGTTGTCCAGACCAGGCTTGGGCTTCGAAGCCTCCACTAAGGTGAAAAATAGCTCTGCACCACTACGAACTGCCTTAACCACTTGAAGAGCATACATCAAAGTCTTGCTCGACCCTTCATGCCTGAGAATGTTGTCTCACGGTCTGTATCTAGTCCCAATCTAACCACCTCATGGTTGCAATCAATGTACGCACGCTGCTCTGATAGCCAGTCCATACCAAAGATCACGGCGAACTCTACTATTGGCAGTTGCGATGCTTGTAAGTCAAACTCTTGACTCCCAATCCGTATCTTCACGCAACAAAGTTTATTCGTGCACATAGAACACCCGTTAGGCAGCAACACATCCAATTTTTTCCATTGCCATCAAAGAAGGTACTCCGATGCACGATATAAATTCTTCAGACAAAAAGGAATGCAAAGCTCCCGTGTCAAATAGTGCTCTTGCCGGACAATCAAAAATAAAAATGAAGCCTAGCACAAGGAGTCATAAGCTAACACGCATGAGGCAACAAGTATATAAATCTAAACCGCTATTAATTAAACCATACCTGTCACCACATCAGCCTGCTTTATGGCCTCTTGAAGGCCACGGTTGTATAATCTAGGATGTGGTGGAGCATAGTGGGATGCGGTTGACTCCACCACCTTTCCCTTCTACTCATAAGTTGCTTCAGGCCTCTTCTCGGACTTTGGACGTCCGCTCCAACAATCTCTAGCAAAATGTCCCGGCTTTCTATAAGAATAACTATAGCACTGAGCTCGGCCTGTAGTTGCCACAGACACACCCGAAGAAGGGGTTGGACCCGAAGTCATAGCCTTCTTATTCCACCTACAGAACCCAGACTTTGAGTTCGACACTTTGAACTCCGACTTCTTTGCACTCGAGTCCTTCTTCCCTTGGACTCCCTTCAGATCTTTTTCTAATGATCGAGTCGTATTGAGCAGGGTTAGGAAGCCTTGCATCATATGCCCAGAAAGTAGTAGCCTCGAGTCATCATGCAGACCCTTGAAAAATCGTTTAGTCTTATGATCCTCATCGGCAAACATAGCGCCATCATAACAACCCTACCGCGTAAACTCATGGAGATACTCATCCACTCTAATGTCTCCCTGTGTTAGTCTCTGGAACTGATTCTCCATATCGATCCTCTATTTTGAGTGAAGGTATATTGCCAAGAATAACATTGAGAATTCCACCATCGAGACATCAGTGAGTTATCTTCCAACCAAGTGATGCACCTCCAACTCTTCCTACCACAACCTCGCCTCTCCATCCAACATGATGGTGGCTATGGTGGTCTTCTATCATTTCTCCTTTTCAGTAGTCGTCAAGACTCTCTTCACCCAAGAGAGCCAATCTTCGGCCTGGAATGGGGTTCAAGTCTCCAAAAACACTGGAGGATTAAAGCTCATTACATGCTTGAGCTGCTTCTCTGTTGCTCTTCTTGGTACTAAAGGCTTTACCTCCACTTGTTCCACCATTCTATGTTCTGCTGCTCGAAGCGGTACCTACTCCCCTGCAGAGGCAGGATGCTGCACTTGCCATCCTGGCTGGGTGTTTAGCATCGCAAACACCTCCTCTACCCCAAGTCTTATTATTTACGCCAAAGGAGGGGTTGTTTGAACTTCATTGGGTGCACTACTTTCCCCAGGAAGTGGACGTTCTGACTGTCCTACACCACTCCTAGTCACCTATAGTCGTACAATATACCATTAAGTGACCAAATAGGATTGCAAAAAGAAACCACAGGAACACAAAGGTTCCTCAAACATGTGTATTTTCATTCCTAAGTGGACATTCATGGGTTCTTTTCATGTTATAACGATGACGTACATGACTGTGCTCACCACCCCTTAAAAAGAATTCAACCACGAATTCTCCTAAGAAAGACCGACACCGTAGTATGATACTAAATTGTAACATCCCCATCTGTCACATGGGATATAATAGAAGGTCCGGCCGGGGCACCACGCCATATTCCACGTACAGTCAGCGAAGTTACATATTAATACCAAATTACTATGAAACGATATCGAAATCTAACACAAAGCAGTCTAGCGGAAGCTTTTAAATAAGTTAGAAGAACCCATAAACATAACATGAATCTCCACTCAACCACAATAGGAATAAAATAACATATACAAAAGTCTTGGCCTTATGGCCTTACAATATTCAACTTGAATTAAAGTATTTTACATACATCGGCTCGCAGGCCGACCATACATGATACTATTAAAAGGAAAACACTTCGCCTTGGCCTTCAAAGGCCACCACAGCAACAAGGTCTTCAGCCCGCTATTTGCCACTAGACTCACCTATTCATGCATAAGAACAATCCACCGCATGGTGGTAAAATAAAGCAACGGTCAGCTAAAGCTGGCCAAATAATAACGACCCCACCCTTTACTCGGGGCGGCGTGCACCTTCCCTGCAATTGTATTAGCAAAAACCAACATAGAAATGAAAGTGCAATTTAAGCACACTTCACCACAGGCATAGGCACGAACAACCACACACCCCGTGCTCTCATGGCACATTCTTAGTGACTAGGGTCCAATCCGAGTCTTCACCACCGCCCCCAGGATGACAACCATCGTGAGCATTTCGGTATTTCTGGCCAAAGCCTAAGACTCCCCATCTATGCAAACGGTAAGTGCCAAGTACCTTAGGTCTCTTTAACCTAACCATATAGAGCAGGTACGGTTCCACTCACCCGTTGTTCACATCGCCATGTCAATTTTAGCCATGGGCGCGGGTCAAGCATTCTCGATTCCCAAAATATAGATAATACAGTAGTACATAACCCGATTATGCCCAAGGCGGCTCTCAGGCCACCAAGATGGGCTCCCAGAGCACGCACCCCCAAAGACTAGCCTCAGGTCACTATGAGATAGGCCTCACAACAGCTCTTTCACAGAGCTACCGCCGGCGGTAACACTACCGCCACCCGGTATCTAGAAGAAATGAGTTTCTGCCCGATTTTTCGGGTTCTCCTTGGGGTTAGTCTGCAATGTTCCCTGCTGCAATCTACCGTGCAGAAACCCGAAAAACAAACAGCACGAAGTCTTCTCCGGCAATACATGCATAATGAAAAATCACCAATCCACACCAACCCGTCTAGATGGGCATCACACACCATGCCTATGTTCGTACTTCGATTCCGAACTCTATATGCAAAACTATGGGGATAATCCATATCTACCCGAAGGAATACCTCACGCTCATCGCACACTCACGGGAGAGGGTTTCCTATGCAAAAGGAAGAGTACTTCACATATCCATGTACAGAATCGTTACCCTTTGCGATTTCTTTGGTGCTGTGCCCAAGATCTAGATGGATGGACACGACCGCAACGACCTTGCCTCCATAAATCTGGACTCGACTTGCGAATAAGAGCTTCGGAACTCCAATGGTAGCGGGAATTCTTCCTTGTTCTTCCTTCTTCACTATCCCTTCTCTCTAGTATTTAGAAAGAGAGTGCCAATGAATAAATGAGTTGGGAAAACCTAACTCTAGGCTATAAACCCGTAGTGGCACGCACTAGCCATCAGATCTCCAAATAGAATCAGTGGATGGTCCTCATTCCTCCAACAATTCAGTTTACGAGAGCTACCGCCACGCGGTAGGAAGTTATTGCCGCCCAGTAGCCCAATCGTTAGGCTTCTCGAGGACGCCACCACTTAGAAACCCAAATGGGCAGTGACACGTGGACACGTCATAACTGCTATGCTACTACTACGCGGTAAAAAACTATCTTCGCACGGTAGTTTACATGTTTGGAAGGAAATGACAAAACTACGCTACCGCATCCGGTAAGGTTAACGTCGTGCGATAACAACCCGAGACCTCTGTCAAATAAATCATCGGGCTACCTCCCCGGGCTACCGCTACCGCCGAGCGCTAGCGCTTCTCGAGAATGTTGAGCTCTCAGTGCCTCGACCCAATCGTCGAGAAGACTACCGCCGTGCGGTATGCATTACCGCCCGACGCTAGCATGCGCTGAGATGCCTAGAGCATCGAGAGCATTGAGAGCATCGAGAACACCGAACTACCGCCATTTGTAGCTCTACCGTCATGCGGTACCTTCCAAAAAGCATTTCCTGAACCTGGGGTATTATAAAGACCACCAGGCCGAAACGCAATTTGTAACAACTCCCGGCTCGACGGCCTGTCGTCCGCCATGTGCCAAGTATTCTCTCACCATGAAATTGTAAAGGGAGTTGGTCTGTCACCCTCGACTTCACAAACAAGTTGTAACCACCAGGGAATAGTGGACTTTGACCAGCACAGATCTGATCACGTGGTTTTTTACCTAGTTGAGGGGTTTTTCCAAGTTAAAACTGCTTGTGTATAATCAACCTACTCTTTTGACTGTGTGCGCGCTCGACCATTTTCAGAGCTAAGACGGCCCAAATATTCTGGACCAACCGGGATGTTGAGTTAGTCTGTAATAGTTTGGGTTCGTCTGTGGGAAATGAGTTCCCAACATCCTCAAAGGATTGTACTTGAAATATAAATTTATAGGTAGTTAATCACTTAAATGGGGGGGGGGGTGAATAGGTGTCTTTAAAATTATTTGTCACTTATATTATATATTTAGCAGATACTTGAAAAATAAACTTCACAAGAACATGGAACAAGCAATCTACAGTACACAATGCAAGCAATCCACACTACACAGTAATTTTTTAGTGGTTCCCCTATCTAGGGTACATCCACTTCCCCCTTCTTCCTCACTAGCAATTTGCTAGATAAGGTAATATCTCCTTCTATTCAACTTAGATCAAAAGATCTTACAGCCTCATTTTTTGTTAAGAAACCTACACTCAGACCAACTGGTCCTACCTCAAAGATTAATCCAATCTCCTACCTAATGTCCCTCAAGAACCCTACCTAAGCCTTTATAACACAGGCTTACACCTTAGGGATCTCACTCAAATCACCTACCACAGGTCTCTCAAAAACCCTACCTCAGCTTTTATAAATTAGGCTTACAACTCAGATAATTTATCTCCTACCCACTCAGATCTCAAAGAGATCTTACAAAATTAAGTGGTAAATAAGAAAAATAATCTCAGAAAATAGCAATTCTGTAATCTTACTTATTGAGAATTCAGATTTTTCAATTCAGCAGCATAGGATTGATTCTTGAAGAGCAAACTGACTGAAATGATTCTTCTATTGATCTACAATGTTTTTGATATTGATCGGCCTGATTTCCTTGAAGAACTTGCAAAACAGATCCACCTTAATCTTCTGACCAACTTGATGAATGTATCTGAAGATTTTCTTGAAGACCTTCATCTTCCTTCTTCTTGGGTTGTCACTCTCCTCTAACTTAGAAAAAAATCAGAATGAGAGAATTTAATGATTTATGTGATTGTTTATTATGTGTAGACGACCCCTCTATTTATAGCCTTCTTGGGTTGTTGGCTTCTGATTGATGACATCATCATTACGCCATCATACTTCAAGTTCTCCTTCAACATGTTTATTATGAGATATTACATTACTGTAGCTGAAGTGACATTTCTGACTTGACTTAACACTTCTTTGTTGGCACTATACATCTTCAAAATCAAAAGTGTCAAGATGTCCCAAGTGTCTCAACACTATAATACTTTGTGTAAAGTGCAAAGTGTCGAGACATCTTAGCAGTCTCAACACAACTCTATGCTAGTGTAGACATCTATAAGTATTCATTGTGTTAAGACAGTTGAATTGTCTCGACACTGCTGTCTGCTGGGTGTCACCATCTTTAAGTGTTCACTTCATCTCTTCTTTGTGTCGAGACTGTTGTATTGTCTCGACACTACTGTCCTGAGCTTTAAGGTGTGAAGATATTCGACATTGTTGACATAACCTTCAAGGTATAGAGATAACTGAATTATCTCGACACAGCTATCTTAATCTTTAAGGTGTCGAGATAACTGACTTGTCTCCACACTGCTAACTTAATATTCAAGGTGTCGAGATAACTGTCTTGTCTCGACACTGCTATCTTGAATGTTCAAGGTATCGAGATAACTAAATTTTCTCGACACAGCTGTCTTGAATCCTCAAGGTGACGAGATAACTGACTTTTCTAGATACAGCTGACTTGATCCTTCAAGGTGTCAAGATAACTGACTTGTCTCAACAAAGCTGACTTGATCTTTAAGGTGTCGAGATAACTGACTTATCTCAACATAGCTGACTTGATCTTCAAGGTCTCTATATAACTAACTTGTCTCGACACTGCTCCTCAAAGGTGTTGACATAGTTGAAGTGTGTCGACACTTTTGTACTTAGCCATTTATCTACTTTGACTGTCCTGACTTCACTCAGCATTATTAGCTTGTATGGTGTTGAGTGATCTCGCTTAACACAATGCCTGTGGGCTTAGTCAATTTACTACCTTTCCAGGCAGCTTCTATAAGTCCACCTGTCATTGTCACTTGGACACCATGTCCAATCAACATGATATAGAATAACCTGCATGCATGAATTGAAACATACATCAAATAGAAACTTGTGTATATCATTAAGTTGAAAGGGCTTCTTCAAATCAAGTACATTGTTTCCAATGTACCCAATAATCTCCCCTTATTTGGAGAAGTCATAACCCCAATTTAATGATATACACCACAATACCAAAATATTATAATTATAATGTACAAGAGAAGTGTTGAACAAAATATAAAGGAAACAGTAATAATAAGACAGATAAATCAAAGTGCAACCAAAGTTTTTCATTCCAATTTTTCAAAAAGTGCACTTTTTCAATTTTTTACAATGTTCTTAAAACAAAATTACATAGTTTTTAGAAAAGAAAAAAATAAACTAAGGTTGTTCTGACACTTTGATGACAATGTCTTTTCCTTATTGTACTTTAGCTTTAACTTCAGGCACCTTATCATAAACGATCTTATTCTTTCCTTTGACATCTTTGGCGTTCAAGATCACTTCTTCGTTGAGTCTTTGCCTCTCAAAATAATGATAGAGCTTAGGGAAATACTTGCTGGGTTCAAAAGAATCAGCTGTGATCCTCCCTGCCTTCAGATTTTTCCTGAATTTATAGAGAATCTCTTGCTGCTTTGTGTGCTTAACCTATCCTTATTCTGAATACCATTTTGCCATGTCAGCTATATTGTTCTTGACTGCTCTCCATGCTGTGATTATAATAGATCTAGTAGTTGGACTCCACTACTCAAAGTCTAACTTTGCTTTAGCCTACTCCCTGAATTTTTTCTTAGATAGTAGAGCTTCTTTTTCTTTGATCAATGCATTAGAAGTCATCTCCACCTCTTCACATGCAATATTCTGAATATGTGGTGGAGGACTATACATGGACTGTATTGCAGTTTGAATGGACTCAAAATGAGCTGGTTGGCAGTCAGACTTAGCAGTTTGATCTTCATCATACCTTAAGGTAGGAAAGCGAACAGTTTCTCTGATGCTATTGGAGGTCCAAATAGCATGCTCATAGCTTGACTTTATCATTACTCTCTCCCCCTCTATGACTTCTCTTTCTACATGATCCCTTAAATCATTTTTATGAAATCTGACTTGACCATCTAGATGATTAATTCCTGAAGGCAAAAGAATCTTCACGTTGAGAAAATGATCATCTCGACCTTTTCTAGATTCCTAGACTTCCTTAATCAAAGAGTCTGTGTGAGTCGATAGCTGAGTTTCAATATCCTCGGAGGTAGTGGCTATCTTTGTTCCCAGAGCTGTAGTTTGCTCAGATATATTGACCAGTGAAGCATCATGCTTTACAAGCATGTTTTCATTCATTCTAGTCTGGTTTTCCAGTACATAACCTTATTTAACAGCAATTTCAACTTGAGTTTCATTTGAGTCCTTTTGTTATTTAGTAAGATAGACTACAACATTTGCTCCTTTTTGAAAGAAATCAGTCCTATCTTTCTTCAGCAGATTTACTTTAAATCTAATGGATTTACTTTCCTAAACCACCTGAATCTGCAACTCCTTATTGCTTTTATCTACATATTTTTCCAGTTGATTTCTTTGTTGATCTAACATAATTTGCATTTGAACTATAAGTGATCTTAAATCCATAGGAGTGGCAGGTGTTGTTCCAGACTGAATTGTCTTTTTATAGCTCCTACTTCTCTTCTTGAGTTAAATCAATTTTCTTTTCTTCATCTGAGAGGCTTCTTCCACCTCAGACTCAGAAGAACTAACAACTTCAACTGATGTAGGCTCTTTAGCTCCTTCAGTATTTGGGGCCAGATCTGCTAGCTCCCCCTCAACCCTTATACCTCCTTCACCAATAATGACCTCAACTTGCTGAGATATAGCATCAGGAATAGGGTCCTCTGGAAGAGCAGTCATCTTGCCCTGGATATCTATATCTTTATTCTGAAGGATTTCTTCCTCAGTCTCCTTGGATACTATATCCTCATTTTTCCTATCAGGCATCTCCTATTCAGGAACCTCTACTTGTTCCAGAATAGTGCCTAGCTCCTGTACTACTTCCATTACTATGGTTTTTCTATAATCATGTACTATTTAGGCAGAGTATTGAGGTTTTCCCCCACAATGTAAACCATCTCTAGTGTTGTCTCCCCTGCACCTAATCACCAATTCCAGGAGTGGGCCTTAGAGATTCTATAGGTACAACATCATGTTATTTTTCTGAGCTGGAACTTCCTTGTACTTCAGATGCACTGGAAGATTCATCTTCCACAACCACTACTTTCTTCTTTTTCTCCTTCTCCTTCTCTACTATAGGTGTTTCAATGGAAAGTGCTCTATACCGCATTGCTAGTATTCTCATATACATTCACCTCATATGATTTATCTTAGATCCAATCTTCAGATTGAGACTGTCAGGAATAACTTGTACCAAGTAGAGACTTATAATTCTGCCCATATTAGGATTCTTGATTCTCTCTACAATCTTGTCAAAGACAACTTTACTCCAGTTAGTCTTGACTTTGAAGATAGTTCTAGTCATCAACTTAAACATATAAGCATAAATCCTGTCATGTGCTCCTGTTTTACAAAGCAACACCTCCCCTATTATTTCAGAGAGGAATTTGCCCTAGGTGTTCATAACCTTCCTGATCAGGGTGCTTCCAATCTTTGTGTTAGGTGCCAATCCGCACCACACCAAAGCTTCTATAGTTTTGGTAGAATCAAGGTCATCTTCTTGATCAATACTTTGCAAGTGAAATATCTTGGCCAGTCTCCTAGTTGTGATTTTGACTTTAGCTCCATTTACTTTAGACTTAATCTTTTCCAAGAGCATTGGAAAAGAATTCATTAACCTCTAGTTTCCAGATACTTGATGATTTTGAAAGCAGATATTCCAATCCTGCTTCAGTGATTAGGTCGATGACATTCTTTATTTATTCTGACGCCGAGTTGAATCCATCCCTGACAAGCTCATAACCTTGGAAGATGTTATCTTCACTTTTGGGCGCAATGAAAGTGAAGAAATCTAACAAGGAGTGTCGACGAAATGGAATTCTAGGTATCGACACTCAGAAATCAATCTATCACAATATCAAGAAAGCTTATTCGACTTCTTCTCTCACACCTTATTTATAGTCTAATCTTTCCTGAAGGCGAAAGGGCACACTCCATTTAGACTATTCCTAATTTTTAGGAAACGAAACCTAGTGTCTACACAGGAAACATTGTCTGTCGAGATGTGTCGACACAAGTTTATACAAGGAAAATGTCTCTCGACATATACCTTAGGGTCTCGACACCCTTTGATGTCTTGACACTTACTTTGGGGTCTTGACACATTCTAAGATGTCTCGACACTTTCTTTAATGTCTCGACACATTCTTAGATGTCTCGACACTTTCTCTAGTGTCTTGACACAACTTTTAAATTTGTCAAAACTTTGTTCTCAAAGTTATAAATACTTGACATTTTTGAGGTCTATCCTAGATATTTAGGTAAGTAAACTAAATTATTGCCTAATATTTTATTCTTATTTTATATTAGTTTTAATGTAGGCATAAATTATTCAAGATTCAACATGCCAAGTTCAAACTTAAAGAAATTAAACTTCTCCTCATCTAAGGGCTTAATGAAAATATCAGAAATTTGAGTATATGTAGGAACAAATTTTAGATTAATATCTTCATTTTCTACATGCTTCCTAATAAAGTGATATCAAATTTCAATATTTTTAGTTCTACTATATGATACGAGATTGTTTGCAATTGAGATAGCACTAGTAGAATCACTATAATGGAATTTTACTTAGCTGAATGTTGTAATCTTGTAATTGATGTTTAATCCACAGCAACTGTGCACAGCAACTTCCAGCTTAAAAGTACTCAGATTCAGCTGTGGATATTGCTACACTTGTTCATTTTTTGCTTCTCCATGACACCGGCTTTCTTCCAAGGAACTAACATGAACCTGAATTATTTTTCCTGTCTTCTATACAACCTGCATAATATGCATCTGAAATGCCTATTAGTTCAAAATCACTATTCTTGGGATACCATAGACCAAGATTAGGTGTGCCTTTAGATATCTCAATATTCTTTTGACTGTTGTATAGTGAGATTCCTTAGGACAAGCATGATACCTAGCACAAACACAAGTAGCATACATTATGTATGGTCTATTGGTTGTTAGATAAAGAAGTGATCCAACTATACCCCTATATAAGGTGATATCAACTGTCTTGCCAGTACCATCCTTGTCTAAAGACATACTAGACCCCATAGGAGTTCTCATGGAAGTGGCTATTTCCATGTCATACTTCTTGATTAACTCTTTGTTGAACTTAGACTGACTAATGAAAAGTCAATCTATAGTTTGCTTAACTTGGAGACCCAAGAAAAACTTAAGTTCACCCCTGCTACTTATCTCAAACTTGCATTGCATAATTTTGGCAAACTTAGTGCAAAGTGACTCATCAGTAGAACCAAATATAATGTCATCAATATATATTTATGCTAAGATGGTCTTGCCTTTGACTTCCCTTAGGAACAGTTTTTTGTTTTATTTTCCCTCTCGAGAATTTATTCTCCAGAAAGAACTTAGACAGAGTCTCATACCAAGCCCTTGGGGCTTGTTTTAACCCATAGAGAGCTCTTAATAAAAGATAAACACGATTAGGATGAGTTGAGTCAAGAAAACCTAAGGGTTGCTCAACATAGACCTTTTCTTTGAGGTTACCATTAAGGAAGGTTGATTTCAAATCCATTTGGGAAACCTTGAATCTTTTATAGGCTACATATGCCAGGAAGAGTCTAATAGCTTCCAATCTAGCCACTGGTGCAAAGGTTTGATCAAAATCTATAACCTTTTCTTGTATGTAGCCCTTTGCAACCAGTCTAGCCTTGTTTCTGACTATAATACCATTCTCATCCAGTTTGTTCCTATGATGTTACATTCATCTGGTATGGGAGCCAGCTTCCAGATATTTCATCTCTTGAACTGGTTCAATTCTTCCTATATAGCCCATATCCAAAATGGATCTACATTGGCTTCTTTAAACTTCTTTGGTTATGTTTGAGATAGAAAATTTGAATACATTATAGTGTTGTGATATCTACTTCTTGTGGTCACACCATGTGGTAAATCTTTAATGATCAGTTCCCTTGGATGATCGCTTAGATGTCTGACAGCAACTGGCAATATTACCTCTTCTTTTAACAGCTTCATATGGTTGCTGAGTCTCTTCTTCTGGTTGTTCCTGTGCAAGCTCTTCCTTAACAATGTTGACTCCATCTTGTATACTTTGGCATGCTAGAACTGAGTCTTCTATTGATAGCTTCTCTAGCTTCAAGTCTTCTCCTGTTGCGCTTGATGTACCTGGCTTATCATTGTAATACATAGAACTTTCATCAAATACAACATGATCAGACTCCTCTACAACTTGATCCCTCAAGTTGTAGACCATATATGCCTTATTGTGGTTACTATAACCAACAAATATGTCTTTATAGGACTTCTCAGCAAACTTAGTTATGTATGTTTTCTCATTATTAAGGACAAAACATCTACATCCAAAGATTTTGAAGTAGGCCAAGTTTGATTTTCTGCCCTTCATAAGCTCATAAGAAGATTTATTCAAACTTTTGTTGATTGAAACTCTATTAAGAACATGACATGTTGTGTTAATAACTTCATGCCAGAAAAATTCTGGAAGAGCAGAATCACTCAGCATGGTTCTTGCAGCTTCAATGAGAGTCATGTTCTTTCTCTCAGCAATTTTATTTTACTGAGGGGTTCTTGGAGACTTAAACTCTTGTTGAATCCCAAGTTATTCACAAAATTTATTATGTATTCAGATTAAAACTCAGTTCCATAATCACTTCTGATTCTGACCACAGAACTGTTCAATTCATTCTATATTTATTTGATAAATGTCTTGAATAGATCTGGAGTTTCGGACTTTTTCCTCAAATATAAAACCCAAGTGAATCTAGAATAGTCATCAACAATCACAAATGTGTGGACTTTCCTTCATAGACTATGAACTGGCATAGGACCAAACAAGTCCATATGAAGAGGTATAAACAACTCATAGAGTTTTTGGTTTCAATTCTTTTGAATGAAGCTTTAGATTGCTTGCCTTTTTGGCATGCAGAGCAAATGCTCTCTTTAGAGCATTTAATGTTAGGACCATTCCTAACTAACTCTTTGTTGAATAACTTCCCTATGCTCTTATAATTCAAATGAGCTAGCCTCTTGTGTTATTTTACATAGTGTGAAGCTTTCTCATTTACAACTAGGCATATGGGAGAGCCTGAATTTAGACAAAGAAAATTTAAAAAGTACACATTACCACACGTAGTGCTTATCTAGTTAACCTCTTGGTTTTTTGACCTCTTTATGTGGCACTCATTCTTGTGCAATGAAATGTCATAGCCAAGATAACAAAGTTGGCTTATGATTATAAGGTTGTTTTGCAACCCTTCCGCATAAACTACTTTGGTAAAGTGACTAAGCCATTTGAGATCTTACCATAACCTCTGGTAATCCCTTTGTCAGCTCCACCAAATATCACCTTTGGTCCATTCTTTACTGGAATATACTCCCCCAAATTTCCCTTTGTTCCAATCATATGTCTGGAACATGCACTATCCAAGTACCAGATGGGTCTATCTCTGGTGCTTGGACATACCTGCAAAATAAAATTTTATTTTTCCGTAGGAACCTAAATTGTCTTGGGTCCTAGGTGCTTGTTAGTTGGGGCTCCATTGATACCACATGAAAATCTCTTAGCTAGATAAACTTTCTGCCCTTGAGACATATTGTGATTAAACAAGCAGTCCAGTGCAAAGTGTCCAATCTTCCCACAACACTAGCACTCATACCTATTGTATCTCCACTTTGGAGGAACATTAGGAACTTTATGCTGACATTCCATAGGACAGGAATTAACAAACTTGACAGTTGCATTTTGACTGGGAGTAAAATGGTTGTTTTGCCTCTCAGTCACAACAGTCCTCCTTAGTGCAAGCACATTAGTAATAGCTTTCCTATTCACATATGAGTTTGGTCCTGCTGGTCTAGACTTTTGGATTTATTTTCCCTTAGTCTGAAACATAGGTTGTGGCATGGCTGGACCCTTTGTCATGTTAGCTTTTTGCCTCTTCTTCTCTTAGGTTTAACATAACCAAGTCCACTTCCAGGAGTTCCTAAGAAGGTATCAATATTGGGGAGCAAAGTTTTAGGTTTAGAAAATAGCTGAATAAGTCTTTTCTCATTCAGGAGTTTGAGTTCTAATTCCAGAATGGTTGCATCCTTTTATTTTATCAACATGATTTGATCATCAATGATCTTTGTTAGCTTACCCAACTTTGAAATTTGAAGAACAATCGTTGAAGTAGCCATCTTATGATGGTACTCAAGACCTTTTAGTGATGTGATCTCTATGGCTTGTTCTTTCACAAGCTTCTTGCTCTTTATAAGAGCTTCTAACAGTTTTCCAAATTTACCAGTGAGCTGCTACAGTTCAGTCTCAGAGTTAGACTTATGTGAATCAAACTTTGAGTCACATGAGTCTAACTCATCCACAGTCTCATGAATAGAAGTTGTATAACAAATAGAATTTCCAAAGATTACCTGAGTATCCTGGCATTCAGCAATTTCTGTTTCTATATTATCAGACAGTGTCATCAAGTTAACCTCCATATCATCTTCAAATTCACCATGGAGTGATGAAGTTATGGCGTTATTGCCCTTGTATATAGCCTCTCTAATTAATTCCTCTTCATAGGAGAACAGTCCAATATGAGCAAGTTTTTCATCTGATTCAGTTGAATCTGAATAACTATCAGATAAGGTCTTTGGCTTCTTTGTCATTAGACAATTTTCGAGATTTTTATCTTTATAGGACTTCCTTTCCTTGGACTTCCTGTTCTCCTTTGTTTTTTATTGTACAGTCTGCAATGACATGTCCAGGCCTATTACAGTAACAACAGATAATGTCAGTCTTAATTTATTTATTCTGGTGTGAATCATACTTGACCATAGATTTGTCTATATGTTTGTCTTTGCATTTACTAGAACTTGGTCTAGATGATTTATTCTTATTCCATTTCTTCCTTCTTCTCATCATCTTCTTGAATTGCTTGGTGAACAGTGCCAATTCATCATCTGACAATTATTCTGATGAAGAAGTGGTTCTTGTGCTAACTGTATCTTTATCCCTTCTTGGTGATGATGGAATTTCTCTTCTAGACATCTTTGATGTTTTCTCTTTGAAATCCACATATCTAGTCTGGTTTGAACTTCTGGCAGATTCATCTTCAGTTTTTTTAAAATTTAACTGAAGTTCATATGATAATAGCTTCCCTTGCAAATCCTGGGGTAACATGTTTCTCAGATTCCCCATTTCTCTTACAACATAAATCTTTATGTCTCATTCTTTGTTTAGGGATCTCAGAAACTTGTCATTAAGCTCATAGTTTGAAAATTGTCTGCCATAATTCTTTAAGTCATTACCTATTCTAAAGAACTTTTCATACCATAGTTTTATATAATTAGTCTTTCCTGGTCTAAATGCTTCATACTGCTGGTTGAGTAGAGATTTTATGTCATCTCTTACTTCTTCTACTCCTTCCATGTAGACGATGAGAGTGTCCCACATCTCCTTGGATGTTTTACATTGGACCAAATTTTGAAAGGTTGAACTGTCTATTACACTGATAATTATATTTTGTCCTCTTTTATCTAAGGTCGCAAGAACCACCTCATCCTTTATCATCTCAGACAGACTCTTAGGGGTTTGCACATTTGCATCTAAGATACCTACAATGGAATAGATGGTCCTTCTTCTACAGTGACAAAGATTCTTGGATCTGATGCCTCCATGAACATTCTCACCCACTGCTTCCAAATAGCAAAATTATCCTTTATACAAATAGGAGGCTTCATATAACTGAGTACTCTATGAGATTCTGAAGTAATGAAATCAGATATGATTCAACCACCCTTAGGATCTTTTTCTGACCGTTAGGTCTTTCTCTGAACGACCTCCCTTTGATACCACTTGAAAGATAAATTTATGGGTACTTAATCACCTAGAGGGGGGGGGGTGAATAGGTGTCCTTAAATTCATTGTCACTTATATTATATGTTCAGCAGATACTTGAAAAATAAACTTCACAAGAACACAACACAAGCAATCTACAGTACACAGCAAAAGCAATCCACAGTACGCAGTAATTTTATAGTGTGTTGGATCCCTAGTTGATTTGGGCTAGGTTCACTGACCTATGATGTGACCTATCATGTATAGACAGGGTCATCTTGTGTCCTAGAGCCTAGGTCAAGTCCTTAGGCTCATCTCCAGATGGACCAGCTTTCAACAAGACCATCAGAGACTCCAGCTTAACAAGTTTTCAAGACTAAGTAAAGTGAGTTCGATGTTCGTCGAACTCAGCTCGACGAAAGGAATTTTGCGCTCGACGATCGTGAGACAATTCTTAGTGCCGAGCTAGACGATTTGTGTTCTCTGTTCGACGAAGACTCGGTTTCTACATCAAGACAAAGTCAGGAGAACTTCAATTTTTTTAAGTCCAGCTTCAAGCTTTGGTCGACGAATTATATTCTGAGCTCGACGAACTTGGACCTCAAGTTCACAGCTTCTCAGGTCGACAAAGTCAGCTTCTCAGGTCGACAAATGCTATAATCTACTCGACGATTTCTGGACTCAGAGAATTTGTGTCGACACTTAGGGTTTGTGTCGACACCATACGAATTGTGTCGACACCAGCTTATGTCGACACCAGAGGATTCGTGTCGACACCAGGATATCAGTCGACACTTGTTTATGTCGACACCAGAGGATTTGTGTCGACACCAAGATCAATCTGTCGACACCAACTTATGTCCACACAGAATTTCAGCAGATGCAGGATATTTTGTCTAAGTCCAGAACTTTTCTCAGCTCGACGAATTTGATTTTCAGCTCGACAAATGAAGTCTGTTTGTTTGACGAATGAAGATTGTTTGGTCGACGAACTCTCTCAAGCTCAGCTCGACGAACTCAAGCTCAGCTCGACGAACTCTCTCAAGCTCAGCTCGACGAACTCAAGCTCAACTCGACGAACACAAGTGCAGCTCGACGAATTGTGTTCTTCGTTCGATGAATCCAGACTAGGTTTTCTTCAAGTTTCCCGTCCCGTTTCTTGGCGCTGATTCCTGAACATTTAATGTCAGATCTTCTCGAAATATTACCGTTGGAACGCATATTGACTATGGATTATTCCCTGCCGTTTTGCCATGGGATAGTTAGGAAATTCACTGATTGTCGCTTCTTTCCAAAGTCGACTGCAATTACTGCTCGACATTCAAAAGTTTGAATATTCCTCAGTCAGAAAGAGACACACGAGACACACAGTAAGATAAAAGAATCAAGCAGTGATAGAGTAACAGAATCACAGTATAGCAAGCAATACACACAATCAGACAGTCACTCTATGGTTGTAGAGAAAAATAATCATTCTCAAATCACAAGTTCTTGACTGCAATAAGCCTGACCAAAGAATATTTTCAAGGAGAAGAAGAACAATCAAATTCTATCAAGAGTCTTCTTCTTCCAACTCACAGAATAACTTCAAAGGATAACAATTATTCAATCTGTCAAAGGAGATCCTGAAACATATTCTGGTCCAGGCATTCTAGGTCATTGAAGACCTATCACCCTGAAGCCGTGCTCCAGCATTCCTGACCAATTCAAGATCTCAGGGGGAGCAAGATCTGCTACAATCAATCCATAAGTCTTCTCTCTGATTGTTGACAGAGAAGACACTATCACCTTCTTACCAATTCCTGTACAGGGTTTTAAATCCCTTCAAAATTATTCTGGTTGCAAGTCTCCCTCCAAAAGACATGAGGTTGGTTTTTGAGCACCTTATCAAAAGCTTATTGGTGTCGAGGACACCTGATCAACTCATCCTGCAGTGGATTCCTACCTGGGGTGGTAGAAGAGTGGATGTACCCAGATTGATTGGGGAACCACTATAGCTCCTTGTGTCATCTAATTGCTCTTTTCTTTTGTTTTCTGGTTGTGCTCTGTGATTGCTCTGTGATTAGATAGTTGCTGTGCTTGCTTTATTTTATTTGCTTCCCTGTTCACTTAGGAATACAACAAAAGTTGTGAAAAGTTTATAGTGAGCACCATACTCTCTTCACCCCCCCCTCTAGAGTACATCAAATCTAACCTGCACTTTCATAGTGGTTCAGAGGGAGGTTGGTTAAAATACCACACCTTAGTGGTTGCACAGGCTAACACCTGAACCCAAAGATCCCTCTAGTTAGATCTGTTTGTTTTAATTTTGTTATTAGATCTATTTCTTCACAGAACATGGCCTCCAGTGTGCAATCTATCTAAGTTTGCACTTTGGAAGGCAAGGATAAGATTGTACATGAACTCTATTAATGAAGATATCTTTAATTCTGTTTTGATAGTGTCCAAGACCCCTAGAAAATACAAGTACAAGTGTTGTTCTACCTCCTTCAGGAACAGATGCAGAAATCAAAAAATGGAAAGTTGCAGATGCCAAAGCAATGAACATTTTGGCAAAAACCATGTCTGATGAAATATTTCAAAAAGTAGCTGAATGCAACTCAGCAAAGGAGATATGGGACAAACTATCTGAAATAGTATCAGGATTTGCAGATGAAAGGAAAGATAGAAGGTCCCATCTCATAACTCAGTATGAGAACTTCAAGAAAGGAGAAACTGAGTCAGTTGCTGATATGTATAACAGACTCAGTCTTATAGTCAATGAACTGAAAATCTTGGACAAGGAGATCTCATTGACTGAACTCAATGACAAAATCCTAATGTGCTTCCCCAGTACTTGGGACTCAAGGATCTGGCCAATCAAGGATGCCAGAATCCTAAATGAGATCACCACTGAGCCTCTTTTGGGCAAGCTCAAGTCTTATGAGCTGCTCATCAAGAACAGAGAAGAAGAGCAGAAGGTTGCTTCACCAACAATCAAAAAAGAGAAATAAATAGCATTCAAAGCTATTGAAGATCAGCCTGAAGACATGGTCACAGGCAATGAAGAGCTGCTAAGCTTACTGGCCAAAAGGTTTTATAAAATGGCCAGGAAGGACTTCAGGAAAAAGTCATTCAGAGGGTATGAAAAGCCAAGGTATGATAAGTCCAATAACAAAGAAATTATTTGTTTTGGATGCATGAAACCAGGCCACATTGTGTCTGACTGTCCAGAAAATCAGAATAAGGACAAGAAGGACAGGAAAGAAAGGAGAAGAGACAAAGAGTTCAGGAAGAACTGCAATGACAAACCCTCCTCCAGCAAGAACAAACATACCAGGAAGGGGTTTGTAGCTGAAACCTGGAGTGAAACAGAAGAAGAATCAGAAGCTTCATCCATCTCAAGTGATGGTGAAGATGATTCTGAATAAAAGGAGTTCTGCATGATGGTTGTCAATGCCTCTCAACATATTACTGATACAGAACAGGAGTCAGAGTCTGAATCAGAAACTCAATCTGAAGATGATCAGGTAATAGACTCATTTGATTTTAATTCAGAGGACTTCAAATGTGAATTTAAGGCACTTTGTTTAGACCTATTAAAATCTGAGAAAGAAATTATTTCTCTCAGAAATCAAATGTCTGAACAAAGCACTTTAAAATCAGATAACCTCAAACTCTCTGAGGAGTTGGAATGCTGTAGGGAGCAGATAGCCTCACTGAAACGTGAACTATCAGAGGCCAAGAAGTTTGAAGAATCCCTCAATGGGAGAAGTATCAAATTAATGGACATCACAAGCACAGTGAACTCAAGATTCAATAGTATACTGAGCTTGGGGGCTTCATCCAGCCAACCTATAGTATTAACAACCCCAATCAAGTTTATCTTAGATAAAGGTAAGGGAGTTGTAGAGGTGGCTAGGAAGAATTCTGATTTACCTAAGAAAACAAAAGTTCAACAGAAAACGTCGAATGGAGCTCGACGATCGCCGAATGGAGCTCAACGATCTCAGGCTAAATCGTCAAACTCAGGTCGACGATCTCTGAACCCTGAACTCTGGCATGGTCGGTGTTCTAACGGAGCTCGACGATCTAACCCAAGATCGTCGAACTCAGCTCAGAGATCGTCGAACAGAGCTCAGAGTTTTGAAAAATCTTTCAAAGACAGATCATACTTCAATCCTAGAGGTCCTACATCTCAAAGGTTTAACCCTTATACTGAATGGATAATACCTCCTAGGAGATATCATCCTGAAGGCTATAAGAGTCAACCAGGGATGTCTTTTATTTCAGAATTTAAAGGTTATCAACCTAGACCCAAGGTAAACTGGGTCAAAAACAAATAAATTATTTTATGTGCAGGTGAAGACCTATCCAACATCAAACCAGCAATGGTATCTGGATAGTGGGTGCTCAAAGCACATGACAGGAAATAAGGAGAATTTCACATCCTTCAAATCCAAACTTGGACCCAAAGTAATATTTGGTGATTCAAACTTTGGACTAACAAAAGGATATGGTATAGTCCAGATTGGCTCAGTCACATTCAAGAAAGTAGCTTATGTGGAAGGACTGAAGCATAACTTAATCAGCATCAGTCAACTGTGTGATGAAGGCTACCAAGTGACTTTCAACAAATCCTCATGCAAAATCAAATCAAAGGACAACACAACTATATTGACAGGTAAAAGGAAAGGTAACATTGGCAGTGTCCATCTTGGAACTACACGCCAAGAGGTGGTGGAAGTCCCTTGTCGGCTCCACCTTTCAAGGGAGAGTTTATACGGAGATTTGCTGGAGCGAGCACTCAGGTGTCTTTTTAGAGCACTTCATTCCATCGTCCGCTCAAGATGAACTTGAAGAGAGATTTTTACTACTGTAGTAAGGATCGAAGTCAGTTACGGAGTATCAGCGAGAGTTCCAACATCTCGAGAGATTTGCGGACTCATATGAATTGGATGACAGAGGATACACTAAGCGCTTCTACAAAGGGTTGCGGGACCCCCCTGAGGTAGGCCCTTTTGTTTATAGCAGACTCCAGCTTTGCGTAAATAATTGGCATGGCAAAGAGGCTAGAAGCGGGCCACTTGGGAAGTGGTAAGAGGTGTTGGGTACTTTATCCACACTAACCCAGATTTGATGACGTCACCCTTGAACTAAGTTGAATTAAGTTGTATTTGATGCTTGGTTTGAGTTATGTGTTTGCAGGATTCTAATGGGAAGTGTAGACCAATGTCAGTCTATAATGGGTCACCAAACACAGGACCATACAATGTAATCCCTCATTGTGTGTTCCAAAGTGTTGACACATGTGTAGCCTCTCTATTGGGATACACTTCATATTCAAGCTCTAGGACTATGTGAAATGACTTGACGCTGATTTCCTTTAGAAGAAGAAAATCTGTCAGAAAAATTTTCCTAAGTAAAGTACTCGAGTACTTCCTTACTTACTCGAGTACTTCCTTACTTACTCGAGTAAGTTACTGAGTTTATACTCGAGTAGTAATTAACTTACTCGAGTAGTTAAGATATACTCGAGTAGTCCAATTATGGCTCTCGAGTAGTTCATCTTGTATACACGAGTAGCTTCCTTTTATCTCTCGAGTTTTCATATTTTCTCTTCTCAAATTTGTCTAAGTGAAATACATGAGTAGTATTATATATACTCGAGTAGCTCTATCTTATGTCTCGAGTAATTGGATTCTGACTCTCGAGTAGTTCCTACTTACTCGAGTAGACTAAATCATATACTCGAGTAGTTCATTTATTACTCAAGTAGTCCAATACTTTTACTCGTGTAATCCAGATTCCCCTTCCAGAATATTTGTCCAAGTGAATTACTCGAGTAGTTCATGTTATATACTCGAGTAGTTCTAATTGTCTCGAGTAATTCATTTTATATACTCGAGTAATTCCCTATGTGTCAAGTAGATTAACTTATATACTCGAGTAGTTCATTTTTATATACTCGAGTAGTATTTCTTGTACTCGAGTAATTTACTACACCTCTTGTGTAAAGTACTTAAGTACTCGAGTAAGTCATTTTTGTTACTCGAGTAACTGAGTCCCTCTCATTCTTATTTACTCGAGTAGTTGACTTCATGCACTCGAGTAATGATTTCTTTTTATCCCGAGTAATTTCTCTCATGTACTCGAGTAGTCACCATCTACCTACTCGAGTAGTGATGCATATACTCGAGTAGTTCTGCTTGACTCGAGTAATTTAATTTGAACTTTTCAGAAATTCTTTAAGTCCAGACCTAACGGTCTCATTCTTAAACTCTGACGTGATTGGTCCACGTGTCTTTCTCATTATGACTCATTTAAGTCTAATCTTCTTGTCTCCTATAAAAGGTCTTGTCTAATCTGACAAACCCTAAGTTTTTAAAGAAAATTATTCTAAGAGAGTTTTTGCAGCCGTCTCTTTCCAAAAAGAATTTCTGTCTCCTCTCTCTCTCTGCAAGAACCGGAAACTCACCGCCGCCGCCATCGCTAATTTCCGACCGGCTAGGGTTTCTTCTTTTCAGAGGATTCAGATTAAGATGACTCCACAGATCGAGATCTCCGCTCAATGCTTCATCTTCTCATTCGATCGTGTAAAGTCGAGAAGTTCCAGATCTAATATTGCCGAAATTCTTCTTCAATATTCTGATAAAGCCGCACGCCTAGAAGAAGGATTTTCTGATTTTCAGTTGCAGATCTGAACTAGAGAATTTACAGTTTGTATTTCTGTACAACTTTATTTCATTATTGTAGGAGAAGTTTTCTCCGAGTGTAGGAGTTTTCAACTCCGAGATTGTAGGAAGTTTTGCCTTCCGAGTGTAGATCCATTTGTGGATCGAGTTTGTAGGAACGTTGTTCCGAGGGTAGGATTGTTTTCCAATCCGAGATAGTGGAGTAGCCGAGTCTAGTATATTGCTAGATCGGTGAGGGAAAGTGGATGTAACCAAAGTTGGGGAACCACTATAAATCTTTCATCGTATGTGTTTGCTTGTTTGGTAGATAGATCTGTGCTTTGGTTGAGATTTTTTTAATCTGCAAAAAGACGCACAACTCACCTATTCACCCCCTCTAGGTGATTTAGGTTGGCAACTATTATCTTTCAATTGGTATCAGAGCGAGGTTGATCGTTAAAAGGTTAACACCTTGATCAGATCCTTAAATAGTTGTCATTTGAGATCTACCAAATGGACAAGGCTAAAGATTTTGCCAAGCTTCCTTTGTGCAACAAAAATAATTTCCCTATGTGGAAAGAAAGAATCAAGTTCTTCATGGAAGCTGTGTATCCAAGGATCTTCATGATAGTTGAAGAAGGTCCTTATATTCCCATGACCGTATCCACTATAGATCCTACTAAGAAAGTCCCAAAGAAACTTATGGATCTAGGTAAGCATGAGATTGCACTTGTCTTATTGGATAAAAAGGCGAAAAATATCATAGCAAGTACAGTCGATGATTCAATGCTACAAAATCTGATTCACTGCTAGTCTGCAAAGAAGATGTGGCAGTCTCTAGTTACCTTGATGGAAGGTACCAAAGAAGTGAGGGATGATAGAAGATCCCTACTCAATCAGAAGTATGAGGCTTTCCGACAAGGAAACAAGGAAACCATTGCTGACACATTTGAGAACTTCTTCAAGATAGTGAATGGGCTAAGGGTCTATGGAAGAGTCTTCACTAATGGAGAGCTAAATGATAAATTCTTGAGATCCCTGACTAAGGAATGGGATAACAAGGTTTGTGCTATAAGGGAGTTTGGAAAACTAGCAGAGACAGATCCTCAGAATCTCTTCGGGAAGTTGATGTCCTATGAGCTCCAACTCAACACCAGAAAGGCTGAAGAAGAGAAAATAGGTCTGCATTCAAAGAGAAGTCTGTTGCTTTAAAGGCAGACACCTCTAAGAAGGCCAAGGCTGTTCCTTCCACTCCAGCACCAGACGTTAGTGAAGAAGAAACCTCATAGCCAAGGACCTCAGGATCTGAACTATCAGAAGGAAAGTTCTCACTACTCTCTCGACAGTTCAAGAAATTCTTGAACAAGAAGAAGCGATGGAAAGGCAAGGATGCCTCTTATAGAAGATCACGATGCAATGGTGATCGGCAAAGAAAAGTCTCAAGCAGCCAAGACAGGTATAACTCTAAACAGAATAAACATATTTCGATTGACATTGTTTGTTATTGCTGTAATAAGCCAGGACATGTCATCGCCTACTGCCCTCACAAGAAGAAGGAGGGTGGTAGAAGAGAGGAAAAGAAGTCCTCGTACAGCAAGAAGAGGACAGAGAAGAGCTTGATGGCCAAAAAGGGCAAGACTCTTAGTGACTCTGACTCATCTGAGTCGAGTGAAGAAGAAGAAGCCTATTTTGGACTCATGGCTCAAACTGATGATGAACAAGAGCCCCAGTTCACTGGGAAGGTAAAATCTCACACTCCTCTCTCTGATTCTGAAGTTTCTGAACATGTTTATGAGGATAGCTCTTCTGACGATGAGTCAGAACTCATGTCCTAATATAAGGAATTAATCGTGTCTTACGACAAATATCGCTGAGTCGTGAAAACTCAGGCTAAAGAGATAAAGTCTCTCAAAGCTGAAGAGAGCATCTTGATAGAGAAAGTCGCAAAGACTGACTCGCTCTAAGAAAACTTCAATAATGCTATTGAAGAACATAACAAGGCTCTTGAGCACCTCGACCTTAAAGAGAAAATCATCAAAGAGCTGGAAGCGCAACTTGCTGCTGAAAAGAAACTTGTTGAAAGTTTCTCGAAGCCCAAGATAGTTCTTCCATTCATTGCTGAATTCTTAGCTAAGGCCAAGGATGCTGGATTAGGCCATGAAGAAGCTCCTAGTAAATCCTCTAGGAGAAATAAGGCTCAACGAAAGAATAAGCCCGCCAGAAAGGCCTTATCCAAAGAGAAGGGGAAAGCCCTCAAGATCAGACCACGTTCAAGAAGGTTATATTTCCTTCAAATGAGTTTGATTTTGACTCATCCTACGGGCACTTTTCTAGGCCTATCTATGTAGAGCCAAAGTCCCGTTATCAAGGATGGACTCGATCTAGAAACTTTGGCGAAAGTGTCTTTAAGGAACCTTATGAAGAAGTCATTCTTCAGAGCTATGACCCTTTCAATCATGGGCATAACTTCAAGAAGGCGCCAAAGGCAAAGCTGTTGTAGAAAAGCCTGTAAATGAGAAGAAGCCATGTGATTGTCATCATCATGAGGCATCTTCCTCCAAGAATGCTGCCGCTGCTACACCACAATTCCAAAAGGTCAAGCAGGAGAACATAAGGCGAAGATACAACAGATTTTACTGTTGGTGTTGCGGCAGAATTGGTCACTTTGCCATTGATTGCTGGTTTAATCCTAGAAATGCTACAACCCCACATGTTGGCAATATGAGGAAGACCACTCCTAATGCTAATATTTGTAGGGGGAGTGTTCTAACCTGAGACCAAGGACCCAAACGTATTTGGGTTCCTAAGGCTAACTGATTGTGATTGCAGGAATGTCCAAAGGCCAACAAAATGACAATCTGGTATTTGGACAGTGGATGCTCTCGGCATATGACCGGGACAAGAAGCCTTATTCAGAATTTTACACCAGTTGTGAACAGACCGAAGGTCATCTTTGGAGGTTCAGACCGTGGAATTACTAGAGGCTATGGTATGATTATTAACGGTAATGTATCCTACTCAGATGTGGCTTACGTTGAAGGTTTGGAACATAACCTTATAAGCATAAGCCAACTCTGCGATAAAGGATACATAGTTGAGTTTCACGCTGACAAGTGCTTGATAAAATCTGTTGACAATATGGAGACAATTCTATCCGGCACTCGAAGCAGAAACATTTTCTGTTTAAATTTCATTTGTATAGATTCTTCGACACCAGTGTGCCTTTTAGCAAAAGATAGTGTATCTCTTGGTGACCAATGACACAAGAGATTAGCACATATTAATTCCAAAATGATAAATAAATTATTTTCAATGAACTTAGTACGTGATGCCCCAAATATCAAGTACGTCAAAGATAGACCTTGCCATGCAGGTAGCAAAGACGACAGGAAAAGCACTTCAGGGACTTGCCAATTCTTTGGAAGAAGGCTAATCTCCTGGAGTAGCAAGAAGCAAAACTGTGTGGCAATCTCAATAGCTGAGTCAGAGTACATCTCTGCAAGCAGTTGCTGTGCACAGTTACTTCGGATAAAGAATCAGTTCGAAGACTACAATATGAACTTTGCAAAGATTCCATTGTTTTGCGACTCCTGCAGTGCCATAACAATATCCAACAACCCAGTCTCGCACAGCCGGACGAAGCATATAGAGCTCAGGTATCACTTCATTCGGGAGCATGTGGAGCATGGGGACATAGACCTACAACATGTCCCTACAGACAGGCAAATTGCAGATATTTTCACAAAGCCGCTGGACGAGACCAAGTTCTCGTTCTTCAAAATAGAACTTGGGATGCTCAACAAGGAAGACTAGAAGAGGTTGGACTTTCAAGAAGGCTCAAGGCTCAAAGGTTAGACAAAAGTTGGAGTTTTCCAAAAGTCTAAGTTTTTGACTCGAGTAAGTAACAGCATACTCGAGTAAGTATACGACCTACTCGAGTAGTAAAATGATATACTCGAGTAGTCGACTTGACGTACTCGAGTTGTGGAATGATATACTCGAGTAGTCGACTTGACCTACTCGAGTAGCAGAATGATATACTCGAGTAGTCGACTTCACTTACTCGAGTACCTCCTTGACCTACTCGAGTACTTCCATACATCTACTCGAGCACTTCTGTATTCTTACCCGAGTAACTCCAGACTTATCTACTGGAGATATTTTCCTCACTCGTGTATATGCCGAGTCATCTCTTATTCAAATTTTCTTATGCGCAAACCAAAGGCTTAAGCCGCCTATTCTATGGTTTTCTTCAGTATATATTTTCAAATAATTAGACCTAAACCTAGGGTTATATAAATAAGAAAATCCGGAAATTTCATCTACACGAAATCATTTCCGTCTCTCGAGTACCCGTCTGCCTTTTCGCCTTCCTCCATCAGTTTCAGAGTCGCACCTCTCACCGTCTCCCCGTCGACATTCTCTAGGGTTTCTGCATCTCCATGACTTCTGAATCATGGCCGCCTCATCTAAGATCGTTGTTGGTTTGGAATTAGTCACCGCAGGGATTGCCGACCTATCCGACGATTTCCATAATCTCCTGATTTTGGTCGACACCGCCGGATTAACATTCGTTCTCCAAGAATAATGTCACATCCTCTTCCCTGCAGTTGCAGAGTTTTTCCAGAATGTCAAGGTCAACCGCAATGGTCCGTCCTCAAATCCAAAGTCAAAGGCATAAAGATCAAACTTACCAAAACGTCTGTGGCTCAACTTCTTTGAATGTCGATTGTGGATGAAGAAGATGATCTAGGGCCTGAAGAATCCGACAGAACAAGTCTATTCGGTGGTCTGGACCCTGAGAAACATTACATCAATAGGTATGACATGAATGCAGAAGGCAAATTCTTGGTTGATGTCATTGGTAAGATTCTCCTATGCAAAACCCACTCCATCGGGGCCATCCCTTTTTTCCTCTTTGACATCATGCGAGCAATCGTCTGCCGAAAGAGCTTCCAGTTTGGAATGCTTATCTTGGACAAGATTAAAGATAGCATTAGATCCCCTAACTACGCAAGGATAATTTTCCTGCTTCTTCATGAGATCAATCCAGAGGTTTTCAGTTTCTCCAAAGGAAGTATCATTCACCACATGAAGAAGGTCTCCATCTCCTCCATACAGAGATGAGAGTTAAAGTTGCAAAATCTCTCTCAAGCTGCCAAAATTACTGAAGTTGCAGACACAGAGGACATAAGCCCATCTCCTTCTCCATCTCAGGTCCCCAACTCCTCTGGTGCACCTATTGACGGGGAGCCTGCTCCTACTGTTCAGGCCAGGCCACCTACTCCTCCTCCACCTACTCCTCCACCAGTCACTCCAGAAGATATCCTCTGAGATCAACATGTTCAAGAAGCACTCTTTTCTACTGATGCTACCATAAATGAAATGATAGAAGAGTTAACTGAAGATGTCCCACCTCCTCCTCTATATCCACCAGCTCCATCCACTGAAATTCCCAAGGACCTAACTCCTGGGCAATCTCCAGACACTTCTCCAGTAAGGACTCCCACACAACTCACCTATTCACCCCCCTCTAGGTGATTTAGGTTGGCAACTATTATATTTCAAGAGGCCTGCTGATGGTGTGATGAAAGATGGCCCTAACAACAGAAGGAGACATGAATATAGAGGAGGTAGGGGACGTCAGAGAGGTGGCGGACATTTCCACTGGAGTTTTAGAGTGGAGCACCCGGTTCCACAGCCGTTAGCATTGCCTCCACCTCCACAGCCTCAACAGCTTCCACAACCCGAGCAGCGGTATGAGCGGGTATGCTACCAATGCTACCAACCGGGCCATATCCAGCATTATTGCCCGCAGCTATTTGGGAATGCTCCTCTTGCTTTCCATCCGGCAGCTCCTCGAGTGCGGGGACACATATGTGGTCGAGGATGAGGATCACGAGGAGGAAATCTTGGACCGGCTTGTGGTTAAGTGTTCGCTCTAGACATGACGCAGGAGCGGAACCCTCAGGAGGTGATTGCAGGTATGTTACAGTTAGCTATCACATTTTCATGGTTAAACATTAAGTTGCTTAAGACGTACTAGATATGTAGCATTGAGTATTATTATTTGTACTTAGGCACCGTGATGATCGACGGGAAACTGGCCTATACAATTGTTCGATACCAGTGTCTGACACTCTTTTATGCCTGAGGAGTTCATTAAAGATGTAGAAGAAGTGCAATACTTCACTGGTATTGCTTGACGAGTACGCCTCCCAGACGGCTCTGAGATGACTGCAACCGCCAAGTGTGAATTAAAGATACTCATTGGGGGAAAGGCCTTTGATAACCCTGCCACAGTTTTAAGAATGCCAGAATGTGATCTCATTCTGGGCATGGCGTGGTTGGATTGGCACAACACGAGAATAGACTGCGCAGAGAAGCGAATTTACTTAAGACATGGGGACACTGATGTCATCTTCCAAGGTACAAAATTTGCGTCACATCTGTTATTATCTTCGATTTAGGCTTTAAAAGCCCATATGATGGGGGAAGAAGTCTTCATGATTTGTTTCGAGTTGAAGGAGTTGACGTTGGATATGAAGGATGTGCGAGTGGTGTGGGACATTACCGAGGTATTTCCTGAGAAACTGCCAGGATTACCCCCGCATAGAGGGGTAGATTTTCAAATTAATCTAGTACCGAGTGCCAAGCCCGTCTCTAGGACCCCTTACCGAATGGCCCCGAAGGAGCTCACAGAGTTTATGGTTCAGTTGCAAGAACTGGTGGAGTCAGGGTTTGTTCGCCCCGGCTTGTCACCTTGGGGAGCCCCTGTTCTGTTCGTCAAGAAGAAGGATGGAACTTTGCATTTATGCATTGATTATTGGGAGCTCAAGCGACTGATGGTGCGGAACACTTATCCGCTACCCCGGATCGACGATCTGTTGGATCAACTACTAGGAGCGCATTGGTTTTCCAAGTTGGATTTGCGCTCGGGGTATTATCAGTTGACGATACGAGAGGAGGACATCCGAAAAATGGCTTTCAGCTCAAGGTACGGTTTGTACGATTTTACCATGATGTCGTTTGGGCTCACAAATTCCCCTTCAACTTTCATGAGTCTGATGAAAAAGGTGTTCGAGCCTTATCTAAACGTCTTCATCATCGTCTTCATCGATGACATTTTGGTCTACTCAAAGACAGAGGAGGAGCATATCGAACTTCTGACATTGGTTCTGAGGAAGCTAAAAGAGCATGCCTTGTTTGCCAAGTTCAGCAAGTATGAATTCTGGCTTAAAGAGGTTGCCTTCTTGGGCCATGTTATCAGTGGGGTTGGACTGGCCGTGGATCCGACCAAAGTGCGTGTCATGAAGGAGTGCTCACCCTTGAAGTCAGCGGCTGATGTGCGGAGCTTCCTTGGACTTGCCGGGTACTATCGCAAGTTCGTAAAAGGATTCTCAAAGATTGCCCTTCCTCTTACTACCTTGACAAAGAAAGGTGTGCCATACGAGTGGACACCCCAGTGTGAAGTTGTGTTCCAAGAGCTGACAGATAGACTTACCTCCGCCCCCCATCCTAACACTTCCGTCTGTAAAGGAAGGATTTAAAGTTTACACCGATGCATCTTATCAAGGGATTGGAGCGGTGCTGATGCAGCACAGTCATGTAATTGCTTATGCCTCAAGGCAGCTAAAGAAGCATGAACTCAACTATCCAATTCACGATTTAGAATTGGGGGCAGTGGTGTTCGCTCTTTAAGTTTGCAGACAATACCTATATGGAGTCATTGCGAGATATTTTCGGACCACAAAAATTTAAAGTATGTTCACACTTAGAAGGAACTTAATTTGAAATAGTGGTGGTGGTTAGAATTTTTGTGTGACTATGAATTTCCTTCGAACTACCACCCCGGAAAAGCAAACTCTGTAGCTGATTCTTTGAGCAGAAAGGTACCGGAAGCAAGTCCCGAGTCCCGATCAGCTAGTTTGAAATTAGCTCGGATGCTCGAAGAGATGGAGATTACCATGGTATAAAAGGACCATTCAGAAGGGTATATGGGGTACTTGACTGCGATGAGCATAGTCTGTGATATTCGAAACCGAATCCGGGCGGAGAAAGAAAAGGATGTGGCTCTAGCCTCGACAATCAATTCGATCGAGGATGGGGCTACTGATGAATATGTACTAAAAGACGACCTCATTCATTTTCGTGGCCGGCTCTACATTCCCAAGGGCGGTAAAATTCGAGAAGATATATTGAGAGAGGCACATTTCTCTCAGTATTCAGTACATCCGGGTATTGCCAAGATGTGCGCCGACTTGCGAAAGACCATGTGTTGGCCGGGAATGAAGAAAGACGTCAAGTATTTTGTTACACATTACGAGGCCTGTCAAAGGGTGAAGGCAGAGTGCAGGAGCCCCGGTGGGTTATTACATTCATTGCCCATCCCCGAGTGGAAGTTTGAAGATATCTCCACGGACTTCGTCCACGGGTTACCTCGCTCACCCTCAGGGAATGATTCGGTGTGGGTGATCGTTGATCGCCTGACAAAAGTAGCCAGGTTCATCACTATGAAGAAAGAGGCTCATGTGGATGTTTTGGTACGCCTCTTTGTGGAGCAGTTTGTACGGTACCATAGTGTGCCAAGGACAATCGTTTCTGACGTGATGGCCGTTTTACCTCTAAGGAATGGAAGGCTGTACAGGCATACTTGGGCTCGCGCCTTACCTTTAGCGCAATGTTTCACCCTCAGACGGACGGGCAGTCGGAGAGGACGATCCGAACATTAGAAGACCTACTGAGACTGTGTGTGCTGGATAGAGGGGAGCCGTGGGAAGGCTCTTACCCCTGGTAGAATTCTCATACAATAATAGACAACAAGCTAGCATCGGGATGGCACCCCATGAAGCCCTTTATGAAAGAAGGTGTAGATCCCCCTAGTCTTGGGTACAAGATGAAGTCCCAAAGGTTTTGGGGGTTGAGTACATTGTTGATACTGATGCAGTTGTTGGACTAATACAGGACCGCATGCCTGAGTCTCAAATTCGCCAGGCAAAATATTATAATGCCAAGAACCGGATGGTGGAATTTCAAGTGGGTGACAAAGTGTTTCTAAAGATCAGGCAGAAGCATGGAGTGTCACGGGTAGGCGGTGTGAAGAAGCTCAACCCAAGGTATGTTGGGCCTTACACTATATTGGAAAGAATTGGCCCTTTGGTCTATCGGTTGGAGTTACCACCAGAGCTAGAGAATCTCCATGACGTGTTCCATGTGTTGTCACTTCGAAAGGCGCTGTTACGGCCCGATCAATATATACCCACCACTGATGGTGCGGTAGCGACCGATATGTCTATGCGACTAGAGCCGATGCGGATTGTAGACAACACGACAAGAATTTTACGCCGCAAGAATGTTCCTTTGGTAAAGGTTCTTTAGTATAATCATGGGAAGGTGTAGTATACATGGGAGCCGGTGGACTTGATGCAAAAGCGCTACCCGGAGCTGTTTCATCAAGGTAATTTTAAAAGCATATTTTATTTTATGTCATGCTTTTCTCTCCCCATATCCTTAGCCTGATTTCGGGGATGAAATCTTTTATTTTGTTTATAGGATTTGTAACGTCCCGATTTGTGCTAGGCCCCTCGTGCGTGCTTTTGAGTCAGGAGAGCTGACTTGGGCTCAAGGGGTGCATGCAGTTAGGCTTACGCTTGTGTAGGGGAGGTGAAGTCAGTCCAGAGTAGGACACAGGTAGGGACACATACAGGTCCATACCAGTGTGGTGGAGTTGGAAATTCATGGACCTTCTAGTGAAGGATACGGGTAGTGACGCGGGCATGCCCTTACATGTGTTAATGAGGACACGGGTAGAGACACGTGTGTGTCCCTACCCGTATGTGTCCGTCCAGCACTCGAGTCGAGTACTAGAGTTGTTCCAGAGAAGGACACGAGTAGGGACACAGGCGTTTCCCTACCCGTGTGTATGAGGACACGGGTAGAGACATGGGTATGTCCCTACCCGTGTGTGTCGAGCAGAGCTCGACGATGTGTATCCCGAGTAGGACACGGGTAGAGACATGGGCGTGTCCCTACACGTGTGCGTCAAGTTGAAACCGACAAAATGTGTCCCGAGAAGGACACGGGTAGAGACACGGGCGTGTCCCTACCCGTGTATGTCAAGTAGAAATCGACGAACCATGTACCGAGCAGAATGCAGTCAGTAACACGGCTGTATCACATGGACACGAGTAGGGACACGAGCGTGTCCCTACCAGTGTTTGTTTATCGAAGCGGTAGTCTAACCGTCGACGACGTTCCACCCAAGCGGGACACGGGTAAGGACACGAGCGTGTCTCTACCCGTGTCATTTCCATGTATAAGGGGAAATGAAACCCTAGCCATTTTCAATCCTCTTCCAAGTCATTTTTGTGGGAGAAAACTGCTGGAGAAGAGGAAGGAGGTGCTGAGCCAACCTACACCCCACGAAGAACTACCGCTGCCGAGGAAATGAAGATGTCGTCGAGAAGAGTTACAAGATCCTTGGCCGAAAATGGTGGAAATGCCGGAAACGAGGTCAGCTTCCTCCCCTCTCCCTTGGCGCTAGATCTCTAGTTATTTCCTAGGAGAGATATCGACTCAAGAGAGTCTTGATTTGAGAGAAGAAGTTTCCCTAGAAAGGCCATGCTAGGACTTGTGTTCTAGGATTTAGAAGTCTTCAACCTCTCCCTCTTTCTATGTGATGATGGAGAATGGTTTTGTGAAGAAAAGTGACCTTATGAGGGTGAATAAGGGAGTAGGAAGTCTGGATGTGTTTTGGGAAGATCGGCTAGAGGAGGAAGATGAACCGATGTCGTTCACTCCACCTTAAGGTGCGCTGAGAAATCTGTGTTTTGCACGCAGCAATCTTCTTGACCATTTTTAAGCATGTTACATCCAGATCTGGGCTTTCGACTAAATGCGAAAGTAGAAGCCCCTGAAAATACCTTTCCAACGAGTGGTTGCATGACTTCAGGCGAAGTCTGTAGCCATGAGAAAGCCTGAACGAAATTGACGGCTGACAAACTAAGCGTGCAGAAATTGTGTTCTATACGTAGCAAAATTTAAGGCCGATTTCAAGTGTGTTACTTTCAGATCTGGGTTGTGGTCTGGACAAGAAAGTTGTAAACCATGAAAAGACCTTTCCAACGAGGGGTTACACGTCATCACCGGATTCAGGTAGCCTCAGGAATCTCCGGTCAAAGTCGCTATCCAGAAGGTGTCCTGCACCTAAAAATCTTGGGTTGGTGTAGAATCGGGTTTGGACTCGGTAGAGACAATGCAGCAAATTGACATTGAGTTTTGGTGAAGTCTTTAATGTTAACCATCATAGTTCAATGAATGATGAAGTTTGATGAATGGATACCACGTCAATTATTTGTTAAGTGAAGCGTACTTAAATGAAACGATTTGGTAGAAATTGGTGAACCAATAGAAATGTGCATCATGTTAATAATGTGTTGAAATCATTTGAAAATGAAATGTACGATGCTAATCTATGGCCATGTGAATAATTGTTTAACGGAATGAATTTAGTAGTCCAATTCTTAGAGT
Organism: Platanthera guangdongensis; assembly: GCA_039583875.1. Lineage (NCBI taxonomy): Eukaryota > Viridiplantae > Streptophyta > Magnoliopsida > Asparagales > Orchidaceae > Platanthera > Platanthera guangdongensis. The sequence continues at coordinate 24,468,679 of CM077154.1, read as the reverse complement.
GGTGTCTCCCTACAGGTAGCATTGTGAAAGGATGTAGGTGCGGGTGTTTTACCACACTGGTTTGGATAATGTTGAGAAGAGTCATAAATGGACGGTTGGGCTTGGTCCTCGGTATTCATTCCAGAGGCTCCTTCCATGCCATGATAATGTGAAATTGAATGCGGTGTGAGTCGACATGTCGTGTCGTAATCCAGGGTTAAGGATAGTGTGGCAGGTCTACGGGCTCGTCAATCGTCACACCGACGGGAGTTGACAGTTAGACCATGGGCTGTTGGGCTTGGTCCTCGGTGCTCATTTCCCGGGGCTCCATCCATGCCAAGTGAACAGTTGAGCTTGGTCCTCGTGCTTTTTACGAGTCTCCTTTTGGGTCACAACATAGGCCAGATCGGGGCTTGGTTCTCGGTCCACATCTACCTGAGACACCCACTGAGCCGTAGTACGCATGTGAGCTCTGTTGTTGTGTTCTTAGCGTTGAGGAGTATAGAGGACTAAGCGAGGTAGTGTGGATGCCCGCTTAGTAGTAGAGAAGTCCGCTCTACTGTCACTGTCTGGCCACGACGGTTGACGCTAGAGAGGTTAGCTACCTGCTCGAAAAGTGGGAACTTCAAGTCTGTGTCGATATAACGATTGCATGTGCGTGATCATAGATGAGTCATTGCATTGCATACATACCATTACAGTACATTGCATAACAAGATCCTTATCGTATAGGTTTGTATGGGCACTCCTATACGATGAGTTACTTTACTGTTAAACCGACCCTTAACTTATAAATTTGTATGTGCATTCTTATAAGTTAAGTTACCTTCCTATTGTAGTTCTATATACTTGATGGATTGATATAACTCGTGTAGAATTGCTAGTGTATCCTGCTGTTAATGATGTTATACATTTCTTCTATTGTCGCTCATGATATGTGTACTTATTCCATCTACTTGTACTTGCTTATATTACTATTTATATATTATACCCTTGTTCCTTTCTCCGCCCGGTGCCGAGAAGTCTCCGGGGGAGCGGATGTGAAAGCCACTTAGTCTTTTGATTAACAGTTGCTAGGTCTTCCTTTTTAGGAGGAAACCCCGCAAGTAGAGCAATCGAAGACTATGCAGTAGGAAAGCCAGGCTAGGATGACAGGGAATAAAGGGATGGTGTCGTCGCTACCGTCAGTTAGCGATGTTAGTTTTGAGAGATTTTGATGTAGCACCTTGGGCATGTTTTAGCTGTACTCTGATACTTTAGAAGCTTGTTGTAGCTTCTTTTATTGGTGTACTTTTGGACTTATATTACTTATGTGTGGATTGGATTCTATTATGTTTTGGTTCGGTTGGAATTTGGTTGATATTGGTTATAGCCGGCATGATAGGCGTCTTGTGGTACATGTTAGCTCGTGTACTAATGTTACCGCAAGGTGACTGTTCTGGGCATAAGACCCCTTCGTGCCATGTTTTGTGTTCCGGGAGGGGGGTCTTACAGCAGACACCTCCAGTCCGCATCTCCCACAGACTGCTCCAGTCCGTATACACTACCGACTGCTCCAGTCCGTATACACTACCGACTACTCCAGTCCGCATATCCCGCAGACTGCTCCAGTCCGCATATCCTGAGTCCACACCAGCAAGGTAGCTATCGGACTCAACGGACCCAGCTCCAACCCACATGCCTATGCGGACGCAATCTCCAATCCGCATATCCCCAAGCTCGAACCCAAGGAAACAACACTTCTACCGAACTTGGCGGACTGAGAAGCAGTCTGTGCTCCACTGCGCGATCTGCCCGGACTGAGCCAAATATGGACTTGGTTAAGAACCAACCAAGTTCACACCACTGGCCACAAGAGCCAGTCCGCACTTACAAGCGGACACCGGATCCAGTTCGCCTACCCCGGTAAACTCCAGCACATGTCCGCACTGACTGGCGACCTCCGTGATTACCACTTGCCGCTTTACCAGAGCAAGACCAAGACTTCTGCCAAGCCGGTCTACCGAGCTCCAGTTCTCTAGTCTGATTCTTGCCGGACTCTGCGGATAGAGTCGCTATCCGCCCAGTTATTTCCTGGGATCCAACTGCCTGGTGAGCACAATCCGGCCTGTCTAACCGCCGCTGCTGTCCGCGTAGTCTTCGCGAACAGTTCTCCCAGGCCGCTACAGAACAAGCCATCTGCAATATACCTACCGACCTGGCTGTCCGCCAACCCTGTCTGCGTAGTCCCCACGGATAGGTTGTCTAAGTGCTCCATTCACCCACTTTCACTCCACAATTTTCAACACTCCCCCTTGAAGTGAGAAGTGGTGAATAACTCCAGCATCTCCCGTAACCTTGCACCTGGTCCCTCCGATAGCACCTTCGAGGAGATGTCCAAGACATAGTCCCCTCCCTGTATATCATGGACCATGAGGGAGCCCTCCAGCATCTCCCGAAAGGAGCCATGCTTCCCTCTACCTTCTACTTCAGCTTCGACCTCCACTCGTGCATCACAGGAGTATCGCCACCAACCTTGGGCACAAGAGCCCAAGCCTTGTCACCTCTGAGAGTAGTCACCTCCTCATCTTTGGCGTCATCCATCTCCTTGACTCTAGTGGCGTCATCACAGCTAGAAGGTACTCGCTCGACCTCAGGTATTGCAAGGAAACATGAGACCAAGCTTGTCGTGTTCCCTTCGCTATAATGAGATGGTGGGTTGCTGATCCTCTTCGATCTCCGAAGAACCTGATCACGACTAGCCACCTCTGCTTCTCCTCTTGAACTAGCTCTGTTCCCGGGCAAACCTGGAATAATGCTGCCCTTGCTTCCTGAACAAGACGCCACCTCACTGGAACCAGGAGCAACGCTCCCCCTTCTACCTGAATCCGAAGCCTCCGCTCTCGAACATGAACTACTTGGAACATCTCTCCCCCCGCTTCTCGAACCAGAAGCCTCCGTCTTCGAGCCAGAAGCACCTGGAGCAACGCTCCCACTGCTTCTCGACCCCCGATGCCTTTGCCCCGGAGCTAGAACAACCTGGAGCTCCTGGTGACACAAGAAGCTGTCTTGCCTTCTTAGTAGCAGCCTCCTTCAGCCCACCATCTAACCTGCTCATCTTCAGCTCCACACAAAAGCTACCCCAATACGACGTCAGCTCATCGAAGACAACCTCTCTCGGCACAATGAACCTCTTCGTCGTAGGCTCCATACACCTCCATCTCCTCTTCTACTCATCATACCCAACAAAGACTAGCTTTATCTTGAGAGCATCCGGAGCGTGTATGTAGCAGGTAGATCCAAACACCTATAGGTACTTCACACTGGGCTTCACCCCAAACATCAGCTCATATGGGGTATTCACATTGATCGGACTAAGAGGCATCTGATTGATGACATGTGCCACATAGGCCATACCTTTCACCCAAAAGGCCTTAGGAATGCCTTTGCACTGAAGCCAATATTTGCAGGTCTCCGTCAACAAATGGATCATCCAAACTGCAACATCGCCTTGCTGTGAGGTATGTCCATGAGAAATCTTCGTTCGGATCCCATGCTTCCTGCAAAAGTTTGAGAACTCGGTTGAGCCAAACTCACCACCGATGCTTGTCCTCAACTTCTTGATCTGTAGGCCAAGCTGGCCTTCCGCAAGCTTCTTGAACTCCACAAACAAGCGGAACATGTTCAACTTTTCCTTCATGAAGTATACCCAGGTATACCTCAAATAGTCATCAAACAATATCAGCATGAACCTGCTGCCTCCAAGACTGGTAGTGACGGTCAGTCCCACCAGATCATAACGGACAAACTCCAAAGGTCCCTTACATCTAGACTGTGCCTTATCAGCTGTAAAGCGATAAGCTTCACCATGCTGACATCCTGCGCATGCTTGAACATCGTCGTAGGATGAACATCTAGGCAAGCCTCTTACGAGTCTTCTACCAGCCCTTGCTTTCATCTTGTACATCCCCACATGCCCAAGTCTTTCATGCAAGATAGCTGCACTATCACTGGCCTTCATCAGATCAGCACCCGAACTTATTGCTGACCCAACCAAGTTCTTCTCCTTACTCCCTACTTGAGCAACGTTCGCCGAGTACAAAAAAACCTTACACTCCTTCCTGAGATGACCATGCTGCTTGCATCTATAACACCTTGGTCCTTCCTTCCTCTTCTCATCACGTCTAAGAGAAACACTCCTCTCTTGCTAATATGAAGTAGAGGGACCATCCTGTACAGCAACCTTCACCTCCTTCCTAAACAACCCATCAAGGGAAGTCCAAACCTCTACAGCTGACCGACATCCACTGATGTTGTCCAAGAGCTCCAATGAGATCACATGCTTGAGAATAGACACCGCTCTCGCATTTGTCTCCTTCCAAGCTCTCATCTCTTCAGCATTGCCAGTCGTAGCCTCTTGTCTTTCTGCTTCGCACACCACCTCCCAAAGGTTTTCGCCAAGAAGAAAGCTCTCCATACAAGACTTCAACCTATCAAAGTTCGTCTCTTTAAGGAGTTCAATTCCAAGACCACTTGCATCTTTGATGAATTGTAAATATACTTATTTTTATGTACATTACTTAAGTCGTTTTCATTTATTTTTGTCATTTCTACTTGTTTTTATTCAATAAAATGCTCCTATTTTTGTAAATATTATACTAACTTGTTTTTTTATTTTTCAGAAAAAAATCAAAATCTGCAAAAAAATGTCATGTCACGCCCGTGACATATTGGTCACGCCCGTGAGCAGGGCGTGACAGCTCAAAATCCCGTGAAGCAGCCAATTTTGAAGAGAAAAGCCTGACACGCCTGGCCACACGCCCGTGTCCATCCGACACGGGGCGTGACCAAGCCCGTGTCTATCCCGCTTGACGATTTCAACTCGATATTCGTCGACCCAAGAGGGACACGCCCGTGTCCGATGAGCGCCACGCCCGTGTCAGCCCGACACGCCCCGTGCCGAAGCCCGTGACCATCTATCGACAATTTTCGCTCGACGTTTGTCGAGTGTCGACTCAACCCGACACACCCGACGTCACGCCCGTGACCTGGGGCGTGACTGCTCCACCTCGCCCGACAAACTGCCGCCGGCAAATCCCGAAGTCAACAACGCCTTTAAGCGTCGAACGACACGCCTGCCGTCACGCCCGTGACCGGGGGCGTGACCGTCGCGTTTTTGGCCGCAAAGTCAAATCGCCGTGAAATCCGTCGCTTCACCGAAATCTGCTGTTTAATAGTGCTGACACGCCCCCCCGACACGCCCGTGTCGGAGGGCGTGTACTTGGAAATTTTTGCCTATAAAAAGGCAGCTGCTGTATGAGTTCAGGGTTCCAAATTTTTGAACCGTTTTGATGCTAAGGGCTGCCGTTTGGAGCTAGTTTTGGGGCTATGTAAGAATCTTTCCCCCTCCTTTTCAAGTTGTTTTAAGCATTGTAATCAACCCTTTTTTGTTAATAAAATCTTTTCTTTTCATCCTTTTAATGCTTTGAAAAATCTCTGAAGGCCTCCTTTTCATCAATCCTAAGTACTTTTAATTTCATTTTCATATGCGTGTGTGTGTGTGTATGAGCTTAAAATTGCAAACTTTATGTTTTAAAATGAAAAAAACAATTTCTTTTACTATCATAATAACAAAACTTTCTAGCCGTTACTATAGCCGTTTTTTCCTTATCACATTCTTTAAAAGTAATTAGACTTAGAATTTTGTTTCCAAATACGTTCTTATGAACTTGTAAAACGTTAAAAAGGTGGTTTTCATCCCTCTTAACTTAGCTTTAACTTTGTTTCAATTATAAAACTGATGCTTCTTTTTAGCTTACTCCCACTTTTTAAACCATTTTACAATGCTATAAGAATGTATAAATTGTTATTCTTATGTTTCATCAATTTTCATTTTAAGTAATTACAAAAAAATATTTTCGCTCGAACAATTTTTATTTCCACTTTTTATGCATTTCTATCAAAGTCTAACGGTAATAATGTAAATGTTTTAATTTTTCGGGCAGTAGCCTTTCTCACTTTAATTTGAAAATTTTTTGCTCAAACAATTTTTATTTCGTCTTTTTATGCATTTCTACTGCATTTCAGCGGTAGAAATGCAGTCATTTTAGTTTTTCGATAACTTTGTTTTTCTCATTTCTCGCCCGAGTGTGTGCGTGTAAGAGATATTTTTCAGCTCCTAAGTTAAATTATGCAAGTGTGTGTGTGTGTGTTTATTTATGTCGAGTGCGTGAGTAGTTACTTTCAAGTAGAGTGCGTGTGTTGTTTTTATTTTTCCACCTACTCATTTGAGTTAATTGGCTGGATTTTATTCAAGTAGAGTGCGTGTGTTATTTTTATTTTTCCGCCTACTCATTTGAGTTAAATGACTGGATTTTATTTAAGCAAGTGTTTGTAGTTTTTATTTTTCCGCCTACTCACTTGAGTTAAATGCCCGATCTGTATTTTCAGTCCTACTCGTTTGAGTAGGACTTGTAATTTTCATTCTTTATTTTTCAGCCTACTCATTTGAGTTAAATGGCTGGATTTGATTTTCCGCCTACTCGGTAGGAGTTAAATGGTCGGACCTTATTTTGATGTAAATATTTAAGTAAGCCCTGTAATCGCATTTATTTTCTCTTACTCGTTTGAGTAGGACTCGCTTTCATTTCAGTCCTACTCATTTGAGTAGGACTTGCAATTTTCAGCTTCTATTTTCCGCCCCCACTCGTTTGAGTGGGACTTGCAATTTCAATTATGCAATTTTCAGCTTTTATTTCCCGCCCCCACTCGTTTGAGTGGGACCTGCAAATGTCAATTATGCAATTTTCTCTTATGTGTAACTTAGTTTTATTTCTGTCTCTTGTTATATGTTTGAATGAGTGCGGGTGTGCTTATTTGTAATAACTTTTCTAATGTTAGTATATTTTACTTTTCTTCTTATTTTCTTTATAACCTCTCAGCGAATAGTTTAGGACGCTCGCACAACCAAACATGTAAGCTATCCACATTCCTATGAGTGGCTAATTGCTTTTAGCCCGCGGTATCGAAGAGCTTTGGGATCTAAAATTTTTTAAAAAACCAAATGTCTAATTTTTCGATTGAATTAAAAAACTTAAGGTTTACCCTGGGTTAACGAAGCGTAGACCCACATATCGATGTGTGGGCTCTATTTCTGTTATCCGTACGCTAGCTAGCCGAGAGGTCGTGCGTATGGACAGATCACCCTTAGGTAAATAGAGTTCTGCACTAACCCTCGAGAGAGGAGGCACGCTAACTCTACCGGATTGGGTTCCCCACCCAATAGCGGGGTTCTTAGCGTATTGCGGGCATTAAGTGGAATCCTTCGTCGGACGAGAGCCCGGTCGAATAGCCTTAATGTCTAGGTGAGCGATATTCCTAGAGATAGGTGAGCTCATTATTTTGAACCTCCACGGCCAAGTTTCCGCTTTAATTAAATTGAAACTTTAGATATCTAGTTATTCAAATCTATTTTTAATCCTAACGCAATTCGATACCGGGATTTATCTCTTCATCGACTATTTTTTTAAAATCTATTTTTATCCTATTTTAATTAAATCCCTCAACTTACTATTTCGATAAAATAATAGTGTTTTCGGAGGAGTAGGGGTAATCAACCCGTTCCCGGGAATAATACGACCTCGGTATTCTCCCGAATATCAAGTACTACTTGCGACAGGTGCACTTGCCTCATCTAGCAAGCCTGCAGTGTTCGACTCACTGAACCAACCAAAGTAAGAGTCTGTTCGCAGGCCAATCATGTTTTTGGCGCCGTTGCCGGGGAAGATCTCTTTGAGTTGTTATCTCGAATCTGAAGTCTATTACTTTTACCTTTATTTCAAAAAATTAAAAAAAAAACTTACAAATTTTTCTTCAAAATCCAAAAAAAAAAGAAGAAGTTAATTTTCTACTTTCTATTTAAGGGTGTATGACCCGTGGACAGCCTTTGGAGTCTGAAATTTTGGATTTCGATCCTGAGATCGAACGCTCTCTTGCGCGTATTCGGTCTCAACGCCGAAATCCCTCTTTGGATCCCGAAGAATCCATCGGAGAACCCTCTGCCGTTGCTATGTCCAACCCCAATCCGAACGCGGCCCTTGAGCGTACAATGTCATATTACGCACGGCCAAATTTGGACGATTCTGGGTCCAGTATTGTTCGCCCGACGGTGGCGAACAATAATTTTGAGATCAAATCGAGCGTTATCCAAATGATCCAAAATGCCGTGCAGTTCGATGGACAGCCGAATGAGGACCCGAACGTTCATTTGTCTAGTTTTTTGGAGATTTGCGATACTTTTAAGATTAATGGCGTCACTGATGACGCCATTCGTTTGCGCCTATTTCCATTCTCCCTCAGATCCAAAGCTAAGGCGTGGTTGAATTCCCTCCCACGAGGATGTATCACCACCTGGGCCGAGCTTGCGGAGCGGTTCTTAACGAAGTATTTTCCGCCCGCCAAAACTGCAAAGTTGCGGGCGGACATTTCTTCGTTCGTGTAGAACGATTCTGAGTCTCTTTTTGACACTTGGGAGCGCTTTAAGGAATTCCTCCGCAAGTGTCTGCACCACGCGCTGCCTGAATGGTTGCAGGTCCAAATATTCTACAATGGGCTTAACTATCAGACGCGTCAAATGATTGAAGCGGCTGCCGGGGGTACCTTGAATAATAAGACCCCTGAGGCTGCCCAAGCTCTTATTGAAGAGATGGCTATGAACGCCTACCAATGGAACGTCTTGTGGGGACATCCCAAGCAGGCGGCCGGCCTCTTCGAAGTGGATGCCACTTCCCACTTAGCCCTTCAAGTTGAAAGGCTGGCGAAGCAGGTGGAGGAGATGTCTGCTGCCTCCACCACTCCGCCTTGGGCGATTCCCCCTAATGTCAGCGTAGCAAATGAATTCGTAGACTACGTGAGAAATGCTGGGCGACCTTCCTTCAACCCCAACAACAACCCTTATAGCAATACCTATAATCCGGGTTGGAGGAACCACCCCAACATCTCATGGAGCAATGCGAATAATGCACAGCGCCCGCCCAATTCTTTTGCGCCCGGATTTCTGCCGCCTCCCCCTCTTCCAAAACCCTCCCCGATGGAGGAGAATTTTTCAAAATATATCGCTTCCAACGAGTCAAATATCCGGAACATCACCGGATCGCTAAAAAACTTAGAACTCTAGGTTAGACAGCTAGCGCGAATGATGTCCGAGCGCGCGCTCGGGGCACTGCCGGGAAACACGGAGCCCAATCCGCGGGAAAATATCAACGCTATAACCCTCCGTAGCGGAAAGGAGGTGATCGATCCAAAATGGATCGATCCTCAGGTACATATTTCACCTCAGACCCCTCTTCCCCCTTCTTTGATTACGCCACCTTTACAAATTTTAAATGAAAAAATTATTAAAACGCCCTTGTCGTATCCGCATAAACTTAATAGTGAGCGTAAGGATGCGCAATTTGAAAAAAATATTTTATTATTAAAACAAATTCATATTAATGTTCCCTTCTGCGAGACAATCTCTCAGATGTCTAAATATGCGAAATACTTAAAACAACTTCTTTCAAATAAACAAAAATTAGAAAATATTTCGCACATTTCTCTTAATGCTGACTGCTCAGCGGCTATTACAAATAAATTACCCCTAAAAAGAAATGACCCGGGACGGTTCTCCATCCCGTGCCTTTTTGGCAATATATTAGTAAAATACGCTCTTGCAGATTTAGGCGTGAGTATTAACTTGATGTCGTTCTCGCTCTTTCAAAAATTAGGTTTGGGCACTCCGGCCCCTACTAAAATGCGAATCCAACTAGCGGATCGCTCGGTTAAGTTTCCCGTCGGGGTAGTGGAGGACGTACTTGTCCAAGTTGATAAGTTTATCTTTCCGGTAGACTTCGTCATCTTGGACATCGAGGAGGACACCGATGTACCAATTATACTAGGTCGCCCTTTTCTCGCTACCTCCCGCGCATTAATTGATGTCAGTAACGGTTGTCTCCTCCTTCAGGTAGGAGATGACGAAGTTACTTTCTCCATCAATCCCTCCATAGGAGACTCGTCATCGAGCGATGACTTTTGTTATAATTTAGACACATATATCAGAGATTGTTCTTGTCACAACCCGCATTTTCACCGCAAATAAAGTTTATCAGAGTAAGGGAAAATGCGCATCATGATGCCACGTCAGCAGGGGATAACTGCGGACGCTCAGGCAGACACCAAGTGACAATGAAGAAAGGTTCCTTTTTAAGTTGTTTTAAGGAAAAATCAGTCACGAGTAGAAGTTAGCCGTATCCCTCGGCTTAGTGGCTCATCTAGTCCACGAATTAAAATATAAGATATGCTGCGGAAAAATACTTGATTAGATTAAGTCAAATATCCTACATGAGAATAAACGTCCCCAAAGGACAACTCATGTCATGCAAGACTCTAAATTTATTATAGTAGGGAAGATAGCTTTTACGGTCGCCAAAAATAACAAGTTAGAGTTTCAAATTATGCAATGCATGAAGTAGTAGTAGTAGGTTTTATAGTTGAAAATACCTAACATGCATTCCTAGCATAAATCATCCCAGAGAGCAAGTAAAACTTCCACTTTTAAATAAATGAGCAGCTAGCAAGTATCAACAACTAACAATCAGTGGGCGCCAACAAGCTGACACGAACCCACGTACAAAAGTATGTCTGAACTAGTAAAAACAAAAACAACAACAAACTACCTCGCTATAACGAGGTAACAACCACGACCAACACTGCCGCCAGAAATCCAACACCGGCACTGCTAACTGCTACTGCTCTGAACCTGAGGCATTCCAAAAACAGAATACCTCAGCAAGAAGGTACAAGTAGTGGCAGGAAAAGTAATAAGCCAAAATAAACAAAGGTCAACAGGGGTACCAATCCAAGACCAAAAGCACTGAAGTAAAGTACAAAAGAAAACAGGGCATCAATAGGAAAAGAACTCCTACGTGATTTTTCACGTCCACAAGGGTGCACCAAATGCACAAGGCTATAAGGTGGCTACATGATTATTTCACCAGAAAGAAAAATACAAAAACCTTATTAGGCACCTGTGGTCGACTCTACCCGAACACACGGGCGAAGTGGTCACTCTTGGACGCACCACCCAAAAACACGGGCGAAGTGGTCGCTCATGGACACACCCCCCAAAAATCACAGGCGAAGTGGTCACTCTTGGACACACCCCCCAAAAAGAAACAAAACGGATATATAATCCGTCTAACTGCGACGGAGTCTCATACTCTCCACCATACACTGTAGACATCCAAAAACCAGGTAGACTTCCATAGGGCACTAATGAAGGTGACAAACACTTCAGAGGTGGAATCGTCCACCAACTCTCGCATTTAAGAACCCAAAGAAACCACAACACAAAATATCTCGGGATTTGGCTCGACAGATTCTACTAGACATTACCGAACTCAAGACGCGGTTGATCAACCCTTAGGAACGATTTACAACCCTAATTAAACTCTAATACGTTTGATAACGAGAGCTAAGGCACTTAAGCCATCGCTAAGACACTTCAAGAACGATTAAACATAAATAGACAAGATCGAGGTTAGCATGGCAAAACATCATAACGACATGTGATCAACAAAGCGGTTAATCATAGCAATAATTTGGAAGAATAATTGTAGAAAATTTTAGGGGACGTGAAAACATAGCCGTTACCATCGATTCGGACAAGGAGAAAATGAGGAGAAACCACCACTTGCCTTGGTTTTACCGGAAAAGTCCACCGAAATCACTCCACGTCATAGATCGGGGCAAAAGGATGCGGGAGAAGTTGAAATCTAGACAAAAATGGCCAAAATAGAGGTTAGCGCCGAAAAACACTAACGAGAAATCTCAAGAAACGGGAAAGAAATTACCACGAGGGTGTAGCTCTCGGCGAGAGCTTTCCAGATCTATGCTCGGATGAAGATTTCGAGCACCGGAGCACCGTCGGCGGCTACCGAAAGGTTCACGAAATATTTCTCTCTCACGCTCACGCCGCTCTCTGGTTCGGGAAGAAGGATCGAAGAAGAAGAAGAAATATTCTAGTATAATATGTATATATATATATACATATATATATATATATACAAAGTTATATAAAGATATATAAGGATATATATATTATATATATATATAAAAGGTTCTGTATAAAAACGTTATATATATGTTCGGGTGCGCGGAAGACGAAAATAAGGGTTTATGATGGCTTCAAATCGAAAAGTAGTCAACATGAAAGTTGTTGATCTCGTCAAGACGCACAAATTGTATGTTAACTATTTTTCCATACGACATCGTTTTGACACTCAAAAAAAAATCCCGAACCTAAACAGCAAAGGACTACACGAGAACAAGCTTACGGGTACTCGAGAGGTAGAAAACGGTTACTCGAGTAGGCAGAAACAGACACTCGAGTATATATAAAAATTACTCGAGACAGAAATTCGTACACGAGTAGGTACATAATAACAACTCGAGTAGCAGCAAGAGAAGCACTCGAGACAATTAAAAATTACTCGAGTAGGAGAAAAACTACTCGTGTAGGTAAGAAGCATTACTCGAGTAGGTAGAAATATTACTCGAGTAGGAGAAAAGGATTACTCGAGTATATACAAAAAGTACTCGAGTAGCAGAAAAAGTACCCGAGTAGGTCAGAAATATTACTCGTGTATGAGGAAAATAATACTCGAGTAGATGAAAATATCACTCGAGACATTAGGAGGATGTACTCGTGTAGGTACAACTAATCACTCTAGTAATTGAAGTGAGTCACTCGAGTATATCTATAACCACCCGAGAGAAGAAACTAGAATTTGCACAGCAGGTAAAAGTTTTTACAAATATATCTTGGAAATTAAACTATATGAATGAATAGTGTTTTTCATTTTTGAATAGTACTTCAATATTAAAATATTCATATTTATATATTTTTGAATAATGAACTTCGAGGCCAAAACGGAGGCCCGAACGCGCGCCGAATCAAACGAAATTCGCACCGTAGGCGAACACTAACGCTACGGACACAATGGAGAAGTCAAAACAAAAAATCCGACGAGCCATTCCCGAGATATTAATCTTCGAATTATACGGCGAACATAAACAATCCAAAACTTCAATCGCGCGCCGAGACTCCAAAGCTGCTCGAATTGCGACGAAACTTGACGAGCAAGTCCAAAATTACTTAACTTAAATTCCAAATGAAAAATCTTCCCATTACAACAAGAATTCGGCCTATTCGACCGCACGGACGCGAAATTGCCTTAACGGCATTGCGCCGTCAAATCGACGTTAAAAGTAACGCCACGACGTCATAAATCTGACGTTCCCAAACAAATAAAATCATCGAAAAATCGGGGGCGTTACAGTCACTCCCCCTAAAAAGAAGTTTCATCCCGAAACTTAACACAACTCCAAAACCAATCAAAACAATACAATTAAACATAACTGAAAACATAACGACATACCTGAAACTAAGAGTATAGGTGCGGGTGAGATTCCCTCATCACCGATTCCAATTCTCACGTCGCGCTCTCGACGTCTTGATTTCTCCAAATAATCTTGACCATAGGGATGGTCTTTCTCCGCAACACCCGCTCTTGAAAATCCAGAACACGAACAGGTTCTTCCACATAAGTAAGGTTGGGCTGAATCTGGGGTATCGAGTCGAGGACTTGACGATCATTACGAACACATTTCCACAACTGGCTCACATGGAACACATCATGGACACCAGAGAAGGTCGCAGGCAATTCCAACCTATAAGCTGACACACCGATGCGCTCAAGAATCTAGAAAGGTCCCACATACCGGGGGTCTAACTTGTGTTTCCTTCCAAACCTTTTAACACCAGACATCGGAGAAACCTTTAGAAAAACCAAGTCTCCAACCGCAAACTCCAGATCGACCCTTCGAAGATTAGCATACTTCTCATAGCGCTCTTGAGCCACACGAAGCCTTTCTCGAATATGTGTCACAGCACAATTCATCTCTTCAAGAGCTTCCCGACCTAACAACGGTCTCTCACCAACTTCAACCCAAAACAGTGGGGTTCTACAACTCCTCCCATACAAGGCCTCAAACGGAGCCATCTGCAGACTCTCTTGATAACTGTTATTGTAAGCAAACTCCATGAGTCTGAGACGCTCATCCCAAGCACCACCATGATCCAAAATATAACACCTGAACATATCTTCTATGATTTGATTTACTCTTTCCATCTGACCATTAGTCTGCGGATGATAGGCAGTGGAATACCTTAAATCGGTAACCAACCCCTCCTGTAGACTCTTCCAAAAACGAGACGTAAATCTAGAGTCCCGATCCGATACAATGCTAACATGCACTCCATGCAATCTGATAACCTCTTCAAGATACAGCTCAGCTATCTTTTTCATCGAATACACAATCTTAAATGGAACAAAATGAGCACACTTTGTCAATCTGTCAACTATCACCCACACTGAGTCATGCCCACGGGGAGATTTTGGCAGACCGGTGATGAAATCCATTGAAATACTTTCCCATTTCCAACTTGCAATATCAAGCGGTGTCAATTTACCGCCAGGCCTTCTATGATCAGCCTTAACATGCTGACAAGTAAAACATTCCGATACAAACTTTGTGATGTCGTTCTTCATCCCTGACCACCAAACGATTTGCTTCAGATCTTTATACATCTTTGTGGAGCCAGGGTGGTAGGCTACACTGGAACCATGAGCTTCGGCACAAATCTTAGCTCGAATATCGTCAAAGGCGGGGACGCAAAATCTACCCCGATACTTCAGGGTGTCCAACTCGTCCACAGAGAAATCGGATAGCTCTCCCTTCTCCGTTCTATTCCGGAGATGTAACAAATCCGGATCATCCTTCTGATGTGCTCGAGTAAGGGAAATCCAAGAAGGTTCTTCTGCTTCTAGACTTGCAGGCATAGTACAACTCCCAACTTCAATATCCATCAACAAAAATTCTTCTACCAAGGACTGTACTGACAGATTAAAAATTTTGGTGGTCTTCCTACTCAAGACATCGGCTACTACATTAGCCTTTCCTGGATGATAAAGAATTTCCACTTCATAATCCGCCACAAATTCTAACCACCGACGTTGGCGCAAATTTAGTTCTTTCTGAGTGAAGACGTACTTCAAACTCTTATGATCCGTATAGATCTTGCACAACGCGCCATACAATATGTAACATCCCATGTTACTTCTAGACCCCTCAACTTAGATTGGGTTAGGCATGGGTGAGATTTGAGGAGACCAGCTAGGTTTGACCCCAGGTAGTGGGTGGTAGCCATGTGGGGCCCACTATAAGACCATAGTCAAACTAGGTCAAACTAGCCTAAGTGGGGACCCTAGCCACACCATGACCCCACCACATTGCCCTAACCCTAAAGACAATCTAAGTGGCCCCTAGGGTTTGTCACTGGGTCAACATTTTGACCCCAGTTGACCAAGGTCAACCTTGGGCTTAATTTGGTCAAACCCACACCCATAGGCCTAATTAACCTAAGTGGGGCACCCCCCTTGACCCAAACCAAGTTGGGTGGTGCCACTAGACCCATTTCCACCAGGTGGGGTCAGTCCACCCACCATAGTTGACCAGTCAACCCCAAAAGTCAAATTGGTCAACAATTTGACCTAAGGAATGAAATGAAGGCCAAGTCACTCCCCCTTGGACCAAGCCCACCAAAATTGGCCCATAGTCAGCCCAAGTGAACAAGACCAACCCTACCCCTCTAAATCAGGAGAGAGAAGGCATGCAAGGGGGGTAAAATTGGAAATTTTAGGAGAAGAGGAGAGAGAAAGAGGGATGAAGGAAATGGTGGCCACATGGCCACCCCATCAGCTGACTTAGGCTGCCCAAAACCAAGTGGCTGACCTCCCCTCTTCATTTCCAGCAGAATTCCAGAGCTGAGAGCCACATGGCAGCTGGGTGAAATCTCCAAAGCCCAAAACCGAGCTAGCATTGGAGATATCTCCACTTATAGCCCACCTCAGTCCAAACAGAGCTCACCATCAGCTTCAGAAGGCCGAGAGGAGTGGAATTCGACTACTTACTCATGGAGAACGGTGGAGAATTCAACTTTCGGGGAGGAGCTCGCCGGCGCACCACCACCACGGCAAACCGCCGCCTGACCCGCAGCCAAGCCCCGATTATGGTGCGTTTCACTTCACCTCTACCCGCACTAGCTTCTTAGATCAAATAGGCGAGAGATCGGGCTCAATTGAGCCCGATGCCATGTGAGAAAATCGAGAGATTTCTAAGTTTCTGAAACCACTCGGGATCGCCGTCGCCGCCGTCTCCCGCCGCCCCATCGCCGGGAAATGATAGCCACCACCACCGTGAAGGTGATGGCACCATTGGCCGGAGGTGGCGACGCCTCAGCTGGCCGGAAACCGCCGGCAAAATCGCTCCAGGTCGGCTCGATCTCATCCGTTGGCTGGAGGTAGACGATAACCGGATCCCGTCGATTCTTACTTTAAGATTCGTGCGCCGATTATTAATATAAATCAGATTAATATATGAATAGTGTCATTTTCTGTCACACTTAATCAGTACTTTTGCATGTTAAATTTAGGCCTCCTAGAGGCATTTCCAGACCTTAGACCCTCAATGAAAAATGTAGCCTAGGGTCTTACCTTTAAAATGCCACCCTAAACATACATTTTGGAGTGGTGTACAGCCCTGTAGGACATTTCTCTTAGGACTGGTCCTAGACTAGGTCAAAAATTATATTGGATGCCCTGGTCTCAATATTAGTCACCATGATCCCAAATTTTGGGCACATGCATGATTAGGGCTTACTTACCTCCTGCCAAAATTTAGGAATTTTTGGAAAATATTTTCCTATAGTTTTTGGTAAAATATCAAAATTTGAATAAATGATATATATGGAGTTCTACTCCTCCCCATGGCCCCAAATTTTGGTGGTGGGTCAGTGGGGTCACCCTTGGTGCATGATAAAATTTTCAGCACCTTGTGATCACTGCATGTGGGAGAATCCACTTGCATGTGCTAGCCTATGTTAAGGCTTGGTGTGCAAATAGCAAAAATGCAAATTGGTGAATTTAGCCCAATGGTTGCATGCAAGAATTATGAAATTATTTATAGTGGCTCATTAGGGTAAATGTCACTCTTCAAATTAATAATGGAATTTTTGGAATCAAAATTCCATTTATTGGAATTTACTTTATAAATAGCTATTTTGGAATTAAAAATTGGAAAATAGGATTTATTCAAGTACAAATCCAAACAACATTACCAAGGCATAGATTACATCACATTTGACTTAGGAAAATTATGATTTCTCTGTTTTGAAGAACCTTGGAGTAGATACCCTAAATTTCCCATTTTACCCTTATCATGATAATTCTTGAAATGATATATTTATACCTCTGAAAAATTTGAGATTTATTCTACTGTCATAAAATGTTGATATTAGTTTATCATGAATTTCTTAGAAATTTATTGGATGCATTACTTGTGTTAAATTAGTACAATGGCATTTTGGTAAATACCTTATAATGGAACCCCATAGGCCATCTTACATTCAATTTTGATGATTCTCTGCCAATAGCCATAATTTAGTGTCTTAAAGGCTCTGTAATTTTTCTGGAATTTTTGAGTATATAATGCTTATACTTCATGTGTAAAATGGAATTTATGTGGGATTGTTATTAAATAGAAAATGACAATAAATAATTTAAGGAAAATTATGAAATTCTGAAGGCAGCAATATTTGGTTAATATACATCTCAGGAAAAATTTCCTAAGTCAGAGGATGCTTAATTAAATCACTTCATGTGTATTGTGGCCGAGCATTTAAATTAAGAGAATTAATTAAATGACCATTGGCCAGGAAAAATTATGAGAATCCTTAGGGTAGTTCCCTTAGTCCATAATACCTTAGGATAAATATTTAGAGGCAAGATGCCTTAAGTTTTGGAAGATCACATCTCTAGGGTAAACATAGGTCGTGGTCTGCATATAACACAAATAGGTCTTGCCTTAGGGAATTACCAGGGGACTGATTATCGGCAGAAATAAGAGAGAGTTCAACATATGTAACCCTGGTGGGTAGAGTTTTTCTTAGTGAGGGATCAAAAGTGCAAGTCTTAACTAACAACTGGAGTGGGGATCGGCGGAAGACCGTCGGTTTTCCCGGTAATAACTTAAGTCACTAGGGTTATACTAAAGCAATAAGGAGAGTTGGGAAGATACATGGGTAACCATCAACTAAAATAAATATCCTTGCGAAAGGGAACGCTGGGCGTAATCCCAACACAGTTCCTAGTGCCCCTTGAGAGCCCTTCACAGGGAATACCGGGGGCAGTCCTGGGATTAACCTTAAATCTCTAAGTATAATAAACCGTAGGCAAGAGTAGTTTAATAGGTTAGGACATTGTTGTACCTTCTCGCCCGTGTGTGGGCTGGAGAGATTCATGACATATGCTCACCCGTTTTGGGGTTTGAGGGAGTTGGTATAAAGGCACTGATGTGCGTTCTCACCCGTGTTTGGGTTTGAGGGATTCAGGACGGGTTTTGGTCCTGCGAGCGGAAGGCTCGGTATGAATTACTTGGATGTGCATAAATATCGTGGCGGGGCATGCGGTACTGGCCGTTCGTCACACCGATGGCAGTACGGTGCACCAGGCGGTTGTGGGAGTTAGAGGGGCCAGTGGGTTGTTTTACACTGCGGTCTGGAGGACGACCCCCGATAACACACATCCGACCCAACAAGACTGACGGGTTTGTCAGCAAAGTACGTACGCGAGACTCTAGAGTGCACCTTGGACGTGTACAGAGGCGTATGAGAGGGGTCTAAGGCTTGGTAGTGTGCATACCGGTCTAGAAGCGGAGACGCCCGCTCCGCTGCTGCCGTAGCCACAGCGGTGGTACCCGAGAGTGATGCTAGCTCTCAAAAAGTGGGAACTAAAGGTCTGTGATCACAGAGTCGTTGTGTGTGAGTTGCACTTGCCTGCACATAAAATTGCATCATATCATTCATTCATATTAGGTCATACGCTTCATAGATCCTTATCATATAAATTAGTATGGGCTCTTTTATATGATAAGTTAAATTTCCTGGAAATCCTAACTTATATATTTGTATGGGCATTTATATAAGTTAGGGTACGCTTGTGATGATAGCATAGTGGTAGCTTAGCTTATTTACTTGTTCATACTGCTGCTTCTTTACCTTTCATTACTGCACTACTTGTTACTTGTTACTTGTACCGTACATAGAATTGCTAGAGTAGATCTACAGTATTTATTACATCATTAGTTAGATATTGTCACCTACTTCCACCTTGTTACCCCTTGTTGTCCTCCGCTTCGTCCTCCCGCTCGGTGCCTAGGAGCTGCGGGGCGAGGTGTGGAGGAAACGACTTAGTCTTTTTGACTAATGGTCGGTGACCAACTATTTTTAGGAGCCCGTGGAGATGGAGCACCAGCACGTCGAGGAGGCAGGGCATGAGGAGCAGATACCACTTCAGCAGGCTACTACCACTACTGCGCGTCCTCAGGTGGGACGAGTCTTGATGTTCTAGTTTAGCTTCCGCATTTACCATTTTGTGAGAGAGAGATTTGATGTACTGGGCATAAGCCCTTTTTACTCCTTCTTCTGTACTTTTCTGTGGACTAGTGATGTACTATTCATTTCCTTTATATGATTGTACTGTGACTTGTGGACTGATGGCATTTTATACTCAATTATACTTCTTATTTCTCATATTGGCCTACAGGTTTATGATCGTACTAGCCGGCAGAATCGGCGTGTTGCGGTGTCGACTAACCCGTGAGTTAGTGCCACCGTAAGACGGCGGTTCTGGGCATAAGATCCGGTAGCCCTCCTTGGTAAGGGGGAGGGGGGTCTTACAAACTGGTATCAAAGGAACAACGATCATATGAGAAACAAGTCCACAACATGGGACCACCCCCGCCCCAGCATTAGTTTGCGGACAAACTATGCAGCGGAAGCAGTGGTGTGCCCATGTACAAAAGTCACAGAAATGGTCCACAAAGTACAATTTGATAGACCAATTTTGCTTTAACCTTACCTTTATGCAACCTCCACAGGTCGCAGCGCCGCAAAATGTGGCTCCTCCCCCTCCAGCTGCCACTCCATTCCTACATACGGAGATGGGGCAGACCCTGACGGCGATTTTGGATGCCTTTAGAGCCCAGCAAGTCCCGGCTCCACAGCCAAATCCGGGGTCGAGCTGGCTGAGTGCATTCAAGAGCCTGTCCCCACCGACGTACCGTGGGACAGAGGATGCAGTGAAGATGGAAGAATGGCTGGAGGCCATACACGAGATCTTAGCGGGCATCAGCTGCCCAGTCGGCCAGGCAGTACCTCTAGCCACCTCGGTGCTAGAGGCCCACGCGAAGAGATGGTGGAAGTCAGTCCGGGAGACTACTTATGCGGACTTAGAGCTGTCGGAGATATCTTGGGAGGAGTTTGGCGATGTGTTTCTGGAGCACTTCGTCTCTACTACGGACAGAGATGCTTTGGAGGAGAGGTTTTTGAACCTCAAGCAGGGGACCAGATCTGTGATAGAGTACCAGAGGGAGTTCTCCCACTTGGCCAGGTTCGCGGGGATTCAGGACACCGACGACAGGAGGTACGCAAAGAGGTTCTACCGGGGCCTCAGGGATGATCTGAGGCAGGCTTTGTTATTCATTTCACATGGCACATCCAGGCAGATCATCGAGATGGCGAAGAAGCTGGAGGCTGACCAGCTGATGGTGCGAGCCGGAGGGAAGAGACCATTTGATGGATCGACATCAGGTGAGAGCAGTAGGGGCTCTCAGAGGGGCAGGACCATTGGATACAGGAGGGGTGGGGGACGTCGTCGTCCCAACTTCAGGCAGGAGCAGGGGCCTCCTCCAGCTTTGGCTCCCCCACCTCTACAGATGCACGATCCGAGGAGACAGGATGACCGAGGCCACCGACAAGTGGTTTGTTATGGGTGCCGCCAGCCAGGGCACATCAGGTCGGAGTGCCCGCACCGATTCCATCCCCCTCCTCCTCCTCCACCTCCAGTGGCCCCTGTACAGCAGGGCCGAGGACGAGGCCGAGGACGAGGCCGAGGCCGGGGATATCATGGCCGGAGGCGCGAGCAGGAGCAGATATACGCCTTGGACCTCACAGAGCCGAGGAATCCCGAGGAGGTCATTACAGGTACTTGAAGTTAGTTTTGAGTTTCCTTAAATTTTCCAATGATATATATATAGTACCTGGAACCATAGGATAACAATTAACCTTCACATAAACAAACCTCAGGCATAGTCATGATCAGCGGCAAGCCTGCCCATACTCTTTTCGACACGGGTGCGTCACACTCGTTCGTATCCGAGGCCTTCATCGACGGACTCGAAGGCGTGGAGAGGTTCCCTGGACTAGAGATGAGGGTACGCCTACCCGATGGGTCGGAGCTGCGGACTAATGCACATTGCGACATGGAGGCCGAGATTGGCGGCAAGGCTTTTGAGGCGCCGGCGACTATTCTGAAGCTGCAGGACTTTGACTTGATCTTGGGCATGGCCTGGTTGCACCGGAACCATGCCCAGATAGATTGTCCGTCCAGGAGGATCACGCTGAGACATGGCGACTCTCATGTTATCGTTGAAGGTATCCAGCCTATCTGCCACCTACTATTATCTTCTATACAGGCTGTGAAGGCCCATGAGCAGGGCGAAGAAGTCTATATTGTCTGCTTCGAGATGGTGGGGACAGAGGCAACTATCTCAGATATTCCGGTGGTTCGGGATTTCTCCGACGTATTCCCGGAGAAATTGCCCGGGCTACCGCCTGCTAGAGACTTGGATTTCAGGATCCAGCTAGTGCCGGGAGCGAAGCCGGTGTCCCCAGCACCCTACAGGATGGCTCCTAGAGAATTAGCAGAGTTCAGAACTCAACTGCAGGAGCTAGTCGAGTCAGGATTTGTACGGCCTAGTTCATCGCCATGGGGAGCGCCAGTTCTATTTGTGAAGAAGAAGGACGGATCACTGCGATTATGTATAGATTACCGGGAGCTGAACCGGTTGACGGTCCGAAACACCTACCCTCTGCCTCGGATAGATGAGTTATTTGACCAGCTATAGGGAGCATTCTGGTTCTCCAAGTTAGATTTGCGATCCGGCTATTATCAGCTCCGTATCAGGGAAGAAGACATACCGAAGACGGCTTTCAGTTCGCGCTATGGATTATACGAATTCACGGTGATGCCTTTTGGGCTCACGAATGCTCCTGCTGCATTCATGAGTCTGATGAACCGTGTTTTCGAGCCTTTCTTAGATCGCTTCGTGAAAAAGAGCTAATGATACCTAGCAACCATTCGTAAGCAACTAACCGAATAAAAAGACATAACTACAAATTGCTACTTATAACGTAAAAAACGGATGCCTATATTTAAGAAAAAGAAACTAGTAGAACTAAACTATGTTAAACTGATAAATTTAGAAAACCTATTCAAAGAAATCTAAATAGAACTAAGGAACCGCACGGGCCTACACATCACTAGAAGAAACATAAAAATAAAGATAGAAAATAATTTTAGGTTTTGTTTTTCAAATAGATTTTAGCACAAAATTTTTTTTGATTTTTGTTTTTCTAATTTTTTTGGGTTTTATATTTTATAATTTTTTTGGATTTTAGATTTTGATGACATAAAATACTATACTAATATAAAACATAATTTTGTTTTTTTTTTGAAAGAAGAAGAACAAAAAGGAAAAGACAAAAGAAACTAGACCCCCCATGCTTAAATCCTTCATTGCCCTCAATGAAGAAAACATAAAGAAAAAGAGAAGGGGACTGAGAAGAAGAGAAAAAGAAAAATGCAGGGAAAATAATAAAAAAGAACAGGACTTCCCCGGGTTCGTGAGATGAAGGCGGATGTCGCTCCCCCATGCTTGCTTTTTAGAGTACTTGATCGTCAGCAGGTATGACTTGATCCATCTGATATCAGCAACGGCGGAGCGGCGACCACGAACATGGACTTGATTGGCCTCCGGTAGGAAGAGCAAAATAAAAGCAAAACATAGATAGAGTCCATGGGCAGATGCCCGATAATGTTTTTTTATTACAATCATTTAAAGTCCGAATAAAAGAGTCACAGAATAAAAATAATAAGTCCAAAACGAAAATGTCCATCAGAAAATAAGAGAACTAAGAATCAAACAGAAGATTCTCCTTGGCAGGAGTCACAGAATCATTAGAGAAATAGAGTTTAAGTCTATGACCATTAACTTTAAAGTCCCCCTTATCGGGGTGTGAAAGTAGCACAGTGCCGTAAGGAAAAACATCCTTGACCGTGAACGGTCCGGACCATCTAGATTTGAGCTTTCCCGGGAAGAGACGTAAACGCGAATTAAAAAGAAGAACTTGATCGCCTGGTTTAAAAGTTTTAGGGTGGCGCAGGTTCTTATCGTGATACAATTTCGTGCGTTCTTTGTAAATTTTATTATTTTCGTATGCGTACGCTCGCCACTCGTCAAGCTCATTTAGTTGGTTTTTTCTATGCTCGCCGACCGAGTGCGGATCGAAATTAAAAAACTTTAACGCCCAGTACGCACGGTGTTCTACTTCTACCGGAAGATGACACGATTTTCCATAGACTAATCGGAAAGGAGTACAACCGATGGCGGTCTTGTACGCTGTCCGATAGGCCCACAGAGCATCGTCCAATTTTAAAGACCAATCCTTACGAGAAGTAGAAACGTTTTTCTCCAAAATTCGTTTAAGTTCGCGATTGACTACCTCGACCTGACCGTTAGTTTGGGGGTGATAAGCGGTGGATAATTTATGCGTAACGCCATATTTGGCTAAAGCCTTAGTGAGTTGAGCGTTGCAAAAATGACTTCCCCTATCACTAACGATCGCTCGAGGAAAACCAAAGCGAGAAAATAATTTTTTTAAAAATTTGACAACAACGCGAGCATCATTATTTGGTAGAGCTTGGGCCTCGGCCCACCTAGAAACATAATCGACTGCGACTAGAATATATTTATTTCCTAAGCTGGAGGGAAATGGGCCGACAAAGTCTATGCCCCATAGATCAAAAACTTCGCATTCGAGAAAGTAGTTTTGTTCCATTTCATGTTTATTTGAGAGATTTCCAGTCCGCTGGCATCGATCGCACCCGCCCACAAAGATTTGTGCATCTTTAAATATGCTTGGCCAATAGAAGCCAGCACTAAGTACTTTGTGTGCGGTGCGGTTAGCTTGATAGTGCCCGCCAGTCGGACCTTCATGAACATGTTTTAAAATTAGGTGACCCTCTTCCCGTGAAACACATCTCCTAACCACCTGGTCCGCACAAATGCGAAATAGAAATGGGTCTTCCCAAAAATAATACTTCAACTCCGAAAAGAATTTCTTCTTTTGGTGAGTGGAGTATTCTTTTGGGAGGACCCGGGCCACAAGATAATTGGCCAGATCGGCAAACCAGGGGGTAGGAGATGAAGAAATAGTAAAAAGACGCTCATCCGGAAAAGAATCATTAATAAAAGTTTCATTTAAAAGATCTAGATTTGGATTTTCAAGACGAGAGAGATGATCAGCTGCTAAGTTTTCCGCTCCTTTCTTATCCCGAATCTCCAAGTCGAATTCTTGAAGTAAGAGGATCCAACGGATAAGACGCGGCTTGGCATCCGGTTTAGAAAGGAGGTACTTCAGAGCGGAATGATCCGTGAAAACAATAACCTTAGAAAGAGTAACATACGGTCGGAATTTATCAAAAGCAAAAATAACCGCTAAGAGCTCTTTCTCCGTCGTGGTGTAGTTTTCTTGCGCAGACGTGAGAGTTTTACTAGCGTAGAAAATCGGATGAAAGTTCTTAGCGATTCGTTGACCTAAAACCGCACCTACCGCATGATTACTCGCATCACACATGATTTCGAAAGGTAAATCCCAAACTGGGGCGATCAAAATAGGGGCATTTATAAGTTTAGATTTAATTAATTCAAATGCCGCGAGACATGATTCATCAAAAACAAAAGGAGTGTCTTTTTCGAGAAGGTGGGTGAGAGGCTTAGTAATTTTTGAAAAGTTTTTAATGAATCGTCGATAAAAACCCGCATGCCCTAAAAAACTTCTAATTGCTTTAATATTTGTAGGCGGCGGTAACTTTTCAATTACTTCGATTTTTGCCTTGTCCACTTCAATTCCCCTAGCGGAAATGTTGTGGCCAAGTACTAAACCTTCACGTACCATAAAGTGGCACTTCTCCCAATTTAAAACTAGATTCGTTTCTTCGCAGCGTTGTAAAACTTTTTCCAAATTTTCTAAACATAAATTAAAGGAGTCGCCAAAAACAGAAAAATCATCCATAAAGATTTCCATAATATTCTCTACATATTTATCAAAAATGGCAAGCATACACCGCTGAAAGGTGGCGGGTGCGTTGCATAGTCCGAAAGGCATTCTACGATAAGCAAAAGTTCCGAAAGGGCAGGTGAATGTCGTCTTCTCTTGGTCCTCGGGTGCGATAGGGATTTGAAAGTATCCCGAGAGACCATCGAGGAAGCAATAAAAATTGTGCCCGGACAACCGTTCTAGAATTTGATCGATAAAGGGGAGGGGGAAGTGATCTTTTCGAGTGGCATCGTTTAGCTTACGGTAATCGATGCACATCCTCCATCCCGTTATCGTCCTAGTTGGAATTAAGTCGTTATTTTCATTTGGTACTACCGTAATCCCTCCCTTCTTAGGAACAACCTGTACCGGACTCACCCACTGACTATCGGAAATCGGATAAATTATCCCCGCATCTAATAACTTAAGCACCTCTTCCTTCACAACCTCTTTCATATTTGGATTAAGACGACGTTGTGGTTGAACTACACCCTTAGGATTATTGTCAAAAAATATTTTGTGTGTGCAGAAGGAGGGGCTTATGCCAGGAATATCACAGATTTGCCACGCTATAGCTCGGCGATGCTTTTGTAGTACTTCGATCAACTGATCGTTTTCGGATTGAGATAAATAGGCCGAGATTATAACGGGCAACTTAGAATTTTTTTCAAGAAAGGCATATTTTAGATGATCAGGGAGTGGTTTTAAATCCAGATGGGGTGGCTCATTATAAGAGTTTTTCAAATTCTTATCTTTTTCAAAAACAAGACTTTCATACTTACTTCTACCAAAGACAGAATCATTTTCAAAATTTATTTTTGCGGACATAATCGTGTTTTCAAAATCATGTGAAGAAATTTCAGAAAAAGAAGAGGAAAATTCATTTGAAGAGATGTTGGAAAGGGAAAGGGAAGAATCTTCATTTAAAACATCAATAAAGAAGCTTGAGTCATCATTTTGTAAGGAATTTTTCATTGATTGATTAATTGAAAATGTGACCTCATCATCTCCCACACGTAAAAACAACTTCCCGTTACTAACATCTATAACCGCTCGAGAGGTGGCTAGAAATGGTCGTCCAAGGATAAGAGGGACCTCGACGTCCTCTTCAATATCAAGAATGACAAAATCCACCGAGAAGATGAATTTGTCGACCTTTACTAGCACGTCCTCAACGATACCTAGCGGATACTTAATCGAACGATCGGCTAACTGAATACTCATGCGCGTAGGGTTTAGAGTGCCCAAACCTAGCTTTTTAAATAAAGAAAAAGGCATTAAGTTGATGCTCGCTCCTAGATCCGCTAACGCATGTTTAACGAATAAATCACCAAAGACGCAAGGAATTGAAAAACTACCCGGATCGTTTATCTTTTTAGGTAGATTAGAGTTTTTAACGACCGCCGAGCATTCTTCATTTAACGTTACATGCGATAAATTTTCTAATTTCGTTTTGTTCGTTAATAAATCTTTGAGATATTTGGCGTACTTAGGCATTTGACTAATCGCTTCATGAAATGGTAAATTAATATGAATTTGTTTAAATATTTCAAGAAAGCGTTGATATTGATTATCTAATTTTTCTTGCCTAAGTCGGGCCGGATAAGGTGGTGGCGGAAATTCCTTTATGATAAGCGGAGCATCATTTTGAACGTCATCATTAGAAAAAATAGAAATATCTTTTTCTTTATCTAAAGTAGATTTGTCATTTTCAAAATTTGTTTTATCATTTTTCGTAGGGGTAATTTCTTCCACAACAGGAGGGACAATCACCTTTGGCTCTTCCCTTGTGGTGGGCTCGTTAACAACTTTACCGCTCCGAAGGGAAATCGCATTTGCGTGTTCCCTTGGGTTAGGCTCAGTGTTCGAGGGAAGAGTTCCAGGTGGTCTCTCGGAAAAGGCCTTAGCGAGTTGGCCGACTTGATTTTCTAAGTTTTTCATTGATCCTGTTAAACTTCTAATAGTGGCATCGTTCGAGCTTATATATTTAGCGAGGATCTCTTCCAAAGGGGAAGGTTTTTGAAAATTTTGTTGCGGAGGTGGTGGTGGTGTAAAATCGTGCGGTGGGCGTATGGCGTTAGCGTTATTACTCCACGAGAAATTTGGATGATTACGCCATCCGGGGTGATAAGAATTAGAAGAAGAAGAAAAACCAGGCGGAGAAGAAAAATTCGTAAAAGCAGAAAAATTGTTTGCAGAATTATTTTGAGCAGGCCTGGGTATGTTCCCCAGATAATCCACCTGCTCGGCAGCAGCAGCATTCACATTTTCATATACCTTAGCGGCGGAGGAAGCAGTCATCTCCGAAATCTTCTTGTTTAACATTTCCACTTGTAGCGCCAGTTGCGAAACCGAATCCACTTCATAGATACCTGCAGGTTTAGATGGGCGAGACCTGGACGAATTTCACTGATAAGTGTTCATCGCCATGTCCTCGATAAGCTCAAGAGCGGCTTCCGGAGTTTTGCGGTCTAAAGAACCAGCGGAAGCGGCATCTATCATTTGCTTTGTCTCTTGGTTTAGCCCATTATAAAATGTCTGAACCTGCAACCATACAGGCAGAGCATGATGTGGGCATCTTCTCAAAAGTTCTTTGAACCTCTCCCAAGTGTCATAGAGGGTCTCAGAAGCAATTTGAGAATAAGAAGTGATATCATTTCTTAACTTAGCAGTTTTGGCGGGAGGGAAATATCTAGCAAGAAATTTTTCAATTAAAATGTTCCAAGTAGTGATTGAGCCTCTTGGAAGAGAACTCAACCACTGTTTGGCTTTAGTCCTTAAGGAGAAGGGGAAGAGTCTTAGCCTTATAGCATCATCTGAGACACCATTAATTTTAAAGGTGTCACAGATTTCAAGAAAATTAGCAATATGTAAGTTCGGATCTTCATCTTGTAATCCGTCGAACTGGACATATTGCTGCACCATTTGTATGATGCTAGGCTTAAGCTCGAAGTTATTGTTCGCAATGGCAGGTCGAACAATACTTGTTTCAGTCCCCTCCAGGTTGGGTCGAGCATAATCGGACATAGTCCTTTGCTGAGCCATTCCTGGGTTGGGATCTCCCATTTCAGAATAATTGCAATCCCCAAAGGAATCCTCAACCGCTGTTTGAGAAGTGGAAGCCCCGAATCGTAGTTGTCTCCGAAAGGAGCGTTCGATTTCTGGGTCCAAATCAACAAGTAGCGACGGATTCGCTCGGGTCATGCACTAGTGAAGAAAACGAGGGAAGATGAGAATAAAAGCTTGGAAAAAAAAGAAAAAGAGGGAAAAGAAAGGAAAATTTTTTTTTTAGTTTTGTTTTTTTTTTTTGAAAAAAAGATTTTTTTAGACGGCTTGGCTCTCGAACTTCCCGAGGACTACCCGGTGAAGGGTTCGCCCGGTACTAGGTAAAATGGTGGCGCTTAAAGCCCCTTACCCTTTTCGAGAGATTTTAGGTGGGGTAGAAATTAAAATGAGGTGGGTTGGTTATAAAAAATTTAAATATATAAATTATAATTTTTTTTGATTTTTTTTTTCGGAGAAGTAATAGCGCAAGCGTTTTCAAAATATTGACGAAGAAAGCTCCCCGGCAACGGCGCCAAAAACTTGGTGGGCCAAAACCCGAACAGGCAAGCGTACCTGTCGAATTGTAGTACCAAGGTCGTATTTAAACACGGGGTTGTCAAGTACTTCTACTCGCGCTCTAACTATTATCCTACCGGAAAACTAAAGGGATTTGAGAATTTTTCAAAGTAAAATGAACGATAAATTGCGAGACGAAAACTTATATAAAAAAGGCTAGCATTCGATCATTGATTCACCATGAAATGAAACGAGAAAATAAAAAGGGCATAGTTTTAAATTTGCAAATCCAACTCGGCCGTGACGGATCCGAATTTAAGACAAAATCTCGCTAGAGCATTAGGTCTCCTAACTTATAGACTCTTTGATCGAAATCTCTTTACAAACCAAAGAAGCCTAAAGTTGCATTATCGAGATGATCCGCACTATTGGATTTGACTCCAATCCGGAGGATTTACGTCGTCCTATCTCTCGGGTTGCGTTCAACTCCTTCCTTCTTTGAGTGATCTTTCACATCCACGAGCCTCTCGGCTACTCGAATATGAGATCATAAGCCTACTACCGTATACCGGAAATACGGAGTCGACGCAAATTAAATCAAAGAAGGACCGAGTAGAATTACGCAAAAATAAAACTATGAAATAAAAATAATTCTCATTTCAAATCATGGATCCTCATGATCAAATGCTAAAAGAAGATTAGCTACGCATATTGCAAAAAGAAACAACGAAACAAATAGAAGAGAATTTCATTACTTGCAAATAAAAAGAGTGTACAAAATATTAAAAAGACTAGATTAGGCTATAAGGAAAACTTGCACTAATTGAAAAGAAAGGATTACACTAACAACATGTAAGCAAAAAGAAAGCACTCTCTTGAACTAGAACTTCACTTTCTCTCCAAAATTCAACTCTCCCAAAGCATGAGACCATGGTGCCTTTTATAGATGAGGAGGGAAGATTCTAGAATGGAAAGAAGAAGAGGGGGCAAGGGGGGTGGCCGGCCAAGTAGGATGGAGAAGATGCATGCACATTATTTAATTTGGGGGAAGAAAGAGGAGGTGGGTTCAATGTATTGGTGGCAAGGTGCATGGATAGAGAAATTAATAAGAGAGAAAGGATGAGTGGGGGATGCATGAGGAATAAATGGAGGAGAAAATAATAAAAGGGGGGAGAGAGGAGAGGGGCCGGCCAAGCATGAGTGCATGCATGCAATAAATGGAAGGGAGAGAGAGAGAAAACATGCATGAATGTGATTAAAAGGTGGCCGGCCATGTGATGGAGGAATGCATGAATATAGTATTGAATGATAGAGAAATCAATGAGGAGGGAGAGAGAATATTATGATGCATGCATGGATTGAAAGGTGGCAAGAGAAATAAAGGAAAGAGAGGGGGGTGGCCGGCCATGTGGGCTTAAATGGGCTGCTTAGGGGGCTCGGGTAGAGGCTAGGTGGGCTGCTCTTGAGGGAGGGGCTGCATGGGGCTGCTTTGGGCTGCATCATGTAGTCTTTGAACCTATAAATAAAACAAAACAAAACAAAACATGGATTAGTCATAACAAAGTTAAAATATAACATAACATAACACAATACTATATAGATTTAAAAACATAACATAACAAAGTTAAAGTTAAAACAAGATTTTTAAACACAATAATAAAAACATTACAACCTTAAAATTAAAACGTATCATAACATAACATAATATATAATAACATAACACATATAGTAAGACTATATAGAATTTTATATCAAAACTCTAATAACACTAGGAATTAAAATATTTTAAAGAAACATTAAAACATGAAATAACAAACATAAAATATAAATAAAATTAGGAATTTTGAAAACTAAATTACCCCTAAAAAGGATGACTAAAACTAGTCATCAAATACCGGGGGCAGTCCTGGGATTAACCTTAAATCTCTAAGTATAATAAACCGTAGGCAAGAGTAGTTTAATAGGTTAGGACATTGTTGTACCTTCTCGCCCGTGTGTGGGCTGGAGAGATTCATGACATATGCTCACCCGTTTTGGGGTTTGAGGGAGTTGGTATAAAGGCACTGATGTGCGTTCTCACCCGTGTTTGGGTTTGAGGGATTCAGGACGGGTTTTGGTCCTGCGAGCGGAAGGCTCGGTATGAATTACTTGGATGTGCATAAATATCGTGGCGGGGCATGCGGTACTGGCCGTTCGTCACACCGATGGCAGTACGGTGCACCAGGCGGTTGTGGGAGTTAGAGGGGCCAGTGGGTTGTTTTACACTGCGGTCTGGAGGACGACCCCCGATAACACACATCCGACCCAACAAGACTGACGGGTTTGTCAGCAAAGTACGTACGCGAGACTCTAGAGTGCACCTTGGACGTGTACAGAGGCGTATGAGAGGGGTCTAAGGCTTGGTAGTGTGCATACCGGTCTAGAAGCGGAGACGCCCGCTCCGCTGCTGCCGTAGCCACAGCGGTGGTACCCGAGAGTGATGCTAGCTCTCAAAAAGTGGGAACTAAAGGTCTGTGATCACAGAGTCATTGTGTGTGAGTTGCACTTGCCTGCGCATAAAATTGCATCATATCATTCATTCATATTAGGTCATACGCTTCATAGATCCTTATCATATAAATTAGTATGGGCTCTTTTATATGATAAGTTAAATTTCCTGGAAATCCTAACTTATATATTTGTATGGGCATTTATATAAGTTAGGGTACGCTTGTGATGATAGCATAGTGGTAGCTTAGCTTATTTACTTGTTCATACTGCTGCTTCTTTACCTTTCATTACTGCACTACTTGTTACTTGTTACTTGTACCGTACATAGAATTGCTAGAGTAGATCTACAGTATTTATTACATCATTAGTTAGATATTGTCACCTGCTTCCACCTTGTTACCCCTTGTTGTCCTCCGCTTCGTCCTCCCGCTCGGTGCCTAGGAGCTGCGGGGCGAGGTGTGGAGGAAACGACTTAGTCTTTTTGACTAATGGTCGGTGACCAACTATTTTTAGGAGCCCGTGGAGATGGAGCACCAGCACGTCGAGGAGGCAGGGCATGAGGAGCAGATACCACTTCAGCAGGCTACTACCACTACTGCGCGTCCTCAGGTGGGACGAGTCTTGATGTTCTAGTTTAGCTTCCGCATTTACCATTTTGTGAGAGAGAGATTTGATGTACTGGGCATAAGCCCTTTTTACTCCTTCTTCTGTACTTTTCTGTGGACTAGTGATGTACTATTCATTTCCTTTATATGATTGTACTGTGACTTGTGGACTGATGGCATTTTATACTCAATTATACTTCTTATTTCTCATATTGGCCTACAGGTTTATGATCGTACTAGCCGGCAGAATCGGCGTGTTGCGGTGTCGACTAACCCGTGAGTTAGTGCCACCGTAAGACGGCGGTTCTGGGCATAAGATCCGGTAGCCCTCCTTGGTAAGGGGGAGGGGGGTCTTACAAACTGGTATCAAAGGAACAACGATCATATGAGAAACAAGTCCACAACATGGGACCACCCCCGCCCCAGCATTAGTTTGCGGACAAACTATGCAGCGGAAGCAGTGGTGTGCCCATGTACAAAAGTCACAGAAATGGTCCACAAAGTACAATTTGATAGACCAATTTTGCTTTAACCTTACCTTTATGCAACCTCCACAGGTCGCAGCGCCGCAAAATGTGGCTCCTCCCCCTCCAGCTGCCACTCCATTCCTACATACGGAGATGGGGCAGACCCTGACGGCGATTTTGGATGCCTTTAGAGCCCAGCAAGTCCCGGCTCCACAGCCAAATCCGGGGTCGAGCTGGCTGAGTGCATTCAAGAGCCTGTCCCCACCGACGTACCGTGGGACAGAGGATGCAGTGAAGACGGAAGAATGGCTGGAGGCCATACACGAGATCTTAGCGGGCATCAGCTGCCCAGTCGGCCAGGCAGTACCTCTAGCCACCTCGGTGCTAGAGGCCCACGCGAAGAGATGGTGGAAGTCAGTCCGGGAGACTACTTATGCGGACTTAGAGCTGTCGGAGATATCTTGGGAGGAGTTTGGCGATGTGTTTCTGGAGCACTTCGTCTCTACTACGGACAGAGATGCTTTGGAGGAGAGGTTTTTGAACCTCAAGCAGGGGACCAGATCTGTGATAGAGTACCAGAGGGAGTTCTCCCACTTGGCCAGGTTCGCGGGGATTCAGGACACCGACGACAGGAGGTACGCAAAGAGGTTCTACCGGGGCCTCAGGGATGATCTGAGGCAGGCTCTGTTATTCATTTCACATGGCACATCCAGGCAGATCATCGAGATGGCGAAGAAGCTGGAGGCTGACCAGCTGATGGTGCGAGCCGGAGGGAAGAGACCATTTGATGGATCGACATCAGGTGAGAGCAGTAGGGGCTCTCAGAGGGGCAGGACCATTGGATACAGGAGGGGTGGGGGACGTCGTCGTCCCAACTTCAGGCAGGAGCAGGGGCCTCCTCCAGCTTTGGCTCCCCCACCTCTACAGATGCACGATCCGAGGAGACAGGATGACCGAGGCCACCGACAAGTGGTTTGTTATGGGTGCCGCCAGCCAGGGCACATCAGGTCGGAGTGCCCGCACCGATTCCATCCCCCTCCTCCTCCTCCACCTCCAGTGGCCCCTGTACAGCAGGGCCGAGGACGAGGCCGAGGACGAGGCCGAGGCCGGGGATATCATGGCCGGAGGCGCGAGCAGGAGCAGATATACGCCTTGGACCTCACAGAGCCGAGGAATCCCGAGGAGGTCATTACAGGTACTTGAAGTTAGTTTTGAGTTTCCTTAAATTTTCCAATGATATATATATAGTACCTGGAACCATAGGATAACAATTAACCTTCACATAAACAAACCTCAGGCATAGTCATGATCAGCGGCAAGCCTGCCCATACTCTTTTCGACACGGGTGCGTCACACTCGTTCGTATCCGAGGCCTTCATCGACGGACTCGAAGGCGTGGAGAGGTTCCCTGGACTAGAGATGAGGGTACGCCTACCCGATGGGTCGGAGCTGCGGACTAATGCACATTGCGACATGGAGGCCGAGATTGGCGGCAAGGCTTTTGAGGCGCCGGCGACTATTCTGAAGCTGCAGGACTTTGACTTGATCTTGGGCATGGCCTGGTTGCACCGGAACCATGCCCAGATAGATTGTCCGTCCAGGAGGATCACGCTGAGACATGGCGACTCTCATGTTATCGTTGAAGGTATCCAGCCTATCTGCCACCTACTATTATCTTCTATACAGGCTGTGAAGGCCCATGAGCAGGGCGAAGAAGTCTATATTGTCTGCTTCGAGATGGTGGGGACAGAGGCGACTATCTCAGATATTCCGGTGGTTCGGGATTTCTCCGACGTATTCCCGGAGAAATTGCCCGGGCTACCGCCTGCTAGAGACTTGGATTTCAGGATCTAGCTAGTGCCGGGAGCGAAGCCGGTGTCCCGAGCACCCTACAGGATGGCTCCTAGAGAATTAGCAGAGTTCAGAACTCAACTGCAGGAGCTAGTCGAGTCAGGATTTGTACGGCCTAGTTCATCGCCATGGGGAGCGCCAGTTCTATTTGTGAAGAAGAAGGACGGATCACTGCGATTATGTATAGATTACCGGGAGCTGAACCGGTTGACGGTCCGAAACACCTACTCTCTGCCTCGGATAAATGAGTTATTTGACCAGCTACAGGGAGCATTCTGGTTCTCCAAGTTAGATTTGCGATCCGGCTATTATCAGCTCCGTATCAGGGAAGAAGACATACCGAAGACGGCTTTCAGTTCGCGCTATGGATTATACGAATTCACGGTGATGCCTTTTGGGCTCACGAATGCTCCTGCTGCATTCATGAGTCTGATGAACCGTGTTTTCGAGCCTTTCTTAGATCGCTTCGTGATAGTATTCATCGACGACATCCTTATATATTCTCGGACTCAGGAGGAGCATACGGAGCACTTGGCACAGGTCCTGCAGAGGTTGAGGGAGACACAGATGTACGCAAAATTTTCGAAGTGCCAGTTCTGGTTGCAGGAGGTGGCTTTCCTGGGGCACACGATCAGTGGGGCTGGGTTAGCAGTGGACCCGGCCAAGATAGAGACAGTGAGGGATTGGCCACGGCCGAAGACCGCATCTGACATCCGCAGTTTCTTGGGACTAGCCGGCTATTACCGCAAGTTCGTGGAGGGGTTCTCGAGGATAGCACTCCCCCTCACGTCCTTGACGAAGAAGGATGCAGATTTTGTTTGGTCAGAGCGGTGTGAGACGGCTTTTCAGGAGCTGAAGGACCGGCTCATCTCATCCCCTATTCTTGCGCTTCCATCCGGGAGCGAAGGATTCCAGATCTACACGGACGCCTCTTACCAGGGGATGGGTGCAGTCTTGATGCAGCATGGACACGTTATCGCTTATGCTTCACGACAGTTGAAGAAGCATGAGCATAACTATCCAGTACATGATCTAGAGCTCGGGGCTGTGGTTTTCGCCCTGAAAATATGGAGGCATTACTTATATGGGATTCACTGTGACATCTTCTCAGATCACAAGAATCTCAAGTATATCGATACTCAGAAGGACCTAAACCTGAGACAGAGGAGGTGGCTGGAGTTTCTCTGTGATTATGATTACAAGATCCACTATCATCCGGGAAAAGCGAACACGGTTGCGGATGCTTTGAGCAGGAGGGCCGGCACTTCTGGACCGGAGCCCCGATTGATGTCCATAGAGCTGCTTCAGATGATGGAGGACATGCACATTACCGTGGTGTCCGAGACCGAGCCAGTGGTATATAGAGAGTATTTGAGCTCAGTGATCAGCTGCGATGATATACAGGAGCGCATCCGAGCACATCAGAGGCTGGATGCTGCGTTACAGCCGATTTTCAGTGCCCTAGAGAGGGGCAAGGTCGAGGACTACACACTACAGGATGATCTTCTTCGGTTCTGGGGGCGCATCTACATACCAGCAGGGGGCAGTATTCGAGATGACATACTCCGAGAGGCACATTGCTCGAGATATTCAGTGCACCCCGGCATCACCAAGATGTGGGCAGATTTGCGGAGATCTATGTATTGGCCCGGGATGAAGAGGGAGATCACGGATTTTGTGACGCATTGCGAGACCTGCCAGCGTGTGAAGGCGGAATGCAAGAGCCCAGGAGGTTTACTACAGCCACTGCCAGTTCCAGAGTGGAAGTTTGAGGACATTGCTATGGACTTTGTACACGGATTGCCGCGCTCCCACTTCGGACATGATTCTATATGGGTTATAGTGGACAGATTGACCAAAGTCGCGCGGTTTATTCCAGTTCGGAAGGATGCCCCAGTCGCAGTTCTGGTGAGACTATTTGTGGAGCAGTACATCAGATATCATGGTATCCCCAGGACTATTGTTTCGGACCGTGATGGTCGGTTCACTTCGAGCGAGTGGAGGGCCGTGCATGCTCACTTGGGATCTCGGCTTACCTTTAGTACCGCCTTCCACCCGCAGACCGACGGACAGACCGAGCGGACCATCCGGACCATGGAGGACCTGCTCAGATTATGCATATTTGATACGGGGAGGCCTTGGGAGAGGCTGCTGCCATTGATCGAGTTCTCGTATAATAACAGCCACCAGGCTAGCATCAGGATGGCTCCGTACGAGGCTCTTTATGGGAGGAGATGCCGGACACCGCTATCATGGGTACAGGATGTGGACACCAGGGCTCTGGGATCCGATTATATAGAGGACACTGAGGCTCAGATTCGATTGATCAGGGATCGGCTACTGGAGGCCCAGAGCAGACAGGCAAAGTATTATGATGCTCGGCACCGGCAGGTGGAGTTCCAGGTTGGAGACAGGGTATTCTTGAAGATACGTCCGGTACACGGTGTTTCACGGGTGCGGAGGCACAAGAAGCTCAGTCCACGATACATGGGGCCCTACCTGATCCTGGAGCGGATCGGCCCCTTAGCTTACCGACTGCAGCTGCCACCGGAGTTGGGTGCACTACATGACGTCTTCCATGTCTCTTCCTTACGAAGAGCTCTCCTTCGGCCGGAGCAGCACATCACTACTACAGCCGGACCGGTAGAGCCTGACAGATCAGTGAGATTGGAGCCGATCCGGATTGACGATACAGCCATCCGAGTGTTGCGGAAGAAGAAGGTTCCCCTTGTGAAGGTGCTGTGGTCCAACCATGGACGGGAAGAGCACACTTGGGAGCCGAGAGATCTGATGCTGGAGCAACACCCGGAGCTATTCGCATCAGGTACATTTAAGTTATGCTTTTAAGATTCTTGATAATTCTTGCAATTAGAACCCCGTAGACCCGAACTTAAATTTCGGGGACGAAATTATTTTCTTGTTTATTGGAATTTGTAACATCCCATGTTACTTCTAGACCCCTCAACTTAGATTGGGTTAGGCATGGGTGAGATTTGAGGAGACCAGCTAGGTTTGACCCCAAGTAGTGGGTGGTAGCCATGTGGGGCCCACTATAAGACCATAGTCAAACTAGGTCAAACTAGCCTAAGTGGGGACCCTAGCCACACCATGACCCCACCACATTGCCCTAACCCTAAAGACAATCTAAGTGGCCCCTAGGGTTTGTCACTGGGTCAACATTTTGACCCCAGTTGACCAAGGTCAACCTTGGGCTTAATTTGGTCAAACCCACACCCATAGGCCTAATTAACCTAAGTGGGGCACCCCCCTTGACCCAAACCAAGTTGGGTGGTGCCACTAGACCCATTTCCACCAGGTGGGGTCAGTCCACCCACCATAGTTGACCAGTCAACCCCAAAAGTCAAATTGGTCAACAATTTGACCTAAGGAATGAAATGAAGGCCAAGTCACTCCCCCTTGGACCAAGCCCACCAAAATTGGCCCATAGTCAGCCCAAGTGAACAAGACCAACCCTACCCCTCTAAATCAGGAGAGAGAAGGCATGCAAGGGGGGTAAAATTGGAAATTTTAGGAGAAGAGGAGAGAGAAAGAGGGATGAAGGAAATGGTGGCCACATGGCCACCCCATCAGCTGACTTAGGCTGCCCAAAACCAAGTGGCTTACCTCCCCTCTTCATTTCCAGCAGAATTCCAGAGCTGAGAGCCACATGGCAGCTGGGTGAAATCTCCAAAGCCCAAAACCGAGCTAGCATTGGAGATATCTCCACTTATAGCCCACCTCAGTCCAAACAGAGCTCACCATCAGCTTCAGAAGGCCGAGAGGAGTGGAATTCGACTACTTACTCATGGAGAACGGTGGAGAATTCAACTTTCGGGGAGGAGCTCGCCGGCGCACCACCACCACGGCAAACCGCCGCCTGACCCGCAGCCAAGCCCCGATTATGGTGCGTTTCACTTCACCTCTACCCGCACTAGCTTCTTAGATCAAATAGGCGAGAGATCGGGCTCAATTGAGCCCGATGCCATGTGAGAAAATCGAGAGATTTCTAAGTTTCTGAAACCACTCGGGATCGCCGTCGCCGCCGTCTCCCGCCGCCCCATCGCCGGGAAATGATAGCCACCACCACCGTGAAGGTGATGGCACCATTGGCCGGAGGTGGCGACGCCTCAGCTGGCCGGAAACCGCCGGCAAAATCGCTCCAGGTCGGCTCGATCTCATCCGTTGGCTGGAGGTAGACGATAACCGGATCCCGTCGATTCTTACTTTAAGATTCGTGCGCCGATTATTAATATAAATCAGATTAATATATGAATAGTGTCATTTTCTGTCACACTTAATCAGTACTTTTGCATGTTAAATTTAGGCCTCCTAGAGGCATTTCCAGACCTTAGACCCTCAATGAAAAATGTAGCCTAGGGTCTTACCTTTAAAATGCCACCCTAAACATACATTTTGGAGTAGTGTACAGACCTGTAGGACATTTCTCTTAGGACTGGTCCTAGACTAGGTCAAAAATTATATTGGATGCCCTGGTCTCAATATTAGTCACCATGATCCCAAATTTTGGGCACATGCATGATTAGGGCTTACTTACCTCCTGCCAAAATTTAGGAATTTTTGGAAAATATTTTCCTATAGTGTTTGGTAAAATATCAAAATTTAAATAAATGATATATATGGAGTTCTACTCCTCCCCATGGCCCCAAATTTTGGTGGTGGGTCAGTGGGGTCACCCTTGGTGCATGATAAAATTTTCAGCACCTTGGGATCACTGCATGTGGGAGAATCCACTTGCATGTGCTAGCCTATGTTAAGGCTTGGTGTGCAAATAGCAAAAATGCAAATTGGTGAATTTAGCCCAATGGTTGCATGCAAGAATTATGAAATTATTTATAGTGGCTCATTAGGGTAAATGTCACTCTTCAAATTAATAATGGAATTTTTGGAATCAAAATTCCATTTATTGGAATTTACTTTATAAATAGCTATTTTGGAATTAAAAATTGGAAAATAGGATTTATTCAAGTACAAATCCAAACAACATTACCAAGGCATAGATTACATCACATTTGACTTAGGAAAATTATGATTTCTCTGTTTTGAAGAACCTTGGAGTAGATACCCTAAATTTCCCATTTTACCCTTATCATGATAATTCTTGAAATGATATATTTATACCTCTGAAAAATTTGGGATTTATTCTACTGTCATAAAATGTTGATATTAGTTTATCATGAATTTCTCAGAATTTTATTGGATGCATTACTTGTGTTAAATTAGTACAATGGCATTTTGGTAAATACCTTATAATGGAACCCCATAGGCCATCTTACATTCAATTTTGATGATTCTCTGCCAATAGCCATAATTTAGTGTCTTAAAGGCTCTGTAATTTTTCTAGAATTGTTGAGTATATAATGCTTATACTTCATGTGTAAAATGGAATTTATGTGGGATTGTTATTAAATAGAAAATGACAATAAATAATTTAAGGAAAATTATGAAATTCTGAAGGAAGCAATATTTGGTTAATATACATCTCAGAAAAAATTTCCTAAGTCAGAGGATGCATAATTAAATCACTTCATGTGTAAAGTGGCCGAGCATTTAAATTAAGAGAATTAATTAAATGACCATTTGGCCAGGAAAAATTATGAGAATCCTTAGGGTAGTTCCCTTAGTCCATAATACCTTAGGATAAATATTTAGAGGCAAGATGCCTTAAGTTTTGGAAGATCACATCTCTAGGGTAAACATAGGTCGTGGTCTGCATATAACACAAATAGGTCTTGCCTTAGGGAATTACCAGGGGACTGATTATCGGCAGAAATAAGAGAGAGTTCAACATATGTAACCCTGGTGGGTAGAGTTTTTCTTAGTGAGGGATCAAAAGTGCAAGTCTTAACTAACAACTGGAGTGGGGATCGGCGGAAGACCGTCGGTTTTCCCGGTAATAACTTAAGTCACTAGGGTTATACTAAAGCAATAAGGAGAGCTGGGAAGATACATGGGTAGCCATCAACTAAAATAAATATCCTTGCGAAAGGGAACGCTGGGCGTAATCCCAACACAGTTCCTAGTGCCCCTTGAGAGCCCTTCACAGGGAATACCGGGGGCAGTCCTGGGATTAACCTTAAATCTCTAAGTATAATAAACCGTAGGCAAGAGTAGTTTAATAGGTTAGGACATTGTTGTACCTTCTCGCCCGTGTGTGGGCTGGAGAGATTCATGACATATGCTCACCCGTTTTGGGGTTTGAGGAAGTTGGTATAAAGGCACTAATGTGCGTTCTCACCCGTGTTTGGGTTTGAGGGATTCAGGACGGGTTTTGGTCCTGCGAGCGGAAGGCTCGGTATGAATTACTTGCATGTGCATAAATATCGTGGCGGGGCATGCGGTACTGGCCGTTCGTCACACCGATGGCAGTACGGTGCACCAGGCGGTTGTGGGAGTTAGAGGGGCCAGTGGGTTGTTTTACACTGCGGTCTGGAGGACGACCCCCGATAACACACATCTGACCCAACAAGACTGACGGGTTTGTCAGCAAAGTACGTACGCGAGACTCTAGAGTGCACCTTGGACGTGTACAGGGGCGTATGAGAGGGGTCTAAGGCTTGGTAGTGTGCATACCGGTCTAGAAGCGGAGACGCCCGCTCCGCTGCTGCCGTAGCCACAGCGGTGGTACCCGAGAGTGATGCTAGCTCTCAAAAAGTGGGAACTAAAGGTCTGTGATCACAGAGTCGTTGTGTGTGAGTTGCACTTGCCTGCGCATAAAATTGCATCATATCATTCATTCATATTAGGTCATACGCTTCATAGATCCTTATCATATAAATTAGTATGGGCTCTTTTATATGATAAGTTAAATTTCCTGGAAATCCTAACTTATATATTTGTATGGGCATTTATATAAGTTAGGGTACGCTTGTGATGATAGCATAGTGGTAGCTTAGCTTATTTACTTGTTCATACTGCTGCTTCTTTACCTTTCATTACTGCACTACTTGTTACTTGTTACTTGTACCGTACATAGAATTGCTAGAGTAGATCTACAGTATTTATTATATCATTAGTTAGATATTGTCACCTGCTTCCACCTTGTTACCCCTTGTTGTCCTCCGCTTCGTCCTCCCGCTCGGTGCCTAGGAGCTGCGGGGCGAGGTGTGGAGGAAACGACTTAGTCTTTTTGACTAATGGTCGGTGACCAACTATTTTTAGGAGCCCGTGGAGATGGAGCACCAGCACGTCGAGGAGGCAGGGCATGAGGAGCAGATACCACTTCAGCAGGCTACTACCACTACTGCGCGTCCTCAGGTGGGACGAGTCTTGATGTTCTAGTTTAGCTTCCGCATTTACCATTTTGTGAGAGAGAGATTTGATG
Organism: Platanthera guangdongensis; assembly: GCA_039583875.1. Lineage (NCBI taxonomy): Eukaryota > Viridiplantae > Streptophyta > Magnoliopsida > Asparagales > Orchidaceae > Platanthera > Platanthera guangdongensis. The sequence continues at coordinate 24,427,030 of CM077154.1, read as the reverse complement.
TACTGGGCATAAGCCCTTTTTACTCCTTCTTCTGTACTTTTCTGTGGACTAGTGATGTACTATTCATTTCCTTTATATGATTGTACTGTGACTTGTGGACTGATGGCATTTTATACTCAATTATACTTCTTATTTCTCATATTGGCCTACAGGTTTATGATCGTACTAGCCGGCAGAATCGGCGTGTTGCGGTGTCGACTAACCCGTGAGTTAGTGCCACCGTAAGACGGCGGTTCTGGGCATAAGATCCGGTAGCCCTCCTTGGTAAGGGGGAGGGGGGTCTTACACAATAAGTGTCTCCAAAGCTTCAGTGCATAAATTACGGCAGCAAACTCCAAATCATGCGTCAGATAGTTTCTCTCTTGGATCTTTAGTTGTCTCGATCCATACGCAATCACCTTACCATCTTGCATTAAAACGCAACCAAGTCCGATATGTGACCCATCAACGTACACAGCATACTCAACTCCTTCAATACGTAAGGTTAAAATCAGTGCAATACATAATCTCTTCTTCAGCTCTTGGAAAGCCTCTTCACATTTATCACTCTAAATGAAAGAAATATTCTTTTGAGTAAGTTTAGTTAGAGGAGCAGACAACACCGAAAATCCTTCCACGAATCTTCTATAATAGCCTGTCATGCCCAAGAAACTCATAATCTTCTTTGGTGCAGAAGGTCTCTCCCATTCCATCACGACAGAAATCTTGGTCGGATCTACCGAAATACCGCCCTTGCTTACAACATGACCAAGAAGGACACCTGGGGTAGCCAAAACTCACACTTGCTCAACTTCGCATATAGCTTATGCTCCCTCAGGGTCGACAAAATCAAAAGAAAATGCTGAGTATGATCCTCAGCATTGCGGGAATACACCAAGACATCATCCTCTAGACACGGTAAACCTACCTTGGTTTCCAGAACTGGAACCAAATAAGAAAACACCCAGAATCTAAAAGCCTCCGAGCACATACCACAGAAATAACTGGAGAAGCCTGACGCGGATAACCATAACCACTCCTGGGTTGACCGTCGTCCATCTTGAAGTCCAAGCGCTTAACCTTACACTGGGTAACAGAGTCATGCCTAGACAACCCGTATAGGCCTAAGGCTACACAAAACCTTCCAGGTCTGTCACCTTTAAATCAGCAACCACTAGAAAAACAAATAACTGAATCAGACAACCCTGAATATCTTCGTCCGATACCACAGAAGCACCAGAAGGAAACTTGACACAAAACACGTCACCAACCTGATCGAGGGTCAAACCATGATGCTCTACAAAGGGCCTAGCCACGAACGGGTGGGTAGAGACACAATCAAAAGGAACACGCGCCCAACGGTTCTTTACCTTAATTTACTTATAAAATCGTATACATAACTTATTCAATCAATAACAAAACCAGATAGAACCTAACCTGAAATCACTTGTGTTGAAGACTGAGTTTCTTCTTCAGTCGTCGCGATCAGTTTACCTTTTCCTTTGTCCTGATTTTGTGGCAGCGGTAGAGCCCGAGGCGGGGCCGGCTGTAGTGGGGACTGAGCCTCGGGACACGAAGTCTTCAGGTGTCCCTTCTGCCCGCAATGGAAGCAAGTCTTTTCCTTCAACCAGCAATAACTCACGTCATGTCCCTTCTTTGAGCAGAACGTGCACACCCGATCTCCCTTGGGTACTCCTTGGATGGCGAGCACCCGCTGCTTCTTTTGAGTGGCACTTCTCTTGAAACACCTTTCGAAAAGGTGGCCAGGTCGACCACAGAAGCTACATATTTCTCCACTTTTCTTTTTTAAAGAAGGGACAGATGCCGTAGAGCTTCCATGCTCGACACCCTTCCTCTTCTCTTTCCTCGGTATCATATCACGATCCTTAGAATATCCAATGGTCTCAACTTCAAGAGCAACTTCTACTGTCCTCGCGTTAGTCTCAAACTGGTAAGTATTAGCGAACTGCTGAATGTCATTTTGGAGACCGCCCAAGAAACCTTTAACCCTGCGCTCCTCAGCAGCTCTCAACTCAGAAGCAAACTTATTAAATTTACTGATCTCACTCTCATACCCAATCACTATGGGGGTTTGCTCACCAGGATGCTGTCCTAAGGTGGTAGCCAACAATGCCTGCAACTGTGCTTGTATTGCCACGATCTGACCTGCCATGGTCTCCATGCTCTGGCGTAGTTCAACAATCATCACCTCACCCCACGTACCTGATGACTCGCCCTCAGACTGGGGAGTCGACCTGGTCGTAACACGCTCATGTGACATTCTAAAAAAAACACGTAACACCTCATTAAAACTCTAGCTTAAACTAGGACTACACCACTTAGTTCAGACCATACTTAAAAGATACTTGCTTATGCTGCAACTTGCTCTGGGATTTTTATAATGATGCTATGTCCTACTTAGGATGATATCCTCTCATCCTATTGACTCTTGTGCCTATGACATGAATGCATGTATTCTTTATTATTATTATTATTTTGATTTAAAACCATGTGTGTACATATGTCATCCCGCAAATCTTTAGCTTGGCACGTTGTGCTTATGCAATGTTATGTTATGCATGATTGTGCTATGCATTCTAAAAAGGCCCTAATGCATGTTATGAGCGGCGTACGCATGAAAATGTTATGCATCCCATACTACATGACATTCTCATGCAACGAAAAAGAAACGTGCTAGTCGCATTCATGTGGTGAGGTTATGCATCCCATACTACATAACCCTCACATGTTGCCCCTAAGGTGGATCCATATATAGACACATATTATGCATCCCATACTACATAATATGCCCCATATACTTCATGTTATGCTATGAGTGTAGTGTTCGTGCTTCGGCCAAGACGTGCTGATGACATATCGGTGTGTGTATGATATGATGCTAAACAACTATTACCAACAAGGAAAGGTTGCCCGACAAATTGTCAAGCAACCTCCCTCTGATACCAACTGTCACAACCCGCATTTTCACCGCAAATAAAGTTTATCAGAGTAAGGGAAAATGCACGTCATGATTCCACGTCAGCAGAGGATAACTGCGGACGCTCAGGCAGACACCAACTGACAATGAAGAAAGGTTCCTTTTTAAGTTGTTTTAAGGAAAAATCAGTAACGAGTAGAAGTTAGCCGTATCCCTCGGCTTAGTGGCTCATCTAGTCCACGAATTAAAATATAAGATACGCTGCGGAAAAATACTTGATTAGATTAACTCAAACATCCTACATGAGAATAAACGTCCCCAAAGGACAACTCATGTCATGCAAGACTCTAAATTTATTATAGTAGGGAAGATAACTTTTATGGTCGCCAAAAATAACAAGTTAGAGTTTCAAATTATGCAATGCATGAAGTAGTAGTAGTAGGTTTTATAGTTGAAAATACCTAACATGCATTCCTAGCATAAATCCTCCCAAAGAGCAAGTAAAACATCCACTTTTAAATAAATGAGCAACTAGCAAGTATCAACAACTAACAATCAGTGGGCGCCAACAAGCTGACACGAACCCACGTACAAAAGTATGTCTGAACTAGTAAAAACAAAGCCAACAACAAACTACCTCGCTATAACGAGGCAACAACCACGACCAACACTGCCGCCAGAAATCCAACACCGGCACTGCTAACTGCTACTGCTCTGAACCTGAGGCATTCCAAAAACAGAATACCTCAGCAAGAAGGTACAAGTAGTGGCAGGAAAAGTAATAAGCCAAAATAAACAAAGGTCAACATGGGTACCAACCCAAGACCAAAAGCAATAAAGTAAAGTACAAAAGAAAACAAGGCATCAATTGGAAAAGAACTCCTACGTGATTTTTCATGTCCACAAGGGTGCACCAGATGCACAAGACTATAAGGTGGCTACATGATTATTTCACTAGAAAGAAAAATACAAAAACTTTATTAGGCACCTGTGGTCGACTCTACCCGAACACACGGGCGAAGTGGTCACTCTTGGACGCACCACCCAAAAACACGGGCGAAGTGGTCGCTCTTGGACACACCCCCCCAAAAAGCACGGGTGAAGTGATCACTCTTGGACACACCCCCCCAAAAAGAAACAAAACGGATATATAATCCGTCTAACTGCGAGGGAGTCTCATACTCTCCACCATACACTGTAGACATCCAAAAACCAGGTACACTTCCACAGTGCACTAATGAAGGTGACAAACACTGCAGAGGTGGAATCGTCCACCAACTCTCGCATTTAAGAACCCAAAGAAACCACAACACAAAATATCTCGGGATTTGGCTCGACAGATTCTACTAGACATTACCGAACTCAAGACGTGGTTGATCAACCCTTAGGAACGATTTACAACCCTAATTAAACTCTAATACGTTTGATAACGAGAGCTAAGGCACTTAAGCCATCGCTAAGACACTTCAAGAACGATTAAACATAAATAGACAAGATCGAGGTAAGCATGACAAAACATCATAACGACATGTGATCAACAAAGCGGTTAATCATAGCAATAATTTGGAAGAATAATTGTAGAAAATTTTAGGGGACGTGAAAACATAGCAGTTACCATCGATTCGGACAAGGAGAAAATGAGGAGAAACCACCACTTGCCTTGGTTTTACCGGAAAAGACCACCGAAATCACTCCACGTCATATATTGGGGCAAAAGGATGCGGGAAAAGTTGAAATCTAGACAAAAATGGCCAAAATAGAGGTTTGGGCCGAAAAATGCTAACGAAAAATCTCAAGAAATGAGAAAGAAATTACCACGAGGGCGTAGCTCTCGGCGAGAGATTTCCAGATCTATGCTCGGATGAAGATTTCGAGCACCGGAGCACCGTCGGCGGCTACCGGAAGGTTCACGAAATATTTCTCTCTCACGCTTACGCCGCTCTCTGATTCGGGAAGAAGGATCGAAGAAGAAGAAGAAATATTCTAGTATAATATGTGTATATATATACATATATATATATACAAAGTTATATAAAGATATATAAGGATATATTATATATATATATATATATATATATATATATATATATATATATATATATATATATATATATAAAGTTCTGTCTAAAAACGTTATATATATGTTCGGGTGCGCGGAAGACGAAAATAAGGGTATAGGATGGCTTCAAATCGAAAAGTAATCAACATGAAAGTTGTTGATCTCGTCAAGACGCACAAATTTCATGTTAACCATTTTTCCATAGGACATCGTTTTGACACTCAAGAAAAACTCTCGAACCTAAACAACAAAGGACTACACGAGAACAAGCTTACGGGTACTCGAGAGGTAGAAAACGGTTACTCGAGTAGGCAGAAACAGACACTCGAGTATATATAAAAATTACTCGAGACAGAAATTCGTACACGAGTAGGTACATAATAACCACTCGAGTAGCAGCAAGAGAAGCACTCGAGATAATTAAAAATTACTCGAGTAGGAGAAAAACTACTCGTGTAGGTAAGAAGCATTACTCGAGTGGGTAGAAATATTACTCGAGTAGGAGAAAAAGATTACTCGAGTATATACAAAAAGTACTCGAGTCGTAGAAAAAGTACCTGAGTAGGTCAGAAATATTACTCGTGTATGAGGAAAATAGTACTCGAGTAGATGAAAATATCACTCGAGACATTAGGAGGAGGTACTCGTGTAGGTACAGCTAATCACTCGAGTAATTGAAGTGAGTCACTCAAGTATATCTATAAACACTCGAGAGAAGAAACTAGAATTTGCACAGCACGTAAAATTTTTTACAAATATATCCTGGAAATTAAAATATATGAATGAATAATGTTTTTCATTTTTGAATAGTACTTCAATATTAAAGTATTCATATTTATATATTTTTGAATAATGAACTTCGAGGTCAAAACGGAGGCCCGAACGCGCGCCGAATCAAACGAAATTCGCACCGTATGCGAACACTGACGCTATGGACACAACGGCGGAGTCAAAACCAAAAATCTGACGAGTCATTCCCGAGATATTAATCTTCGAAGTATACGGCGAACATAAACAATCCAAAACTTCAATCGCGCGCCGAGACTCCAAAACTGCTCGAATTGCGACGAAACTTGACGAGCAAGTCCAAAATTACTTAACTTAAATTCCAAATGCAAAATCTTCCCATTTCAACAAGAATTCGGCCTATTCGACCGCACGGACGCGAAATTGCCTTGACGGCATTGCGCCGTCAAATCGACTTTAAAAGTAACGCCACGACGTCATAAATCTGACGTTCCCAAACAAATAAAATCATCGAAAAATCGGGGGAGTTACAGTTCTTCCCCTATTTTTGAGTTTACTTTTTTAAACGACGATATTTATGCGCTCAAAAATTTTAACTGCGATGAGGATACCTCTATAGACTTGCCTTTCGAACCAATTGGTAAGAAAGACATAGGAATTAAAACCTCGTTAGAAGAACCGCCCTGCCTTGAACTCAAACCCCTACCCGATTCACTCAAATACGCCTTTTCGGGAAAGATGATACACTCCCTGTTATCATTTCTTCGCATTTGACCGAATCGGAGACTTCTGATTTATTGGGAGTTTTGCTTAAACATCGACACGCAATTGCGTGGCAAATTTCTGATCTCAAAGTGATTAACCCGTCTTTCTGCACCCATAAGATTTTCCTTCTCGATAATTGCCGTAAAACTATTCAGCCGCAGCAACGTCTTAACCCAAACATGAAAGACGTCGTTAATGCCGAAATTATTAAATTATTAGATGCGGGGATTATTTATCCCATATCGGATAGTACGTGGGTTAGTCCCATTCACGTGGTGCCCAAAAAGAGCGGTCTTACCGTAGTGGAGAATGAGCACAATGAACTCGTCCCAACTCACACTGTTACGGTTTGGCGGGTGTGCATCGATTATAGAAAACTAAATGACGCCACCCGTAAGGATCATTTCCCACTACCATTCTTAGACCAAATTTTAGAGCGTTTGTCCGGTCATCCGTATTTTTGTTTTCTCGATGGACTATCGGGGTTTTTCCAAATCCCCATTTCCCCCGATGATCAAGAGAAAACAACTTTTACATGCCCGTTTGGTACCTTCGCATATCGAAGAATGCCATTTGGCCTCTACAACGGGCCCTCTACATTCCAACGATGTATGCTGGCAATCTTTGGCGAGCTGGTAGGATACATTATGGAAGTCTTTATGGATGACTTCTCTGTTTTCGGAAGCTCTTTCCCGTCTTGTCTTAGTAATTTAGATCGTGTCCTTCGGCGATGCGAGGACACACATCTTGTTTTTAATTGGGAAAAATGTAAATTTATGGTTCGAGAAGGTTTGGTTCTCGGCCATATGATTTCGTCTAAGGGGATGGAGGTCGATAAGGCCAAAGTTGAAATTATCGAAAAACTTCCCCCGCCTTCCAACGTTAAATCTATTATGAGTTTCTTAGGGCATGCGGGCTTTTATAGGCGATTTATTCAAGATTTTTCAAAAATAACAAAGCCGCTAACTCGCATCTTGGAAAAGGAATCAAATTTTGTCTTTGATAGCAAATGCGAGTCTGCCTTTAATTTCATAAAACAAAAACTTATCAATTCACCTATTTTAGTGGCGCCCGATTGGACCCTTCCGTTCGAAATTATCTGCGACGCTAGTGATATTGCCGTAGGAGCCGTTCTTGGCAACGTATAAACAAATATTTTCATCCTAATTACTACGCTAGCAAGACACTCACTTACGCACAAGGAAATTACACGACAACAGAAAAGGAACTTTTAGCCGTCGTATTTGATTTCGATAAGTTTCGCTCGTATATTACGCTATCCAAAGTTATCGTACTTACCGACCATTCCGCCTTAAAATATTTGTTAGCAGAAACGGACGCCAAACCCCGCCTTCTTCGATGGATCCTCCTCTTGCAAGAGTTCGATTTAGAGATCCGGGATAAGAGGGGCGCGGAAACTTTAGCCGCCGATCACCTCTCCCGATTAGAAAATCCCGCTGCGGAAGCGCTCGTCGAATCTGACATAAATGACAGATTCCCCGAGGAACGCCTCCTAGCCATAACTACTAGTTCATCTTCCCAGCCTTGGTTCGCAGATTTTGCGAACTATTTAGTTGCGAGGGTGCTTCCAAAAGATTTTTCGAGCCAGCAAAATAAGAAATTCTTTTCTGACTTGAAATATTTCTTTTGGGAGGACCCTTTTCTTTTTCATATCTGCGCGGACCAAACGGTCCGAAGATATGTCACGGGTGTGGAGTGCACGCAAATCCTTAGGCACTGCCACGAGGGTCCGGTTGGAGGGCATTATCAAGCTAACCGGACCGCGCGGAAGGCGCTAGAGGCGGGCTTCTTTTGGCCCACTCTATTCAAAGACGCTCACAATTTTGTGCGCGCATGCGATAGCTGTCAGTGGTCGGGTAACATCTCTCGTCGCGACGAGATGCCGCAAAATTTGTTTTTAGAATGCGAAGTCTTCGATTTATGGGGCATAGATTTTGTTGGCCCCCTACCTCCATCTTTCAAAAATATGTATATTTTAGTGGCGGTCGACTACGTATCGAGGTGGGCGGAAGCGCAAGCTCTCCCCACCAACGATGCGCGAGTCGTCGTTACATTTCTTAAAAAACTATTTTCTCGCTTCGGCACTCCGCGCGCTATTGTAAGCGATAGGGGGACACATTTCTGCAACACCCAGATGGTTAAGACGTTAGCTAAATATGGCGTCACGCACAAACTTGCCACCCCCTACCACCCGCAAACTAGTGGCCAAGTAGAGGTAGTAAATCGAGAGATAAAACGCATATTAGAGAAAACCGTTTAACTTAATAGGAAAGATTGGTCCATCAAACTCGACGATGTGTTGTGGGCTTATCGTACCGCATACAAAGCCGCAATTGGTTGTACGTCGTATCGATTAGTCTACGACAAAGCATGTCATCTCCCCATAAAATTAGAACATCGCGCACTTTGGGCTTTAAAACTCTTAAATTTCGACGCTAACTTAGCCGCCCAAAATAGAAAACTGCAACTAAACGAGCTCGATGAATGGCGTGCAAACGCTTACGAGAGCAATAAGTTCTATAAGGAGCATTCTAAGTTTTATCATGACCGAAAACTCAAGCCCCAAAAAACATTTTCTCCGGGCGATCTTGTCCTTCTTTATAACTCACGACTTAGACAATTCCCCGGGAAACTTAGATCACGTTGGTCTGGCCCCTTCAAAGTTGAAGAGGTTTGGCCTTATGAGACCATACTCGTCTCCCACCCGGATAAAGGCTCGTTTAAAGTGAACGGTCATCGCTTAAAATTATACATAGCAGGCGATCCTATGGGCGGTAATTTCGAATCCATAGCCCTCCTAGATATATAAACCGCCAACATAGTCAAGCTACGCGACTATAAACAAAGCGCTCGTGGGAGGCACCCCATGCTTATCTTTTTCGCTATCTCTTTACCTTTTTCTTTGTTATCTTTCTTCCTAGTGCAGGGTTCCTAAACTGCGCCTTCCCCACCTCCTATCAGGGAAGCTTCCCCCCCCCCTCTCCTTTCTTTGTCTATATTATCTTACCTGTTTTGTTCCGCATACTTACGTTACAATATTGGGGACAATGTTGGACTTAAGTATGCAGGTGTTTTCTCGCTTTCTTTTTCGAATTTCTATTTTCTGCACTGTATTTCTATTTTCTTCACTGTATTTCTATTTTCTGCACTTTAAACATAAAAAATATGAAAAAGGAAACTATAAAAAAAACTATAAAAATAACAAAAAAAATTTAAAAATGAAAACAAAATCCCAAAAACTTAAGGTTTTTTTTGTTTTTCTGTCTTTAAAATGTTTTTTTTCTGTCTTTTTTAAAACAAAAAAAAATGTAAAATAAAATTCCAAAAAATTATAAAACCAAAATTCCATAAAAATTATAAAATAAAAATTCCAAAAATAGTTAGTTTCATTTTGTAAAAATTTTTGTAAATAATCTCCTCTCTCCCCCTTCCTTTTTTCTCACATTCTTGTAAATACCGTCTCTTTTTCTCGCACATTCCGCAAAACCTTAAAAATCTAAAAAAATAAAAGATAATAAAAATAAAAATAAAAAGATAAAAAAATAATACAAAAAAATGATGAAAAAAATACAAACAAAAAAAACAGATAAAAATAATAATAATAATGAAATAAAAATAATACACAAAAAAGATAAAAAAATAAATAAAAAAAACAAAAAAATGATGAAAAACCTCTAAAAAAACCAAAAAAACCAAAAAAAAAAAATATTTTGAAACAAATAAATCAAATATACCATCCTTAAGTTTCTTGCTATCCAAAAATTTTATTTTGAGTTTATTTATATGTGAATTTTATTAATTCTTTGTTTGTTATTCGTTTGTTAATTATAGATCGAAAAAATTAAATATTCGGGTGTAAGTTTTAAAGAATTTATTATGCTTTGTTAAAAATAGCGAATTCGTTTTTGGCACTACTTCTAATTTTTCATTGATAGAAGCATGTGTATTATGTTAGAAAATAACGACTATAGGATTCAATTATGTTTACTTTTAGCTTTCTGAAAAATTGGAACTTACAATTTATTAAGGTTGCTCTCAAAATTATTTTTTAATAAAAAATCTTGTTTTCTTTTCTCACCATCCTTATTATGACCTACTTGGCATGATAAAATTGTTATCCTTAAAAGATCCTATGTCAATGGGAATAAGATTTTGTTCCGTAAACATAGGCACCAAATAGATTAAAAAGATTATATGTTATAGAGTAAGAGGATAAAATTCATTACTCCTACACATATACATTGGGTTAAAATTTATTATGAAGTTGAAAAAAAATGATATTAGAAAAATAAGATTTCATTTTCCTAATAATCCAAAAAAAAATGGAGGTTCGAGAAAAAATTACCTCGCCTCAAAAAATCAAAACCCTCTTCATAAACCAACATCAACCCCCTTAGCAACTTTCACGATTCTAGATTTAATTCAAAAATCTTTTTGAGAGCATAATTTGTAAATTGCATTATTTCCAGTAAAACTCCTATAAGATAAAAGTTCATATAATTCCAAACATTCTTGTTAATCTAACCATTACAATTATTGCTTTCTATTTGATTATATCAAGAAGTCTTTTGGCCAAAACTTTTGCGCTATTTAAATCATCTTCATAAATTTAGGACGTAACTCTTACATCCCGTTTATTTATTTAGATCTCTCTTATAATTGATTAAGCGGTAGCTAAACTTAGAGTTTTTTCTATTCCTTATAAGTTCATCTCAAACTTTTGCTCTAGAATAACAAAAGCTTAAGTATGGGGGTATTTGATGAATTGTAAATATACCTATTTTTATGTACATTACTTAAGTCATTTTCATTTATTTTTGTCATTTCTACTTATTTTTATTCAATAAAATGCTCTTATTTTTTGTAAATATTATACTAACTTGTCTAATTTTATTTTTCAGAAAAAAAATCAAAATCTGCAAAAAAATGACATGTCACGCCCGTGACATATTGGTCACGCCCTTGAGCAGGGCGTGACAGCTCAAAGTCCCGTGAAGCAGCCAATTTTGAAGAGAAAAGCCTGACACGCCCGGCCACACGCCCGGCCACACGCCCGTGTCCATCCGACACAGAGCGTGACCAAGCCTGTGTCTATCCCGCTCGACGATTTCAACTCGATATTCGTCGACCCAAGAGGGACACGCCTGTGTTCGATGAGCGCTACGCCCGTGTCAACCCGACACGCCCCGTGCCGAAGCCCGTGACCATCTCTCGACAATTTCCGCTCGACGTTTGTCGAGTGTCGACTCAACCCGACATGCCCGACGTCACGCCCGTGACCTGGGCGTGACTGCTCCACCTCGCCCGACAAACTGCCGCCGGGGAATCCCGAAGTCAACAACGCCTTTAAGCGACGAACGACACGCCCACCGTCAAGCCCGTGACCGGGGGCGTGACCGCCGCGTTTTCGGCCGCAAAGTCAAATCGCCATCAAATCCTTCGCTTCACCGAAATTTGCTGTTTAATAGTGCTGACACGCCCCCCCCCCGACACGCCCGTGTCGGAGGGCGTGTACTTGGAAATTTTTGCCTATAAAAAGGTAGCTGCTGTATGAGTTCAGGGTTCCAAATTTTTGAACCGTTTTAATGCTAAGGGCTGCCGTTTGGAGCTAGTTTTGTGGCTATGTAAGGATATTTCCCCCTCCTTTTCAAGTTGTTTTAAGCATTGTAATCAACCCTTTTTTGTTAATAAAATCTTTTCTTTTCATCCTTTTAATGCTTTGAAAAATCTCTGAAGTCCTCCTTTTCATCAATCCTAAGTACTTTTAATTTCATTTTCATATGCGTGTGTGTGTGTGTGTGTGTATGAGCTTAAAATTGCAAACTTTATGTTTTAAAATGAAAAAAACAATTTCTTTTACTATCATAATAACAAAACTTTCTAGCCGTTACTATAGCCGTTTTTTCCTTATCACATTCTTTAAAAGTAATTAGACTTAGAATTTTGTTTTCAAATACGTTCTTATGAACTTGTAAAACGTTAAAAAGGTGGTTTTCATCCCTCTTAACTTAGCTTTTACTTTGTTTCAATTATAAAACTGATGCTTCTTTTTAGCTTACTCCCACTTTTTAAATCATTTTACAATGCTATAAGAATGTATAAATTGTTATTCTTATGTTTCATCAACTTTCATTTTAAGTAATTACAAAAAAATATTTTTGCTCGAACAATTTTTATTTCCACTTTTTATGCATTTCTATCAAAATCTAACGGTAATAATGTAAATGTTTTAATTTTTCGGGCACTAGCCTTTCTCACTTTAATTTGAAAATTTTTTGCTCAAACAATTTTTATTTCGTCTTTTTATGCATTTCTACTGCATTTTAGCGGTAGAAATGCAGTCATTTTAGTTTTTCAATAACTTTGTTTTTCTTATTTCTCGCCCGAGTGTGTGCGTGTATGAGATATTTTTCAGCTCCTAAGTTAAATTATGCAAGTGTGTGTGTGTGTGTGTTTATTTATGTCGAGTGCGTGAGTAGTTACTTTCAAGTAGAGTGCGTGTGTTGTTTTTATTTTTCCGCCTACTCATTTGAGTTAATTGGCTGGATTTTATTCAAGTAGAGTGCGTGTGTTGTTTTTATTTTTCCGCCTACTCATTTGAGTAAAATGGCTGGATTTTATTCAAGCAAGTGTTTGTAGTTTTTATTTTTCCGCCTACTCACTTGAGTTAAATGGCAGGTCTGTATTTTCAGTCCTACTCGTTTGAGTAGGACTTGAAATTTTCATTCTTTATTTTTCCACCTACTCATTTGAGTTAAATGACTGGATTTGATTTTCCGCCTACTCGGTAGGAGTTAAATGGTCGGACCTTATTTTGATGTAAATATTTAAGAAAGCCCTGTAATCGCATTTATTTTCTCCTACTCGTTTGAGTAGGACTCACTGTTGAATTCTGTGAAGTGAAAGTGAGTGAATGGAAGGCTTGGGAAACCTATCTGCGCGGACTACGCGGACTGGGTTGGCGGACTGCTAGGTCGGCAGGGATGTTGCAGGCGGTTTGCTCTGTGGCGGCCTGGGCGGTCTGTTCGCGCGGACTACGCGGACAGCAGTGGCGGTCTGACAGGCCAGTATATGTTCAGCAGGCGGTTGACTCCCAGGAAGTAACCGGGCGGATAGGAATGTTATCCGCGGAGTCCGGCTTGAAGCGGACTGAAGAACTGGAGCTCGGCAGACCGGTTTGGCAGATGCCTTGGTCTTGCTCTAGTGAAGCGGCAAGTGGAAGCCGCGGAGACCGCCGGTCAGCGCGGACAGGAACTGGAGGTCGCCCGGTATGGCGGGCTAGATCCAGTGTCCGCCTGTAAGTGCGGACTGGCCCTTGCGGCCAGTGGGCTGGACTTGGTTGGAATTGAACCAAGTCCAGGAGGCTCAGTCCGGGGAGATCGCGCAGTGGAGCGCGGGCTGATTTCTCAATCCGCCAAGCTTAGTAGAAGTGCTGTTGCCTTGTGTACTAGCTTGGGGATATGCGGACTGGAGGATTACCTGTGCAGGAGCGTGCGGACTGGAGCCGGAGTCCGCTGAGTCCGGTTGAGCCTTGTGATGAGGTTATGGACTCAGGGAAGCGGACTGGAGTTCGCTGTGTACGCGGACTGGATCGGCATGTCCGCTGAGTCCGGCAATGCCTTGGTGATTAGGCAATGGACTTGGGATATGCGGACGGAAGCCGGGTGTCCGCTGAGTCCGGCAGGTGCCTTGATGGCGAGGCTGCGGGCTCGGGTTTTGCGGGCTGATGCCTTGTCCGCAGAATGGCGGACACGGCTGTTGTGGAGTCCGGCTGTTGTCCTGGCTTGGTCTCTGGCGGCAAGGCGGGCTGGATATTGGAGTCCGGCCTTGGAGAAGCTGGGGCGGACTAGCTATCTGCACAGGAGCCGCGAACTGGAATGTGTGTCCGCGGGCTGGCGGACACACTATGTTCTTGCGGCGGGTTGTGGCGGTTATCCTATCGGGAAGGGCGGTGACCATACTCATCGTCGTGCCTATAAATAGGACTCATGTCACATCAGGATTAAGAAACCTAGACCGAAGTAAGTGAACAGTAATTGAGCTCGCGTAAGTTGCTACGGTCTGGACTTTGTGTCCGCGAGGATAGAGAGTTGACCCGGTTGTGCTGTGCAGGTTGTGCGGATAGCGCTGGAAAGCCAGGACTTGGCTCTGATTGCGGTCAGGGACAGTGCGGACTCTGCGGTTAAGCAACAGGCGGTAAACAGCAGGTCGCGGATAGCGACCAGACGGTCTTCTCTTTGGCGACTTGGTTCGGGGTTCAGGAAGTCGCCTGCTTCAGGCGGACTGTT